>CAWUFW010000932.1:0-1200000 GCA_963921515.1 Calotriton arnoldi
ACAAGCATCCTAGGGACCGGTTTCTGGCATTCCAGCCGTCATCAGCCAGGCTTGCTTGAATCCAGTGGCAAAGTGAGGCACAGGGTCAGACTGATTTGCATATGGCCATGTCTGAACTGGGGTGGTGGAGTGAGCTAAAGAATGATGATGGATTAAACCCAGATCAGTTGACTGGGGGTGAGTGTTTGATTGGCTCAAGCGTCCCGTCCATCATCCCCTTTGTATCGCTTTGTTCGCCCTAAGTTGGCGGGGTATGCCCAGACGTGGGTCCCTTGCTCACTTTGCCACTGGATTCAAGCAAGCCTGGCTGATGACGGCTGGAATGCCAGAAACCGGTCCTAGGATGCTTGTTTCCGGTCCAGGGAAGACATGGCTTGGCAGTTCGGGCTGGACTGTTCCCATGAGGCACAGGGTCAGACTGATTTGCATATGGCCATGTCTGAACTGGGGTGGTGGAGTGAACTAAAGAATGATGATGGATTAAACCCAGATCAGTTGACTGGGGTGAGTGTTTGATTGGCTCAAGCTGTCCGTCCATCATCCCCTTTTGTATCGCTTGTTCGCCCTAAGTTGGCGGGGTATGCCCAGACGTGGGTCCCTTGCTCACTTTGCCACTGGATTCAAGCAAGCCTGGCTGATGACGGCTGGAATGCCAGAAACCGTCCTAGGATGCTTGTTTCCGGTCCAGGAAGACATGGCTTGGCAGTTCAGGCTGGACTGTTCCCATGAGGCACAGGGCAGACTGATTTGCATATGGCCATGTCTGAACTGGGGTGGTGGAGTGAGCTAAAGAATGATGATGGATTAAACCCAGATCAGTTGACTGGGGGTAAGTGTTTGATTGGCTCAAGCGTTCCGTCCATCATCCCCTTTTGTATCGCTTGTTCGCCCCTAAGTTGGCGGGGTATGCCCAGACGTGGGTCCCTTGCTCACTTTGCCACTGGATTCAAGCAAGCCTGGCTGATGACGGCTGGAATGCCAGAAACCGGTCCTAGGATGCTTGTTTCCGGTCCAGGGAAGACATGGCTTGGCAGTTCGGGCTGGACTGTTCCCATGAGGCACAGGGTCAGACTGATTTGCATATGGCCATGTCTGAACTGGGGTGGTGGAGTGAGCTAAAGAATGATGATGGATTAAACCCAGATCAGTTGACTGGGGGTGAGTGTTTGATTGGCCTGCTGCCCGTCCATCATCCCCTTTGTATCGCTTTGTTCGCCCTAAGTTGGCGGGGTATGCCCAGACGTGGGTCCCTTGCTCACTTTGCCACTGGATTCAAGCAAGCCTGGCTGATGACGGCTGGAATGCCAGAAACCGGTCCTAGGATGCTTGTTTCCGGTCCAGGGAAGACATGGCTTGGCAGTTCGGGCTGGACTGTTCCCATGAGGCACAGGGTCAGACTGATTTGCATATGGCCATGTCTGAACTGGGGTGGTGGAGTGAGCTAAAGAATGATGATGGATTAAACCCAGATCAGTTGACTGGGGGTGAGTGTTTGATTGGCTCAAGCGTTCCGTCCATCATCCTCTTTTGTATTGCTTTGTTCGCCCTAAGTTGGCGGGGTATGCCCAGACGTGGGTCCCTTGCTCACTTTGCCACTGGATTCAAGCAAGCCTGGCTGATGACGGCTGGAATGCCAGAAACTGGTCCTAGGATGCTTGTTTCCGGTCCAGGAAGACATGGCTTGGCAGTTCGGGCTGGACTGTTCCCATGAGGCACAGGGTCAGACTGATTTGCATATGGCCATGTCTGAACTGGGGTGGTGGAGTGAGCTAAAGAATGATGATGGATTAAACCCAGATCAGTTGACTGGGGGTGAGTGTTTGATTGGCTCAAGCGTTCCGTCCATCATCCCCTTTTGTATCGCTTGTTCGCCCTAAGTTGGCGGGGGTATGCCCAGACGTGGGTCCCTTGCTCACTTTGCCACTGGATTCAAGCAAGCCTGGCTGATGATGGCTGGAATGCCAGAAACCGGTCCTAGGATGCTTGTTTCCGGTCCAGGGAAGACATGGCTTGGCAGTTCGGGCTGGACTGTTCCCATGAGGCACAGGGTCAGACTGATTTGCATATGGCCATGTCTGAACTGGGGTGGTGGAGTGAGCTAAAGAATGATGATGGATTAAACCCAGATCAGTTGACTGGGGTGAGTGTTTGATTGGCTCAAGCGTTCCGTCCATCATCCCCTTTGTATCGCTTTGTTCGCCCTAAGTTGGCGGGGGTATGCCCAGACGTGGGTCCCTTGCTCACTTTGCCACTGGATTCAAGCAAGCCTGGCTGATGACGGCTGGAATGCCAGAAACCGGTCCTAGGATGTTTGTTTCCGGTCCAGGGAAGACATGGCTTGGCAGTTCGGGCTGGACTGTTCCCATGAGGCACAGGGTCAGACTGATTTGCGTATGGCCATGTCTGAACTGGGGTGGTGGAGTGAGCTAAAGAATGATGATGGATTAAACCCAGATCAGTTGACTGGGGGTGAGTGTTTGATTGGCTCAAGCGTTCCGTCCATCATCCCCTTTTGTATCGCTGTGTTAGGGTCCTAGCACTGTGTGTTTAGGACTGCGTAAAATTGTATCCCTAAATGTGCGTGTGCACAAAGGTGTCCAGGCCTAAGAGGGACAGGCCTGGGCATGTTTAAAACTGTGCCTGCAGAGTTGTGACAGATGGGGTCTCAGCAAGAGGAGATGTGAAAAACAGACAGCCCAAGTCCCCAGCCCTCAGCCTCATGAAGGCCTAATACAGAAGGGTGTTGGTCAGATGTGGCATTTTTTTAAAAACAAAGAAGAAATGTCTTTTTATAGAAACAGCTAGGTATATTTGAAATGCAAAAAAATTATTTGAGAACTGCACACCAAAAGTAGTTATCAACACTATTTGAATTTAAAGAAAAGTATTGTCAAGTTTTCCTACTAGTGCGTGCTACACAGTGTTTGAGGGCTGCCGATCCCTCACCTTAACATAGATGTGTGATAATAATCAAGCAAGATAGCCTGAAAGAACTGTGTGCACACAGTTCTTTCAGGCTATCTTGCTTGATTATTATCACACATATTTGAAATGCAGCCATGCCAATGGTCCTGGCAACAAACTATCCACAACATGCCTCAAAAGGGTTGCAGCTGTTAAATGGGGGGGAAACCCCTTGGTGCGCAGAGCAATGGCAGAAGTGAAAACACAAGGACATGGGGTGTCACATCTTCCCACGGCTGGGCTCAAGCATGCAGCTGTCAAATGATAAAGTGTCAAGGGCTGTAAGCAGAATAAGTCTGAGAAGCAGAAAAACCAAACATTGGGACTGTCCCCAACTTTCCAGGGCAATTCTTAAATAGGATAATACAAGACCTGTTATAAAACTGACAAACCCCTGCACCCAGAACGGTGGTTAGAAGTGAAAAAAACAAGCCTAAAGCAGGGTCCAAACTTCCTAGGAGAGCATCAAAAGGATAACACATGGCCTGCTATAAAGCGGGCAACCCAACACACAGTCCAATGCTGAGAAGTCAAAAAACTTCAAACATAGAAGAAGATGCTTCACAACTTCCCATGAAGGGGCTACGGCACGATTGGCAGATGTCAAATGATAAAGTGACATCGGCCATGAGCAGAACAAGGCTGAGAAAGGAAAAACTAAACATCACGACGGTCCCAAACTTCCCAGGAAAGTCACAAATAGGATAGCACATGGCATGTTATATAACTTGTGGGGAGAACCTCACGTAAAGTAAAAACTCGTATCATTGAACACAAAAGTATGATACGCAATAAAAACAGACATTCTTGTTTAGCATCACATTGGCTAGATTTGTCACACACGATCCCTCAGATTAGATTTACCATTCTGGAACACATAACAAATGCCAGGAGAATTGACATACTTACCAAGCTGGCTCAACGTGAAACTTTTTGGATAAAAGTTTAGATACCATAGTTCCAAGAGGTCTTAACGACCATTATGAAATGTTATGTTTCTTATAGGTAGGGAGGAATCTGTAGGTGTTATCTTTCATATCTGGAAGGGATTATCCTGATCAACATTTTTGATGTAGCACAGTTTTTTCCCAAGCGTCTCTTTTATGTACATCCGCACTCGCTGTTACTATCATCTGTAAGTGGTGTTTACACTCTACTATTTTAGGTGTTTTTTTGGGGAGCACTGTATGTTTTTATCTCTTTGAGAGTTGGATTATTGGTCATATGCGTGATCAAATCTAGATACGGTGTACGTATCTTTTTATTTCACTTTATTTCATCTAGTTTTATTTTTTTATTTTATTTCATTTCATCCCTTTCCTTGTTAGTTTTATTTAGTAGGTTACTTCTCCGGTTGTCTTTTGCTGATGTTTTCCACAGAGAATTATAGTAGTGGTGATACCGTTGTCATTATTGCAGATATGTTGCTTTTAGCATATTTGCCCCGTTACTATCAGTTTCTCTTGATCACTAACCACGTCGGGGGTGTGTTTCACAATGCGCTCTATAAAGTTTTCCCTGGATACGACTTTCAGGGAGATTTCCCTTTAATTCTGATGAACTTAACGTGAGTGTGATGACGTCAGTTTCGTTACGCACGTATTAGATCTTCTGTAGGGTAATGCTCCACGGATCGAGTTGAACCTTTGAAAGCAACGGTCAGGCAGCAGCTTCCTTTTCCGAGTCTTTTTTTCCGAGCTTCTTCTTCCGAGGTAAGCAGGATTTCCGGCATTATGCTTGGTTCCGTTAGTGTTTCAGTATGAATTATTTTTGGTACAACTTGTTTTCCTAGCGTTTGAGCATGTCTCATGTACCATTTGTTTCAGCGGTTGTTGTTGGAACGCGAATTACTGGCAGAGTTGACAAAGACTCTTACGGTGGGCATTATTGTTTACATAGAGTCAGGCACGGTAATCATTGGTCACACAGCGCCAGGTCTCTTACTTGGGTCTGTTCACTTTTTGTTTTCAGAACGTACGTGTTTCTAGGAAGTAGTTGCCTCCTATGGAATTGTTTTACACGGAGAGTTTGGATGTCACGTTACAGGTATTCCTGGTTTCTTTCTCTTGGCACATATCATAGTCAGCATGTATTCAATCACGAGGTTTCTGACTACACGGCTCATCCTTATCGAGACTGAATGTGATAGCTGTCTTGTTAGTGTGAGCCAGGTTTTCCTGGCATCTCGTCATCACGAACTTTTTATTTTTTATTTGCTGTGATTTTTGGTGGCTCTTATATTCGTTTGTTATTCAGTATATGACGCACGGGTGTTAGTTTGAGCTATGTTTTCTTGGTATCTTGGCATCACAAACTTTTGATTCATTTTTTATATTTTATTTGTTGTGATTTTTGGTGGCTCTCACATTCATTTGTTATTTAATTCACGATGCATGGGTGCTTTTCTATTTTTCTATATGCACATAAGATAGTGGCGGAGAGAACAGATTTATGCATTACATTGTATTGCTTTTATTCTGATATTGTGGAAATGCCATTTGAGAACGTTGATTTGTTTTTCTTGTTGCAGCGGGTGGTCACCACAAAGAACTGAAATCCATAACTTACTTTGAAAATCAGCAGGCCCCTGACGAAGGGTTACACCGAAATGCATTGGGGTTTAATTAATCTGTTTGTTTATGTTTGTTTATGTTGACCGGGTCTTGTATGTCGGTTGGGACCTGTGCTTTAATTACAGGCTCAACATTAATATGTTTTTGATTATGATGACCACATGAGATGTTTTTTGTAACACTGATTTATCAATTTGCACAGTAAATATGATGATTATGTTTGGTATCTCTTGTCATATTGTTTGATTCGAATGACATAAACTGAAATTTAAAATGTTTAAGCAGTTATAATTTGAAATTTGAAGCCCTAGGGACTTTATACATAGTGCGCTGAGTGATCGGTAGGGAGCGTTTCCATACCTTTCTAGCATTTGATTATCACAGGTCTTGTTAGGCTGGACCCATAGCACACAGCAGCACACTCAGTTTCATTGGTTGATTTATTGATTTATTCATAACTTAGGTGTGCAGGTTGATACTATATCCATTGAATTATTGTACTTCAGCCTATCTATTCAACCAGCACCCATTACACGATGTCTTTTAAAGAGATAGCAGATTTAACCGCTAATCAGGCAGAAACCAAAGTTTACTCTACAGAAGATGCGGCTAATATTTACTCACTCATACAGGAAGCTAGAACATTTAGCACCACCCCTGGAACAGTTCAACAATTATTAAGACAATTGGAATATACCATGCGAAAAGAAATAAATCAACGTTTACACGCTACAACACTTATTGAATATCATAAGGTCAAGAGAATTCCTAGGGGACTACGGATTGCTCTCAAACCTTTACTCTTCAAGTTCAACAAAACTTTCATGGCACGTTGGAATGCCATTCTGAACAAATGCTCTTTGGATCTCATTCTTTTGATCATTGAGGAACTGTCTACAATCTTGGGGGAATTAGCTACAGAGATTGATACATTGACAACGGAAATTTCCGACCAAATGTCCACCGAAGATTGGACCAAGACTCTAAACGACATCAATACTCGTTTGGACATACATGCAAAGGAAGTACATGATCGCAAATTACGTAAATTTAAACGAGATACCATCGATTACAAACTGGATGAAGTATACACTTGGGCTGAGGTTTATGCACACAAAAGATTTTATAGAAAACCTAACGTCACTTCTTCGGATGAAAGCATTGCACAAGATCAGGATTTATCATTACAAAGACATCCAGCACCCACCATGCAAGCACTTTCCTTATGGAGTCAAGGAGGGGAAGTGCCATCAACAAGTGGTAAACAGTCTTTTTTAGAGGAGGGCCGCACTTCGAATCATCCTCCGGACAAGGAAGATCTCCCACGAGGCAACGGACAAGGCGCGGAAAAGGGAAGAAAAGCCACAGAATCATCAAGGCCTCAGCGCAATTTGAAGAAACAGCCAACTTAGTAATGAACATCTCACAGAGATCTCTGAATCCGGATGAAACAGCGGTTTTAAGCAAAGGAATGTCGTTTATTCCAACTTACACCTCCAATGCTTTGGAAACCGAGGTTGCTTTGTTTAAGTTTATGCGAAAATTGCGATTAAGGTGGTTTTTTCACTCAAATCCTAATTTACAAACATCTTCTCAAACGCAGGATAAATTTCGTCCCAAAAGCAAGTTCATGGCACCTGTCTCACACAAGACTTTAGACACCTTTGAGATACTGGTCAAAAAAGATATTCAAAACATCCAATATGTTCGGCCTAAATACAACAATCTAACAGCCAAGGAACACAAAATCTTAACATCTCTCAACTTAGATCAAGCTCTTGTGTTTCAGCCAGCAGACAAGGGAGGAGCGATTGTAGTGATGGATACAGCATTTTACACATCAAAGGTCAATGCACATGTTTCAGAATCTGAAACTTACATCGAATTGCCTATGGATCCAACAACGGAATTTGGTTTGCTTTTGGAACATATTTTAAATCATGCAGTTGAGATGGGTGTGATCCCAGATATGACCAGACGTTTTTGCAACCTTCCAATCCTCAAATACCTCATCTGTATATGTTACCTAAGATGCATAAAGATGCTGTTAATCCTCCTTTTCGTCCCATTGTTGCAGGTTGTGGTTCGATTTTGGAACCTATTGGTCAATACATTGACTATCATTTACAACCCCTGGTCCAAACATGGAGCACTTATGTTAAAGATACCACAGATTGTTTGGTTAAATTAGAGAACATAAAACATCAACTCAGGAACGACACCTTACTATGTACAATAGATGTGGTTGCACTGTATACCTCAATCCCTCATGACGAAGGGCTTGAGGCAGTGGAATGGCGCTTATTGAACAGTTCTCTTGCACAAGATAACAGTGTATTTTTGTTGGAACTACTACATTTTTCGCTCTACCATAGTTATTTTGTTTGGAATGGGAAATACTTTTTGCAACAAACTGGCACGTCCATGGGTTTTCCTGGAGCCCCGTCGTATGCGAATACCTACATGGCACTGTTTGAGGAGAAATTCATTTTGAACAAGGCACAATGGCAAAAAGATCTCCTATTATACATGCGTTACATTGACGACATTCTCATTATCTGGCAAGGTAATCGGGCTACATTAGAGGATAATATCCTTGAACTCAATCGACGCAATGCCCGCATCCAATTTACCCATAACATTCAATCTCACAGCATTCAATTCTTGGACATTGAGATCAGGAACACCACGATGGGCCTAGAAACTTCAGTCTATCGTAAACCCACCGATAGAAACAATGCCTTACATTTTTCAAGCTTTCACCCAATTTCTTTGAAAAGACATTTACCGGTATCACAGTTCATCAGAATCAAGAGAATCTCTTCGAATCCAACTGAAAGCGATTCTTTAATATCAGATCAAGCTGAGAGATATCGTCAACGGGGTTACCCTCAGGCAATATTGGAGCAAGCCAAATCCGTGGTGGTTCAGAAAAAACGTGATGATCTTCTGATTAACCAACCTAAAGCCTCCAGCAGACGGGAGGTTTTTGTTTTGAAACATTCTGTGGAAGCCACTAAGATTAAAAGTATCATCAGAAAACGATGGGAAATAGTGGAACAAGAGCCCGATTTCCATGGAGTTTTTTCAGATCAACTTCTTTTTGCTCATACTCGTTCTATGAACTTCAGAGAACTTTTAAAATCGCAACCTAGATCCGAGGTTGTAACATTCAAAGGAATGAGGAAATGTTATAATTGTGGACAGTGTGGCAATGTTACGACAGGGAATGTTTTCAATCATCCTCACACGGGACAACCTATTAAACTCAGACATACCACAGATTGTAACTCAGAAGGTGTGATATACGCCATTCGGTGTCCATGTGGACTCATTTATGTGGGGAGAACCTCACGTAAAGTAAAAACCCGTATCATTGAACACAAAAGTATGATACGCAATAAAAACAGACATTCTTGTTTAGCATCACATTGGCTAGATTTGTCACACACGATCCCTCAGATTAGATTTACCATTCTGGAACACATAACAAATGCCAGGAGAATTGACATACTTACCAAGCTGGCTCAACGTGAAACTTTTTGGATAAAAAGTTTAGATACCATAGTTCCAAGAGGTCTTAACGACCATTATGAAATGTTATGTTTCTTATAGGTAGGGAGGAATCTGTAGGTGTTATCTTTCATATCTGGAAGGGATTATCCTGATCAACATTTTTGATGTAGCACAGTTTTTCCCAAGCGTCTCTTTTATGTACATCCGCACTCGCTGTTACTATCATCTGTAAGTGGTGTTTACACTCTACTATTTTAGGTGTTTTTTGGGGAGCACTGTATGTTTTTATCTCTTTGAGAGCTGGATTATTGGTCATATGCGTGATCAAATCTAGATACGGTGTACGTATCTTTTTATTTCACTTTATTTCATCTCGTTTTATTTTTTTATTTTATTTCATTTCATCCCTTTCCTTGTTAGTTTTATTTAGTAGGTTACTTCTCCGGTTGTCTTTTGCTGATGTTTTCCACAGAGAATTATAGTAGTGGTGATACCGTTGTCATTATTGCAGATATGTTGCTTTTAGCATATTTGCCCCGTTACTATCAGTTTCTCTTGATCACTAACCCAGTCGGGGGTGTGTTTCACAATGCGCTCTATAAAGTTTTCCCTGGATACGACTTTCAGGGAGATTTCCCTTTAATTCTGATTAACTTAACGTGAGTGTGATGACGTCAGTTTCGTTACGCACGTATTAGATCTTCTGTAGGGTAATGCTCCACGGATCGAGTTGAACCTTTGAAAGCAACGGTCAGGCAGCAGCTTCCTTTTCCGAGTCTTTTTTTCCGAGCTTCTTCTTCCGAGGTAAGCAGGATTTCCGGCATTATGCTTGGTTCCGTTAGTGTTTCAGTATGAATTATTTTTGGTACGACTTGTTTTCCTAGCGTTTGAGCATGTCTCATGTACCATTTGTTTCAGCGGTTGTTGTTGGAACGCGAATTACTGGCAGAGTTGACAAAGACTCTTACGGTGGGCATTATTGTTTACATAGAGTCAGGCATGGTAATCATTGGTCACACAGCGCCAGGTCTCTTACTTGGGTCTGTTCACTTTTTGTTTTCAGAACGTACGTGTTTCTAGGGAAGTAGTTGCCTCCTATGGAATTGTTTTACACGGAGAGTTTGGATGTCACGTTACAGGTATTCCTGGTTTCTTTCTCTTGGCACATATCATAGTCAGCATGTATTCAATCACGAGGTTTCTGACTACACGGCTCATCCTTATCGAGACTGAATGTGATAGCTGTCTTGTTAGTGTGAGCCAGGTTTTCCTGGCATCTCGTCATCACGAACTTTTTATTTTTTATTTGCTGTGATTTTTGGTGGCTCTTATATTCGTTTGTTATTCAGTATATGACGCACGGGTGTTAGTTTGAGCTATGTTTTCTTGGTATCTTGGCATCACGAACTTTTGATTCATTTTTTATATTTTATTTGTTGTGATTTTTGGTGGCTCTCACATTCGTTTGTTATTTAATTCACGATGCATGGGTGCTTTTCTATTTTTCTATATGCACATAAGATAGTGGCGGAGAGAACGGATTTATGCATTACATTGTATTGCTTTTTATTCTGATATTGTGGAAATGCCATTTGAGAACGTTGATTTGTTTTTCTTGTTGCAGCGGGTGGTCACCACAAAGAACTGAAATCCATAACTTACTTTGAAAATCAGCAGGCCCCTGACGAAGGGTTACACCCGAAATGCATTGGGGTTTAATTAATCTGTTTGTTTATGTTTGTTTATGTTGACCGGGTCTTGTATGTCGGTTGGGACCTGTGCTTTAATTACAGGCTCAACATTAATATGTTTTTGATTATGATGACCACATGAGATGTTTTTTGTAACACTGATTTATCAATTTGCACAGTAAATATGATGATTATGTTTGGTATCTCTTGTCATATTGTTTGATTCGAATGACATAAACTGAAATTTAAAATGTTTAAGCAGTTATAATTTGAAATTTGAAGCCCTAGGGACTTTATACATAGTGCGCTGAGTGATCGGTAGGGAGCGTTCCATACCTTTCTAGCATTTGATTATCACAGGTCTTGTTAGGCTGGACCCATAGCACACAGCAGCACACTCAGTTTCATTGGTTGATTTATTGATTTATTCATAACTTAGGTGTGCAGGTTGATACTATATCCATTGAATGTTATATAACTGCCAGCCCTCGGCAAGCAGGGCACTGGTGATCCATCAAGCCACACAAACACATCAGTCAGAGCCAAGCTTCCCATGAGAAGGGTTCAAACACCCTTAACACCTTCCCTGCTATAAAAGTGACAAGTCGTAGGAGCATCCTGGTGTTGAGAATGATCCCCAAACACAGGTGTTTACACAGCTCTTCCCAAGATAGGGCTCAGGCTTGATTAGCAGCTGTCAAATGATAAAATGACCCCTAACATAAGCAGTACAATACGGAGAAAAGGAGCCCTCCAAAGCCTCCCAATAACTAGTTCTAAGACCTCTCATCCATAATGTGGGAGAGTCTTCTAGTTAGCATGCCGTGACAAGTATAAAAGCATACCTCAGGGACCAAACACAAACATACATTCAAAAATCCATTTTGAAACTACGTGTTTGGAGTTTGTTTTGAAGAGGCCTACCCCAAGACCTTAAGGAGAAAAAGAATGGCTCAGAACAACAAGGCACAGAATGATAAAGAATGCTGTACTCTGCTGCAGGTAAATAAATAAGGGTGGCACATTGTTACAATCTTAAGGATTTAAGGGTCTATTTAAAGTATGTGGGGGAATGCATTTAATGTGAATAATGCGGATGGTATAGGGTGGCAAAGGTTTGCAACCTCAACGTTTAATAATGTTTAATGCTTAGGGGTGTTGTGTTTAGTGTGAATAATGTTAGAGGTCTTAGGGGTGGAATAATGTAGTTTTAAATGGCACTTAACGCACTGTGGGCTTGTATTTAATGTGAATAAGGCTGCTGGTTCTGAGGAGTAGCAAAGGTTTGAATCCTTGACGTTTTGAATAATGTTTGAAGCATTGTGGTTTGTTGCTTAATGTGAATATTTTTAAAGGACTTGGGGTTGGAATAATGTTCTAGTTTTAAATGTCCCTTAACGTAATGTGGATTGTATCCTTGATGTTTTAAATAATGTTTAAAGCATTGTGGTATGTTGCTTAATGTGAATATTTTTAGAGGACTTGCGGTGACATGTGGTTATAGTTTTAAGGTTTTAAATTGCGCTTAATGCAAGGGTGACGGTATTTAATGTGAATAATGTGGCTTGTTCTGAGGGGTGACCCAGGGCAGCATTCCTAACGTTTTAAATAATGCGTAGAGCATTGTGGGAGTGTATTTAAAATAAATAAGCAGGCACCATGTTGTTAGTTGTGTTAGGGGTTTGAGACATTGGATTATGACCTCAAGAGCTCAGTTTTCCAATGTGTGTGAGTGCATATGCGTCTTTGCAAGGGGGTCAGAGCACACCTATTTAATATTTATATATATTTTTTACAAATAAAATAAATAAATAATACAGTTTTGTACTTACCACCCGTGGAAGAGTCGGGGTTCGGTAGTGGTGTGGGGCGGATGTATGGTTCCCCATCTGATCCGTAGTGAGGCAGGGACACCGTAATGTGTGTTGGGGCTCAGAATTGCCCCAGAGATGCATTGTGTGTCCACTCTGCTCCAGGTTGTGGTAGGAGCACCTTAGAAGTTGTTGGGCCTCGGGACTGGCCCCCCTGGCGCCTGTTAGCGTCCTCAGATGAGCCAAGTTGCAGCGGAGCACAGTAGTTAGGGTGTGGCCAAGATAATGCAAATAATTTTTTTTTTTTAAATCACAACCCCACAGACAGTGCGGTGCTCTGTGGGGGATGTTCTTGGTGTGTGGGGGATGTTCTTGGTGTGTGGGGGGATCCTGAGGCCCCACATTGAGTGTTTTCACCCCAGAGTCCTCTTCCAACAAGTGGGGCTCTGAGGGTTGTGTCCCAGGATGCGAATGATCTGTGGAAGGATCCAGTGGCCCAAAGCAGGTGTTTATGCCCCCAGAAACCGGTTCTCTGGGGGATTGTGGCAATGTGCGCCATGGTCCTTGGTGTGGGCTGAGGCCCTTGCAGGCGTTATTGAAACTCTCAGAGCCCGCGCTATCATGCGGTCCTCTGGAGGGTATGACCAGCATGTGGAAGTTGTCCATGTTTTGAGCCCAAGGCCCGAAAGCAAGTGATTTCCGCCCCAGAGCCCTCTGACGTCTGGGATGGCTCTGGGGTCGTGTGCGGCAGGGGCCATCTGTTTTTTTTTCAAAATAAAAGCCCCCAGAGCCCATGGAGGTCCTGACGGTGCTCTGGTGGGAGTTTACGGCATGGTCTGGTGTGGGGCTCGAGTCCTCGAGGATTTTAAATTAGGCCCCCAGAGCACTGTGGTCCGGGCAGTGCTCTGGGGGCTGGTGAGGCAGGGTATGTGTGGGGATCAATGTCCCCAGGATTTAGAATAATGCCACAAGAGCCCTCTGAGGTCTGCGAGGGCTCAGGGGGTTGTGTGTGGCAAGGGCCATCTGGTTTGTTCAAACAAAAGCCCCCAGAGCCCGCTGTGGTCCGGGCGGTGCTCCAGGGGTTGGATGGCGGTGAGGTCAAGGGTGGGACCCGTGGCCCAGAAGTAGGTGTTTACCGCCTCAGAGCACACTGAGGAACGAGCGGTGGCCTGGGGGGCTGGGTCTTGATGATGGCGGGGAGCACCAGAGCCAGCATGTGCCACTGTACGTTGCAAAGGCAGGACACGCCCCCTCATGATGTCACTGCCGGGGACACCCCTGACATCACGCTGGGGCGTGTCCTGCCTTCGCAATGGATGTGTAAGTCCTCCAGCGTGACAACATGCTTATTTATTTTTTAAAGTGCAGGATAACGCGATCATTGTCTCCCACTATTTCCAAGCAAAATAAATAAATAAAATGTTGAGACAACTCCTGTAATTAATGTTCTTTCTGGAGAGAGACAGGTGTTTTTTGTTAGTGGCAGTGGTGACTGATCATAAAATACCCCAGAGTTTTAATATGCCTGTTGTGCAGATTGTGCACCCTGTAGCCCACAGTATGCATTAATGTAATTAGGGCAGGGTTCCGTGTTTTTTTAGAGAGGTATCCTTTTTGTTACTTGCAGTTTATAAGTTAAAATCCCTGACACAAAAAATGTTTTTAATTAACTGGTAGCAAAGAACAACATGCACAGTGCATAGTATAGATATGCGCACAGATCAATGTTGTGCATGGGGTGGGTCATGTGGGTAGAAATCAGGACTTATCATTAAGGAGTGCCCCACAATGATTATGTTGAGAGATAATTTTTGAGTTTGTGCACCACAGACTTTAACTATGTTGTTTACCAGTAGGGATGACATGTTGTTCCTACAGCTTGTACACCTCAGGCTTATGTAACATTCCCTATACGCTGATTTACATATGTCACATGTATGGGTGATTGTCTCTATGTAATATGTATGGGTTGCAAAATGCCCCACGACACCCCGTTGAGGTTTGAGGGTCGTTATATAACTATTTAAATACAAAAATGAAAGATATTGACTGTTGAAATGTCTCTTATGCATTACCAGAGTTCCAACTAATTACAAACTGTGAAGGTCCTTGTAGACATGGTTCTATGCATTATGTATTTGCATTTTCTAAGGTGAATGTAGCAAGTGTTTATTAGAGTTAGTTTTAAAACTGCCCTGTTTGATCTACACCCCAAGACCTCCCGGAAATAACTATCAGTGATTAAGAAATGCTCATCTTTCAGCAAGGTATAGGTAGAGTTCTATAGTTCTGAGCCGTTTTGGTACCATGGTGTCTCAACACCTTTGCTTTTCTAATGGGTTACTGTGTATGGGTGTTTTTACAGGTTAGGACGCTGAAGTACAACTGGCAGTTGATGCTCTACAACAACTCTTGGAGGGTCAAGACGTGGCACACAATGTGCAACACATACCGACTCTTATGGGTAAATAAAAAAGGACCCTGCTCTAAACGATGGTTAAGACTTACGTGGAGATAGTCCCAAAAAAAAACATAGGTGAACTGTAGGAGGGCTCCTCAGAAGGACTGCTAGGGGCTTGTTTTATACTGTAAATGTGTCTTTTTTCTTTCTGTACAGGTTCCCTGGAGTCATGCCAGGTCTGTGGGTTGATGCAAGAGGCAGATCTGCAAGCAAAAAAAGGGATACTAAAAAGGAAGGCTTCAGTATCTAAAGAGGGAACGGTGACGAAGAAAGGAGCTGTGAAAAGACCTCTAATTGGTGTTTTTTTTCATTTATTTTTTTACAACCGGTGTCAAAAAGAACTCGCAGGTTTTATTCTCTCAAACAGAAAGGTCCTCCAACATACATTAAGGGTTGCATAAAACTGTGTGTAGAAGTTGTGGGACCAGTGGTCTGTCTGTGGTTAATGTAATCTGATGTACAGGCTCCTTATTTTTTCTTTTTTCTAATATATATATATATTTTTATGTTTATATCCTAGAAGCGACTCGAAAGCTCTCGGGAGTAGCTCTGTGTAAGTCTAAGAGGACGACGACTCCGTTAAGCGACATCACAAAGACTGTGCAAAACATCAAGCCTACAGCAAAATGTGTGAGTAGGCATGTACGCCAGGACAAACTATGCTCTGACTATGCACACATACCCCAGAGGTCCAACACTGCCATGACATTTCAAGTCAAGCCAGCAGCTATCATGTTGAACACTCCTACAGGAATGCCTCTTCTGCAAGGTTTTGGAGACCCTAGAGGCTTCGTGCTTACAGCCCCAGATTCGCTAAGGCAGGGTTTGTGTAAAAACGGTGCTGCGAATCTGCAGCAGCTCCAGGCCCCAAAAGTGAATCGCCTCTCAAAAAAAAACCTTAAGAAGCAGCAAGTGGTCCCAGAACCGCAAACCGCTCCTTTAGACCTCTCCTTAAAAAAGGTTGTTAAACCGCAGAATGAACCCATTACACCCCAGATCTCTAAATGGCCAATGGTTACGGCGTCTAATGTAGAGGATCTGAAGCAGGTCCAGACCCCGAAAGTAAATCTTCTCTCAAGAAAAAAACCTTAAGAAGAAGCACAGGGTCCCAGAGTTACAAGTAGGACCACTAGAAGGCACCTTAAACAAGGCTGTTACACAGCAGCCACCTTCCAATACCCAGAATGACTCTATAGGTTCAAAGAATGTGATCACCTATGTAGACGCGCTCCCCATTGGGTAAATTCCACAACCAGCTATAAACAGTCCTAAAAGGCTTAGGGACTTCCCGATTGTAAATGATGAGCCCTTAGAAGCCCCTTACACTGAGTGCATAGGGTTTCTCAAGGCCCTGGCAGGGTTGGTTGACAGTATCGATAGACCCACAGAAGCTGTGCACAGTGGACCTTTTAATGTGGACAATGGGGGGTTGCAGACATCTGTTGGACACACACTTGACTTCAATCCCCACGATTCCTACACCACTGATGCCCTTAATTATTTCGACCAACATTTAAACTCCCCATACCCTGTGTCACCTATCACCCCTCCAGGAGCGTACGACCCAACCAGTCCCTCGCCCAGTGTAAATCCCGCCCCCCCCCATCACCTGCCTCAATATACCCGGATAGCAGTATGGGTAGGAGCGGATGTCAAAATCAAAGTTTGGAGGTCATATCTAGTGGGGATGCATTCTCGGGAGCCCCAGGGTGTTCGGATTTGGGTTCCCCAGTCTTTGATCCCTCCATGTCCCACACTGCAGAATGGGGTTGAGGAGGGCAGACTGAGAGCGGCCCAAGGGGTGCTTCAGTGTAATATACAACCCAGCCCCATGTTCACCCATAATGCCCCACAATATGATTCACTAGTCCCGAAAGCTACAGTAGGGACTCATATCAGAGATATACAGCTGGCGGTCTGAAAACTAAAATGGAAGATGGCCGCTACAACCTTAAAACTGGGGAAGGTTGTAAGCGTTGACAGGGTCATGACAAATACACAGCGGAAGATACTTCACAGGGTTGAACTGTGTAAAAGTATGGTCCTACAAGCATGTCAATCAGCAGCAACAGACATATGGGTTATACCAGCGTGACTAGGTCTACGACAACCCCTAAAGAATCTCTATTCCACGGGCATTAAGAAAATACAAATAATTCAAAATATAACAATTAGGTCTACACTATACTGATTAAATCCCTGCACTTCTTACATTGCTTCAAGTGTAAAAAGTACAAAGAGCCCCTCAAAGTCCTGAAGTATCACGCACTATGCCTGAAACATATAAATCAAGACCTAATAGACGGCAATACATATAAGTTCAAGAGAGAACATCCTGAGGGTTGGTCATTTGAAATGCTCAAGGGGTAGAGCTGCAATACTCCAACACCAGGAACACATAGAAGGGATAACTGTAGGGGCTGTAGCAGAGGTCTCTGCAAGTACAGCACTCACAAGTACAAACCAGACTGTTCAAATAGGCTGGGGGATGTTACATAAAAAAGGGTGGTCCAGTAAAAAGCAAAAGTGCGTTAATAGTGCTAAGCAGCGCAGGCTTCTAATAAGTAAACTAAAGAAAGCCAGAATATGCGCTACATGGCGGGTTAAAAACACACCAGAGGCCGTGCTAAGACCGAACCACCAAAATGATGCAGCAGCGAGCTCCACAACAAGTCCGATTCCTCAAGCTGAGTATTCAGAGCCAGTGTTTTTAGAGAGCGTTAGAAGTTACAGCCGTACTGTAGAGAGATTTAACGCTACAGAACATTATGAGGAAGTTTGTTAACCTCCACCACATAAGGTCCTCTGATCATGGGGTTTTAGCCATACATCAGGCTGTGCAAACACTTATAGAATGGTTGTTAAATGATGTGGGTCCTAATGATTTCTTCCAACTACGCTTCCAGGGGCAGGGCCTTGACAGCCCTTTGTTCATCAAACGCAAACCCTGCGATGTGTTTGATGCTGTGGAATTTCTAGAAAGCCTCTCAAAGCTTCTACAGAGTAAGGCTGAACTAGTCACCTATGGCACTTTCAGAGTCATAGCCCTCATTGTACGGGGTCATGAGGGGGGTGTTTCCCGCCCTTTAAAGAGTGTGCTGTACAGTAAAATCATCGGTAAGAAACAACGGTGGCTGCTCAACTTTAACAGCGGAGCAGCCAACACCTGTCTGGCGTCCAGCATCGTGGGTTGGCTGGCGGCTCGCAGCACCCCCGATGCGGTCATCATGTCTAGAGCGGCTGAAGCCCATAAGGTGCTTGAAATACCTCCAGACCGCATGGACGGCTTTGGCGACATAGGTCTTTTTGAGAACTAGTTTGATGTTACGGCGAAAGTTCTTTGTCACAACAGTTCGTGAAAGTACTTTACATCTGGGGAACATGTGAAAAACAAGACCGTACATGTCTTCCACCATGAAAATCACTTTTACGGGATCTTGAACCTTAAATGTTTTCTAGGACCCAAGTACATGTGCACCCACTGTGATCACATCTACAACACTCAGACAAATCATCAGTGTGAAATTCACTGGAAGATGTGTAAAAGGGACGGGTGTGTTGTAGACGCCGCCCTGAAAGTGAGGTGTCGCAACTGTAATCTGTTTTGTCGTTCGCAAGAATGCTTGAACATACACAACAGGGATGTTATATGCCGCCCTAAAACAGATTGCCGTGAGTGTGGTAGGTATGTGGAAACCGATCACAAATGCAAAGGCATGAAATGCCCAAGGTGTCAAACTCCTTTTAGGGCTGGAACCGAACACAGGTATTACATGTTTAAAGGACGGCCACAGACCAAAACCGAAGACTATATAGTGTTCGATATAGAGTGTACACAAGAGACGGGGGTACACCAGCCTAACTATATTTATGCACACCATCTAACTTCCGATGACATCTGGGAGTTTGAAGGGCGCACATGCGTGGGTTGTTTTGTTAACACGTTCATTCAGACAAAATTCAAAGGGTATACCATCTTGGCGCACAACTCAAAAGCATACGACTCCTCCTTTATTTTGCAAATTAGGATTCGCGAAAAGATGCCCATAGAACTCATCACCCAGGGTTCCAAACTGCAGTTGTTAACGGCTGGCCTGTTACAAATAAGGTTCATAGACACCCTGAATTTCCTGCCCATGAAATTGAGCAAGCTGCCAAAAGCCTTTGGTTTTTTAGGATGTAATGGTTATTTTCTATACTTTAACAGCTGGGCGAACCAGAATTATGTGGGTTCCATGCCGCCTTCTGACAGCTACGGTGTTGAGTATATGATGCCTGCTGCGAAAGAGAGCTTTCTACTATGGTACTCTGAAAACCTTGAAAATGAGTTTCATTATTAAACAGAATTGAAAGCTTATTGTCAGGTGGATGTAATGATCCTGCAAAAAGCCTGCAACCTCTTCAGAGATGATGTGGTGTCTATGACTAAGAAACTCAGGGTTTTGAAGCCCAACACTTCTCAAATGACAAAAAACATAGAATACATAGACCCTTTTCAAAACATCACTTTGGCTTCCATGTGTATGTCCATCTGCAAACACAAGTTTTTAAAACCTGAAAGTATCGCTCTAGTCGTGCCAGACCTCTGTAACAGTAAACAGAAATGTTATTCAACCCCTTCTAGCCAATGACTCATGTACATCTCTGCGAAGGAAGACATACATATTCAACACGCCTTACAGGGGGGTGAATACCGTCTGGGACTTTATTACCTGGATCGGTACACTGTAATTAAGGGAGTGCCAACTGCCTTTGAATAGAATGGCTGCATTTACTATGGCTGTCCTCATTGTTACAAACAGACTGTTGGGTACCAAATTTGAACACTTACACAGACGTACTCTGCTGAAGGCACAATATGTTGAAAAATGTTGCTTTGCTAGGAGGTCCCTTTGGGAGCATGAGTGGTTAGATATGCTAACATCCGACACGGAACTCTGCTCTTTCCTTAAGGGTTGTGATTTACCAGAGCCTCTGGAGCCCCGTGATGCCTTATTTGGGGGTCGTACAAACTGTTGAGGTTGAGAAAATACACTACTACGATTTCACTAGTCTGTACCGGTTTGTGAACAAGATGAAGGTATACCCCATAGGGCACCCCACCATCATATATAGAGATTTTAAACCCATATCCGTATACATTGGTTAGTTAAATGCCAAATCTACCCTCTAATGTTTATAGAAACAATGGTTCAGAAGATGGCCAAAGGATTGGTCCAAGGGAGACACAATGTGATGCGTCCGAATAGGGGACACAGTAATTATATAAAAGAAGGCAATCAATGCTGGAGGGAGCAAGGAAAAGTGTGACCAGGGACAAGTTATGATCAGGATAACAATAGTTATTTATTTGCAATAGTACGCAGAGAATAATACTCCTGCAGGTGCTCACATAAGAGAGTGACAACAAACGTGAGGTGCTCAGTGAAAGTGACTTTAAAATATGTACATGCAATTGACAACACATTAGAGAACTCCTTAGAAAAATGGAGTAATGTATATGGAGTTCTGGTTGTTGGGGGTCATTGGCGTTTCGATCTCAATTAGTAAGAGATCATCTTCAGGACATAACATATGTGAGCAATCCGAATGTATAAGAGATACATAGTATTAGGGTAACATCCTGGTCATGGAGTATTAATTCATACCATAATTGGTGAAGAGCTCCCATATAGTCACTTAAATTAAGGCACATTGGTGACAAGACATACTAGTATAATGTATGGAGACTGCAGAATTAATCCTATCCAAATGATGTGATTTTAGACATAATGTTACGACGAAGGCAAACTGAGTGTCAAACATTAATACAGGCTAAGTTCAAAAAGTGTATTCGGTTAAATCTACCCTCCAAGGCATCTTTACTTCCCGGTGCTACCATACAGAGTTGATGGTAAGCTAATGTTTCCCCTCTGTCGAACATGTGCTGTGAGTAAAGAGGGTAGTGTGTGTAGACACACTGAAGAACAAACAATGCTCACCGGGACCTGGTGTAGCATCGATGTCCAGGCGGCCTTGGAAAAAGGCTACAATCTCGGCAGAGTACACGAAGTGTGGCATTTTAAGAGGACCACAACACACCTCTTTTTCCGTATATTAATTTGTTTGCCAGAGACAAACAGGAGGCGTCAGGGTATCCCGATTGGTGTACTAGCCAGGATGCAAAGGAAAAATACATCGATCACTACTACGCTCATGAGGGTATACGCTTACAACCCCATTCGATAGAGGTCAACCCTGCCATACGCCAGTTAGCCAAACTCTGTCTGAACTCCTTATAAGGAAAATTCGCACAGCGTACAAACTTGTCAAATACGACCATAATAACAGATCCTGACGAGCTGTTTAAGTACCTTTTTGCCCCGTGTTACGAGGTGTCCAGAGGCGAGTTTATCAATGACAAGTCTGCGGCTTTGAGTTGGAAATACACAAAAGAGTACCCCACAATGTGTAACAACATAAACATCTTCATAGCGTGCTACACAACCTCTCACACTTGTTTAGAACTTTATAGGGTTATGGATAAACTCCAGGATCGTTGTTTGTATCATGATACCGACTCAGTTATTTTTGTGAGTAAACCCAGTAATGAAGATCCCCCTCTTGGTGATTATTTAGGTAATTTGACCAGCGAACTTGATAAGTATGAATATATAATTGAATTAACTTTATCAGGGCCTAAAACCTATTCTTACAAAACCAAAAGTGAAGTATGTATGAAGGTCAAAGGTATAACATTAAATGTCATTAACACTCTAAAAATCCATTTTGACAGTCTGAAGGATCTGCTGCACAAATACTCGGCATCAGACGACCGTGAAAACGATAAAACAATAGTTGTTAATCAACCCAGCATAGTCAGATCCCAAAAAAAGTGGGAAATTACAATCCTGCCCTTATATAAAACCTTACGCGTGGTTTTCAATAAAAGGGTCCTGACTGAGGACTATAAAACATTGCTGTACGGTTATTAGACGCATTAGAGTAGCTGACCCCCTACACTATGGACACCCGATTACAGCATCCATTCTCCTGCATTTTAGCAGGTCCCTCAAACTGTGGTAAAAGCTACTTTATAAAAAAAGCTCTAAGAAGATGCTGCAGGTGTTTTATCCCGAACACCCAACAATATTGTGTGGCTTTATTCATGTTGGCAAGACTTTTATACCGAACTAGCCAAAAGTTTCCCGTCTATCAGGTTTATAGAAGGTACACCTAATAATCTCAACACTGTGGAGCTGTTGCCGACGAACCTTGTAAACATGGTGATTGTAGACGACCTTATGAGTGAAGGTGGGGATCATCCTCGGCTAGGGAAAGCTTTTACTCAATATTCACACCATCGCAATCTAAGCATATGCTAAATTGTGCAGAACCTGTTTTACAAGGGTAAGAACAGTTGCTCTATAGCTCTCAATGCCTCATATCTGATTTTATTTAAAAAACCCCAGGACAAACAACAAATATCCATCATAGCTAAACAGATGTACCATGGAAAAACACAGTTTTTCATGGAGGACTTTAACGACTCTACCGAAAAACCCCACAGTAACTTGTTGGTTGACTTAAAAAATAATACTCTAGAAGACTAGACTTCAGGCTGATATTTTCCCCCCTGATTTCCCCGTTGCTTACACACCTAAGACCAAGCCCAGAGCCTATAAAAAGACACATTGACAGCGTTTTAGTTACATTTACAACCTATACTTTATAATATAAGGTGGTAACCATGTCTGGCCACCTACGGTGTAATTTAGCTCTCCTAAAAATGCTGTTTACCACCAACCCCCAACACAGAAAGGCCTTCCTGGCGCAGTTCCAGATGATTTAGTGGCAGCCATTTCAGAAATAGCCCTAAACACCCTAAAAGGTAACGTCCCTATTTCAAAGCATCGTTTACAGGTGTTGAAGAAGAAGCAGCACCTTATCAAGAAGCTCAGTAATAAAAGGGCCTCCCTCATTTCCAAGAAGAAGCTGGTAAAACAGTGTGGCAGTGTTATAGGCTCGTTGTTGGGCATAGCTATGCCCATAATTACAAGTATCCTCTCGGGGCAGTGATGGAGCAAGCCTCAAAGATGTACTTGGTGCCTAGACAGCAGTTGGAACAGTTGGGCCCGTCTACGGACAACGCCTGGGATATAAGGAAAAATGAGACTCTGCGGCTGGATGCTGAAATTAAAGACATTTTGAACAGGACTGATATAAATCTGTACAACAACGCAAACCTTTACACAAGGACCCTAAAGAATTTTTTAAGCTACTACAAACAGTGGAATACAGAAAAAAATAAGCTAACTCTATATGCCCCAGACTCTGAACAACAACCAACAAACCCTGCAGCGCCTCAACACCCGCAACAACCGCCTCAGGACCCAGCACCAACCTCAGATATCTTTGTTGACAACCTCTTAAAAAATATAAGCCAAAGGTTACGCGGGGCAGCACAAATGTTGTTGAGTATGCTTGCATCTTCTAAAGACCTAACAGTGTGGAATGAGCGGGGCAAATTCCTCTACAGGGGGCACCCGATTGTTGGGTCACACATGTACGACCTAGTCAAAGGTCTCACGCACGCCAGACCCCTAACACAGCAAAATGCTCCTAGAGGTTGGGACCAGCTTCTGCGAGCCTCTGCTGAACTCAACATCCCTTTGACGCTCATTGGTAATGGTGACCACAGGCGCCTGCTTGAAAGTCTGAAGGCACCCATCCTGTCACCGCCAACTGCCTCAGACATTCCACAGCTATCCCCCGCTTGGAGCACCCCGATTACGCCAGCTGTATCTCGAAAAAAGCCATTGGCCAAACCACACACATGGCTTACAACCTGATGTTTCTCCAGACTTTTTGAACAATTGTGCCCATTACGTGTGTGTATAGTTATTAGGCCTGGGCGGTAAATTCCATTCCGCTCACGGAATTTGCGGAATTTGGGTCATTTCGCGTTCTGAATGAATGCGAAATTGCCCAAAATTCCGCGATCCGCGGCTTCGCGGAATTTTTTGCTTGTTCGCGCTTTCAAAATGCATGTTTGCGAGATATTTCTCCCCGAGCACGCAAACAGCGTTCGCGAACAGGAAAAAAGCATTGCGAACGGGCGGAACAAGCAATTCCGCGTGTCCGCTGAACTTTTGCGTGCTCGCGGAGATTTTTTACCGTTTCGCGGAGCTTTGCGTAGCACGACTACGCAAATTCCGCCCACCCCTATATACACCGGCTAACGTTTGTGTCTGATTTTTTCTTCTTATAGATCTTTAGTAAGGTTGTCACTGTAATACCTTCCCCTACAAAACTGTTTATAATAAACACTTAACTTTTCATCCTGTCTAGGTCATCTTTTAAAGCAGTGTAATTATGTTGTATGTGTCAGAATAAAAATACGCAGGCTGCATTCATGTTTTAAAATTCCTTTATTTTAGACAGTAATCATTAAACATACAGACGTTACACAACCTTACAATTTTGACCTACGGTGTATTCCGTTTTAACAGGGCGGACCATGGCACAGTGTTTTCTTTTACATATTTCACAACTATATGGTCATTGTTAAGATCATTCGAATATAGATTTAAGAAATTTCTAAACGTCATACCCTTTTACATTTTACTAATAAAATATATACAATGTTCACCACATGTGATGGCTTACGAATCCTGGACCCTCATCTTGTTATACACCACCCTTGCTGCAGCTTTTTTCACATACTTGAATATGGGTTTTGTATAGATGCTATGTTCGGGGAACTCTGTAGTACTGTCAAACACTGTAACCTTATCACGCTCCATAAACACCGCCGCCCAATGTGTTCCGTCCTTGTAATGTGGATCTGTGTTAAAGACGAGGGTGCAGGGTCTTTCTGCCCCTATTTCAGAGGGTAACCCATTGCTTGGGAAAACACCTAAAAAGTATTTCTTAGCGTGTTTATGCCTGCTTCAGAACTCACGTATCTGCACAGTGTCCATTTCACAATGTTTTAAAGATAGTTAAACAGAATCTGTCTGTCGTGGTTGACCTGAATGACGCTATTGAATACAGAGAATACGACCGTGTTCACATTCATAGGCAGGGTGTTACTAAGCCATATTTCAGTTTTTAGATTTCCGTCTTTTGTTATAATGATCACCGTCTTCCATGTCAGGAGTCAGATCGAATGCGAGCAGTGTGTCTCGGGTCCCATATCCTTCTCTTGACATAACTACCCCGCAGTCTCGCAGGTGCTTCCCAGTTATCGAAACCAGCCCCAGATATTCCCTGATAAAGTTGGAGGTTCCAAAACTGGGTGTGTAGTGTTTTGCAGGAATCACAGAGCCCTCATGGACCAGCACAGCATAGTTGATGGCGTAGTGTTTAAAATTGAAGGGGTTCGAGGCATAGACGCCGCTAAAAGCGGTATTGTCCACAAAACTGAGGATAATAAGTTTGGGTAGTTGCCCCTGAAATAAATTTTGCTGCTGGGTTAATCGGGTACCTGCAGGGATGCTGAATACCTTCAGAGCTACTCTTTCCACAGCGTACTTGGCGTTTGATAGTTGCAAAGCGTCGGCGTAAGCTAGTCTGATGCTAGGGGACACTTTCACTCTCTTTACAAACAGACTCGCGGACAGTAAGTCCAGTTTATACTGTTCCGCATTCCCGCTGATGAGATAGATTGAGTCCTTGTTGCGGGTAAGCTTGATCTTAAGATCAATACCATTGACGAGCAGTTTATCTTGGAAGAAGAGGTCTGAATGTATGTCTTCAGGCTGTGCATACGTATCCTTGTAGAAGAGCCCCGCTGAAAGCTGCGTGTCAACTGCGTCGCTGCTGTAATTTAGAATACTCTTGAGGTAGGCCTTGTAGGCGTACATGTTATCGCCCTGTGTGATGAGACGATCACCCAGGGTGATGTCCACCTGATCAAACATGGCTGCTAGGGGATAAGCGATCGATGCCACTTTAGCGTCTGCTGCTATGTTGGCACCATCCGCTTTTAAAATTTTAGACACAAGATGTAGCATAGTGTTGTTGAGATCCAAATACATATCCGAGGACCCTGACACAAAAACCTCTATCGGAGCCAACGGCGTCAAAGCGGCTAAAGGGTATACCTCCATGAAAAACCTATTTTCGATGCTGGTCTGCGCGGGTTTTAAAGTAAACAAGTCTAAATCTGATTTGGAGCACTAGCCCGATGCACAATGTACAAAGGCCATGCTTTAGTTTGCGATACTCTAAAAAATATTTACTTTATAGGTGGTTGACTTCTTCTTCAAAGCTTTCTTCCGTCTTGGGCTTCTTCTTTTGTGAGCGTCTTTTGAAGAACTCCTCCTTTTTTTATAGGGGGCCGGCAGCCCCCTACACCTCGAAGTGTGACGCCTCCTTTTAACACTTGTGCGTGGTCTGTATACCAGCCGCGCGCCTTCTTGCGGCTGTTTGCTCATGCGCTCTGCGACTGCCGACGAGACAGACCCAATTACATCTTGGGCTATGTTCGTAGCCGCAGCTTTAACATGGGGCTTTGCAATTTCATAACCTCGTCTCCATAATTGCATAACTCTTCTAAACAAACTACGGAAGAAACATCCCAAGCCGGCCCCGTACATTACGGGGGACCATTGAAAGTACGGTGGGCTTCCATATCGGGCTTGGTTTCTGTAATAGTCCCTGTACATAGACAGATCACCATATGTTGTCACGACCACCATGATGTCTACTTTATAGTCCCTGTCGCGTCTCGGTCTTAAATGAAGATTAACAATAATGTTCCCGTATTTAAAGGCCACTCGCTCAGACTGGTCATCAAAGATCATAATTGAAATAGTGTCAAAATGGTTCTTAGAAACTGCAACGTAGTCAGCTTTGTTACATTTAATATTAACCACTGTTTTATTTTCACCTTGCACATGGACCCATCTTAACAACGGTGAATAACTATCCCTGAACCTCTGCGCCTCTACAATATCGCTATACACGTAGAGTGCATAGAACCCCCGTTAATATATGGGCACGTGTGATCTGGTTCGACTTGACTTCTCATATGTTGCACTGTGCCTTAAACCCTTCTTAATTTACCAGAGTAGTTAAACGTGGTATTGCGACTTGGGGCTTTAAGAAACACCTTCCTTCTGACGTTATCTAGCAAAAGATGAATATTTGTATACGTTTTAATGTTGTATATGGATTTGTTGATGGCATCGACAGCACTTGTAACAGTTGGGTAGTAGCTGTATGGAAAACCAGCATGTATGCTCAAAGGGTCCTGATCACGCTTCATGTTAAATTTGGCTTAGTTTGGTGCAAATGTATTCCAGGTTCTAGGGTATTGGATTTCTGTAAGTGCTACCTCCCAATCCACTTTCAAGTCCACAGGTTTAGCAAATTTCATGGTGTAATTTGAAATCTGGTTGTCGGGGAACATGTCCTTAGAGGCGTTGGACGGCAGGGTAATAAAAAAGGGAGCTGTATCCATCTTATCAAGAGCTTTAGACAGTTCCAAAACTCACACACCCTTCAGGGAGCTGGCCAACACCCAACTGTTAAATTTCCCCGGTCACCCCCGCCATTTGACAAATGCCTGGCTGTTAGCACCGCTACCCTTCCTTTTCAGAACCTTTTCTATCCTATACACCTTGTGCAGTTCATCGGGTACCATTTGTAACTCATCCTTGTAAAAGACACCAGACACCTCTTCTCCATCGTAGTCCTTTAACCTGTAAATATACAACACCTCTTTAAGCTTAACACTTTCCACTATAAATATCTCATGGCTAAAAGTCTGCTGGTACCCCTTCATAAACACACCTTTCAATTTTGAAATCCTAACATGGTCACCTGTTTTAAAAAGAGGTTTCTTAACCCTTGTAGTGAAATGGCATCCGTACACCGTTCTCCAGACCGTTAATGAATTACAAGGCGTTACCTCTACGGGCAATGTTTTGATGGTTCAGTAATAACTGGCATTATAACCATCTATAAAAGCCTGCAGAACATCAACGTATCTGTAGGTGTTGTAGGCTGTAAAATATCGCCACATCTTAGGCTTTAAAGTTCAGTTAAACCACTCTACAACACCGGCTTTTACTTCTGTGTGTGACACAAAATGTTGAACAGTGTACTGCTTTAATAATTTCTGAAACAACTTATTTAGGAATTCTTTCCCAGCATCTGTTTGTAGTTTTTGAGGGGTTCACCCTTTCTCGAAGATGGCTTTGAAAGCAGCTTTGAAGCTAGCCCGACTTTTATCGCTTAGCGCTTCTGCAAAGGCATACTTGGACAATACGTCTATGATGGTTAATATATAACGAGCACCGTCATTATGCTTTGCTATATCTTGAAGGCTGATTATGTCCGCCTGCTATTGATAATCTATTTGCGGATTAACAATTGTAGGGCACCTCTTAAAACACCTTCTGGCTGGATTGTGGAGAGAATACGCCTCCTCCCCTGATAACCACGTTTTCACCGGGTCTCTGTTTACCAGTTCATTTTCAGCTACAGCCCTTCTATACAGAGCTCCGGCACTTCCGGAGCTACCAACCCCTCTTGTATCGTAATAAAGTTTTCTTAAACCTGCCCCAAACATGTTATCAACCGCTACAGCCCATGAAATGAAAGACGCTTGGTTTGTGTAAGGCCATTTTTATTAAAAATAATGATTATTAGCAAAACAAACAAAACATACTTCACATTTTCATAGTATATAGCCTATTGGCTTTGCACTTTTTTACAGACATACACTCTGTGGTTCTAGCATCCTCTACACCAGTATCCCTGGGTTAATGCCTAGCCACTGTGTGCCGTGACATTCTACAGTTTTGTTCTAAATACGAGCAAGTGTGTAACGCTAAATAATAACGTATTTATTTAAAACAGTCTTTGGGGGGCTAAAGAACCTATTCTTTTATTTTTTTAAATACATATTACACATACGCCTTTCTACAATCCTTTCTATCATCTTTCTATAAAGCCAATACACAACCCTGGCATACCCCATAGTTTTGAGCTTGGTACACTGGCGTATCCGATCTCATTGAGTGCCACTGACAAGGTCTTCAGCATATCAGGGTGGACATATTTCTTTTCAGCTGACAAACCATACACAACCCTTAACAGTTTATACACCTTGTATGGGTCTAACAGACTACATATATACCGGTTTGTTGTTGCTCTGTGTGAGTCACACTGGCACTCGTGCGCAGACTGCTGAGGATCCTTCATTTGATGACCGTAAAAGGTTGTAATAGTCACCTCTGACACATGCTAGTACAACAGCTGCAGCAAAACCTTTAACAGACAATACGGCGTCGTGGGGTACCCCTGGAGTTTCCTTTTCACAGTCGCCGCTCCTAGAGGCACAGACACAATTCCTGCGTCCCTCGTTGTTTTGGCATGTGGAACTTTTAATCTGCTTTAAACACCACAGACAGTAAAAATGTAGGTTAACATTTGACTGCTGTCCCTCGACCCCTGTTATTTATGGGGTTGCTTTCTACAGTTCAAAAGAAGAGAGACACCCCATTAGTTAAAAATAAAATACACCAATATGTATGTTAACTGTCTATATTGTTTTTTACTAACCTCAGCATTTTCAAAGCACTCTACTGTGGCTCTGAAGTCTTGAGAGTCGCAGAGGTCCATCGATACCCCTCCGTCTTCGGAGCTTGTACCTGGCTGTTGCAACAACCGTCTCAGGAACTGCTTCCTCCAAAAAAATAACATATCTTCATAGACTGGTGAGTTAGGAGGAGCTATAGATTCTTCACCCTCTTCCATTTGGAAGCAATTGCTTCCAGTATGCCCAACACCGTTACTAGAGCCCTCACTGGCACTGCTGTCTACCTTAATCGGGGACACCAGTTGAGGCCAATCCTTGAGACTGAGCATTTCCATCCGACGGCACAGGTCATCGTGAAAACCAGTAACGTCGCAGCCCATATCTTTAGGAGTTTCCTGCTGAGCATTCTCGTCCAAGACCACCGGTGTTATGCTACGATAATATCTATCGATATTGGACTGTCTAACCGCCACCGGGGTCCTTTTGATGAGTGGGCTGTATCTCTTCATATTGATAAGTTCCTATTTCTGTATTCAGGCTCCTGGTTGCAGTACACAACGCTTAAGAGCGCCTTATATGTATTATAAGCAGCCCCTAAAAGACGCTTACACTTCTACATCACAACTTGGGTACAGGGCGTCCTAGGGTTCTGGTTTGCTGGGGTCTCCCAAACAACCCCTCCTTCGTGATCCCACCCCCTGGGACACATGATCACCTATGTCATTACCGGGGCGTGGTACCTTTAAGGTGATGAGCAAAGGTATCCCTTTTTACTACTTATATGATATACCACTTTACAAGGGACTTACCAGTACAGGAAATATGTCAATAAGGTATACACCAATGTCATCATGTTTAGGGGAGAAGCCCTTGCACTTTAGCACTGGTTAGAAATGGTAAAGTGCTCAGAGTCCTAAGGCCAACAAAAAGAATCAGCAAAAATGAGAGGCAAAAGGCAAAAAGTTAGGGGAAAGACTACCCTAAGGATGACTGGTCTAAATTAAGGTAAACCAAAGTTACCCAATGGGAGTGGTAGGCCTTGCAATAGAGAAAAACAAGTGTGAGAGTTTTTCACTACCAGGACATGTAAACATTAAAAGTACATCTCCAACGTTCTAAATACAATGCACCCAGTCATTTGGGCTGTTTAGTGCATACCTAGGGGTGACATATGTATTAAGAAGGATGATTTAGACTTAGTCAAAAGGTTTATATTGCCAGGTCGAAATGGCAGTTTAAAACTGCACATATTGGCTGCAATGGCAGCCTGGGGCATGTTTGAAACACTAGTTAAGTAGGTAGCACAATTAGTGCCGCAGACCCACCAGTGGAATTTCATTTACAGGCCCTGGGTACCTGAACTACCACTTTATTAGGGACTTACAAGTAAATTAAATGTGCCAATTGGGTTTAAGCCAATTTCGCCATCTTCAAAGAAGAGAGCACACAATCATTTTAGCACTGGGTAGAAGTGTGAAAGGACACAGAGTCCTAAGGCCAATAAAAACAAATTCAGCAAAACAGGAGGAATGAAGGCAAAAGGTTTGAGGGACAACCACCCTATGGTTGATAGGTCTAACATGTGTACCCCCCGCAGAAAGTGGGAAGACCAACCCAACCTCCTGCTATTTCTTATCACTAAGGCGGAAGAACCTGGGAGACCATTAGCAATGGTGTGGTCTCACCCAAGGTGGTGTTCCACCGTAAAGTCCATTCACTGTTGTGAGATGGATTACCTCAACAGTTTGGGCTTTTCACCTCTCATTTGCATGAGCCCTCTGAGGAGCCTGTGGTCTGACTGATACCAAACTGAGTCCCAAACTGGTATGGTCTTAGTTTCTTCAGGTGCCCAAACCAGAGCATCGGCCTCCCACTTAATTGCACTTCACCTCTGTTCCAGGGAAGTAAGCTCCTACTGATGAAGGCTACAGGTTGGTCTGTGTCCTCCTGATTCAACTGTGCAAACACAGTCCCTATGCCATGTTCTGAAGCATCTCCCTGTACTATAATTTCATTGGAGAAGTCAGGAGCCTTGAGTACAGGTAGGTGCCATACACTTGGGGTCCTTTAGGGTGTCAAAGGCTGTCTGACAGCCCTCTGTCCAGATCAATGTTTTGGGTTGCTTATTGGATGTCAGCTCAGTTAAGGGTCAACAATGGTGCCATATGCCATATGCCATAACAAACCTCCTATAATATCCTTGAGACCCAGGAAGGCCCTCACCTCCGTCTGAGAGTCTCAATCTTGGCCTGGCGGGGTTGCACCTTACCGCCACCCACCATAGGGCCTAGATATACCACAGTCCCCTACCCTATCTGGCCTCTTACTGTCCCTGATAGTCAGGCCCACCTGCTACAGGGCTTAAAGTACCTCCTGGAGGTGGTACTGGTGATCCTGCCAGCTGGAACTGAAGACAGCTATGTCATCTAGGTAAGCGGCACAGAATGCCTCCTCTGAGCCAGGATCCTGTTCACCAGCTCTGGAGGGTGGCAGAGGCATTCTTGAAGCATCACCTGAAACAGGAAATGGCCTTCTGGGAACATTAATGCAGACTTCTCTTTTGCCCCCTCAGTCAGACAATCTGCCATTACCCTAATGTAAGATCAAAGGTTCTGAGGAACTTAGAAGCACCCAGCCTATCTATGAGCTCATCAGCTCGGGGGATGGGGTGAGCATCAGTCTTGGTGACTAGCTAAGTCCTCTGTAATCCACATAGTTCTGGGGTGGATCTTGGTGGGGCGGCCTTGGGCACCAGCACAACTGGGCTGGACCAGAGACTGGCTAGTGCCAGCATCTTGGGGACTTCCTCCTTTACACTAACTCTTTCCTTGTCCAACAACCTGTAAATATTGTTCTTTACAGGCATACTGTCTCCAGTATCAATGTCATGGGTACACAGGTGTGTAAGCCCAGAGGTAAGGGAGCACAGGGAGGCAAACCGAGCCGACAACTGGTGACAATCCATCCACTGTTTTGGAGTCAGAGAAGGGGCAAGGTAGACATCCCTTACTGACCCTGCAAGTTCCTTAGGTCTCATGGAGAGGTTCACTCTCCCCTTCCACTCCATCATCCGTCACCAGAAGCATGGAGACCTCAGACCCCTCAAAGTGTGGTTTGAGGTGATTGATCTGGAGAACCTTTAGGGGGTTTCAAGCATTCTTGAGGACCACCAGGAAGGTGGCCTTCTCCTTCTGCTCCTCCACCTCATAGGGCCCTGGGCTCCACTGGTGCCATCACCCACATTTTCTGGCCAGGCTGAATTTCTAATAGATTAGCCTTCTCGTCATACCAGAGTTTCATCACCTCCTGGCTCAACACTAAGTTCTCAGAGGCCTTCTTCCAGAATTTCTAGGTCTGGTTTCAGAGGGCTAGCTTGTAGCCAACCACATCCTGGGGGGGTTTCCGTGGTAACTTGCTCCTACCTCTCCTTGACTAGACTGAGAGGTCCTCTCATGGGGTGATCACAAAGGAGCTTAAAGGGGCAAACCCAACTCCTCTCTGTGTTACCTCCCTGTAGGCAAAGAGTAGGCATGGCAAGAAGACTTCTCGCATCTACGTCATGGGCCTAGGTAGGCCCATAATCATGCCCTTGAGGGTCTTGTTGAATCTCTCAACAAGCCCATTGCACTGGGGGTGATAGGCTGTGGAGAACATATACCGCATGGATTTAATGTACACTGGCATGAAGTTGGTGTGTCTGCCAGACCTTACTTTTTTGGATAACCCCACACGGGCAAAAATCCCCATCAGGGACTTTCCACTGTGGGTGCAGTCACAGACCTCAGAGGTATGTCCTCTGGGTACCTAGTGGCATGGTCCACCAAATGCAGATTAAACCGGTTGCCCAGTGCTATTTTGGAGTCCAGTGGCCCAATAATGTCGATGACCTCCCATTCAAATGTGGTGCCAACAACAGGTAAGGGAAACGGTTGGATTTTAATAAACATACAGGAAAAGTAACTTTTAGAAAATTACATTTTCGCTGCCTGAAACTCCTGCAAGCTAATTTGCATTAGCTCTCTAGCAGATGCTCAGCTGTGCTTGAACTTAATGAGGAGTGAAAACTGCTTCCAGAGCAGAGACAAAGACCTGGGTGTGGAGAGGTGTTTTTCTTCCTTTTGCAGGAAGACTAATTGGAGTGGGCTCAGAAAGTTCATTAACCCTTAAAAGAACTGCCTTTTCACATGTAAATGTAAGGTGAGATCTGGAGAAGGCAAACTTTTGTTCCCGCAGCCAGGCTGGCTTTAAGCTTAGTAGGAGGGGAGCTGCCTCCAGGACCAGTTTTAAATGACCACAGAGGATAGGACTAGTCATTTCCCTGGCCAGACCTCTGTGTGTCTGCTTTATTTCATGCACTTGGCATGGGCTGGAGTGGAACGAATGTGAAGTACAATCGCAAGGTAAGCAATAATACTATGCTGGTTTCTCTCTTTTTGACACATCCACAATAACCAGGATTGTATGTAACAAAATGGTAATTTTGATTTCACTTAGTGACCAATGGTGATATCTTAAATCATAGTCTCACAAGACTATCTGGGATCCTCTTTTGAAAATTGTACAATATGTTATCTTGCTCAACTGTATCTATTCATCCCTATCTTCCTCCTTCACCTGCACCTTCCGTTATTCTCACCATCCTAACCGTCCTATGTCTATTCAATCTCCCTTGATCCCTTCACCTACTTCAACTCCTGTGCTCACCCTCATCTACCCAGATTCCTTCTCTTCTCTTGATCCAGTACCACAGATGCAATATCTCTTCATAGATAGAAACATAACCTGTTCAATGTAAGACCTTGTGTTGCTGTTATTAACATGCAAAGTACATCTATACCTTACCTTCACACCAATGTTGAAAAAATAAATGAAGCTCTCCATGGTGCATTCCGCTTTGCATGGGGGAGAGTGACTAGATTTAACTTGGTCTAACGCATGAGTCTTTGGGTAATATTACTCGTGCTGGCAAACAATTATTTAATGTTCATTTTCCACAGAGACTATTTATGGAGCATTATCTTAATCTTGATTGCTCAAGTCTAACTCCATATATATGAGGTGAGCTCTGATTTTTTTTGTAATACTCATGTACAGTTTCATGCACATAGAATAGGGCTGACACATATGTCTCCTTTTTGTCCTACAGGGTGTCCCATATACAGTCCTGATAAAGTCCTGGCTAGATGTGTATTACTGAACACAATTTTGTACAGGTCGAAACATCAACATACCTGAACTGAACTACACAACCAAAGTTGAACTATTAGTACTGATTTATCCATTTAGAGAATAAATTATATTACTGTAACCAGACCATTTAAGGGTAATGGATTTGTTGTTGTCTATCATTGGTGTTGGCATACACATGTAAATCCCAAGCACTGCACCATTATTCACTATACATTAGGCACTCTTTTTCAATAATATTGTTTATATAGCATTGGCAACTAATACAGAGAATGAACTTTCCACCCAGGTGGAGGTACAATCTTGTCATATGTATGTGCACATTTCTTCTAGTGAATTATTCACTCATGTGAGGACCTTTGATAGCCTCCATCAACTGTTTAAAGGAAACTTCAAAAAGTAATTCTGGTAGAAACAGTGTTATGTTACATTGAGGACCCAGGTTCTGAGGAATGCAGGGTAGCCTGTTGACTGTCACATGATTATATAGCAGGTTCATGCCTGCAAGGCTTATCTTAACCACATAACTGGGAGTTGTCCTCCCTATACTAACTAGTCCCCTCTCTAGGAGGTACAAAAAAATAAAATAATCAATGCTGCCATATAGCAAGCACTAAATTAAAAAAAATACTTGATGGCCCTTCTACCTCATGCTTCCTAGGTGCTACATCCACTTCTGTTGATAACAGCTTGCAAAAGAAGCCCAATAAACTAGAAAAACTAGAGAAAAAACTAGAGAAAAAGATAAGGTCTCAACTATAAGGCACCTACTTATACTGTCTTTTCAGTCCAATGGTATCCCCTTGGGATTACAGAGAAAAAAATTAACCTATTTTGTGGCAAACCCTACATTTAAAGACACTTTTCACTTTGTGGGCAATAATTGTTCAAGGAACTGGATGGTATGAGGAGTGCATACAGCATTGGAGTGTTCATCAAGACAGGCTAAAGAGGAAACCGATTTACTAGATATTAGATGATTAGGCTCTCGTTAATGCCAAAGAAAAGACCACACAGGAATTCAAAAATTTCACACAGAGCTGGAAATTAGACAAACTGGCAAAGGATATCAAATATTACAATAAGAATAATACTTATTCATATTTATTGGATTATTACTACCAGCAAGTCAACCAGGGTTGTCACATTAATAGATGAAGATGAGGACACAGAAGATTTGTAAAATTTTCTGATTCTTCAGGTACAGATAAACAACCAGGCTCAATTTTCTCCACTCTCCCACCAGTACGTAATACGGACAACTCGCTTAAGGGACATTTCTAGTGGATATAAGATGGAGGACAGGCCAGAGTTTGGGAAAGAGGGAAGGGCATGGATGGAAGGATGGACAATATAAGCGTGGGAGAGACACAGAGAGAGGTAGGCCAGACTACGTTATTACTGATGGTAATACAGACTTGAACACAAGATTACAACACAGACCATAACATACTGTGTACCCCAATCATCAATTTGTCTAGACATACGTTGCCTACCCCAGTGATAAAAAAACTTACAAAGCGCGTTTTTTATTTGCCCCTATAAATGTCCCTAATGCATTTAACTTTAACTTCACCAATTTTTCAGGAAAGTCTGCCTTAAACTTAACTTCGGAAATATTTCCTATCAAAGAAAATGGAATGCCAGAGGATTAAGAATACCATCTGTGTTTACCCCCACCACGAATGTGATAGCAGATAAAATACTAGATTTTGTGCAGGTGGTGTTGAGCACCAAGGAATACATAAAATACATTCCTAAGACAGAACTACAAGCACTGAATACAATTAAAAAGTACTGATTAATTCAAGCATTTCATCCATCACTTTTTTGTATACTTTAGTGTGTCGCCCTAAGTGAGATGGGTATGCCAAGATGTGGGACCTGTGCCCAGTGTTTCACTGGAGCCAAGCTATACCTTGTTGATGAGCCCAAACTAGAGCACAACCAGTACTGGTTTGCTTGTGGTACAGTTCAGGGAGGACCTGGCCTGGCAGTTCGGTCTGGACTTTGCCCATTGGAGCAGGGTCAAGACTGAATTGCATATGACCGGGTTCAAACTGAGAAGACAGGGTATACACAAATTATGGATTGGGATGTGCCTGAATATTTACTAGTGGCCGAGATTATTTCAAGAATTCCATCCATCACTTTTTTATATACTTTAGTATTGTTTCTTTGTTTTTGAGTTTAACGAAGGGCAAACTTGACCAAAAGGTTTCAGAGTGCTTTACATGAGCACCAGTTGTGTTACAGATGAACAGATTCTTACTGTTGGACACAGAGAGCTTAAGTGATTTGCTCAGAATCTCAGGATATTGAGTGTCCTTTCAGAGACTTGAACCCTGTTCCCCAGCTTTGAGGTCGACCACTCTAGCCGTTAGGCGGCATCCTCTCCCCTGTCATAATGCCAGCAGACAATGGGGGCACAATTGTGGTCCAAGATACATACTACCTAAAGGAGATATTGCAAGAGCTTTCTGTGCAAGAACACTGCACTAGAATCAAGAATAATCCAACACAAGAGATTAGCCATCAGATCTGATCCATTACAGATCAGGGATTTGCATAAGGCTTCTTGAATGCGTAGGAATATGGATACCTTAATAAAAAAGTACCCCCACATGCTCACATTGTACACACTACCTAACTTCATCACTCACCCTCTCTACCTCAAGAAGATCCACAGAAAACTGAAGCCCACAAGCGTGAACACAACCTTGTTAAATACAGGATCCAATGGAATAAAGGTATCACTGAAGAAGATCTGAAAAGAATGGTGTAGTGGTCTGGTCCCACATGTACAGTAGACAAAGTAGACGTAGCCGAGTTGTAGTAGATGTAGTTTACAAATGGAGCATAATTTTATTCCAGGATTATGCTTGCGCATGGATCCTTTTTGACCTCAGCTGTGGTCCAGACAGTCAAGGTTGAAGAAGTGAGCACTGTCCAGTAACAATGTTACAGGGGTTCATTAAGTTTTTATGTAAGACTTGTTGGAACCAGGCTCAATTAATTATGTTTGGGGTTCTCCACCCAAAATAAATTATAAGTAGAAAACATTTTTAACCAGGAATGACTAATGTGGGTAGTGTGGTAAATAATAAATTCCATCAGCTACATTCTAAACAAGTATTTGCAATTTAATATGTCTTGCATTTCTGAGAGTTTAAGGTATTGGCATTGTAAATGACAATGCATTTTCTTTAAATGTTTGTTTTTAAAACAGATAAATAAAAAGCAGTCATTACAATGCCAATAGGTTAAACTCTCGCAAATGCGAGACCTACGGAATTGCTTCCTGTTGCAGCGGAAGAGAGGGAGCGAACAGGGAGAAGGAGGAATCAGCTGCAGTGAGCTGTGCCGTTTGAAAGAAAGGCGCGACTAACCGAAGTCTATTTTTTCAATATTGTAAGATATTGGTAAGCAGCACAGCACACCGCCTGTGGTGCCCTACTTACTAAAAGCTTACAATATTGAAAAAATAGACTTTGGCGAGCCGCGACGAAGAAAAGAAAGGCACTGCTCGCCGAAGTATATTTTTTTAATATTGCAATATTTTGGTAAGCAGCGCAGCACGCCGCCTGTGGCGTGCTGCTTACTAAAAGTTTACAATATTTAAAAATAGACTTGAGCGAGCCGCGACGTTCCATTCTTTGTGCTGGCTCGCCAAAGTCTATTTGTTCAATATTGTAAGATTCTGGTAAGCAGTGCAGCACGCTGCCTGTGTTGCGCTGTAGAAGAAAATAGTGCTCACGCACTGTAAAGAAAACATACATGTTAATAGACGAGTAAAATGGCCAGTCCTCATGGGAGGTTACAAAAGTAGACAAGGTGGTACTGAGGAGGTAGTAGCAAGCCTATAAGAAGCCAACATTTACAAAGGACAATAACACAAGTTAATGAAAAATATGGGCTCGAGTGGGTGGAGCTTCAAGTCATACCTGAATACAGCGTGCCTCGCAGCGCATGCGCTGCCCAGGCTCGACCTAAAAAGTGAGCAGATCTTTGCAGCTTAGATTTAAGCCTACAACTTGCATAGATTTTCTATTTCATTGGGATTCACAAAATCCCGAGGATTGCTTGATATTGTTATTTATAATGTGTCCTCACCTCGAAGGGCAACTAGTTTGCTCTGCAAACCAAAATTAATGCCATCAATCACAAGGCAATTATATATTTAAACAGAATTTAACTTTTTCTCTCATAGGCCTTTCATTGTCATATTTTTCTCTTTGTTGTAGCATCTGAAGTGGCTTTAATGACAAACTTTATAAAACTCTAAAATTAACAAAATATCAAGTCAAAAAGAGGGAGAAATAGTTTCATCTGAACTTACAAATAGGTACAGTATTTGAAGCTGGTGTTCTACAACCTACTCTTTCGGTCCCGTTTTTGAAGTTGAAAACAGTCCAACTATTATGACAAATTTGAAACTATAAAGAATAAGCTTAAAAAAAAAAAAACACAATGTTACGCTATTCATTTGGAGACTACATTATCACATTGTGGGGCCGATTCCGATTCGTGTCGGTAATTTCTCCGACCGAGCCGGCCTCGGAGAGATTTCCGACCGAATCGGACCCGTGCAGTCCGACCGAACGAGTCCGATGCATTCGTATGCCACCGGACACGAGTCGGTCGGACTCCCATTGAACTCAATGGGAGCCGGTCGTACAACGCGTACGCGGGCTCCCATTGCCTCAATGGGTGCGAGGCGGACAAGGGCGCCCCTACAGCGAGTACGCCGCGTAGCGCTCGCGGCGTACACGCACAGGTAGGGGGACCCATGGGTCCCCCTGTGTGCGCTCGCACGGGTACGCGTGACAGGGGGTCCGACACGGACCCCCAAAGTACGGCTCCGACAGCGAGTTCGAGTCGGACGGCGCGAGTCGGTCGGAGCGGTCGAGGTGCGCATCGTACTTACCCGGCCGGAAAACGTCTCCATTGCGCGGTGCGAATCGGGTCCGAGCGAGTCGGTCGGAGCAGTACGATCCGGGAACCAGTCGGTCGGAGCGGTCGGGTCGCCCGGACGAGTCGGTCAGCGAATACGCATCGTACTCGCTCGCCCGGACGCGCGTACGACTCGGTCGGAAAATAGGGCTCCGGATCGGATCCGGTAAAACCGAATCCGATTCGGAGCACTACCGGCCGAGATCGGAATCGGCCCCTCGGTGTCTCTAAAGCTGTGGGCCAAACCATGCCTTCAGTTTATATTTACAAGAACACACCAATACTGAAAAATGTGTTTACCTCTGTCCATGCCATGCACCAGGTTTACAACTTGCTTGGCACGTACTAAATAAATGTGGTGGCTAAAACCACTTCTGCTAGACAGGAAATAATAGAGCTGGTGTTCAAAGGTGCATACATACTCGCATTTGGAAATTCATCATGCATATTTTTAGAAACATTTGCCTGTTTAAATCTCTTCATTTGCAGCTTAGTATGCCTCATTTGAGAAGCTGGCCATGTGCACATAATAAACCTGTCAGAGTGTTGACACTGCAGTGTCGGCAAACCGATCGGTCAGCCAAGGGGTCCTGTCAGTCTGCACAGAGCTCTAGCATAAACACCCTCTTCCCCGATATTCCTACACCTCAAGCAAAGCAAAATTAATGACGGTGTTAAATGGACAGTGATGTGGAATATTTTTGAATTAAAAACAGATACTCTCATTTCCTGTTTTGATGTTTGGCGAATTAAAAGGTAAGTGCGAAGCTAAAACATTACTTAGCATGAAACATCAAAACACAACCAAATAGCCAGCACAATGTTATATGGATCAAAGTAGACAGGAGATTGCAGGAGAATTTTGAAATAATAAAAAAAATCTTAGGTTAGTTGCTATTTGAGCATTATAACTAGTAAGAAAGAAACATGAAAAATCACATTTTGAAAGTAAAATTCGAACAAGCACTGGCAAAGCAAATAGATTAAACTTTTGCATAGACCATGCACTTAGGGCTTGATTCTCTTGTATGATTTCCTCGCATGAGCCCTTCTGGGTCTCTGCACACATAATCATGTGTGTGCTGAGAGCCACTTCAGCTAATTATTGTAAAATACTGTGACCCAGAGGGAGATCTCTGGTCTGCAGGGTCACACCTGGGCTGTATTACCAAGAGGGCGCACTTTCCCTGTTTGCTTCATTGCGCACCTTTCAAAACAGGGAGAGTTCACCCTATTATGGTGAATGTTCTGCCCTCAGGGCAGTCGTGAATGTGCGCCTGCCCTGGGAGCAGAGTATTCAAATGAAATACGGAGCAGCTGTTTAAAAGTCACTCCCGCTCTGTGTTTCACTGTGCAGGCGGCAGCCTGTTTGCACTTTTTAGGAGGAGATAGAGATCCCCTTGCAGGCAGGTGCAGTGAGTCACTGCAACCATCTGCAGAGGATGTCTGGGGGGTCCATGGGACCCCATTTCCCCCTCCTGAGAGCCGCCCCCCAGAGTGCACTGACAGTGTACCACCTTTTTGTGGTGCAATATTAGTGTGCCTCATGACTGCTTCTTTACCTCTGCGCAGGTGCAGAGGCGAAGAGATTCCCTCATCTGCATGGGGCCACACCCCCATGCACATGAGGGAATGCCCTCTCAATATAGAGCTGGAGCTACATGTGCTCCAGTGCTCTCAGTATTACAGAAGGGGCCGCACAAGCAAAGCATCTGCAGCCCCTTCTGTAATACCAAATTTCCCTGGGGCCACACATAGTGGGTGCAAATGCCCATTGCACCCCCAGGGCACTTTGTGTAATATGGCCCCAAGTGTGCTTGTCATAGAGGGTCAGACTATTGCATTGTTTTACTGTATTATAAGGTACTAACAGTAGCAGCAGTTTGAATTGCTGGTAGCAGGACAGGGTTTTGGTGATACCTATAGTGCAAGTGGCTTACCAGCCTCACCAATGACATTATCTGGTAACTTCAGTACAACCAGGTCCTACACTAGATCCATGTGTGCTTGAGTGAAGTATGTGTTTGTATGCATGCATGCATGCATACCTTCAGTGCATGGAAGACGTGTGCTAGGAGCTTGGGTGCCAAATTATCTATGGACACTGTGGAATCTATTCTAATTCCACTGCATTGGTACTGCACTGGAGGGTGGAGGTCACCCTCCAGAAGGACTATGTGAATTAAAGAGCCCTCACTCAGACCTTACCTGTTGGTAGTAAAAGAAATAAATTTAACCAGAAACAGTGGTGTCATTAAAGTGGAGGGTGTTCTCTGGGCATGTCCTGCTGATGTTCCCACAGAGGTGGTGCAGACAAAAGCTAGCTGATTGGCAAGTGTGAAGTCTGTCCCCTCCTTTGTGTGTCCGTGGTTTGGGGAGCCTAGAGAGAGGACTTCCCAGCCCCAGCCTACTTACTGCTATCACCTAAAGAATAAATACTGTGTGTGACTTGACTAACGCTAATACACCACATGTTGAAACTCTCTAAAAATCCTTTGGGGGAAGACAGATGTAATTAACAAAGGATGACTGGATAGATTGTATAGAGTGTGGCTGGGACTCCGTTCAGTGTTCCAGGATTTTTCATGACCAAGAGAGGCTACAAAAATCGTAATGTAGGAGGTCTGTGATCCAGGGTTGGAGTCTATGACTGCCAACTTCCCAAGGGGCTCAGGGATCATCAGCACAGACGATGGCAACTTGCTGCTGAATATCTGCCTTGGAAAGGTGACTGCTGAACTGAGAGAGGTGCACTTGAGGTGTCCCTGCAAAGTGCCTGCCCAAAGGAGAAACCCAGAGAGAATTGGTTACTGTGGAGCCGCCCTCTGAGCTGTTAGATTGAGTACTCGAGGTGCCACCCCAGAAAAACGAATCCAGAGGGAACTACGTTGTGCAACAGTTGTGCCAGTGTAGTGCTTAATAGCAGAAAAACTGTGCCAGTGAGGTTATGCGGTAGCATAACATGGAAGAACGAAGGCCTACAGTGCTGGGACCATTCTAAGTGTTCCTGCACATGCTGCTGAAAATGATGTGCCCCAGTGCACTTGTGTGGCTTCATCGTGTCCCTACCCATACTGCTGACATTGTTGTGCTGCAGCACAGATGTGTAGTGTGATCATGCAAATGTCATGTTACCAACATTGAGACTTGGTGCAACCGAGCCACTTCATCACACGAGTGCCTGAGAAAGTGGATCCAGACCTCACCTTGACCAAGCATGGAGAGCCTACTCACAGAATTAACTGTGCACTTGTGTGCCTCCATCCTAAGAATCCTGTCCCTTCTCATTGTCATGCTCACCTTGATAGTTGCCTGGACTGATCACTCCACTGTTGAAGTTCACAAAGGTGCACAGTTAAGAGAAGCAAGGCTGAATGTGAAGCCCACGATGAGTGGCAGAAGCACTAATAGAGACTGAGCTGCATCTGCTGCCCAGGTAAAACTGCAATTGTTTTGTTTATGGATCTGGATGAGTAAGGGAAGGAGAGGACAGAAAATTATGAACATGGATATCAGAGACTGACTTGACAGTCACCAACTTGGGGTGGGGAAGACAGCCTAAGCACCTGCCATATTAAGGAGACAATTGAAAACATTAGTTTCCATTTGTGAACTGCAAATTCCAGAAAGACTATTGTACATTATCATACTTATTTCACTATAAAGTAGCCTTCTGTATTGTGTTTTGTCTGTAAACAATTACGATCCTAAGTAGTATTAAGTTATTATAAGATCAAAATACTTTTTGTTTAAGATCAGGTATTGCTTAGACATTGTAATCAATAGTTTATTTTTGTGCACTTTATTGACTTCTGAATCTTTGACCTCACATCACCTTCATGACCAAGCTTTGGACTGTTCACCCACATCTACCATTGAAAATCAAGTGTAAAGAGGTATACTTAGAGTTTGATTTGCATAACTATAGTAGGTAGGACCCCAGGAAAGCAATGTTAAGGCCCTAAAACCACCACAGTTGTGGCCTAATTGTCTCTATGTGCCTGAGAGCCACAATTTGAATCAGATAGTAGCTGAGAATTAGTTTTGCAGTACTCTTGGCTTACTTCAGAGGTCCAGGAGTAAGCCAAGGGTGTTCTTGGCTTACTATGGGAATGCAGGAGTAAGGCAGAAGTACAACAAGAGTAACAAACAGCAAAATCATCTAAATGTGCATTGCAGGGTTGAGAACAAAAGCGGACGTCATTAGGTGGTTGGAAGCTGTAGGTGGGTACCATATTGTGGCCTTGCAAGAAACATGGGACACAGAAAACTAGTTTTATTTAGACATCTTTGCTTCATTTCATAAGGCAGCATCACCTTCACCCTCGGGCAGAGCAAAGGGTGGTCTACTTACTTTAGTCTCCCTTAAAATTATCTGTACCTCCACCCTGATGGACACAGGCTCTTGTAACCTGCTGGCAGTAAAGTTGGTTTTCAAGAACACCCCGCCCTTACTGGTGGTTAACTGTTACAACTCTTTCACAAGAAGAGAGCCAACTGAACATTTAGCTTCCTTAATGGGTTACTAGAAGGTTACAGGGAAAGACAGACCCTACCAGCTTTTGTTTTAATATTAGGAGATTTTAATGTTCACCTGTGTCAACAAGGTTGCAATGTGGTCAAGCAGTTTCCTGGAGACATCCCTTATCTTGTACACTTTGAACACACTACGCAGGGTGACCTGATGGAGGATATCATGACCAGTTGTAATTTGTTCTGTTTAGAGCGATGGGGGAGGAAGAAGCTATTCCATCATTCACAGCAGGCGCAGCCATTCTCTTATTGATTTATTCGTCTTATCATTCCCGTTGGCCTCTCAAGGGAAGGGTATAAGGGCCGAATGGAACAATTTTAGTGACCACAATCCCCTAACTTTGAACTTGGCCTGGGCACTGGTATCACCAGGAAATCAAGGATTAGAACCCCACAACTCTGGTATTATTCCCAAAGACCAGGCGTGAAGATTAAAATGGGATAGGGTGAACCCAGAAGATTTCCTAGAGAGCCTCTATGCATCGAACGCAATGGATCTCGCCCTATGCAGGGAAGAATCACAGGGGATGGTGAGGTCCTGTAGGCCTTTATTAGGCTATGTGATCAGATTTCAGCTAATCCCACAACAAGGGCTAGAAAAGGCAGTCAAGCGGGGGGATGATTTGATGGTAATTGTTCCAAGACACATAGACACCTGCTGGCTGCCTTGAAATAAACCCTAAAAGATGAGACCAAAATCTGTGAATGCAGGAAAGCATAAATGTTAGCTATAGCTAGATGTAAACAAGAAATCAAAAATCAAGCCTGGCATGAGTTACTGCAGTCTGGTACCCTCCGCGACAGCGCACAAGTTTGGGAAATAGTGAATAGACCTTATTTCTCAGGCATGGGGAACACTAAGCTGGACTGCAACATTGCCCCTGATAGATGGGTATCATATTTTGAGAAGACCTATAGTAGCGTGGAAGGGGAGGCCAGTGGCACCGGATGGGACCCTGGTAAAGATCACAGTCCCTTGACCCTTAGTGAAGGGAAGGTGCTTGAGGCCATTTTAGCTGCATCAGGGAGAAAAGCACCAGGCCCAGATGGTTTCCCGGTGGATGTCTACAAGGCTGACCCTGAAACCTAGGCAAAAATTCTGGCGCAAGTATTTAGGGCAGTATGCAAAAAGGTACTTCCATCATCTTGGTCTAAATCAATCATAGTTCCTATTTATAAAAAGGGGCCAAGGGAGGACCCCTCAATGTTATCTCCCTATCTCCCTCCTGGATTCAGCTGTTAAAATCATGTGGAAGGTTATGTTAGCCAGATTGATTGCTGTGCTTGGCAAAAACAATGTAATCTCCGACCTCCAATATGGTTTTAGGCAGGGGAGAGGGACAGTGGACCAGTGCGTAAATCTTGAATTACTAGCTGGTAAATACACAATAGCCGGGGGGAGAGTTTGTTTTTGGTCTTTATGGACCTCACCTCGGCCTGCAACCAAGTAAATAGATCCAAGCTCTGGCCCTTACTTATTAAACTGTTGGTATGATTGTTCCAATGATGTCTACCACTAACTGTGTTCCATCATAAACACCTCGTTCATGTCTATGAGATGGTGTCACGGTTAAAACATCTATACTATTTACATGATACATTTATTTATTTTTTATTGTTTTCAGCATAAATCCAAAAACATACAACTCTCAAACATAGTATAAGCATGGACGTATTTGTCAGCATATGAGATCAAATTTACATGTTGATACATTAATACACAATGGCAGGAGTCTGGCATTTAGAGTGCATCTCACAGAGAATCTTATCATCAATTCGAATAGTGTCTTCTGTGATATTTGATCGAGACATTGACAGACCACTGCAATTTTGGGGGAGGCTGGTTAATGCCTCGGAACTTGAATAATGTAATTCACCGTCCATGCATGTTGGCATGTATTTTCTACGTTCCTGCCTCTGGTGTCAGCACCACCTCTGTGATGTTCTGTGACTCTGACATTGTCTCGTTAGTGTCTTTTAACAAGAAGGTTTGGTAAGGTCCCCAGTAATTCCTCGGGCGGCTTCTGGGGGGTAACAATTCACTGTACGTGTCGGCTTGAGTGTTACAATACAGCATGTTTGTATGCCAATCTGCTATTCTTGGAAGTGGGCCTCTCAAACATCGCAACGCCACCCTTCGCTTGGCAAGCAGGAGGCCGATAGCGACCAATGGGCGTAGAGTCTTACTTATGGGGAAGTCCCATCCGAGGAGCGCCATTTTCGGATTGGGTTCTAGATCTGCGCTAATAGTAAGGCCCAACTCCCTGAACACCGTTTCCCAGTATGCATAAACCCCAGGGCATTGCCAGGCCAGATGCCAGAATCCTGATTCTTCCTGCCCACATCTATGACAATTGGAGGTCTCAGCTAGACCATAGCGGAGCTGGCGTTCTGGGGTGCAATACGCCCTATGTAAAAATTTAAAATGTATTAGTCTGTGTCTACCAATAAGAGAGATCGAACGGGTGCGAGCGCAGCAATAGGACCATTCTTTGTCGCTGATGGGAGTGCCCAAATCGCGCTGCCACTCCAACCTTACCCTGAGGACTTCAGACTTGCGCGTGTCCTGAAGACTGACATAGAATTTTGTAATTAACTTTGCAGGTTCTTCTATTTTGATGAGAGTGGAGAGTGCCTCCATATTTTGTGGTTCGATAAGATCATCCCCAATAAGGGCTCGCCAGGTCTGCTGAGCTCTATAATAATGGAATAACACTGTGCCTCCTATCTGTTGGTCAGGCGATTGTAATGCCTCCCAGGTCGCCAGTACCCCATCTTTAAAAAAATCTCCCATTGTGTGTATACCGATGGAATTTAATGCCTTCCTTGCCCCTACTTCTTGGTCCAGTGGAAACCACAAGCACCACTGTAATGGCATTTCCGGGGCATATAGAAAGGCTCCCGCTTGCATGTGCAGTAAAGTGCACCATGCCTGTACGGTGACCGCAATGGAGTCAAAAACTCATAATTTCCTGGATGTGGACTGAGTAAGGGACTGTGGAAGCGTGAGGGGGTCCGCCGCATTTCTTTCCATGTGCAAGAAGGGCAGATCTTGTGGCCCATGTATCCAATAGTGCGCGAACACACTGCTCGCTGCCTTATAATATTTCTCTAAGATCTGGGGCTCCCAATCCCCCCCAAGTGATACGGTAGAGTAAGCGAATTCCATCGTATGCGTGGTTGTTTACCGGCCCATGCTAATCGTATCAGTTGTGTGCGCCAGCATTTAAACATGTGTTTTGGTAGCAATATGGGTATATTTTCAAATAAAAACAGGAATCTTGGTAAGATGACCATCTTCATTATAGAGATTCTCCCCATCAACGAGAGCGGAAGTTTGATCCACTTCTCTACATTATCTATGAGTCTCTGTGTGGCCTTACCATAATTTTCCTGCAGAACTATCTCGGGGTCTGTGTGGAATTGGATGCCTAGGTACCGTACCGCTTCAGTAGTCCAACGAAGAGGGAACTCCATGAACTGCTCAACCGTGCATGGAGTGAGGGGAAATATAATTGATTTATCCCAATTTATACGTAACCCTGAGTGGCCACCAAATTGTACAACTTCACGTAAAATTGGTGATAAATGCACCTCCGGTTCCCGTATATATAGTAACGTGACTTCTGCGTATGCTGAAATATTAAGCATGTACTCAGGGAAGCCCAGAACTCTGTGCGCGTGATACTCGCGTATTGCGCAAGCAAGGGGTTCCACAACAATGGCGTACAATAATGGAGATAGGGGGCAGCCCTGTCTTGTCCCCCGGGTAATGTTGAATGACTGAGATACTTCATTCCCTATTCTCACTCTGGCTGTGGGTGAGGTATATAATACTGATACCAGCCGGAGATACACGTCCCCTACTCCGAGTTTGTGCAAGACCGCGAACATAAAGCCCCACTCTACCGAGTCGAATGCTTTTTCCGCATCCAAAAACACTGCTGCCGCCTTAATGTCTGGGTTCAGTCTCTGCACTACACCAAATAGGGTCCTCAGGTTTTGTGATAAATTATGACTAAGTACAAATCCTCCCTGTTCAGGGCGAATAATCCCCGGGAGCAGTAAGGCTAGTCTATTAGCTAAGATTTTAGCATACAATTTAGTGTCTACATTAAGTAGAGATAAGGGCCTATACAATGAACAATTGTCAGATGGTTTGCCAGGCTTTAATAACGCGACAATAACTGGTTCGCGCATAGAGGGTGGCATAATACCTGCCTCAGCCATCTCCTCATAAAGCGTCTTGAGGTGGGGGATCAAAAGGTCCTGGAATTCTTTATAGAAGGCAATGGTATGCCCATCTGATCCTGGGGCTTTCCCAGATGCCATACCCTTTAATGCCTCTCGTATTTCGTCTGATGTCAAAGGGGCCATCAAATGTTCCTGTGTTCCACCACTAGCCACGGCATTTTAATATACGAAAGATAGTCCTCTCGTGCTTCGGTACTGGAAGTGTATAATCTCTTGTAAAATGCGCGGAAATGGTTTGCTATGTCTCCTGTTGTGTGCAATGTATTCCCATCGTCGTCCCTCATGCCCACCATAGCATCCAATTCCCTCTTTGGCTTTAAAATCTCTGCTAGCTTGGCACCCGGTCTCTCCCGCTCTCCATAGCATCGGGCCGATGCGTATTTACCCATATGCTTAAGTTCATCATTGGCTGTGTCTAAGTGTTCTGCAAATTTCTGCTTGAGGTCAGTGACATTTTGTGAATTTCCCCCTCCTGCTGTGACTCTTTCTAAGTGCCCAATCTCTTTTTCCAGCTGGTTTAGTCTACCTCGTGTAGAACGTAGCACTTCTGCGTGGATATCACTACTCCTCTGATGAACACTTTGAAAGTTTCCCACACCGTGGTAAATGGGGTCACTGACCCAATATTTTCAGAAAAGAAGTTCTCTATTGCTGTGGCTAACCCTTCCTTAAAAACAGTGTCTAGTAGTGAATAAGGTGGGAAGCGCCATGTAAACGCTGGTATACTCAGTGCCCCAACCTTCAGGGTTAGTTGGACGGGGGAATGATCGGAGTATGTTCGTGGTAAATGCGTGCATGCCTCCACCCGGAAACTCAGTTCCACCGACAGGAGCCAGTAGTGTATACGAGTGTGCATGTCGTACACCGAGGAGTAGTGTGTATAGCCTCTCCCATCTGGGAATCTATATCTACAGATATCTATGAGGCCATCTGATTGCATTATGTCTTGGATGGCTATGACTGCCGCAGCTGGACGTCTGTGTGGACAATGTGATCTATCTATGCTTGGGTTGAGTATACAATTGAAATAGCCACCCCAGACTTGTGGAATCCCCTTCCATTGTGCCAACCTGGAGACTAGGGAAGAATAAAATTGTGGATCGTCGTGATTGGAGCCGTAAATGCCTACTAGGAGGAACTGCAAATACCCTTGCTTACACACAGCTACGACACATCTGCCTTGTGGGTCACTGAATAAGCCCGTAATATCCACTCCAGCCCTTTTGTCCACCCAGATCAGTAGCCCTCTAGCGTGGGATGTGAAATCTGCAGAGTAGCATACCCCGTGTAACTTGCGATATACTGCCTCGCTACGCTCTGGGGCGAGATGTGTCTCTTGTAGCACGGCAATTGCCACAGAATGCCGTTTCAAGTAGGCGCCCACCCTTCTGACCTTTCAGCTGTCGTTCAAGCCTCGAACATTCCAGGTCAGAAGCCGGAGGATTTGTGTATTCTCACCTATTATAGCCATGCTGTTTAAACCATTCCTGCCATGTGCAATGTCTCTTGCCTGTAATATGTACCATGTATGATCTCAATTGCCATATTCGCACAATACTATCTTCCAACCTGATAGAACACCCATACCCTCCCACGCCTCAAGGATCCCCAACTGTCATGGCTATCTGATCTCCCTCCCCCCCTCCCCTAACTAAAGGAACAAACCCCAACTCAAGAACAAGTAGGCTGAAAGGTGTGATACACTTGGGGGCAGATGTGACCATCCTGTTAAGTTCCCAATACCACTCTAATAGTTCCCATTATGACATGAGTCTCTAAATGCATCATCTCTCCGAAGTGTGATGATTTGCGATCAATATGACTAATGCACCATCATATATCCCGGTCAAGGCGCCCCAGTGTGACAGCCAGAGTTAATACACATGTTCAGATGGCATTCTGGCCCCACCATAGAAGCAGTTGGTGGTCTCTTGTGTGTGTTCAGTAAATAATTAGTGCTTTGTCTATAAATTCACTATGTTACCACACTTCGCCGTGTCCCAGAGTTTCTCCGATGCTCACTCCTCTGTATCTTGGTTTTCCCGGGCTTGTGGAGAAGTCTCCGACTGTGCGGGTGAGTGGCTCGGCGATCCCTGTTGTCTGCGTCGCCGTTCCTTCTCTGAGATGAATTGTAGCACAGCCTTGGGCTCCGTGAACAGGTGCACCTTGCCGTCGGCTTTGACCCTTAGTTTGGCGGGATATAGCATGCTATATTCCAAGTTGAGGTCCCGAAGTTTCTTTTTTGCCGGAGTGAAGAGTCGTCACGCCTCCTGTACCTGCATTGTAAAGTCAGGGAATAATGTTATATCCATCCCTTCGTGCCGCAGCTACCCCAGTTCTCTGGCCTTTCGCAACGCCGCGTCTCGATCTCTGTAATCAAGGAGCCTGGCTATTATGCATTGCGGAGCCGCTCCTGGTATTGGTTTAGGCACTAGAGATCGGTGCGCGCGTTCCACCACTAGTATCTCGGAGAAGGTGTCTCTCCCCATGAGTTGGACCAGCAGCTTTTCTATGTATTGCTCCATATTGCCTATATTTGTGGATTCTGGCACACCTAAAATGCAAATGTTATTGCGTCTGGATCTCGCTTCGAGGTCTTCGGCCTTCGCTTGCAGGGTGCGTAGTATCTTGTCCCTCTCCTTATCGGTCTCCGCTTCCGCTCTGGTAATGTCCTCTAAGTCCGATATTCGTTGTTCTGCTACGTCAAGCCTGCTACCATGTTTGTAAAGTCTTTCGGACATCCTGTCCATGCGAAACGACAGTGCATCTATTTTGCTGTTGATTTTGGATAGGCTCTGCTGAGTAGTGCGGAAGGCTTGCTTCATGTCGACTTCAGACCCAGAGTTTGGGTCATCTGGGGTTGAGTCTTGCTCCAGGGTCGCGGCTTCCTTGGCTCTGGGAGTTTTCCGCAACTCAAATTGCAGCTTGGGCTGTAATCTATCAGTTTTGCCCATGTTGTCCGCTTATGTACCCAATTATTGCTGCAGTACCGTATGGGAGAGATGGTTAGCAGGGCGTCACCACAGAGTCTGATATCCTCTATCTGCGTGGTCTTGCACAGTCTTCAAGTAGGCCTCTCTTATCAGCTCTTTCCTGCAGTTAACATGGGACAGTGGGAGCCCCCAAGGCACCTGTGGTTGCGCGGCTGATGTCACTAATCTGTCGCACAGCACTCAGATAATGCGCGTGTGTCACTCTTGTTAGTTGGCACCTCTTAGGCTTCCCTCTGGGGTGGAGCAAATGATGAGTGCCCTTCTTTTCACTGTACCAGCACAGCGCGCTGCGAATGTCCCGTTGTGGCCTCCCTCCTCCACTCGTGCACCCCCTCACCTTCTCCTGCCCCGGGGATCGTCGAGCGATGGTGGCACCGCAACACAGCCATGTGTGGGAACGGAATACCTGACAGCACGCCGAGGCCTCACAGCGCTGTTGTCCCACAGTGTCTCCAGGCCTTCAGCAGTTCCAAACTTCCCGGACTGGCCGTCTCTCTCCCATTGCGGTCCTGCGGCCGCCTGGTGTGCTAAGGATGTCTCGCCGCCCTACTCTGGCACTGTCACTCTCCGTAGCACCATGGGTCAGCGCCGTTTCTCTTTACTCTCCGCTCCGCTTCCACGGGTCACTCCGAGGCCCGGTGCCGGATCACGTAGCTCGGGGGTGCCTCGCCTTGCTCACCAATGTGCGTCACAGTCGCGTCTAGCCATTCCACTGCATCAATCTCGACCGCGATTGTCTCTCTATGCAGCGCTTCATTTCCGCTGTATTTGCCATCTTCGGAGGTTCTTTTTTATTGAGTGTTTGTGGAGGATAATTACGAATGTTTGGTGGCGTTTGGGAGAGCTACCCTAGATAGCGGCCATCTTAGGATCAGGCAAGCTCCGCCCCCCCCCCTTTACATGATACATTTTAGGAAAAAAATAAGGTTAAATAGCAAATTCCCTCCCAATCAGCAGGTAACTGAAAATAAGCATCTTTTCCACAAACAAAATAACCCCCTGAATACCTACTTCTTCCCCTGTATGAATTTGAACAGGTTCTCCCAAACCTTCAAATGTGTGTTCACAACTAACAATCCAAACGTGTCTTTCTAATTAATTTCTTCTTTTGTAAACACATAATCCCCCTTTTTGTCGCTTGCCTAATTTAAATTTTGGATATACAATTTTCTTTTTGTATTCAGCTTCTTCTTTCTCCCAAACACTCGTACAAATGTAATCTTTGTCTGTACTATGAATGATATGAGATCTCCTTTCCTCTAATGACATAATGTATGTCTTTTCAAATGGTCTCATCAGACAGGTCAAATTGTCTTCTTACACGTTAACAGTGTCTATAACAGTGGGTAATTTAAAGAAATTCCATGCAGTGTCCTGATCTTTTGCCTGAGGGTGTAAATTGATGCTTTTCTGTAGGGGTACTGTTGAAACAATCAAGGCATAATTGGAAAAATAATATTGAAAACGTTCCTGTCTATAAAATAAGCTAATGCAAAAACAACAATTGATGGACAGAATGCAGAACAATGTCATACATTCACCCCAGTACAAAGATCTGGGCCTAAATCCATTGTTTTTTTGCTCACCATGCCATTCCAGTTTGGACCCAGCCATATGCAAATCAGTCTTGACCCTGCGCCCAATGGGAACAGTCCAGCCCGAACTGCCAGGCCAGGTCCTCCCTGGACTGGAAACAAGCATCCTAGGACCGGTTTCGGGCTTTCAGCCCTCATCAGCCAGGATAGCTTGACTCCAGTGGCATGGAGAGCACGGGACCCATGTCTGGGCATACCCGTCCCACTCGGGGTGACAAATGCAAAAACAACAATTGATGGACAGAATGCAGAACAATGTCATACATTCACCCCAGTACAAAGATCTGGGCCTAAATCCATTGTTTTTTTGCTCACCATGCCATTCCAGTTTGGACCCAGCAATATGCAAATCAGTCTTGACCCTGCGCCCATTGGGAACAGTCCAGCCCGAACTGCCAGGCCAGGTCCTCCGTGGACTGGAAACAAGCATCCTAGGACCGGTTTCGGGCTTTCAGCCCTCATCAGCCAGGATAGCTTGACTCCAGTGGCATGGAGAGCACGGGACCCACTTCTGGGCATACCCGTCCCACTCGGGGTGACAAATGCAAAAACAACAATTGATGGACAGAATGCAGAACAATGTCATTCATTCACCCCAGTACAAAGATCTGGGCCTAAATCCATCGTTTTTTGCTCACCATGCCATTCCAGTTTGGACCCAGCCATATGCAAATCAGTCTTGACCCTGCGCCCAATGGGAACAGTCCAGCCCGAACTGCCAGGCCATGTCCTCCCTGGACTGGAAACAAGCATCCTAGGACCGGTTTCGGGCTTTCAGCCCTCATCAGCCAGGATAGCTTGACTCCAGTGGCATGGAGAGCACGGGACCCACGTCTGGGCATACCCGTCCCACTCGGGGTGACAAATGCAAAAACAACAATTGATGGACAGAATGCAGAACAATGTCATACATTCACCCCAGTACAAAGATCTGGGCCTAAATCCATCGTTTTTTGCTCACCATGCCATTCCAGTTTGGACCCAGCCATATGCAAATCAGTCTTGACCCTGCGCCCAATGGGAACAGTCCAGCCCGAACTGCCAGGCCAGGTCCTCCCTGGACTGGAAACAAGCATCCTAGGACCGGTTTCGGGCTTTCAGCCCTCATCAGCCAGGATAGCTTGACTCCAGTGGCATGGAGAGCACGGGACCCACGTCTGGGCATACCCGTCCCACTCGGGGTGACAAATGCAAAAACAACAATTGATGGACAGAATGCAGAACAGTGTCATACATTCACCCCAGTACAAAGATCTGGGCCTAAATCCATCGTTTTTTTGCTCACCATGCCATTCCAGTTTGGACCCAGCCATATGCAAATCAGTCTTGACCCTGCGCCCAATGGGAACAGTCCAGCCCGAACTGCCAGGCCAGGTCCTCCCTGGACTGGAAACAAGCATCCTAGGACCAGTTTCGGGCTTTCAGCTCTCATCAGCCAGGATAGCTTGACTCCAAGTGGCATGGAGAGCACGGGACCCACGTCTGGGCATACCCGTCCCACTCGGGGTGACAAATGCAAAAACAACATTTGATGGACAGAATGCAGAACAATGTCATACATTCACCCCAGTACAAAGATCTGGGCCTAAATCCATCGTTTTTTTGCTCACCATGCCATTCCAATTTGGACCCAGCCATATGCAAATCAGTCTTGACCCTGCGCCCAATGGGAACAGTCCAGCCCGAACTCCCAGGCCAGGTCCTCCCTGGACTGGAAACAAGCATCCTAGGACCGGTTTCGGGCTTTCAGCCCTCATCAGCCAGGATAGCTTGACTCCAGTTGCATGGAGAGCACGGGACCCACGTCTGGGCATACCCGTCCCACTCGGGGTGACAAATGCAAAAACAACAATTGATGGACAGAATGCAGAACAATGTCATACATTCACCCCAGTACAGAGATCTGGGCCTAAATCCATCGTTTTTTTGCTCACCATGCCATTCCAGTTTGGACCCAGCCATATGCAAATCAGTCTTGACCCTGCGCCCAATGGGAACAGTCCAGCCCGAACTGCCAGGCCAGGTCCTCCCTGGACTGGAAACAAGCATCCTAGGACCGGTTTCGGGCTTTCAGCCCTCATCAGCCAGGATAGCTTGACTCCAGTGGCATGGAGAGCACGGGACCCACGTCTGGGCATACCCGTCCCACTCGGGGTGACAAATGCAAAAACAACAATTGATGGACAGAATGCAGAACAATGTCATACATTCACCCCAGTACAAAGATCTGGGCCTAAATCCATCGTTTTTTGCTCACCATGCCATTCCAGTTTGGACCCAGCCATATGCAAATCAGTCTTGACCCTGCGCCCAATGGGAACAGTCCAGCCCGAACTGCCAGGCCAGGTCCTCCCTGGCCTGGAAACAAGCATCCTAGGACCGGTTTCGGGCTTTCAGCCCTCATCAGCCAGGATAGCTTGACTCCAGTGGCATGGAGAGCACGGGACCCACGTCTGGGCATACCCGTCCGATTGGTATCGCTTTGTTCGCCCTAAGTTGGCAGGGTATGCCCAGACGTGGGTCCCTTGCTCACTTTGCCACTGGATTCAAGCTAGCCTGGCTGATGACGGCTGAATAGCCAGAAACCGGTCCCAGGATGCTTGTTTCCGGTCCAGTGAAGACATGGCTTGGCAGTTCGGGCTGGACTGTTCCCATGAGGCACAGGGTCAGACTGATTTGCATATGGCCATGTCTGAACTGGGGTGGTGGAGTGAGCTAAAGAATGATGATGGATTAAACCCAGATCAGTTGACTGGGGGTGAGTGTTTGATTGGCTCAAGCGCTCCGTCCATCATCCCCGTTGGTATCGCTTTGTTCGCCCTAAGTTGGCAGGGTATGCCCAGACGTGGGTCCCTTGCTCACTTTGCCACTGGATTCAAGCTAGCCTGGCTGATGACGGCTGAATAGCCAGAAACCGGTCCCATGATGCTTGTTTCCGGTCCAGTGAAGACATGGCTTGGCAGTTCGGGCTGGACTGTTCCCATGAGGCACAGGGTCAGACTGATTTGCATATGGCCATGTCTGAACTGGGGTGGTGGAGTGAGCTAAAGAATGATGATGGATTAAACCCAGATCAGTTGACTGGGGGTGAGTGTTTGATTGGCCCAAGCGCTCCGTCCATCATCCCCTTTGGTATCGCTTTGTTCGCCCTAAGTTGGCAGGGTATGCCCAGACGTGGGTCCCTTGCTCACTTTGCCACTGGATTCAAGCTAGCCTGGCTGATGACGGCTGAATAGCCAGAAACCGGTCCCAGGATGCTTGTTTCCGGTCCAGTGAATACATGGCTTGGCAGTTCGGGCAGGACTGTTCCCATGAGGCACAGGGTCAGACTGATTTGCATATGGCCATGTCTGAACTGGGGTGGTGGAGTGAGCTAAAGAATGATGATGGATTAAACCCAGATCAGTTGACTGGGGGTGAGTGTTTGATTGGCTCAAGCACTCCGTCCATCATCCCCTTTGGTATCGCTTTGTTCGCCCTAAGTTGGCAGGGTATGCCCTGACGTGGGTCCCTTGCTCACTTTGCCACTGGATTCAAGCTAGCCTGGCTGATGACGGCTGAATAGCCAGAAACCGGTCCCAGGATGCTTGTTTCCGGTCCAGTGAAGACATGGCTTGGCAGTTCGGGCTGGACTGTTCCCATGAGGCACAGGGTCAGACTGATTTGCATATGGCCATGTCTGAACTGGGGTGGTGGAGTGAGCTAAAGAATGATGATGGATTAAACCCAGAGCAGTTGACTGGGGGTGAGTGTTTGATTGGCTCAAGCGCTCCGTCCATCATCCCCTTTGGTATCGCTTTGTTCGCCCTAAGTTGGCAGGGTATGCCCAGACGTGGGTCCCTTGCTCACTTTGCCACTGGATTCAAGCTAGCCTGGCTGATGACGGCTGAATAGCCAGAAACCGGTCCCAGGATGCTTGTTTCCGGTCCAGTGAAGACATGGCTTGGCAGTTCGGGCTGGACTGTTCCCATGAGGCACAGGGTCAGACTGATTTGCATATGGCCATGTCTGAACTGGGGTGGTGGAGTGAGCTAAAGAATGATGATGGATTAAACCCAGATCAGTTGACTGGGGGTGAGTGTTTGATTGGCTCAAGCGCTCCGTCCATCATCCCCTTTGGTATCGCTTTGTTCGCCCTAAGTTGGCAGGGTATGCCCAGACGTGGGTCCCTTGCTCACTTTGCCACTGGATTCAAGCTAGCCTGGCTGATGACGGCTGAATAGCCAGAAACCGGTCCCAGGATGCTTGTTTCCGGTCCAGTGAATACATGGCTTGGCAGTTCGGGCTGGACTGTTCCCATGAGGCACAGGGTCAGACTGATTTGCATATGGCCATGTCTGAACTGGGGTGGTGGAGTGAGCTAAAGAACGATGATGGATTAAACCCAGATCAGTTGACTGGGGGTGAGTGTTTGATTGGCTCAAGCGCTCCGTCCATCATCCCCTTTGGTATCGCTTTGTTCGCCCTAAGTTGGCAGGGTATGCCCTGACGTGGGTCCCTTGCTCACTTTGCCACTGGATTCAAGCTAGCCTGGCTGATGACAGCTGAATAGCCAGAAACCGGTCCCAGGATGCTTGTTTCCGGTCCAGTGAAGACATGGCTTTGCAGTTCGGGCTGGACTGTTCCCATGAGGCACAGGGTCAGACTGATTTGCATATGGCCATGTCTGAACTGGGGTGGTGGAGTGAGCTAAAGAATGATGATGGATTAAACCCAGATCAGTTGACTGGGGGTGAGTGTTTGATTGGCTCAAGCGCTCCGTCCATCATCCCCTTTGGTATCGCTTTGTTCGCCCTAAGTTGGCAGGGTATGCCCAGACGTGGGTCCCTTGCTCACTTTGCCACTGGATTCAAGCTAGCCTGGCTGATGACGGCTGTATAGCCAGAAACCGGTCCCAGGATGCTTGTTTCCGAGCCAGTGAAGACATGGCTTGGCAGTTCGGGCTGGACTGTTCCCATGAGGCACAGGGTCAGACTGATTTGCATATGGCCATGTCTGAACTGGGGTGGTGGAGTGAGCTAAAGAATGATGATGGATTAAACCCAGATCAGTTGACTGGGGGTGAGAGTTTGATTGGCTCAAGCGCTCCGTCCATCATCCCCTTTGGTATCGCTTTGTTCGCCCTAAGTTGGCAGGGTATGCCCAGACGTGGGTCCTTTGCTCACTTTGCCACTGGATTCAAGCTAGCCTGGCTGATGACGGTTGAATAGCCAGAAACCGGTCCCAGGATGCTTGTTTCCGGTCCAGTGAATACATGGCTTGGCAGTTCGGGCTGGACTGTTCCCATGAGGCACAGGGTCAGACTGATTTGCATATGGCCATGTCTGAACTGGGGTGGTGGAGTGAGCTAAAGAATGATGATGGATTAAACCCAGATCAGTTGACTGGGGGTGAGTGTTTGATTGGCTCAAGCGCTCCGTCCATCATCCCCTTTGGTATCGCTTTGGTCGCCCTAAGTTGGCAGGGTATGCCCAGACGTGGGTCCCTTGCTCACTTTGCCACTGGATTCAAGCTAGCCTGGCTGATGACGGCTGAATAGCCAGAAACCGGATCCAGGATGCTTGTTTCCGGTCCAGTGAAGACATGGCTTGGCAGTTCGGGCTGGACTGTTCCCATGAGGCACAGGGTCAGACTGATTTGCATATGGCCATGTCTGAACTGGGGTGGTGGAGTGAGCTAAAGAATGATGATGGATTAAACCCAGAGCAGTTGACTGGGGTGAGTGTTTGATTGGCTCAAGCGCTCCGTCCATCATCCCCTTTGGTATCGCTTTGTTCGCCCTAAGTTGGCAGGGTATGCCCAGACATGGGTCCCTTGCTCACTTTGCCACTGGATTCAAGCTAGCCTGGCTGATGACGGCTGAATAGCCAGAAACCAGTCCCAGGATGCTTGTTTCCGGTCCAGTGAAGACATGGCTTGGCAGTTCGGGCTGGACTGTTCCCATGAGGCACAGGGTCAGACTGATTTGCATATGGCCATGTCTGAACTGGGGTGGTGGAGTGAGCTAAAGAATGATGATGGATTAAACCCAGATCAGTTGACTGGGGGTGAGTGTTTGATTGGCTCAAGCGCTCCATCCATCATCCCCTTCGGTATCGCTTTGTTCGCCCTAAGTTGGCAGGGTATGCCCAGACGTGGGTCCCTTGCTCACTTTGCCACTGGATTCAAGCTAGCCTGGCTGATGACGGCTGAATAGCCAGAAATCATTCCCAGGATGCTTGTTTCCGGTCCAGTGAAGACATGGCTTGGCAGTTCGGGCTGGACTGTTCCCATGAGGCACAGGGTCAGACTGATTTGCATATGGCCATGTCTGAACTGGGGTGGTGGAGTGAGCTAAAGATTGATGATGGATTAAACCCAGATCAGTTGACTGGGGGTGAGTGTTTGATTGGCTCAAGCGCTCCGTCCATCATCCCCTTTGGTATCGCTTTGTTCGCCCTAAGTTGGCAGGGTATGCCCAGACGTGGGTCCCTTGCTCACTTTGCCACTGGATTCAAGCTAGCCTGGCTGATGACGGCTGAATAGCCAGAAACCGGTCCCAGGATGCTTGTTTCCGGTCCAGTGAAGACATGGCTTGGCAGTTCGGGCTGGACTGTTCCCATGAGGCACAGGGTCAGACTGATTTGCATATGGCCATGTCTGAACTGGGGTGGTGGAGTGAGCTAAAGAATGATGATGGATTAAACCCAGATCAGTTGACTGGGGGTGAGTGTTTGATTGGCTCAAGCGCTCCGTCCATCATCCCCGTTGGTATCGCTTTGTTCGCCCTAAGTTGGCAGGGTATGCCCAGACGTGGGTCCCTTGCTCACTTTGCCACTGGATTCAAGCTAGCCTGGCTGATGACGGCTGAATAGCCAGAAACCGGTCCCATGATGCTTGTTTCCGGTCCAGTGAAGACATGGCTTGGCAGTTCGGGCTGGACTGTTCCCATGAGGCACAGGGTCAGACTGATTTGCATATGGCCATGTCTGAACTGGGGTGGTGGAGTGAGCTAAAGAATGATGATGGATTAAACCCAGATCAGTTGACTGGGGGTGAGTGTTTGATTGGCCCAAGCGCTCCGTCCATCATCCCCTTTGGTATCGCTTTGTTCGCCCTAAGTTGGCAGGGTATGCCCAGACGTGGGTCCCTTGCTCACTTTGCCACTGGATTCAAGCTAGCCTGGCTGATGACGGCTGAATAGCCAGAAACCGGTCCCAGGATGCTTGTTTCCGGTCCAGTGAATACATGGCTTGGCAGTTCGGGCAGGACTGTTCCCATGAGGCACAGGGTCAGACTGATTTGCATATGGCCATGTCTGAACTGGGGTGGTGGAGTGAGCTAAAGAATGATGATGGATTAAACCCAGATCAGTTGACTGGGGGTGAGTGTTTGATTGGCTCAAGCGCTCCGTCCATCATCCCCTTTGGTATCGCTTTGTTCGCCCTAAGTTGGCAGGGTATGCCCTGACGTGGGTCCCTTGCTCACTTTGCCACTGGATTCAAGCTAGCCTGGCTGATGACGGCTGAATAGCCAGAAACCGGTCCCAGGATGCTTGTTTCCGGTCCAGTGAAGACATGGCTTGGCAGTTCGGGCTGGACTGTTCCCATGAGGCACAGGGTCAGACTGATTTGCATATGGCCATGTCTGAACTGGGGTGGTGGAGTGAGCTAAAGAATGATGATGGATTAAACCCAGAGCAGTTGACTGGGGGTGAGTGTTTGATTGGCTCAAGCGCTCCGTCCATCATCCCCTTTGGTATCGCTTTGTTCGCCCTAAGTTGGCAGGGTATGCCCAGACGTGGGTCCCTTGCTCACTTTGCCACTGGATTCAAGCTAGCCTGGCTGATGACGGCTGAATAGCCAGAAACCGGTCCCAGGATGCTTGTTTCCGGTCCAGTGAAGACATGGCTTGGCAGTTCGGGCTGGACTGTTCCCATGAGGCACAGGGTCAGACTGATTTGCATATGGCCATGTCTGAACTGGGGTGGTGGAGTGAGCTAAAGAATGATGATGGATTAAACCCAGATCAGTTGACTGGGGGTGAGTGTTTGATTGGCTCAAGCGCTCCGTCCATCATCCCCTTTGGTATCGCTTTGTTCGCCCTAAGTTGGCAGGGTATGCCCAGACGTGGGTCCCTTGCTCACTTTGCCACTGGATTCAAGCTAGCCTGGCTGATGACGGCTGAATAGCCAGAAACCGGTCCCAGGATGCTTGTTTCCGGTCCAGTGAATACATGGCTTGGCAGTTCGGGCTGGACTGTTCCCATGAGGCACAGGGTCAGACTGATTTGCATATGGCCATGTCTGAACTGGGGTGGTGGAGTGAGCTAAAGAACGATGATGGATTAAACCCAGATCAGTTGACTGGGGGTGAGTGTTTGATTGGCTCAAGCGCTCCGTCCATCATCCCCTTTGGTATCGCTTTGTTCGCCCTAAGTTGGCAGGGTATGCCCTGACGTGGGTCCCTTGCTCACTTTGCCACTGGATTCAAGCTAGCCTGGCTGATGACAGCTGAATAGCCAGAAACCGGTCCCAGGATGCTTGTTTCCGGTCCAGTGAAGACATGGCTTGGCAGTTCGGGCTGGACTGTTCCCATGAGGCACAGGGTCAGACTGATTTGCATATGACCATGTCTGAACTGGGGTGGTGGAGTGAGCTAAAGAATGATGATGGATTAAACCCAGAGCAGTTGACTGGGGGTGAGTGTTTGATTGGCTCAAGCGCTCCGTCCATCATCCCCTTTGGTATCGCTTTGTTCGCCCTAAGTTGGCAGGGTATGCCCAGACGTGGGTCCCTTGCTCACTTTGCCACTGGATTCAAGCTAGCCTGGCTGATGATGGCTGAATAGCCAGAAACCGGTCCCAGGATGCTTGTTTCCGGTCCAGTGAAGACATGGCTTTGCAGTTCGGGCTGGACTGTTCCCATGAGGCACAGGGTCAGACTGATTTGCATATGGCCATGTCTGAACTGGGGTGGTGGAGTGAGCTAAAGAATGATGATGGATTAAACCCAGATCAGTTGACTGGGGGTGAGTGTTTGATTGGCTCAAGCGCTCCGTCCATCATCCCCTTTGGTATCGCTTTGTTCGCCCTAAGTTGGCAGGGTATGCCCAGAAGTGGGTCCCTTGCTCACTTTGCCACTGGATTCAAGCTAGCCTGGCTGATGACGGCTGAATAGCCAGAAACCGGTCCCAGGATGCTTGTTTCCGGTCCAGTGAAGACATGGCTTGGCAGTTCGGGCTGGACTGTTCCCATGAAGCACAGGGTCAGACTGATTTGCATATGGCCATGTCTGAACTGGGGTGGTGGAGTGAGCTAAAGAATGATGATGGATTAAACCCAGATCAGTTGACTGGGGGTGAGTGTTTGATTGGCTCAAGCGCTCCGTCCATCATCCCCTTTGGTATCGCTTTGTTCGCCTTAAGTTGGCAGGGTATGCCCAGACGTGGGTCCCTTGCTCACTTTGCCACTGGATTCAAGCTAGCCTGGCTGATGACGGCTGAATAGCCAGAAACCGGTCCCAGGATGCTTGTTTCCGGTCCAGTGAATACATGGCTTGGCAGTTCGGGCTGGACTGTTCCCATGAGGCACAGGGTCAGACTGATTTGCATATGGCCATGTCTGAACTGGGGTGGTGGAGTGAGCTAAAGAATGATGATGGATTAAACCCAGATCAGTTGACTGGGGGTGAGTGTTTGATTGGCTCAAGCGCTCCGTCCATCATCCCCTTTGGTATCGCTTTGTTCGCCCTAAGTTGGCAGGGTATGCCCAGACGTGGGTCCCTTGCTCACTTTGCCACTGGATTCAAGCTAGCCTGGCTGATGACGGCTGAATAGCCAGAAACCGGTCCCAGGATGCTTGTTTCCGGTCCAGTGAAGACATGGCTTGGCAGTTCGGGCTGGACTGTTCCCATGAGGCACAGGGTCAGACTGATTTGCATATGGCCATGTCTGAATTGGCGTGGTGGAGTGAGCTAAAGAATGATGATGGATTAAACCCAGATCAGTTGACTGGGGGTGAGTGTTTGATTGGCTCAAGCGCTCCGTCCATCATCCCCTTTGGTATCGCTTTGTTCGCCCTAAGTTGGCAGGGTATGCCCAGACGTGGGTCCCTTGCTCACTTTGCCACTGGATTCAAGCTAGCCTGGCTGATTACGGCTGAATAGCCAGAAACCGGTCCCAGGATGCTTGTTTCCAGTCCAGTGAATACATGGCTTGGCAGTTCGGGCTGGACTGTTCCCATGAGGCACAGGGTCAGACTGATTTGCATATGGCCATGTCTGAACTGGGGTGGTGGAGTGAGCTAAAGAATGATGATGGATTAAACCCAGATCAGTTGACTGGGGGTGAGTGTTTGATTGGCTCAAGCGCTCCGTCCATCATCCCCTTTGGTATCGCTTTGTTCGCCCTAAGTTGGCAGGGTATGCCCAGACGTGGGTCCCTTGCTCACTTTGCCACTGGATTCAAGCTAGCCTGGCTGATGACGGCTGTATAGCCAGAAACCGGTCCCAGGATGCTTGTTTCCGGTCCAGTGAAGACATGGCTTGGCAGTTCGGGCTGGACTGTTCCCATGAGGCACAGGGTCAGACTGATTTGCATATGGCCATGTCTGAACTGGGGTGGTGGAGTGAGCTAAAGAATGATGATGGATTAAACCCAGATCAGTTGACTGGGGGTGAGTGTTTGATTGGCTCAAGCGCTCCGTCCATCATCCCCTTTGGTATCGCTTTGTTCGCCCTAAGTTGGCAGGGTATGCCCAGACGTGGGTCCCTTGCTCACTTTGCCACTGGATTCAAGCTAGCCTGGCTGATGACGGTTGAATAGCCAGAAACCGGTCCCAGGATGCTTGTTTCCGGTCCAGTGAATACATGGCTTGGCAGTTCGGGCTGGACTGTTCCCATGAGGCACAGGGTCAGACTGATTTGCATATGGCCATGTCTGAACTGGGGTGGTGGAGTGAGCTAAAGAATGATGATGGATTAAACCCAGATCAGTTGACTGGGGGTGAGTGTTTGATTGGCTCAAGCGCTCCGTCCATCATCCCCTTTGGTATCGCTTTGGTCGCCCTAAGTTGGCAGGGTATGCCCAGACGTGGGTCCCTTGCTCACTTTGCCACTGGATTCAAGCTAGCCTGGCTGATGACGGCTGAATAGCCAGAAACCGGATCCAAGATGCTTGTTTCCGGTCCAGTGAAGACATGGCTTGGCAGTTCGGGCTGGACTGTTCCCATGAGGCACAGGGTCAGACTGATTTGCATATGGCCATGTCTGAACTGGGGTGGTGGAGTGAGCTAAAGAATGATGATGGATTAAACCCAGAGCAGTTGACTGGGGGTGAGTGTTTGATTGGCTCAAGCGCTCCGTCCATCATCCCCTTTGGTATCGCTTTGTTCGCCCTAAGTTGGCAGGGTATGCCCAGACATGGGTCCCTTGCTCACTTTGCCACTGGATTCAAGCTAGCCTGGCTGATGACGGCTGAATAGCCAGAAACCAGTCCCAGGATGCTTGTTTCCGGTCCAGTGAAGACATGGCTTGGCAGTTCGGGCTGGACTGTTCCCATGAGGCACAGGGTCAGACTGATTTGCATATGGCCATGTCTGAACTGGGGTGGTGGAGTGAGCTAAAGAATGATGATGGATTAAACCCAGATCAGTTGACTGGGGGTGAGTGTTTGATTGGCTCAAGCGCTCCATCCATCATCCCCTTTGGTATCGCTTTGTTCGCCCTAAGTTGGCAGGGTATGCCCAGACGTGGGTCCCTTGCTCACTTTGCCACTGGATTCAAGCTAGCCTGGCTGATGACGGCTGAATAGCCAGAAATCATTCCCAGGATGCTTGTTTCCGGTCCAGTGAAGACATGGCTTGGCAGTTCGGGCTGGACTGTTCCCATGAGGCACAGGGTCAGACTGATTTGCATATGGCCATGTCTGAACTGGGGTGGTGGAGTGAGCTAAAGATTGATGATGGATTAAACCCAGATCAGTTGACTGGGGGTGAGTGTTTGATTGGCTCAAGCGCTCCGTCCATCATCCCCTTTGGTATCGCTTTGTTCGCCCTAAGTTGGCAGGGTATGCCCAGACGTGGGTCCCTTGCTCACTTTGCCACTGGATTCAAGCTAGCCTGGCTGATGACGGCTGAATAGCCAGAAACCGGTCCCAGGATGCTTGTTTCCGGTCCAGTGAAGACATGGCTTGGCAGTTCGGGCTGGACTGTTCCCATGAGGCACAGGGTCAGACTGATTTGCATATGGCCATGTCTGAACTGGGGTGGTGGAGTGACCTAAAGAATGATGATGGATTAAACCCAGATCAGTTGACTGGGGGTGAGTGTTTGATTGGCTCAAGCGCTCCGTCCATCATCCCCTTTGGTATCGCTTTGTTCGCCCTAAGTTGGCAGGGTATGCCCAGACGTGGGTCCCTTGCTCACTTTGCCACTGGATTCAAGCTAGCCTGGCTGATGACGGCTGAATAGCCAGAAATCATTCCCAGGATGCTTGTTTCCGGTCCAGTGAAGACATGGCTTGGCAGTTCGGGCTGGACTGTTCCCATGAGGCACAGGGTCAGACTGATTTGCATATGGCCATGTCTGAACTGGGGTGGTGGAGTGAGCTAAAGATTGATGATGGATTAAACCCAGATCAGTTGACTGGGGGTGAGTGTTTGATTGGCTCAAGCGCTCCGTCCATCATCCCCTTTGGTATCGCTTTGTTCGCCCTAAGTTGGCAGGGTATGCCCAGACGTGGGTCCCTTGCTCACTTTGCCACTGGATTCAAGCTAGCCTGGCTGATGACGGCTGAATAGCCAGAAACCGGTCCCATGATGCTTGTTTCCGGTCCAGTGAAGACATGGCTTGGCAGTTCGGGCTGGACTGCTCCCATGAGGCACAGGGTCAGACTGATTTGCATATGGCCATGTCTGAACTGGGGTGGTGGAGTGACCTAAAGAATGATGATGGATTAAACCCAGATCAGTTGACTGGGGGTGAGTGTTTGATTGGCTCAAGCGCTCCGTCCATCATCCCCTTTGGTATCGCTTTGTTCGCCCTAAGTTGGCAGGGTATGCCCAGACGTGGGTCCCTTGCTCACTTTGCCACTGGATTCAAGCTAGCCTGGCTGATGACGGCTGAATAGCCAGAAACCGGTCCCAGGATGCTTGTTTCCGGTCCAGTGAAGACATGGCTTGGCAGTTCGGGCTGGACTGTTCCCAAGAGGCACAGGGTCAGACTGATTTGCATATGGCCATGTCTGAACTGGGGTGGTGGAGTGAGCTAAAGAATGATGATGGATTAAACCCAGATCAGTTGACTGGGGGTGAGTGTTTGATTGGCTCGAGCGCTCCGTCCATCATCCCCTTTGGTATCGCTTTGTTCGCCCTAAGTTGGCAGGGTATGCCCAGACATGGGTCCCTTGCTCACTTTGCCACTGGATTCAAGCTAGCCTGGCTGATGACGGCTGAATAGCCAGAAACCGGTCCCAGGATGCTTGTTTCCGGTCCAGTGAAGACATGGCTTGGCAGTTCGGGCTGGACTGTTCCCATGAGGCACAGGGTCAGACTGATTTGCATTTGGCCATGTCTGAACTGGGGTGGTGGAGTGAGCTAAAGAATGATGATGGATTAAACCCAGATCAGTTGACTGGGGGTGAGTGTTTGATTAGCTCAAGCGCTCCGTCCATCATCCCCTTTGGTATCGCTTTGTTCGCCCTAAGTTGGCAGGGTATGCCCAGACGTGGGTCCCTTGCTCACTTTGCCACTGGATTCAAGCTAGCCTGGCTGATGACGGCTGAATAGCCAGAAACCGGTCCCAGGATGCTTGTTTTCGGTCCAGTGAAGACATGGCTTGGCTGTTCGGGCTGGACTGTTCCCATGAGGCACAGGATCAGACTGATTTGCATATGGCCATGTCTGAACTGGGGTGGTGGAGTGAGCTAAAGAATGATGATGGATTAAACCCAGATCAGTTGACTGGGGGTGAGTGTTTGATTGGCTCAAGCGCTCTGTCCATCATCCCCTTTGGTATCGCTTTGTTCGCCCTAAGTTGGCAGGGTATGCCCAGACGTGGGTCCCTTGCTCACTTTGCCACTGGATTCAAGCTAGCCTGGCTGATGACGGCTGAATAGCCAGAAACCGGTCCCAGGATGCTTGTTTCCGGTCCAGTGAAGACATGGCTTGGCAGTTCGAGCTGGACTGTTCCCATGAGGCACAGGTTCAGACTGATTTGCATATGGCCATGTCTGAACTGGGGTGGTGGAGTGAGCTAAAGAATGATGATGGATTAAACCCAGATCAGTTGACTGGGGGTGAGTGTTTGATTGGCTCAAGCGCTCCGTCCATCATCCCCTTTGGTATCGCTTTATAAAATAAGCTAAGCAGTAAGCTACATGTAATTGCATAAGACAGTGGGATCTGGTGATAAGTCACCTCGTCTGCAGCTGAAGAGTGTAAATGAGCACAAACATAGCAATCCTTGGCATCCAAAGCTTGTGTGCATTCTTGAACAAACCTAGAATAAACATTGGTTGACAAGTAATCTTTAGAATAATCTACAAATTAAGCCTTTAATTTTGTCTCATCTATTGTGTGTGTAGTTGAAGTTGCAGGCATTCCTATCTTGGGTGTAAGATGTAATCTTACTAACAATGTTATGATCACTAGTAATCTAACTATTAGTGTAACACCTGAAATGATCCTTCATCTAGTTTTGGTAAGGAAACATGTTTATCTACAGTCAGACCTTTGAGTAGAATATTGCAGCAAGCAGAGTCAGTTATCTGCCTTAACCTGTGCAAAAAGCAAACTTGGCTTTCTTTTGAGGTTGACTTGTGTTTATTTCATTCAGCTTCTTTACAATATTCTTTGTGGGTCATCCCTAACCTGTCTCTTTTCTAAATGCGTTATCTCATCTATTCTACTGCAACCTTGGACATAAGGAAGCCTTCTTAGTTCTTTTGAATTGTTTTTATATTAGTTCTTTTTATTATTTTTGTCTCTTTTACTTCTTTTGACTTTTAACACAGTTAACCACTTTTCGTTGAAGTGGTTTCAGTCTCAAGTTCGAATAACGATGCTTGTCAAATTCTCAATAGCAATATTTAGTTCAAGTATTGGTTTTAATCAATGCTGTTTCAGTGTGGCAAATCATGGAGGCTTAAACAACTCAGAACTCAGTTCATCTGGACTTTGATCTGAACCATTCGCCACATCTCTTGTATAGTAGGTCCATTCGCGTGCTGAATACCATCAACAAGGTATTCTTGCTCTTTTGGATCTCCTCAGTGCCTGCTGATCCTCTTCTGTGTCACTTATACCACAAGACTCAGTTTCTTCAATGATTGTCGGTGGTATATGTTCGATTGACACACTTGATCTCAGTTGTTTTTTACCACTTGTCCATTCAAAGCTGCAGATTCTTCCTTCTTGTCTCACGCTTGTTCCTTCGTATGGGTCATTTAGATGTCCAAAAACTTCTACAGCATGTACCTCCACATCACTATGAAATTTCAGGAACTTACCCACGTGTGAGATATTGATGTTCTTCAACCTTTTCTTGTTCTTCTGATTGTGCTATCACCAGTGTGCACTGACCTGGCTCAAATAACACAATTTCTTCATGTGGACACCTTACTCTGAGTGTGTGAAGCATGCACTCAATTCGGTATCTCATTACATTTGACAGCAATGTTTGTGATCAGAATAACCTGGTAGGGGCCTTTCCACCTTGGCTTCAAACAGAACTTCCACACATGCTTCTTCACCAAAACCCTGTCACTACGACAAAGGACATGGCACTGCTACTGATGTGGATTGGCAGTAGCACCTCCAACATGGTGCGAAACAGAACACACCATGTCAGCCAGTCCTTTGCAGTAATTGAGTATCATGTCATCTGTGATGTTTACAAGTGCATTTGCAGGCACAGCAGGCAGTCTTGTGTGTCCTATGAGGATTTCATGAGGCAATTATCCTGTTCTGTTATCAAGAGTGCTTTGAAGGGTCATCAGAAGCAATGGTAATGCATCTGGCCATTTCAAAGAAGTGGAAGCACAAACTTTAGCCAATTGGGACTGCAGAATTCCATTTACCCGCTCCACTATTCATGAAGGCTCAGGACGATAGCTGCAGTGTAATCTCTGTTCCAGGATGTTAGCTGCAGTATAATCTCTGTTCCACTTGAAGAGCCACATACAGCATTTTATGGATCTCTTTACTAAAATGAGTTCCTCGGTCTGACTCTAGAGAAACCAGAATTCCGTATCTGGGTACTAATTCATGCAATAGCAGTTTAGCTACAGTGAGACTGCCATTCCTCCATGTTGGGTAGGCTTCCACCTATCGAGAGAAAATGCACACTATAACCAGGATGTATCTCTCAGCCCATTACATACAGGCATCTAAATAAAGTCCAATTTTATCCTGCTGAATGGTCCAACTGATTTCCCTACATGACTCATGGTTATGGGTGTTCTTCTCACTACATTTATCTTTTGAAATGCTACTGATATGTGGCACAGTTCCTCTGCTAGAGCTTTGAATCGAGTATTGAAACAATTTGGTTAACCTCTTCCATGCGTCGGACGGCCACCGGCCATCTGACGTCACGGTGGGCGTGTGCGTCGGACAGCCGGGGGCTGTCCAATCTGCGCACGTGTGGAATTCGCCCGCACCGCGGCAGAATGTGCGCCGCGGCGAAGCGGTTAAACAGTCTAACAATTGCATGTCTTCCAATGTGTATAGGACCATGAAAATATCATGTCATAGGAAACAACAAACTGTCTGGCAAAACAGGTCTTCCATCAGCTCAAACCCAAATCTCATTCTCATCCTTAACAAAACCTGCACAGCAACTTCATCTGCATATGGATTTCCAACTGTAACATAATCATTGCCTGTCCGACGAGCAGTACACTTTACAATTCCAATTTCTTGAGGTAACTGAAATGCATCAAGCAATTCATGTACATGCTCCCCATTTCGAATGGGAGTGCCTGAAGATGTCATAAAACCCCTTAGTGACATAACTGTCCAAAATCATGGACCACACCAAAGCCATATTGACTAGCTGTAAATATAGTCGCTCATTTGTGCTGAAAAGCAACATGCTCTCGTGAGGGCAGTCAGTTCTGCCACTTGTGCAGAGGTAACACCTCAAAGCCATAATGCTTCTGCCACTTCTTGAATTGTAATTGTGCAAACAACATAGGCTGGTCTCAGAATGACTTAATTGTTTCTTAAACATGAGCAGTCCCCAAAAATGACATAATCAGGCTCATCAAGAGGTTCATCTTTTGTGCCTTGTCTTGGCTTGGTGCATAAATCCATGACATCTACACAATCTTGCTCAACTTCCTCCCCAACAAACTCATTATCAGGACAGGGTAAAAGGGTGGCTTGATTCAGTATGTGGTATTGCATAAATATTACATTTTCAGTAGAGAGTATCGGTTATTCATATTTTGGGAGATTGCAGTTTGTCAAGTAATATGTTTTAGTTTGAGTGAAGCAAAATATCAACCGAATGTGGATCCATCACTGTAAGAGGATGTCCCATCACTATGCTCTCACATCTCTCAATACTGACACCAACCGTGGCAACTGCTTTATGGCATTCGGGCCAAGAGTAGTTGAAAAATATGCTACAGGTCTTTGTGAATCTCCATGCATTTGAGTAAGAACTGAGAGAGCACAGCCCTCCCATTCACTACCAAACAATTTGAACATTGTTTTGTAATCAGGCTTTCCTAGTGTCGGGCATGACCGAGACTCACTCTCAGCTCTGGGAAACTTTCATGCAATCATTGTCCCATGGAAGTGGATCAGGCACATCTTTGTGTGTCATCCTCTGTACAGCTTGGACACTAGGGAAAAGTTTGTAATCCACAGTCTACAGTAGCCAACTATTCCCAGGAGCATCCAGACTCTGCGTTCTTGGCTGATTCATAGTCAAAATCGTTTCCACTCTCTCTGGTGACACCTTTCTCGTTACCCTCTCAATTATGTGTTCCAAACACTGAACTTCTTTTTGACAATATTGCAGCTTGTTTGTCCATTTTCAGCTAAATGATTTAAAAACGCAATGGTATCCTGTATGCAAGCTTCTAGTGCATATAATGCCATAAATAGGCCATCAATGTATTGCACGAGAACTGAGCTGCAAGGCATCTACAGAGTTTCAAGATTCTTTTATCAAGATCTGGTTAAAGATTGCTGGACTCTCTGTATACCATTGTGGAACTCAGCATCATGCCAAAACACTATCTCTAAACATGAATGAGAACAAGTACTCAATGTCCCCATGTAATGGAATAGAGCAGAAGGTTTAACTGAGATCCACAACTACAATCTATACAAAAGGAGCGTGTGATTCATCCAAATAATTATAGCGTTCCAAGCAGTGCACTCATATTTCGTACATTCTCTGTGTATCCAACCAAGAAAATCCCAAGGGAGTCTTGTTTAATTAGAAAGCCAATTCCGAATTTATTATTCAATCCAATTTTTCAACACAAAGGTACATTATCCAATTTATCCAGTCAAAGCATTTCGTCCTACGCGGACATCATCAGGGCTGTAAATTGAAAACAAGCCAGTCAATCGTTTTTTCACATACATATTCACACTTCACCATAACATAAATTTTAAATCAGTCACTATGAATATATTAGTTCAAACTCCCTACCTATATCCAATCTAAAAAACAAAAAGACAATAGAAAGCAATACAGTTGCTAGTTCCTAAACATAGAACCTAATGTCCCCATTTTGACCATTATAATTGCTTCATCGATTTTACACCATATACAAGGTATACATTTTAAACCCTCTACATTACTACATTTCTTCAATTCTGCACCCTACAATGAATAATATTGTGTTACCTTCTAATATCATGATAATCAATTGACTTTAAATTCCATGGTGTGCGCTCATCCTTCTTCTAGTATCAATCTTTGTTTATTGCAAACGTCTAGAATATGAGAGAAAACACCAAGTTGCTCCAGTATATGTAATGTTGGTCCAAGACTGCTATGCAAGACAACACTGAGGCCACATTATCACCTATTCCCAACTTCCCATGCTCCCACTGGGCCCCATGGTCCTGCTGTGTCTCAATTACCTCCATTCTGTCCACAACTAGTATACCCACCATTCACTACCTGTTAATAGTCTTCAAGGTCAGTAACATGATACTAAATATCTCCTTTTTGCACTGTCCCATATCAATTCATCTCTATTTAGGCTATATAAAGTAGAGCGTGATCAGAACTTTGAGAATAAGTATCCCAGAACAGACACCTGTGCGCACTTTGCTTGCCACCCTCACCGCCAATTTGTGTATAAGAGATCCACAACTGTAAACCATTCGCCAGTGCAGGAAATCTGGACATGTATCATTGCTGGATTCAGTACTATGGGACAGCAAGGAACAACTGTGTTATTAATCTTTCAAAAATCCTGTATAATTCAATATTTCCCATTTGGTTTCTGTAAACCCATTAAAGATGAAATGCAAAGGCTTCCAACAATTTCTTTTAAAATTCCCTGTGTTAGCGTGCTCTCAATCACGGGTGTTATTCCTGCAATTGTCTCTGCCGTCAAATTATAAGGTGGTTTTCTCAGAAAAATTGCATTTGGTTTTACTTTAATTCAGACAGATTTTACACTTTTGATCAGTCCGATATCCTTTCCCGAAAAGTCCCACACCTCTGGGTTCTCTGTATCTTGAAAATCGGGAGGTAAATATTCAATTGATCTCACTGTTTACAATCCTCCAGCTGTTTCTTGTCAGGCCATTTTAAATTCAACATCTTCTCTTCATCATGTTCTGGAATTCAACACCATCTGGTGTGCAGTAAATGGTGCAATTTAACTTGGACAAAATACCTCTTCGCAACAAGTTTACAGGGCATATCACAAACTGATGTTTTTCTTCCGATGACCTATTTTTATGAACACTTTCTCTGAAACAGGATTTTTTATTGGTTTCTGTAACTCCTACAACTTTCCCGAGAGGGGTAGGTCTAGGACTTCCACTCTTCTAACTGTGGATCAGGTAGCTCCGGTGTCAATATGAAATACACATGGTGGCCGTTAAGTTCTCCTTCTACAAATGGACCACTCTGATCTACCTCTAAGACGACGCCAAGCACACAATCTTCCTTCCCCCTCAGGCACCTTCATTGGAATTGTCTGAGTCAAAATTTTCATTTTCCAACATAGGGAACTGTTGAAATGTTTTCTGGTTTTTAAATGGGTTTGAATTTGCTCTTGGTACCCGATTCACATTAAATCTAGGATTTCCCATGTTCTGTGGGGCCCTTGGAACTTATGCAACTTGCATCAGAGTAATTTGCTTCTGTACTGGCATTTGCATTCTTTGTTCAGGTATCTGGATCGGTATATTTTGCATCTGTGCTTGATTTGCTCCCTGCAATTACCCATCACCACTCACTCTGTTTGGGTTCTGTCTACACTTCCTTGTCCAATGCCAAATTTTGTTAAAATAATGACAGGAGTCAAGTACTTCAGCATTGCAATGTCTATCCCAGAATTTGGATCAATCGGTGTACCACTAACTCTACCCTGTGAAACACCAACTGCTCCCTGAGCAACCTGACCTCCAGAAAGCCAACACTTTGTATTCCACTAACGTTCCCTCCAAGTGACTGAGTCTGAAATCTTTTTTTGTACCAATTTTGTCTGCGCAAGCATACATTTTTCCATCAGTTTTTTCTGCTTCATTTCTTGCTCATCACTACAGTATTTTGCGTACCTCAGGATCTCATCAAATGGTTTTGTCTGCCAATAAATCACATTTTGCTGTATGTGTATACTCATCTCTGGTCCCACTCCTAACCCAAGAACAAACTAACGCAAAACTCCCCATATCATTTTTCTCAAGATTTTCTTGTCCACTGTGCTGTTTAAACACCTGTAACAATTGTCTATTATAAGCATGCACTGATTATTTTTCCTTTTCATTAGTTCTATTGATTTTCAGCCAATCAATGTCTTTTGCTGGAACTTCTCCTTTCAAAAAGGGAATCACCTCATCATATTTTGCCATTACCACTCGTGAGGGTGCACATGGCCACTGTACATCTATTCTACACTAAAATAACTCTGCACTACAATGTCAAAGAACGTAGTTAAATCTGATTTCTTAAGTCAAATATATTAGTTCATTTTCCTAATAATTTCTTCAAATTCTGCCTTCAATTTTGGCACATCTAAAAGTCTTCCCTTTTCTTGACTAACAGGTAGCATCTCTGATCTCTCCACTCTCTTAGTCTCTGAAGTCTCTTCAAACCATGGGGGAAAAAATCCCATCCTCAAACTGTCTGGCTCTCCCTGTGCAATGGGTGTCGTAAAGACAATCTTATGGGTTTTTTTTATTAACGGGGGTGAATAATATTATCCAATGCAGTTCGTAGAACTGATGGCATTTGCCCTGCAAGAAAAAGTGAAACCCCTGTGGGATTTAACTCTAAAACTGTTGGGTAGCAGGAAGCTATTAATCTGGAGATTGCTGTTACCTCTACGTCCATCGTCCTTGACCCAGCCATTACTAATGAGTAATGTCCAATCAGACAGGAAACAAAACAGGTAATGCTTGCTGACCCCACTCACCCTCTGGCTAAAGGCTATAATCCTCTTTCCTTCTCTCAATGATTGAACATTTTGTGGTGGCGTCCAGGCAACAAGTTTGTCAATTTTGTGATGTCAGGATGAACCCTGTTGCAGCCACTCCTCCTACATCTCCTTGAGCTTCTAGTTTCGGGACAATATTTATTGGAGCAGTGATAACTGGCCTTGCCAATGTATGTGCTGTCACAACTTGTGGTAATCGTAGAGGAACAGTCACAATCGAAGCAGTAACACATGGAGTAAATACAGTATGAGCCACTGCAACTGTTGCAGGTGCAATTTGAAGTGCTGGAAATGGTCTATCAATCTGGATTATACTAGGTTCAACAGGGGCTGTAGCCACTGTAGCACTAGTTATTTTATCACTATCAGTATTTGTCGCAGGGGTTACATAAGGTGGTGGATGCAAGCCAATTAAGCATCCAGAATATCATTCCCTTAATCAGTGACTGTTTTCTTACTTATTTTTCGATTTTTGATTCATATAGACCTTTTCTGTGATTATAACTGGATACATTCAAGCTTCCTCGATTACACATTTTCTCCACCGTTGCTGCCCTTTGTCTCACTGTGCATTTGCGTAATTTTGCACAACCTTTTTCGCCCTACTCTGATATTTCTCCTTCTCTTTAGCATGAGCTACTTTTTCCCCAAGCATTTAATGCTTCATATTGTGTGGGTCTAGGAGGTGGAATAATTTCATATAATTTCTCCCTCAAATGTTCAATAATCCTTAAATTGAATATACCATGTGATTTAAATTTAAATGGACTCATTTACAGTAGTCTTGCACCATTGTCGCAGCCAGAAACATGCAGGTAGTCCTACATTTGTTGTTATGTACTGAGCTGGCATAGCCTCCGGTGGCGCCTATTCACCTTCCCTAACCTAGACTCTTACATCACCCTTCATAAAATCTCTAATGGTTTTAAAACATTTCATTTTTGCAATAATTCAACAGTAAAGGTGCAGTGATCAATTCAAATTCAATGTTTTGATTCTGTTTTTAATTCCGCATACGTCAATCTCTTTCTCCAATCCTGTCACAGCTTTAATACTGGATGACACAGCAACCAATCTCAACACAGCACTTTCACAACAACCGACTCATCCCAGCGCGGCACTCTTTCATCATCAACCAATACTAGCACAACAGTACAACAACCAACCTCAGTGCAGCACATTTCTCACAGCGGTTCACCCTCCTTTACAATTTTCTCATACAACTCTAAGCAAATAACTTTTGTCTGCTTCACTAAAGAAATCAAAGTACTTGAATCATACAAAAATGAATCTGAAATATGCTTTTAACACCCTCCCAACTTTCCTACACTCTCACACACACACACACACACACACACACACATACACACACATACCCACAAAATCTCGACCAGCGGGAATTCACTCTGACATAACTTTCCCTTTGTGCAATAGGTTATACTATCACCAATAAATTTTAGTACAATCGCAACAACGCTATAATCCATATTTCAATTGTGCAATTTGATGGTCCCTCACGAATATACACCACAAATCTTAGCAGACAAATATCAACACCACATCAACTGTTTAAGTATCTATCCCAGAATCTTACTCTACCTTGAGTCCGATAACCAATTCAACTGCTCAACATTTAGTGTTTACCCACCATTATTCTCAAACACAACAATACAACTAAATCTCAACAAAGACAATTAAAACGCATGACCCTATTGATACTCTTACCTTCACCACTGCAATTGCCTTGGAAACCTCAACTTCACCAATCTTAAAGTTTGGGCTTAAAGGCATAGACATTTCTAAACTAAGGCTAATTATTATTACAATTTGTGTCTCATGACAAACTGTCCTTCTGCTACCAACTGCTGGAGCTTGGGGTTAAGTCCGTCACTTACTCATCTGCTAGGACCCCGCGCACATCTCAGGTCAATGGATCTTTGTTGTCAGCTGAGGCTTCAAAGTTAAATCTCAACATAAATCATTACCAATTATCATTACTTTAGTTCAGTCAATAAAGAGAGTTAAGTTGAGTGAAAGGGTTTTATTTTAAATCCTTTTGTCATTCTTTTTTTATTAGAGCATTATTCTCCAAAGATTATCTGTACAGTTTAACTATCAATCAATATTTAATAATGAATCAAGTTAGTGAATAACATGTTAGTATCAATACAATAAAGGTAACAAGCATGTTCAACAAAGAAACATCCCTATTCAAAGCTAAGTCAAAATAATTGCATAAAGGGATAAAGGTGTCAGTACAGAGTCCCATGAAGGGTTTCTGATGAGAGATTCACGCAGAAGCATAAACCTTTACCAAAATAAACTGAAAAGTATTCTCAGCTCAAATAACAGTGGAACAAGGAATAAACTGAGACTTCTCATGAAGAGATGTCCACGAAACTCAGTACTGAACCTCCTCTCAGAGAGTCAGGATAAGGATGAGTGAAAACTCAATAAATCTGCTCTACATTAAAGGATGGAAGAATCTGCCTAACTAGCAAGGAATACATACTAATATAAACACACATTTTCTCTATTGCAAACTTAAATGTTATTTTTTTCTTCATGTTGACCAATAAGATTTCAGCACGCTCCTGGGAACGGGTCTACTCCCCATCTTCTCACCAAAATACAATCGTCCTTTAACCATGTGTCCTTGAATGTTGTGGCACAACCTTTCTTGTTTATCAAATCATCTTCCCATGAATCATCCTTCCTGTCATCTACATCACTATCAGTCCTCTGTAACAAAAACATATATTCATTAGCTAATAAACAGTAGCTTTCAAAGTTACAATTTCTGCAGCAAAAGAAGAAAAAAAAGGTTCACAACTGTTGGGTACTTAAAAAAAAGCATTTCAGTATTAATGTGCCTTCACGTTAAAACATGGCATTTTACATATGTCAGTTTAGGCATCCAGGCCTTACTGCTAGGCTATAGGCCTATATTTTCTAAATATGGTTGACTACTACAATCTTTTGCATTAAAACATACTTCATTTTTAAACATAAATTTGGTAAATAATTAAATTTGAGTTAGCAATGGCCATTAAGGTCATTGCTTATTGAGGATGGGTATGTTGTTCAGTTTGTGTTCCAACTAGATGTGTGTGCTGGGGAATTGAGTAGTTCTTTTATTAGCCTGCGGATGCAAATGTACCCAATGTGTATTCATCAATATATTTACATTGCAGATGCAATGGCATAATAATTGCTGACTTAGGCTTTTTATTCAAAAGTGCACACTTTTTGGGTGCTCTGTACGGTCATAAAAATATAGTTCTACTCACTAATTCTCTTTCACATTCATTTGTTTCACATTCATTTCACAATAGTAAAGACATGTGTGCACATAGGCTTCTTTAAGTGCACCAAAAGTACTAGAGTACAGCAGGGTAACAGAAAACACAGGACATTTAATATTTTCGTTACCATTTTCCGTAGCACCTCCCTCACCCAAAACTAGGCTTCACATTGAGGACTGCTCAGCTCAATGAAAGGGGCAGATGGAACACCAGAGGGCTAACAGAATATCATTATTTATGGTAAAATTTATGTGGTAAAAAAATCAACAAATATGTCAGCAGAACTAGTTGATCTAGTGAAAGCAATCTCCTTCTATACGTGAATTAATTTGATTACTTACGATTATTAGGCTTACAGTGCAGACCTTCCATGTTGGTATGTAGCAAGACTGCCTGAACTAAGGGACTATTATTTCCAATGCATTTTAGATTAACAGAGATTTTTGGTCCTATGTACTTAGCCAGTTCTCCCATGACCCCCTTCAAGGCGTGAGGGCAGGATTAGAGAAAATACCATTAAAATGGAAGGTGGGAGTATAAATGTTTCAAAAGTCTTATATGCAAATATTGTCATGCATTTGAATAAACTGAATTGTGTTCTCATCAGATTGCAATTGTTGCCAGCCACAAACATGCCAGGAAAAATAAAGGGAGTTTAAGCATGTGTGACCTAGTCAGCAGGTTAACAGTACTGTGAGGTTACTGGTTTAAAGATTGGTTTTGGCTTGCCAGCTCTCATGCAATAGCAAAACTCCCAATCAGTTCCGTCTTCAATGAGAACGACTTTCCTCAAAGAACAGGCATGGTTAGCTTTGCTGGAATATGTTATTGAAATCTTATTAGAGTTTTTTATTAATGGGGGTGGGATATTATCCAATGCAGTTTGTAGAAATGATGGCATTTGCCCAGAAAGAAAAAGTTACACCCCTGTGGGTTTTAACTTCAAAACTGTTGGATAGCAGGAAGCTATTGATCTGAAGATTTCTATTACCTCTAAGTACCTCATCCTCGACCCAGTCATTGCTAATGAGTAATGTCCAATCAGACATGAAACAAAACAGAAAACGCTTGCTTACCCCACCAACTCTCTGGCTTAGGGCTATAATTACCTAGACTTACCATTGTACTTCCTGTCTACGAAGGGGGAAGGAAGGACACAAGGGTAACTGCTGGACTTTTGCCTCCATCTTGCTGTTCAGGGGGTCTCCCTCTGCAGGTCTTTGGGAGAATCCTGCAACCAACGAGGGAGCATCATGGTGCAGTCAGAACGATGGCCCCTGGGGAATAGCACATCGCAGACTAGACTTTCCCCGGGGGAATTCGTGTCCCAAACAGGACATGGGTAGGGATTAGGGTGACCAACAGTCCTTAAATTTCACGGACCGTACGTCATTTTGGTGTCATGCACGTTGTCCGTCATCATTCCTTTTGCGGACGCCTTTTGTCCCTAATTCTGGGCTTTTCAGCAAACTGTGCTGTTCCCCTGCGAGAAGCCCCAGGAGTTGCAAAGTTCTTGGGGCCCGTTCGTACTTCTGTTTGAACTTCACAGGATGCAGCAGCCCCTCCCCGACCTTGCACAGGCTGTGGACAGGACAGGCCCATTGTCATTCTGACTGCAGCTGATTATCACATTTAGAATGACAATGGGCAGTCTGCCTTTTAACATATCTTGTGACTCAAATGAGTGCCTTGAAGGCCAGTGACTCACTTGGAGCCAGTAAGACTGCAGCAGAGGAGCTTTCCCCCATCAGAGTACAGTGGGGAACTTGCGGCCTTGTATAATTTGCCTTTCGTTCACCGAGAGTCCGACCTAAATCAAGCACATTAATCCCCGGGGATGTGGCACCTTCCCTGTTGCCAGGACTGTTTTTCGGCATGCAGCACTTCTTTTCCTTACTACTTTGGAGACATGGAAAGGCCTGTCTCCTTATGAGCTGGTTACAGTCCAGCAATTAAAAATCTGTGGGGGTTCGACGTTGACAGCACATCCAGTTTAGAAGCTTTGTAGATTTTAGTACTTGCTCAGTGTGCTCAAGGCTGTTTGATTTTATTTTTAATCCAACAATGACAAGCAGTTTAAAAGAGAACAGGGTTCCTAAATGAACTATGGCTACCAAAGCACTGGTAAGGAAACATTAAAAAAAATTATTACTATGTAAAATGCAGACCTTTTTAGTGTGGGAATTGTAGCTAATGTATGTAGCATGACACTCGAAAGTTGGATCAATTAACACTGAGATAGTAACAAATGCAATGCATTTCTTGTATATTATAGAAGCAGTGCAGCACTAAGTTTACTCAATGTCTTCAACTTCAAGTGTAGAAAGCAGAAAGGCATTTCATTTTCGCTTGTGTGCTATGGAGGGACCAAGAAGTCCTCTCAGTCGAGGTTAGGTTTATTTTTTTAATTGAAATTCAGATATTTCTTAGTCAAATGTCAGTCATTTTTGCAGTGGTGTTTTTTGTTCATTTGTTCCTCTGCAGTTTGTTGCTGGGGTGCATGAACCAACATACTGGCCCACCACAGATTATAGTGAGCAATGCCATCATTGCTGCAGAAGTAGACTAAAGGAGTGAGGAAGTAAAGATGTAGGAGGAATCAAGGAAGAAGGGAGAGAACAGAACTATGAAAGAAAGCATGAGAGAAAGAAAAGGAGCCTGAGGAAGGAGAGTGAGGATGGAGGAGAGAGAGAGAAAGTGTGGGACAAAATGAAGAAGTGAAAGTAAGAAGGTGAACTCATAAAAAGAGGAAATTGAGTGAAAAAGGACTTTATAGGAGAAAGAGAAATAGTGGATGGAGGGGCGATAGATGAAAGGAGAATACAGGGGAGAGAATAAAAGTTAAGGAGGAAAAGCGGGCAGAGAGGAAAGGGCAAGAAAGGAGAAGAAGAATGGATGGAAGCTCAAGAAAGGAGAATGCAGGGGAGAAAAAAGGAAGGGAAGGAAAAACAAACAGTGAGAGATGTTTGAGGAAGGACGAGTGGACAAAAGAGTAAAGAACGAGAGAGCAAGTGAGAGATTGGGATGAGGGAAATTACACAGAAAGAGTGGGGAGAACTAGACCAGCTTCAGTGCACCCAGCTGGTTATGGTATGCAAGTAGACAATGCGGTGGCCCTGGTGTGGAGCTGTGGTCATGGGACTGAGTTGGCGAAGTGTGATATCAAGTAGGCATTTTGTCTATTCCCCATACACCACGAGCATTTTAATTGTTGGGCATGCAGTTTGGAGAACATACCTATGAGGACAAGGGTCTACCGATGGGCTGTGCTAGCTCCTGTGCAGTGTTTGTAGCCTTCAGTACCTTCTTACAATGGGCTTTTACAAAATCCAGTGGCCACAGGGAGGTGTCTCACTACCTAGACTTTTTCTTGTTTGTGGGCAGGAAAGATTCGAGCAAGTGCCAGAAGGCACTGCAACATTTCCAAAAGATGGCGGAAGTTTTTGGGGTGCCTCTGGTGCCTAAGAAGACTGACACAGGTGGTGTTGACATTTTTGTACATTGAATTGGACACAGTTTTGATGTTGGCAAGATTACCACAGGCCAAGGTGAGGGAGATACAGGTTTTCCTGTTGGAAGTGATGGGCGAACGAAGGAGTGAGCTACAAAAGGTACAGAAGTTGCTTGGATTCCTAAACTTTGCGTGCCGCGTGGTGTGAGTAGGGCAAAGTTTTTGCAGGCAACTGGGCTTGACCATGTCCGGAACGACCTTGCCGCACCATAGGGTCAGAATTTCTATGGCAGTCAGGGCTGATTTGGAGGTTTGGAGGACATTTTTAGCGGACTTTATTGGCATGCCCATGAAATTCTTGGATGAGAACTCAGTATGGCAGACCCAGATATTCTCTGGGGCAGCGGGCTTTGGGATGGTCGTTGGTGTGCCAAGTGTTGGCCAGATCATTGGATCCGTCAAGGGCACAGCATCGCCTTTTTGGAGTTTTTTTCCTTGCTGGTGGTGCTACAGTTGTGGGGTGGGGAGAAGAAGAACAGAACAGTGCTGTTCCATGTTGACAACATGTCAGTTGTGGAGCTAATTAACAGACAGCAGGCCAGGGATCTATGGGTGCTGCAGTTGTTGAGATGCTTTATGCTGATGTATTTTAATTTGAATATTGTTTTCAAGGCTAGGCATGTACCTGGAGCCCAGAATGACACTGCTGATGCTTTATCTCGTTCGCAGTGGCAACGCTTTCGATCCCTGGCACCTGGTGCGGCTGCAGTCAAGACGCTGATACCGGGCGAGGTCTGGGAGATGGGCAAATGAGGGTCATCAGCCTTGTTGAGGGATCTTTGGCGGCATCCACAAAGAAGAGTTATGGGCTGGCATGGACCGAGTTCCGGGAATTCGAAGGAAATGTGGCGCAGGAAGAGGTTAAAAGGAGAGTGTTATGTTTTGTACTTTTCTGTATTGACAAGGATTTATCACCTACCATGATTGAGGGCAAGTTGGCTGGGGTTTCGTTCAACGGCAGGATACTTATGGAGTTTGACCCTGCCGGGGACGAGATTTTAGGCTGGATGTTGAAAGGTTGGGGTAAACAAAGGGGCGGGAGAAGGGTGGCACTGAGGGAGGCCATCACGTTTGAATTGTTGGGGGAACAGTTGGTGGTACTACCCGCATGCTGTTATAATGAGTTTGAGTTAGCTATTTTCCGGCTTTGCATGGTGTGGATGTCCTTTGGGGCTTTTCGAGTTTGAGCTATTGGGGTCAGCAAGGTCAATGGGTTTACTGCATGATGAATTGCGTATGGATCCGAGGCATTTGGAGATATGGTTGTGATTTTCAAAAATTGATCAACAGGGCAAAGGAAATGGGTTTGGTTGAGCGAAGGAAGGAGTGAAGCGGCATGCCCGGTGCATGAGTGGCAAAAATTTGACGTGGCTGGGGCAAAGGTACAAGGAAATGTTTTGTCACCAAGGTGGGAGTCCGATGTCGGCGGCGTTCGGAACCCACTCTTTCAGGATATGGGCAGTGACAGTGGAGGAAAACTTGGGGTAGGGCTGGGATCGGATACGGAGGATTGGTAGGTGGCGGTCCAATTGTTGCTAGCGCTATGTCAGGAAATAATTGCAACAATGGCCTGACTGGGCAGGGGGGTACGGCTAAATGTGAGAGGGGGGTCTGTGGACATCAGACCTAATGCTGTTTCTCTTTTAATGCAGGCTGTGTGAACGGTCCAGGTGCTAAGACGGTGACCTGGATTATGGGACATTCCTTGGTAAATTGTCCAGCCAAATATGAGGACCAACAGATATATGGCAGGAATCTGGGATTGCACAGCAGCCTTTATGAAGTATTTTGGTGGGGAAAAAGTGGAATGCGATGGGGAAGTTTGCTGCCCTGGTTGACAAAGTTGGTTCCGCAAAGGGGTTGCCTGGACATGCTGCTGATTCATTTGGGGGAAAACGATTTAGTGCGGTTATCTGGTTTGACACTCTTACAGCACATGCGGCGGCATCTCAAAGCCATCAAGCGGAACATTGCTTGGACTTGCATTGTATGGACGGAATTTGTGCCACGTCGCAGCTGTCGGGAGGCAGTACGGCACGCGGTAATAGACAAAGCTTGCAGAAAATTGAACAGGGTGATGAGGGTTTTCTGCGCAGGGTTGGGAATTATGGTGATCTCTCATGGGGGTGTTCTTGAGGAGGAAGCATGCCTGTTTCGGGATGATGGTGTTCATTTGTCAATAATGGAGAATGCGTATTACATGATTGAGCTGAGGGACACAGTGAGTCGCTTGTGGCATGAGAACATATGGTGCAAGAGAGATCACCTCTGAACAGTGGGAGGTTGGTGTATGGGGGGGCAGCAACACACCCTACGGGGTTTATTCCTGGTGGCAGAAGTCTTGGAGGGTGGAGAGTCACATGTGGGCTCATCCACACACTTGTGGGAGAAGAAGAGCAGAGCACAGGAGAAAAAGCCAGGGGCGGTACCTTGTTGGGTGAGGAGTGAGTTCAGGGGAGGGTGGTTGGCAGATAAAGAAAAAGGAGATGGCAAGAATGTAAGGATCGGGACGGGGATGGATGGAATGAGGTATGGCATTTGGAGAATGAAAGTTGGTGTGAGAGGTGAGTGGACGCGTGATGTACGGGGGATTGTGCCTTACCTACAAAGTTGATGTTATTGTTAATAAAAGATGAAACCATGTCCTAATAAATTGGCCTTTTATGCTATTCATGGGTCATGAGTGTTTGTTGTAGCATGAAGCATAGGCAATATCCCATGACTTTGTTGCCAGGTAAGAAGCGGTCCACTTGGAGGGTTTCGTATTCAAGCTTGAGCATTTTGTTTCAGCTGACATGAGACTCATGCGTGTTTGATAAGCTGTTGAAGTGGGTCTTTAGCGGCCGGCATTTAAGAAAACCATTCAAGTCCCATCAATAGAATTGTGAGTAAGAGCCATCAGGAATCGGCAAAGCCAGATGCGCGGTCTGTGAGTTCCACGTTTAAGGCCGAAGCACACATGCACATTGCAGAGGATGCTTTGAGCTACCGCATGGTTTAACCCCTTGTGTGTGCCGTGACAGCTGGCTCAAATTCGCAAGATGTCTGGTTTATGCTGTCACTCTTGCGCACTGTTTAGATGCAAACTGATCATACTGTTTTACTGCCATTACGGGTTTTGCAGGTATTTAGGGGAGATTGTGTGTCACTTTTTGTTGTAGTTGCTGAGAGAGCTGGTAGTTGTTTTGAGCTCTCACAATTATTGCTAATTAAGGTGGCAAACACTAAGGCATTGTTCTCCTTCGTCTTTACCATCCACTGCTGCCAGCCATTATTCTTCACCTTCCCCAAAGAAAAGGAGATCGGGAGAGGAGGAGAGAGTGAAGCATTTAATTTTGGACACTTTATCTTCCTTAAAAAAGAAGAACAAAGGAGGATCGAAATTGGTGGTGGGACAATCTTTATTCAGATATTTCCAGCTCCGATTCTTCAGATAAGCATTCTCAGGGCTTAATATAACAAAGGAAAATATGTTTCAAAGGGCATGTTCCCGGACATTGTTGGCCATGTTAGAGAAAATATGGGGTTTCCTGAGGAGGATGTTTCAAGTACATCCAAGGAATCTGCCACAGGTTAAAAAGCAAACAAGCACAGCTTTGCCCATTTATCTGTTTGTTATGGATGTTCTGTTGAATAAATGGAAAGATCCATAATGCATCAATATGCCTCACTTCATAATAAGGATATGGTAACCGGTTTACAGCAATAGGAGCTCAGCAATAAATCTAGGGAAAGTAGAAAGCAAAAAAATATCACAAACGGTGCTCCAGGAGTGGGGTTGGTTACCAAACAACCCAATTAGGCTCCTCACTAGAAGGGCATTCAATGTGCAAAGAATAGTCTGAGCACTCAAACAGTAAAGATACGTCAATGTCCAACCAAGTAGTAGCAGTAAGTCCACTTTTAATCCATGTATAGATCCAATGATATACAATTCCAAATGTTTTTCACATCTGATGAACTTTTCATATAATCCATAAACATTCCCAACATTAATGGTCTCATGAGAGTTTCCAACATCAATGATATTGTATACTCATCATATGGAGGTCAGCCAACACGTGTTTCGTCATTGGGTAGGTAGCACCATGACTTCATCAGGGCTGAAACCAATAGATACAATTAAATCAAATCTCAGGAGAGAGACAGATTTGAGAAAGACACAGGCCTTCACCCACCAAAAGTGACCATCATCCAACACCAACAATAAGTCAAAGAAACTAGACCAAAGTCAGTATACAAAGTGCACTACTTAGCATTGATAAACCGCGAAAAAATGATGACAGTGATAAAAAAAGGCGTAAAAGGAAAGGCACAATAACCAGAAACAGACCACCTTCCAAACTGTGATAGAAGCACCCTCGCAATATTAATATACACAATTACCTTACCTGACCGAGTAATCTCCAAGAATTATAAATGAAACCAAACTGTTACAACAGTATTGAAAACCAGTATTAGAACGTGGACTGAGACCTAAAAGGGATAAAAATGTGGAGGTTAACAGTATTGTTACCTCCAGAATGGCGACCAACAATGACTCAAGAGTACAGTACAGTCCTTTAAAGTACCAACTATAAACCCATATACTACAGTTCACGAAACCCCAATGAATAAACTGGAATATATCAAAAGCAACAATTTAAAAGCAACCATTACTTACATATCTCCTGTCTTATCTAATGTAGTATGTTTTCGTAGTAATCCCAATGTAATATCTCCACTCAGACATCATGACCAACTTTAGTAACCATAACTCGTACAGAGTCCAAATATTAATAATCGTAATGGATCTCCTCCTACCTGAATCCAAGTTAGTCCCAATCTCCGAGTATAGATACGAAGCTGGAGTGAAAAATAAAGAAGACGTGCTTGGGAGAGTGCTCCCAAGTAAAAAGTCGGCGTGGACCACCAGCGCCATTTAGGAGAAGTATTTATACACCTACGTGTCCAAACACGCGCAAAGCAACGTCAAATATGGCGGCCATCTTTGAATGGCTAAAGTGAGTAACTCCTTGTGTAAAAGAGAAAAAGCGACCCATATTATCAATTATATGTCGCCGAGCAAATAGCGTAAATAAGAAACATTAATAAGTTCCAAAATTTTGAGTCAGGGAAAGTGTCATCTCCTAACTCCAGCCGTCCTCTCACATCGAAAAATTAATCGTACTGATTAAGCCGGTGCAGCATTTCTAAAAAGTCTACTCTAAAAACATGGCAAAAATTCCAATTCAGAAATTAGTCTCATTCTCACATCAAAACGGTAGAAAGGGAGATAGTACAATCATATTAAACCGGATACAAAGGTCACTATTTAGCCGCCAATTAGATCAAAATATCGGGCGCCATCTTGGAAAGGTGCAATACATCCTACTACATCCAGATCAACATGCACCTCGTCTAAAAGAGGTAGGAGAAAAGAAAAAAATCTTATGACAATCAAGAAATATATAAAAAGGAAGCAATTTAAGAAAGAAAAAAAAAAGAAGAAGAAAGGGGAAAATCAGAGTCCCAATCTAAAAATCACACCACCATAAGTGTTCTAGAATAGTAAACAGAAAAATATATGGAAGAAAATATATGGAAGAAAAAACTTTGAGGTTTCATATTCAAAATACATTCTATCACAAAATCATCCAAAGGGAAAGGCTTGATAATATTCAGCGTAATGACACAGAAATCTTTTATACCATCATACTAATCCCCTAGAAAATACTGCATCTCATTATCGACATTGAGCCCCAGTTCAACTGCCCTAAGCTTCATAATCCAGGAAGCTTCGCAGCGTCTAAGTCTCAATTCTCTATTCCCACCTCTAACATCACTGATTACATGATCAATACCATGGAAGCTCATTCTGTGAAAAAATGTTTGAGATGACATTTCATTAACATGAATAACCGTCGGGTACTTCTGATCATGGTTTATCAAAGCTCTAAAATGTTCAGCAATGCGTATTTTCAATGGTCGTATTGTACTCCCTACATAGATTTTCTTACACGTACAAACTATAACAGACAACAAATCTAGTCTCACAGTTTACTGTTTGAGTGCTCAGATTATTCTTTGCACATGCGTCACTTCATGGCAAAACTTTATCCCTTGGAGGGGATGAAACACAAACTGCCAGAGTCAGTTCATGTGGATACACTTGTGGCCAATCTGGTGGGCCGCCCTTCAATGGTTGAAGAAAACTTTCTTAAGTATGGGGCTGACAAATAGATCAACACGTCATTGAAGAAGGCCTATGTTGGCTCCCATAGAGCCTTTCACTCTGGGGTATATGGGGCATATGTGGCAAAAGTGTTACTGTCCAACTTTAAGACTTTGTTAAAGATAATACAAGAAGGCGGACAGTGTCTGCCACATTTGGAGTCTATGGAAAGTCAGACTAAATTCCTGTCTGATATTGCTTTTGATTCCATCAGGGCATCAGCTTTGTCATTTGGTGCCACTGTTGTGGCCAGGCGTAGCCTAAAGGGTTGGAACACTGATTCACACAACGTTCTATGGCTTTAAGGATGCCATTTACAGGACCACAGTTGTTTGGTAAAGATCTTGAAGACAAACTCCATAAAGTATTCAAGAAACAGAAGCATTCCTTTTCATTCCAGAAACACCAGCAGAGCAAACAATGTTTCTTCTCTTCTTCTACAACTATAAGGAACCTCTATACTGACCTATCTCATTTCAACATTGGCCGTTAGGCAGTGGCGTAACGAAACTGGAGGGGGCCCCCCTGCAAAGTAATTGGAGGGGGCCCCTCACCCTCCAGGCCCAGTGAGGAGCTCTTAGCCGCTGCCCGTGCACTGTGCCGGAAAGGGCCCCCTGGTCCTCGGGACCCCCCGCACCTCGGGGCCTGCGGGGCTTTTGTTACGCCACTGATCCGAGGAATCCTTGAATTAATCTCAGACACTGAGTCAAGGTACTATGGTCTCTGAGTACCCATGGGTTTCCCTTGTTCTTGGTAATGTTGCAGTTATAGTCCAGCGCTGTGAAGCCTGAGGAAAGAGTCCGGTTAGAGAGCCAAACGTGCAGCACAGATTAATTGTATTTGGTAGTTTCTTTTCTAGGTCTGCTGCAAAATTGGGAAAAATCACTGTATGCAAGTGAAATGATATTTATCTCAAAACTACTAATTAAAGCTGCATCATGCTAATTTATATAAGAAAAAGTACTCTTGAACTGGTTAAGTTTATACTAATAATTAGTGTCAGAACTTTAAAAGCTGTAAAGAGGGTCAATAGGGAATTTGCGGGCAGAGCCCAGGGTACATGCCATTGAATTGTTTTAGCCTACATATTATGGTTTTCTGATATACTCACATTTAACAATGTTAGTTTGGGTGGAAAAAATCTCAAAATGCTAATAGCGGTCAGACAAAACCCAAAAAAATCATGATTTGTTTGTACAGAACTTTTTCTAGGTCAGACCTATGCTTTATTAATCTTTCAAAAAAGGGTAAATGTATCAGAACTTGGATTTATAGCACTAGATCCCCATTACTTAATTGTACAGTGACTTGAGTGAAGCCTTTAATTGAAGTCAAGCTATTTTCAACTGTTTTGCTTTGATATCTTTCTTGCTCGGGAAACGTCTGTGCCACACACCTTATCTTGCACTGAGTATCTGGGAAACATTGTTAATTTTTAATCCTGCTTGCCCCCCTTAAGAACATTCTAAATGCTGCAGCACGCCTCAGTAGGAATTAGGAAGAAATATGACCACATGTTTTCCGTCTCCTTGATGGACTGCTACGCATTAGAGAGGTCTGGTTTGACAGTGCAACTGTATGCAAGACCTATTACATGCAATATACACAGCGTGGGATTTGTGATGTGCATTGGGAAAGCTGGAGGGAAGAGGTGACCATGAAGCCCTCACTCCAGTTCACCTAAGTAGATGGGGACTGAATCCCACTGCGCTTCAAAAGGTGCTTTCTACACCCGCAGCGCAGGATTTGCCTGGGCGCGGCCCGTGCAAAGACCAGGACAAAAGTGGGCCCGTCTGCGCTCCTGAAAGCCCGGAGAAGGCTTGCTAGGCAAACATTCTTGGTTTTCGAAAACCTGCTTTGTTGAAAGTCAATCGAGATGGGTTAGCGAACGTCTACAGCAGGATATGGTAAGGACCGCTCACTTAATTGTTCTGTTGCTTCATTCAGAACCAACGCGATGGGGGCAATTAATCAGGAGATAGTTACTGTGCAGGAAAGGCTCGGTACTGTTAGGAAATTAACAACAGGAACTGCAACCAATGAGCAGCACACAGACAGGACAGTTATTGATCTCATCAAATTATCAAATTATCGATCCCACCCACTGAGACTCCGTCCTAGCCACCACCCACAGACCACTCCTGCCTCGGACAAACTCACCTGAGGGCTGAGGCCTGGCCTGCAGCTTCAGAGGCAGGCGCGAGCGGGCAGCAGAAGACAGGGCAGAGCAAGGCTAGCCAGGCAGGGGCTAGTAATAATTAAAATTATGGCCGGTGACGGACGGTCCTTCTCAGTCTCTGGCGTGGCTGGGTCCTGGGATGCCTCACCTCAAGTCACCCACACTTTTAATTGCGCTCCGGAATGCGCATGACAATGGCATTGGTCACCAGCCCCACCCTGAAGACTGCCCATACGCAGAGACAACTGCGTCCCGCCGACCCATCTTTTAAATATTGAAGAGCCTCAGAGGCCCGGCCGGGGCCCGCGCGTGCGCAGTTGAACTTGCGCACCATTTAATTAATGAAGAAGAGCCTCTGAGGCCCGGCCCGGGCGTGCGCACCATTTAATTTATTACGAGGCCGGGCGAGCGCACCATCATGATGAAGAGGCTTGCCGCTTGCTGGCTCTGCTGAGTGAGGGAAGCCCTGCCAAGTACCACGCATCAGGCGTTAGACTAACGCATTTCAGTGTGGTGGTCCGCATCATCGCACTGAAATGCAAAGTCACGCATGTAGCGCCTCCTCAGCTTTCAAGCTGCCCGGAGCGCTGGCTGCTGAAATACACCATTTAGTGACTGAGAAAGCAGCAGCGCGCTGATCACGGCAGGCTTGGGGGCTGGGTGAGCTCTAACTGTTACTGCTACAATGTAACAGACATGCCATGATTCAATCACGCGTGGCTGCGGAACATTTCTGATACATTTGCCGACGTAATGGATGAGATCCTGCGACACCAGCCCCAACCCGGCCGGCGGCTGACTGAACCATGGACTGCCTGGCGGCCGCCAGAGTGGTTGTCAGTTGCCCAGAACATACCTCCCTGACTGCAGCTAGCTGAGCAGAGCTGCGAGGTGAGCCTCAATCATGCCTGGCTGCTGGCATTGCCGCGGGCAGGGTCAGTGTCGGGTTGCAACGGCCGGTCACCATAAAAGTAAGTGCTCAGCCTAGCCCCCTGATGTATCATTCCAAAGTTGGCTGAGGTCCTACGTAATAAAAATGTGCTTGCATACGCATAGCTGCCAAGGTTTCAGATTGCTATGTGTGACATTTTCATAGTTTCAGTGTAATTATGAGTGACATTCAAGGACTATGAGTGACACTTTATCACAAGCAAAATCAAGCAATGAAGACGCAGGAAACATATATAAATATCAGAAATGACACCCACTTGAGCAACGAGAGACTTTAAGCAGGTCTTAAAACTGCTGAAAAGCATCAGAAATGGAAGGGCACTAACTTGATACAGACTGCGTGACTGCAGTGCTCAGCAACAGAGGGCAGGCAGGCACTGCCGCTGCTCAGAAGATGATCTCAGCTGCACCATGCGGATTGTGTGATATGGATATTGAGCACACCAAGTTAACTGGAGATGGCAGTTGGTCGGAGCAATTGCCGCCAGAGGAAGCAACAGGATGTTGTTTAACTGCGCCAGAGAGAGCCCTGTGTTTAGTCTGCTGTGTCTCTCCCTGCCCGGAAAAACTGTATTTCGCCAGCCAGTTAACTCTTTTCTGTAGTTTCAGTAAGTTGTTTTAGTTAGGGGGGTGGGTGTTCTGGTTTCTGGCTGGCATGGGCCTAGCTGGCAGGTTTTCAGTTTGCTCATGTGTGAATTTCTAGGTTTTTAGGGTATTTATGAGTAACATTTTACTGCCTTATGTGTAACACTTTGTAACGAATTAAAGGTAGCTCATAATAGTTTTTTCCTCCAAATTTAATAGTTTCATAACTTCTTGTAACCAGCCTTTCTCATAGCCCATAGACTGCACTAAACAAGCATTGGCATAGCCAATAGGTCTCGCCTTTGGGAACTTATAAGTGTTTAGCCACAGATATTCACTTTACCTATGTCTTTAAGCTGTGCTGTACAGAAGTCTGCAACATGCTGAAAAGTTATAATAAAGAAGTGTCAGAAGCATTTTTGTTACCTTAGATATGACCGAAAAAAGCATTATGTACAACTGAACGACCATATTAAAAAAGTATTAAAAATAATGTCTTGAGTTATTTTTGTCCTTTCAATGCTGGCAACTTGTACCTGCCTGTCCCAATGGTTGCTTGTTGTGTTTTTTTTTGTTATGGGGGGGGCATAAATAACAGGAGGGTGAAGGTCAGTCAGTCAGTCAGTTAGTCAGAGTGAGTGAGAGAGTCAGTCAGTGAGAGAGAGTCAGTCAGTGAGAAAGTGAGAGTCAGTCAGTCAGTGAGAGTCAGTCAGTCAGTGAGAGAGTGAGTGAGAGTCAGTCAGTCAGTGAGAGAGTGAGAGTCAGTGAGAGAGTGAGAGTCAGTGAGAGAGTCAGTCAGTGAGAGAGTCAGTCGGTCAGTGAGAGTGAGAGAGTCAGTCAGTCTGTGAGAGTGAGTCAGTCAGTGAGTGAGAGTGAGTGAGAGTGAGTCAGTCAGAGAGAGTGGGAGAGTTTGTCGGTGAGAGTTTGTCAGTCAGTGAGAGTGAGTCAGTCAGTCAGAGAGATTCTGTCAGTCATTGAGAGAGAGTCTGTCAGTCAGTGAAAGTGAGTGAGTGAGTCAGTCAGTGAGAGTGAGTGAGTGAGTCAGTCAGTGAGAGAGTGGCAGAGTCAGTCAGTGAGAGTCTGTTAGTGAGAGTGAGTGAGTTAGTGAGAGAGTCAGTCAGTGAGAGAGTGAGAAAGTGTCAGTGAGAGTCTGTCAGTGAGAGTCAGTCAGTGAGAGTCAGTCAGTGAGAGTCAGTCAGTGAGAGTCAGTCAGTCAGTGAGACTGAGTGAGTCAGTCAGTGAGACTGAGTGAGTCAGTCACTGAGGGGAAACAACCTTTACAACGCAGTCATTACATCACACTACACTTACAACGCAGTCATTACATCGCAGCATCCTTTACAACGCATACCATTACAACGCAGGCATTACAACGCATACCATTACAACGCATATCATTACAACGCAGGCATTACAACGCATCCCATTACAACGCAGAGTACCCCTACGCTATCCAACACTTACCCTACTGTTGCACCCCCTGGAGTTAGAATAGTAATTTTTACCCCTACACTATCCAACACTTACCCTACTGTTGCACCCCCCTGGAGTTAGAATAGTAATTTTTACCCCTATACTATCCAATACTTACCTTACATGCGTTGTAATGGTATGCGTTGTAATGGTATGCGTTGTAAAGGTAGTATGCAATGTAATGGAATGTGTTGTAAAGGTAGTTTTTAAAGATGCTTTGTAATGGTATGCGATGTAAATGTGTGCGTTGTAAAGGGTGTTGCGATGTAAAAACTGCGTTGTAAATGTATGCGTTGTAACGTCATACATTCGTCACTGAGTGAGAGTGAGTGGGAGAGTCAGTCAGTGAGTGAGAGTGAGTGGGAGAGTCAGTCAGTGAGTGAGAGAGAGTGGGAGAGTGAGTCAGTGAGAGAGAGAGAGTGGGAGAGTCTGTCAGTGAGAGAGGGGGAGAGTCAGTGAGAGTCTGTCAGTGAGAGTGAGTCAGTGAGAGGGAGTCAGTCAGTCAGTGAGAGTGAGTCAGTCAGTGAGTGAGAGTGAGTGAGTCAGTCAGTGAGTGAGAGTGAGTGAGTCAGTCAGTGAGTGAGAGAGAGTGGGAGAGTCTGTCAGTGAGAGTCTATCAGTGAGAGTCTGTCAGTGAGAGTGAGTGAGCCAGTCAGTCAGTGAAGCAAGTGGGAGAGTTAGTTAGTGAGAGAGTGGGAGAGTTAGTCAGTGAGTGGAAGAGGATGGTACCCCCACATTCCCAAGTGGTCTGTTATTACAAGGGTTCACATTTGTGTTTACCTTTCCCATAAGAACGCATTTATGTCCTTAATTTCCCCCTGATGCCTCGTTGGATTTAGAATTATTTCAAGGTTTGAAAGAGGTGTGCCAATGATACCTAATGTGGGCGTTTCGTTCAGAATGGGCCTTCTGGGTACCCTATAACAGGTGACCACGTACTCTTCCCACATTTCCGATTAATAAAGTGTTCAAATGAGCAACAGCTGTTTCCAAGGTCTCCAATTTCGACTGAAAACCTCTCATTGAACTTTTATTTAACTTCACAATGCGTTCTAGTAAAGTAGGGAGCAAGGGCTGCAACACTGTTTTAATATTACTTGCAAATGAGGCTAAATACATAGTTTCCCCTGAATCAGAGTTATTAGGGGGACCCCGTGGCTGCGGCGAATTGTTTTCCTTATTGATGATCGGGTTCCCTACATTAGTTCTGAACCTTTCTTCTTTTTCTTGGCTGGGGCGGGAGGGGGGTCCGGTCAAATGGTGGGGTACCGTGAGCCACATGAATCTCAGCTGTAATAGGCCCCCTTGTGGCAGGCTAAGACAGAACATAGATCCAGGCACCAAAATAAAAGTGGACCCCATTAGTGAATCAGATAGATAAAACAAAAAGTGATACTCAATTGCAATTCAGGGTTGTTTTGAAGTTGTAATGGCACTCTGAACAGGTGTTTGGCAAGGTACAGGAGATTGCAGGCAGTTGTGCTTGCTGCAGATAATGTTTGTGGTAATATCAGAGACATCAACTGTAAAAATGTTCCCAAACCAAAACGCAGGTCCACATACAACCAAAAAACAGTCCAAACACTGACCTATCAAACCAGGACTTCTGGCACTGCCAAGTTGCCGTATAAGACTGACCGACCCTGAACCAGGTAACACTAACATCAAAGCCTGTGAGCACCTTCGCTGACTCCAAAACCTACTTACTCATATAAACATGTATGTTTTCATTCTGCCGATTTTCAGCTGGTTGGTTCGATTTTATCACTAAGTGATACCATCACAACTGAGGCTTCTAAGAGCTACTGACTTTAACGTCTTTTCGAATATTTTTTACCCCCGTTTTATGTTTCTCTCGAACTGGGCGATTCATCTGGTATAAGAAAATACACCTCTGTTGATACCAGGTGATGAAAGACACGCTTTTTCACGAACTATGCAAGCAGGGTGGCTGCGTGAGTTGGACACGTGTGACAGGCACCAGTTTGAGCTCTCACAAGAACAACTCAGCGTTCAGTCCTTCCAAGGTCGGCAAATTCAGTGAGATAAAGGAGGTCGTTGTTCTACCGGTTATTTATAGCGCTTGGAAATTGTTATCATTACTTGTACTGGTTATTGTTCTCCACTGTCCTTTTTTGTACAGTGCTCTGTTGTTTCACAGCTAATTTCATGCTCAACGCCTACTCATACACAGAAGTGCTCATTAAATGCACCCTAAAAGTGCCTCCTGTCTGAAGACAGTCATCCTGTGTGAAACTTCCAACCTCTCCCCGTGTCCTGTTGAGTGCTGTATATTTAATGTTTAGGTTAAATGAACCCTCCATTACGAATGAATAATGCCTGTTACATAGGGTGTGGATGTAGCGCAGCGCCAGAGCAGCCGGGGATCCGGTTCGAGTCTTGGCGTCGGCACAACATCCCGTGATTCTGGGCAAATCACTTAATCTCCCCGTGAACATGGACAGCGCCTGGATACCCCAGAGGTGATTTGATAAGCTGCGTTATATAACTCTACAAACGTAACTCGTTCCCTCCGCGTATGGAGCAGCTCTGTGACCCCGGGGCCTCACCTCAAGGCACCGCCTGACTGAACAAGAGACTATGTGGCTGGGCATCCCGTTGAGCACTTCGATTGGTTAGAACATTGATGCCCCGGAGGAGACCACCTCTCCTACTGCACCGGAAGAGAAATTCCATCTGCTGTGCTCCGGAATGCATGTATCAGCAGCAAGTGAACCGGTGTTGTGTAATCATTGGTATTCCAAGAAAACGTGTTTAGTTTTCTCTTCGGCTCTTTTCGGAGCTCTTGCCCCATTGCACACCTCCGATGGCTCATCTGACAGACCGCCCGCCCGCCCGCCCACCCAAGGAGAGGCAAACGAACCAAAGCCCTGCTTCGGTAGGTGGAGACAGAAGCAGCGCCCCAACAAGAAGACACCCCAACAAGGAGCACTGAACGGATTCCATTTACATACCGTTCCCGCAGCGCTGACTACAAGCACCGACGACATCGTGACACTCTCGCAAAAATAGATACATGTAAAATAAACAAAGAAAACAAACAGATCTGGAATGTGAAAGTAAAATATAAGGGTAAACGAGAGCGGAGGAGACAAGTGGACCGCGGGAGTGCTTCCTCCAGACCGACCCCTGCAGGCCTTTGCCTCTCCCAGAAGCATTGTGTAGTCAGGCGGGTGATCTGTGGGTGGGGAGGATGGAGTGGAACCCGGCCGCGCTTCCCCTCGTCCTGCTTCACTGCTTCTGCTGTCTCTGCCTCCCTTTGTCTCGCATGCGCACGATGTAAGGCATCGCGCGTATGCGAGACAAAGAGTGCGAATTCGCCGACCAATGAGATGGCAAACAAGCACTGAAAATACAATAGGGCTCGTATTTACGCGAGCCCTATTGCATTTTACACGGAAGTGCGGGGGTAAAAGAAGGCACTAACGGGAGGAGGTGGGGGGTGGTTGTGGTGTAAGAAGTTACAGACTACAGGAGGGAATGGGGAGAGGCAGGGGAACAAAACAGTTTTTCTAGTAAAGGGGCCGATAGCCTCGTAAGGATAAAAATGACGACATGGCCGTCAGGAGGCGGGATTAAGAAGCCAAGCACCAATGACAATGCAGGAATTATGATTCAAGCCAATGAAAAATAAGGCTGGAAAGTGGGCGGAGCTTCCCCCACTATACTGTATACAGCATCTCTCGACGAGACAGCGCATGCGCTGTCTAGCTGAGACCTAAAAATGACAACGATTTTGACAATAGCTTTCACCAACATTCCTTTTCCTTTACAGACCCAAAATGTGTAAACATTCTTGTTGGCTACAGAAGTAGTCACCAATTTAAACCAGTGCGACTCATTAAGACCAAGAATATAACTCCATTCAAAAAATGTCTTAGATGTAAATTTTTGGTCAAAGGGCGAAAAATATACCTCTTAAGAAATGCACAGTGCTGCTCTTTGGAACATGATTATTTTTTACTAACCTCTTTATTATTGCGGTCCCAGGATGGCAGCTGTTCCCAGAGCTGCAGCGGGGCTCTCCTGCTGCTCACGATGTAGTAAAGAGGGCAGGCGAAGTTTAACTTTTATCAATAAGGAAATCTGTGAGCAGTATGTACATGAGGCCTCTCGGCTCCTTAGGGTGCGCATTTACATAATTGAAAGGGCGGCCAGCAGCTTCAGAAACAGACTGTCATTGTCGTTTCGGGGGGAGGGAGCCTGGGAGAATGAGAGCCATCTTCGCTACGCACAGGCTGCGAGGCACTCCAGCTCCGACTTGTGTGAGCGGACACAAGTAGGCCCAGGTGCAGGCCAGCACGGAAAGCAGCTACCACTCATTTAGTTGGGCCAGGTGAGCCCTTGCACCTCGGCCCGGATAAACAACAAGACTAGTTCGGACTATAAGATATTTCCGATGCAAGACGCAGGATTCACGTGGTTGCGGAGAGCGGGGCTAATTTCAGGTATTGTTTTTTTCCCCACTCTCATGCTGACTGGCGCTACACAAAACTTGAATACAGTAATATCAACAAGAGCAGGCATGCGTTGTCTGTGTGTGGCTAATTTGCGTTCTTGTGTGTCCCGTTGTTTCTGTGTGTGTTATGTGAGCGAGGCGTATCGGGGGCCCCTGGAGCGCAAGGGTCCCCCGCAACGTGGGGGATGCGGGGGCCTGTGTTACGCCCCTGCTGTTAGGCTCAAATATAAGACATATCCCCATATAAAAAATCTTCTCACTTATATTTTCTTCACAAATTATTTTATTATATATCAAAAGACATATTTTTTCATTTTTATGTATATATTTTCTTTTTATTATATTCACAAGAGCATAAAATCACACATATCTTTGCAAATTCATATATTTTGGAATATGTACATTTGAAAAACAACGTTACAAATAACCCCACATCCAATCATCATACCTACATTCTCACCTATTAACCTGTTCACTCATACTATCATACATACTAGCAACACAAACAATGACAATAAAATACAAAGTATGCATGGGATCCTATGTAATTTTGAGTTCAAAGCATAGACATTCGAGAGTTAAATTTTTCTTCTCGACTGACTCTTTTCTTGTCTGTGTCTCCTGTAGGATTCCCAATATCTGAAAATGGTCTACGCACGTTTCGGTGAAAATTAGTTCATATCACCTTCATCAGGACCAATTATAAATGAACTTGGTTAAACCAATACAACTGGGCGGGGGGTTATATAGTTCTCGTAGACAGCAACGGTGTCTATGGCTGAGGTATCTTCACTATGCCATTAAGTCGGAGTCAGCAGTAGAAGGTTTATTGTAAGGCCCACTGGTTCCCAATAGGAAAAATCCTTAACAGGGGATAGTATATATTCTTCAGATCCAATATCGGCACATATATTCGGTTATTTACATGTGTCAAGATTTTTCTTTCCATATGCATCTCACATTTGAGTATTATGATTTACATATTTGCTCCATCTCTAAAGTCACGAAAAGCGTGACTAACGTCTATTCATGATTGCCCACAGGACAGGCAACACCAATACTTTTGGTAATCCAGATAGTTCCTATTGATTGTTCAGGCATCTTTATCTCCTCTCGACTAATTTCATCCGCGTTGTGCCATACTAAATCGTTTCATCAACCATACCATAGACAACAGAACACTGATGGAGGTCAGAAGTTCCATGGGGAAGGTTTCCAAGGAAAATTCCAGAAAAAATACCGACAAGATCCAGAGAATACAAGTCAGCGTCCCTGATTATGCCACCACAGAGGATCCAACTGGCAGGATACCAGATGTTGGTGGTAGACTATATCATTTCCTGGGGAGCTGACATCTCAAGACAACCAACAAGTGAGTGTTGAGCATTTTGGAGAGGTATTACCGGTTCAAGTGTTTTACCCTTTCACCATTATCAGGGACCATTCAGACACCCCTTCCAAAGGATCCACTCAGAAAGAAAGCTTTGAAAGATGGGATTCGATCCCTTCTCCTTAAGAAGGCGATTATTCTGGTACCAAAGACACAACAAGGACAAGGGGTTTAATCAGGGCCACTGGAATTAAGCATTTGTGTGGGTACGGCAATTGACGCATAATTGTAGATCTATTGCATTTGCCACATAATCCATTATCTGTCACATAATCTGCAGATTTTTGCAAAAAAAATTGTTTCTAGCTCAAACAGTTTAAAAGTTACTAAAAATGCAGCTACACAGATTGCATCACAGTGACAGGCCCTCTGCAAAGAATGGCTGGTCACCTTTCTTTAGCTTATTGCTGCATTTGGGTGTTAGTTTGGGACTAATGAGGTGCAACTAATGCCCAGACAGTGTTAACTTTAAAAATGACAAAACAATGAAGTAATACTATCACAAGATGTGCCGCATTATGCTACATAATTTGCCTTTTCTTGGTGCAAAATTGACTCCACTCTGCCGCATAATTTGCCCCTCCCTTGATGCATAATTCCAGTGGACCTCTGTTTATTAAATTGTTATCCTGGTCCCAAAGGTGACCAGTGGTTTTGCGATTGTGATCAACCTCAAATCTCTGAACAAATTTGTTCAGAAAATTCAGTTCAAAATGGAGACCTTACAACTTATCATTCCATTGATCAAGGCCGGATATGTAATGACGACGCTGGATCTCATTTATGCATAGCTCCATGTCCTCATGGCACCAGGTTTTCAACAGTGCCTATGGTTTTCTGTACAGGGGTGTCATTGGCAGTAGTGTCTCCTGCTATTCAGCCTACGGTCATCGCCCAGCATGTTCAAAAAAGTGGTGGCACTCTTAGTGGTTTACCTGCATCTTCAGGGAATTTCAGTCCATCACTATCTGAACAACTAAAGATTTACAGAAAGAGGTCTTGGATCAGATACCGCACTTATTTATGCTCTTTGGGAAAGTTCTAACATATGGTGCATTGATCAAAGGGAATCAGACCTCATGATTTCCTGACATATGAAAATTAATTTTCACATCAAAAATTTACAGAATTGATTTGATCCGCACACATTCACAGCTAACAATTATTAGTTCCACCAATTAGATTTATTCAAACTTTTCTTTTTATTCTTTGAACTTTATACTTTTTTCTTTCACTGGTAGCCAACGCGTTTCGTCCTATTTAAGGACTTCTTCAAGGCTACAAAACATAGACAACATACAATGTTTTAAAACCTCTTATGTGTTCACATATATACATAATTACAATTATTCACATACTTATATACGAAACATTAACACACTATTTACATATTTATACTGCATTGTTTAGAGACAGTCAGCACCCAATATTGTAAAGTGCGCGTTAGCATGCATTATGAAAGGTCATGAACATTGATTCCACAAACCATTATATTTAGCTTAGGGCTATGTGTTTGCCTATTCATATTACCAATAAACAGTCATTTCTTTCTTTTTTAAAAACTCTTCCTAAGACAGTATGGGAAACCTATTATATAAGCACTGTCTTACTTCTAAAACCATATTAAACATCATTCTTCTGTACATTTCCATATTTGCTGAGAGGAAGGCTTCCAGAGGCAGAACAATAAGACAATAAGGGAAACTTCTACGTACAAGCCGTCTTACATCCAAAACCATGTTATACACCTTATTAAAAACATTTATGTATAGTCCAAATAAAAGGCTTAGGTAAAAGTGCACAAAAAATCACATTCATGCTGTTTTCTACCACATCTCAGATAGACCTGTGGACCACAATATGTGTGCATCAGAGTCCTATTTGTTGTCCGTGGCACAGAGCACAAAGTTTAGGATATAGTAAAATTGATTACCTCATCAATAATCCGTTTCATAACATAAGTGGCCTCTCTCCTCAAAATAAGGGTTGTGTTGGACAATTAGCGGTCTCCGTATCTACAGAATGGAATACATACATTTCTCCGTTATTACTTCCATCAGTAATAACTGTGCAAAATATCCCGTTCATATTTGAAAGTTTGTATTTAGGCAATCATACCTGTGTGTTACTTGTATTGGATTAAGATCCTGAACGGGGCTGGTGCTATTGGGTGTGTTCCCTTAGGCGGTGTGTGGTCATGGTCGGCCTGTATCTATAAGGTATAACGTGAGACTCCATCAGTCGAAGCACTTATAAATTTGCGACACTCACGGACAGAACGGCATTACCTATGCTCTATTTTAACCCAAGCAAATAATGTGTGTTGATATCACTACACATAAAATCGTGCATTCTTTATGGCTCGAAACAGCCCATTGCATGTTTAATCCGATTAAGCAAAAAAAAAAACACAAAAAAAAACAATTTATGACTTTCAGTGGGGCCGCGGTTCTCACCATGCCACACTGTTCATGTCGAAACCCCACGTTTTAGCATTGTCATAGCAAAGCGTAATATGTATCCAGCGCATTTCATTATTTAGTCAGCTGAGGCTGGTGGATCATAATCTGTTAGCGGCTGCCTTATGTGTGCCACATGTTACATGTGGACAACAGCGCATAACGGAGGAAATGACTACAGAGACCATGCCACACTGTTCATGTCGAAACCCCACAAATATGTGTTAAAAACAAGAAGGTGTAAATTGTCATTGTCATAGCAAAGCACATTATGTATCCAGCGCATTTCATTATTTACCCAGCTGAGGCCGGTGGATCACAATCTGTTAGCGAACACCTTATGTATGTCACATGTTACATATAGACAACAGCGCATACCGGAGGAAATGAATACAGAGACACTGTGGTCCGGTCTACTTTTACCGTAGGGCATTGGGCACCATATTTCAATTATATAACATTCTGTAACCATGACGATATAAAGCAAATGCCATGTTAATTTTTTTATCTTACATATATATTAAGGAACTGTGACCAAAGCGTGTTTACTCAAAGTTCACGCCAACGTCTAAGCAAAATAAAACTGTTTTTTGTTAAACAGCCCAACTTAAAGCTCAAATCTCCAGGTAACCTGGCATGTGTAGCTCACATAACCCGCTACCCAAAGCGCTCACCTTTTAAAACATGTAGTCTTCCGCGTCTTACACCGTCAAGACGAGTCTCATCCGAGACCCGGTTTTTAAATCTTCCCTCCTTTCTCGCGCATGCGTAGTTCACTTTTTGGATGGTTTAAAGTGGCAGCCATCTTGTAAGGTAGTCCTTATACATGATATCACCGAGTGCTTTTATTATTTGTATGTTATATGATTGCCGCTCGCAACAAGATAAGTGACAAGCTAGTTTTATCTAGGCCCATGAGGGGATCAACGTAGAGTTACTAAGTTGATTAAAAGTATTCTGCGTCTTACACCGCCAAAACGAGTCTCATCCGAGACCAGATGTTTAAATCTTCCCTCCTTTTTCGCGCATGCGTGATTCACTTTTTGGAAGGTTTAAAGTGGCGGCCATCTTGTAAGGTAGTCTTTATATATGATATCACTGAGTGCTTTTATTATTTATATATTATATGCCCGCCGCTCGCAATAAGATAAGTTGCAAGCTAGTTTTATCCAGGCCCATTAAGGGATGAAAGTAGCATTACTATATCGAGTAAAGGTCGGGGACCAATTGGTGCCCAAGATTGCGCATGCGCAATTATACGCTTGTCTTGCAAATCTTAAGAATTCAGGTAGATTAGTAATTCTTAGTATCCATGAGGTAACCAGCTCAAGTGTAACACTATTCCTTATATTGTTAAAATTATGAGTAGTTTCAGCTATATGTACATAGTCTGTGTTTGCGGGGCCAAAATACATCTGGTGCATGTACATCAATAAACTGATCAGCAATGTCAGTCATGTTAGCAGTTATTCATGAACAGTAATTCTATGGCACAGTGTGTGTAATTCATGTGGCCCATAAATACAGTGCATACACGTTTGTTAAAAATGTTTTCAATTATTTGGTATATATACATATACATTCTCTCTAATAACACTTACTACTTAGATTTAGAGTCAAGGACCAATTACTGCCCAAAGGTGCATATGCACAATTATATGCATACCATGCATGCCTGAGGAGTTCTGTTAGATTGGTAACTCTTAGTATCCATTAGACAACCAGCTCAAGTATGATATTGTTCCCCATATTATTAGAATTGGGAGTGGTTTCAACTATAGGCACAGAATCACTGTTTCAAAAACCACAATGCATGTGGCGCATGAACACCAATATTGTGGTCAGCAATGTAAATCATGTTAGCTGTTATCCATGTTTAACAATTCTAGGGCATAGTGCATGTAATATATGCGCTCCATGAGTACGGTGCAAGCATGTTTATTATAAAGTGTTTTCAATCACTGGGCATATATACATGAACACTCTCTATAAAAAGAAGTGCATCTCAGAATTGCTGTTCAGACCCTGATTCGTGGTGCGTAGCTTGCAGATCCATTTCGCCTCTCTCTGTCGTAGGGATAATTCCCTATTACCCCCCCTCTCACCACTCGCAAGGTGTTCTATAGCATGAAACCAAATATCCCTTTTGTCTGGGTGTTCATCCTTTATATGCATTGCAACCGGATATTTTATATCAAGATTTTTTATAGCACGTACATGCTCCTGTATCCTCACTTTCAGACACCGTATACTACTTCCTATATAGATTTTTCCACAAGCACAGCCAATTACATAGACTGTGTGTGTAGTGTTACAGTTAATAAAGGACATAATCTGATGAATTTTCTTGGTGTTATACATAAACTCTGTAGTTTTATTCTTCCCCAAGCGACATACAGAGCAGTTGCCACAGACATGGAAACCATTAGGTTTAGTCGGTAGCCATGTTCCAGCTACCTGAGCCGTATCCCTATTTCTTACGTAGCTTGGGCAGAGCTTTTGTTTAATAGTATTGCCTTTACGATAAACTACCTAAGGTTTGCATGGAATAATGTCCGATAGGGTTGTATCTGTGCTTAAAATGGACCAGTTTGTTCTCAACACATTGAAGATGTGATTACTGTGTTGATTATACTGTGTAATGAATAACACATTATTTTTTTGTTCCTTACCCCTCATCATTTTTTTTTAATTTTCCTGTGTTGCCTGTCAGAGTCTGCTTTCTACCCAATGCTTTAGCTCTTCGCTCAGCCTTTTCAAGACAGGTATTGTCGTAGCCTCGATCTTTAAAGCTGTTTTTAATGTCATCAATGGTCTGTAAAAACCGATCATTTTCACTACAGTTTCTACGAGCCCGTACCATCTCACCATATGGTATGGCTTTGATGGTATTCCGGGGATGAAAGCTCGATGCATGCAACATACTATTACATGCAGTCGGCTTTCTGAAAATTGCACTCTCAATTTTCCCTTGTTTCACATATAGTCTCAGGTCAAGGAAGTCAATTTCTCTTTTATTGAAGGTCATTGTTAACTTGACATTAAATCTATTTGTGTTAAGATGGGTGTGGTATTCCATCAGAGTCTCAACACTACCATTCCAAATCATCAATATAGCGCCCATAATAAATGATTTGATCAATCCATTTTTGGGCTCCTCTTCCATAGGTTTGCTCCACCTCATACAAACCCATGAAAAGGTTTGCATAAGATGGAGCAAACCTAGACCCCATCGCTGTTCCCTGTCTTTGAAGGAACCATGTTCCATCATGCAAAAAAACATTGTTAGTTAGAACCATTTCTGCCATTTCAAGCAGCATTTGGGTATGGTCAAGATGACTTGCACTTCTCCTATACAGAAAGAATCTCAATGCCTCCAAACCATTTCTTATCTGTATGCATGTGTATAAACTTTCAACGTCCATAGTTACAAAAAGTAAGTCCTCATTATCCCAGCTGAAGTCCTCCAATTTGTCTAGGACATCTCGACTGTCCTTAAGAAAGGACGGTAGATTTATCACAAAAGGTTGCAGATATCCATCTAAATACTCAGCTAAACATTCAGTAGGTCCCCCATTGCCAGATATTATAGGCCTACCCGGAGGGTTTATTAGGGTCTTATGGATTTTTGGGAGCGCGTAAATACATGGAAATCTGGAGTTTTCAACTTTTAGATACTTATATTCCTAATCTGACAGGAGGCAGGTTTCATGCCACTCCCGCAAATGTGCATTGATGTTATTCTCAATTTCAGGAATGGGATTTCCTCTCAATCTTTCGTAACAGGATTAATTATTTAGTTGCCTATCAAGCTCCCCCAAATAATCATCTGTGTTTAAAATAACAACATTACCCCCCTTATCTGCTTCACGTATGACGATGTTGTTGTCATTTCTTAAAGCAGTAAGGGCATCTCTTTCTTTTTTAGACAAGTTGGGGCAACGAGTGTAAAGTTTGTTATTTAGATGTTTGTCTTCTAATTGGTGAAGCTCAGCTGTTACTTTCTAATAAAACCTCTCAATAGTCGTGTCATTATGTGACCGTGGGATGAATTTTGAGTGGGGTCTCAATCCACTATCTAATGTTAGATCTTCTTCAATATTCAATTCTTCCACTAATTCTCTTATATTGCCATAAGTCTCATCATCTTCTAATGTGGTAAGTGTGTGTATCACATTCACATCTTTTATGGACAATGAGGATTGTGAGACTGCATTCGGCATATCAACACGAGTGGTCTGATGTTCCTTAAAAAATTGTTTCAACTTTAATTTCTGCACAAATTTAAATAAATCAATATGTGCATTTGTGAAATCACATTTCTCAGATAGACAAAAATTCAAACCTTTAGTTGGTACATTTTCCTCAATAGGCGATATGGGACGCTTTGACAAATTGACAATTTTAAGATTCATACCCTCAGTATCTGTTGGAACCGGGTTTACCGAGTCCGCCACGGTAGCATGGCGCGAAGCGGGAAAGCACGCGAAGGCAATGTGTAAGGCAGTTGTGCAGCACACTCTTACTTTGACTCAGAAATGCGAACGCAATAACATGACACCACACCAGGCTTGTGTATTTAAAATCAAGATCTTTTATATATAAATCAAGTTAGCATCAGATGAGGCAGATTAATTCAGATCTACATTTAAATTCATTGCATTACTCAACTGGTGCACATTTTAAATAAAGCATCATAGCTCATCAACATTGTAGGCCACTAAGAGGCCGCAGGAATTATCTCTTAAACGTAGCACTTAATAATGATCTCAAGGTGCGTTAATAAAACATGGGCCTAAACATGCAGTTCACTTTAGCATATTCAATTACTTAAAGGAAGGCTTTTCACGTTACATTTCAATAGGCCTGCATTAATCTAGGCGCGCCCACATTCAATACAGTGGGCGTCGCAATTCCAGTACACCTGTAACATAAAACACTTCAACTCTTGGCGGTGTACACTTCAGCTCAATTCAATTAAACACTTTCCCCCTGTGGGAAAGACTTCGCACTTAAAAGCATGGCCTAGGCAGTAATTACAATAGGCATCTGCAATAAATTAATAAATACTGTGGGGAACCCCTCAACATGTCCTGTATCCTGGGGCTTCTATGTCCCTTAGGGGTTAACTCCAGGCTAGGCCCACTCCTCTCCGGGGCCTCGCCTCATGGGGAAAGTAACACAGTTAATTTTAGGGGTTAATGGTGGCCCCCGGCCCCCAGTGGCGTTTTTGTGGGCCCTAGGGGCCTCCTGGGCTCACCTGGTGCTTGTTCGTTGGTCGCGCTTCTTTAGCGACTGGCAATCCCCAGGCCCGGCCCGTGTTCTGGAGGGCGGGGCCCGGTCGGGGTACCTCGGCCTTCAGGCCGGACTGACGGGACGTTGCGGGGGCCGGTATCACCCTCCTCCGGCCCCCGGGATCAGGTGAGTGGTTTTCGCGGGCTTCCGGGACTTCGGGGATGGGAGCGGGAGCCGGCAGTCCTCTCCGGCCGGCTCCCCGTCTCCCTCTGCATGGCCGGGGCTCTTCCTCTGCCTCCATCGGCGCTGGGGGCGTGGCGGGAGCCGGCGCCCAATCGTTGCGCGGCCTTCCTGGGGGCACGGCCGGCGTCCCCGGTTGCTCGGCAACGGCGTCGGCGGGGCCTGGAGGCCTCGCTGGTCGCGCTAGGCCGCGACGGCGGCGATGGTGATTTCTACGGCCGCGACGGCGGCGGTGGGGCCCTGGGCCCGGTGGCAATGATTTGGGGATATTTTTGAAGGCTTCGGTGAGGGCGCGGACGGCGCACCTCACCACATCCACTAAAGGGGCTTCCCTCACCTCAGCGCTTCCTTCGGTGAGGGCGCGATGGCGCACCTCACCACACGGCCTCGAGGAGGGCCGCTCCTCACAGCAGCTCCTCTCTTCACGCGGCGGCGGCCGCGGCGGTGATTTCCTCACAAGGTCAGTGACCTGAGGGGAGGCAGAACGCGGGGCGCACCAGCAGCCTGTGGGCAGGGCTGACTGGAAAAGTACTTGGCGGCAGCCCAGCAGCAGGCAGGAATGAATAGGGGGTGAAGGTCTAGCGCTTCAGGGTACGGCGCTTTACCTGGTGATCCCCAGTTGGGCAGTTTAGGCTTCAGGCCTTGCTGGACGGTCAGGCCTCCTCAAATTAAGGTGTCTGGCGACTGTTCCAGATTGGTTGCTTCTTAGGCGTTTCTGGTCAGGAGTTTCTTGTCAGAAGTTTCTTATTATAAGTTTCTTTTCAAAGTTTCTTGTCAGAAGTTTCTTATTATAAGTTTCTTTTCAAAGTTTCTTGTCAGAAGTTTCTTCTTATGAGGGGGTGATGAGTTGGTGATCTGGGAGTGCTTGATGTTCCTCCCCGCACGCTGAAGGTGGTTCCCTGGGTCCCCTCACACTGGGCAAGGTCAGTGGGTGGTGGGCGTTCCTCAGCTATCTTACTACAGCAGGGCCTCAGCCCTGTCAGCAGCAGTAGTGTAGGTCTCCCCCTAGGCCCTAAAGCCTATACTCCGGCGGAGGTTCTCCCAGGATCAGTGGTGCCTCATCAACTAACTCCAACTGACTAAAAGTTTTCCCTCCAAGCCTTTTATACCCCTAGGTCAGGTGACTCTCCCAAAGGCGGCAAAACATAACTCCTCCCACAGCCCGGAAGGTTCTGGAACCTTCTACATGCCTGGCTATGTGGCCCAGAGGCGGGGACGGAATGGATACGGTATCCCTATGTCCCAGCCTGACCCTGGCTACTAGTGTGTATGCATGTAAGGCCCCTCTGCAGTAGCAGGGACCTGTGGCAGCCATCTTGAGTGAGTTTCACACATGGTAAAATGGCTAGGGGAAAAACGAAAAATTTCTGGGGAAAAGGGCCAAGTCCAACACAACCCCCTCCCAGCCAAAAGCCAGGGTAGACTGATCAATGCCTTGTTGGGCTTCCCTGCTTCGGGCGAGAAAACTTGGACACGGGCCTTTTCCCCAGCTGCAGGAAGGTCCTGCAGGTCCTTCTCCACTCTGGAACCCGGTGGTTCCCTCTCTCAAACCTCCCTGGGCCAACGAAGCCACCCCACTGGTGCTCCCTAGTTGTCCGCGGTCAGGACCAGGCGCAAGGCCGTCCAGATGTCTCTGGCCCTTGCGGTCTCACAGAGCGGGGGCAGTAGCCCCAGGCCCGTTGGCCACTCTCCTTCTCCTCCTTGCAGTTCCAAACTGCCACTGGTCCACCCACCTGGGGTCCGCACCCTCAGGCTGACCAGCAGTCAGGGGCGAGGCTCTCCTCCCCTACCTCTCCTTCTGGGGTTCCGCCCTCTCCTCCTATGCGGGGCACCCTCAGACCACCACTCTCTCACTCTTCCAGGGCCGTGACCCTGCATCCGATCCACCAACCCAGGGTCTAAACCCTTAGGTTGCCCCGGTGCCAGAGGCGAGTCCTCCCTTCCTCTGCACCCCCTCCCAGAGTTCAGCACCCTCCCACCTGGAGAAGCACCCCTGGGAGTCAGCTCCGGAGGGACACTGCTTACAGACGTCCCTCCCGCCAGGTCAGGCAGCCCCAGAACCTGGCACCCCAGCCCAGGATCTAAATCCTGTGGCTGGGCAGACCCCAGAACCCCTGGAGCTCTGAAAACATACGCCCCGGGTTCTTCTGTCACTGGGGGATCCCCTTCCATGGATGGCCCATCGGGACAGCCTAGGCTCCCAACCTGGGGTTCCCTTATGGAACTCTCCAGGCCCTGAGACTGCGGTTGGGGCACCTCGAGACACCTCCCCGTCTCACTCCTTCCTATGGATAGGATGTGAGGCCCTACAACCCGCTCACTATCCTGGGACCTAGCTGGGCTATTCTCCACCTCTCCCACCTCGCTGGGTTGGAAGATCCCTGCACCACTCCCTTCAGGATCACTCCCCAAACTGGCTATCACCTCTCTTGGTAGATAAAATTTGGGCTCCTGTGGAACCCCAGCAGGTACGCTGCCACCATTCACTTTGCCCTGCATCTCCATCTGCAAGGCTCGGAGCTCTAGTTCCTTCAGCCTAAGCTCAAGCGCAAGCTTCCTTTCCTCCATGGCTAGCCTTGCCTGTTCTCGCTCCCTTTCCATCCTAGCAAGTTCTAATGTTAATTGCCTCTGCTCCCTTCTGTCCTCAAATTCCTCTGCCGACAAACTCCCCCCTGACGCACTACTGCCTGCCCTGGAACGTCTTCCTGGCAACACATTCTCGCTAACATCAATGTGCAGTAGGTCCAGTTCTCCTGGGTTGTCTGCCTCCTCCTGCTCCTCGTCCCCTCTTCCCTCCGGGTGGGCCATTACCCATGCCCTCAAAGCTTTCTGAAGCACCTCCTTCCTGGCGCCTCGCTTGACGGCCACCCCCCTCTCTAGGCAGAACTCCTTGAGCTGTGTCACCGTATACCTTTCTAGGTTGGCTAACTCAAACTCCATCCTCCTAGGTGGGGTCCCAGACAATTTAGGGAAAGGGTTCTAGACTGTAGGTAGCAGGTCTAACGCAGGAATGTACACAATCGGCAATTACAAAAGAATTCCTAGCACTTGCATTACAATAGGTGTCTAATTGCGGCGCACACTGAGTCACTGTAGGGTGCTGCACAAACACCAGTCCTTATCCGACCGCTGCCACCAAATGTTGGAACCGGGTTTACCGAGTCCGCCACGGTAGCATGGCGCGAAGCGGGAAAGCACGCGAAGGCAATGTGTAAGGCAGTTGTGCAGCACACTCTTACTTTGACTCAGAAATGCGAACGCAATAACATGACACCACACCAGGCTTGTGTATTTAAAATCAAGATCTTTTATATATAAATCAAGTTAGCATCAGATGAGGCAGATTAATTCAGATCTACATTTAAATTCATTGCATTACTCAACTGGTGCACATTTTAAATAAAGCATCATAGCTCATCAACATTGTAGGCCACTAAGAGGCCGCAGGAATTATCTCTTAAACGTAGCACTTAATAATGATCTCAAGGTGCGTTAATAAAACATGGGCCTAAACATGCAGTTCACTTTAGCATATTCAATTACTTAAAGGAAGGCTTTTCACGTAACATTTCAATAGGCCTGCATTAATCTAGGCGCGCCCACATTCAGTACAGTGGGCGTTGCAATTCCATTACACCTGTAACATAAAACACTTCAACTCTTGGCGGTGTACACTTCAGCTCAATTCAATTAAACACTTTCCCCCTGTGGTAAAGACTTAGCAGTTAAAATCATGGCCTAGGCAGTAATTACAATAGGCATCTGCAATAAATTAATAAATACTGTGGGGAACCCCTCAACATGTCCTGTATCCTGGGGCTTCTATGTCCCTTAGGGGTTAACTCCAGGCTAGGCCCACTCCTCTCCGGGGCCTCGCCTCATGGGGAAAGTAACACAGTTAATTTTAGGGGTTAATGGTGGCCCCCGGCCCCCAGTGGCGTTTTTGTGGGCCCTAAGGGCCTCCTGGGCTCACCTGGTGCTTGTTCGTTGGTCGCGCTTTTTAGCGACTGGCAATCCCCAGGCCCGGCCCGTGTTCTGGAGGGCGGGGCCCGGTCGGGGTACCTCGGCCGTCAGGCCGGACTGACGGGACGTTGCGGGGGCCGGTATCACCTTCCTCCGGCCCCCGGGATCAGGGAACTCACTTGCGGCACATTGCGGGGGCCGGTATCACCCTCCTCTGGCCCCCGGGATCAGGTGAGTGGTTTTTGCGGGCTTCCGGGACTTTGGGGATGGGAGCGGGAGCCGGCAGTCCTCTCCGGCCGGCTCCCCGTCTCCCTCTGCACGGCTGGGGCTCTTCCTCGGCCTCCGTCGGCGCTGGGGGCGTGGCGGGAGCCGGCGCCCAATCGTTGCGCTGCCTTCCTGGGGGCGCGGCCGGCGTCCCCGGTTGCTCGGCAATGGCGTCGGCGGGGCCTGGAGGCCTCGCTGGTCGCGCTAGGCCGCGACGGCGGCGTTGGTGATTTCTTCGGCCGCGACGGCGGCGGTGGTGATTTCTTCGGCCGCGACGGCGGCGGTGGGGCCCTGGGCCCGGTGGCAATGATTTGGGGATATTTTTGAAGGCTTCGGTGAGGGCGCGGACGGCGCACCTCACCACATCCACTAAAGGGGCTTCCCTCACCTCAGCGCTTCCTTTGGTGAGGGCGCGACGGCGCACCTCACCACACGGCCTCGAGGAGGGCCTCTCCTCACAGCAGCTCCTCTCTTCACGCGGCCGGGGCGGTGATTTCCTCACAAGGTCTGTGACCTGAGGGGAGGCAGAACGCGGGCGCACCAGCAGCCTGTGGGCAGGGCTGACTGGAAAAGTACTTGGGGGCAGCCCAGCAGCAGGCAGGAATGAATAGGGGGTGAAGGTCTAGCGCTTCAGGGTACGGCGCTTTACCTGGTGATCCCCAGTTGGGCAGTTTAGGCTTCAGGCCTTGCTGGACGGTCAGGCCTCCTCAAATTAAGGTGTCTGGCGACTATTCCAGATTGGTTGCTTCTTAGGCATTTCTGGTCAGGAGTTTCTTGTCAGAAGTTTCTTATTATAAGTTTCTTGTCAAAGTTTCTTGTCAGAAGTTTCTTCTTATGAGGGGGGGGGATGAGTTGGTGGTCTGGGAGTGCTTGATGTTCCTCCCCGCATGCTGAAGGTGGTTCCCTGGGTCCCCTCACACTGGGCAAGGTCAGTGGGTGGTGGGCGTTCCTCAGCTATCTTACTACAGCAGGGCCTCAGCCCTGTCAGCAGCAGTAGTGTAGGTCTCCCCCCTAGGCCCTAAAGCCTATACTCCGGCGGAGGTTCTCCCAGGATCAGTGGTGCCTCATCAACTAACTCCAACTGACTAAAAGTTTTCCCTCCAAGCCTTTTATACCCCTAGGTCAGGTGACTCTCCCAAAGGCGGCAAAACATAACTCCTCCCACAGCCCGGAAGGTTCTGGAACCTTCTACATGCCTGGCTATGTGGCCCAGAGGCGGGGACGGAATGGATACTGTATCCCTATGTCCCAGCCTGACCCTGGCTACTAGTTTGTATGCATGTAAGGCCCCTCTGCAGTAGCAGGGACCTGTGGCAGCCATCTTGAGTGAGTTTCACACATGGTAAAACGGCTAGGGGAAAAACGAAAAATTTCTGGGAAAAAGGGCCAAGTCCAACAGTATCATTTGCTGTATTTAGAATACCCATTGTTTGGCGGGGATCTACTTCCTGTTCTGATTGAACTTGGTCTGCTGTCTTGTTTGGACACCTGATTTTGTGTTTGCGCCCACCCCTCCTTGTTCTTCTCCTCGTCCAATTGGTTTCTTTTTGTTGCCCAGACGATACCTTTGAACTTCCTTTAAAAACAGCGAAGCCAGTTGGTCCAAGATATCGGAGCCTGATGCCTCCCCTTGTTCTCTTCCCACTGAGGAGAGGGAGACACTACTTGATGACACACTTATGTCCCTCGTTCTATTCAAACCATTCGTTACTTGCCTAACCATCATCATACTTTTTTGAGAAAGTGAAAATTCTTCCCTTAGTGTAGTCACCTTCATCCCTCAATTTTTTTTCTGTTTTTTGTCTCTTAGATAGACCTGATAGCTTGTAAGTTCACCCTTAAGAATTTCATAATTCTTTTTTGTTGCATCGTCTAGCTTTATTTCTCTGATCTCCCTCTCTAGTTTATTAATTTCTTCTCTTAGTTTGTCAACTTTCCTCTCAGCATTTTTAACCAAAAGCTCCATCATCCTGTATGATGCATCATACAACCCTTCTTCCCAATCTTTAAGCAAATCTGCATCAAGATCTTCAAAGTTGGGAAATATCATTATACGAAGTCCTCTAGGGATTCTCCTATTCTCTAAATATTTGCGCATGGTGTTCCCATCCCACCATTTGCTTAGTTCTTGCTTTCTCAACCGTTCAAGTTTGATAAACTTTTCCCTGAGTCCCTAATTTTTTAGGGCCCGCGATTCCATGGTACTGGATGTCACGGGATTCTTACTAAACAGATCACCAAGCATGGCCTCCCGGTTATCTTCAAAGTTCATAATGTCGTGTCTTAGCGTTAATCCCAAAAATAGTGCAGGGTTATCCAAATACAGCAAAAGATTTACAGAAAGAGGTCTTGGATCAGATACCGCACTTATTTATGCTCTTTGGGAAAGTTCTAACATATGGTGCATTGATCAAAGGGAATCAGACCTCATGATTTCCTGACATATGAAAATTAATTTTCACATCAAAAATTTACAGAATTGATTTGATCCGCACACATTCACAGCTAACAATTATTAGTTCCACCAATTAGATTTATTCAAAATTTTCTTTTTATTCTTTGAACTTTATCCTTTTTTCTTTCACTGGTAGCCAACGCGTTTTGTCCTATTTAAGGACTTCTTCAGGGCTACAAAACATAGACAACATACAATGTTTTAGTTTTAAAACCTCTTAGGTGTTCACATATATACATAATTACAATTATTCACATACTTATATACAAAACATTAACACACTATTTACATATTTATACTGCATTGTTTAGAGACAGTCAGCTCCCAATATTGTAAAGTGCGCGTTAGCATGCATTATGAAAGGCCATGAACATTGATTCCACAAACCATTATATTTAGCTTAGGGCTATGTGTTTGCCTATTCATATTACCAATAAACAGTCATTTCTTTCTTTTTGCGGATCAAATCAATTCTGTAAACTATCTGAACAACTGGCTTCTCCAGACTCCATCTGTCCAAGTAATGCAACAACATCTGGAGCAGACCATAGTTACGCTAGAGTGTCATGGGTTTCTTTGAAACATTCCAAAGTGCAATCTTCAGCCTTCAACTCAGAGAACATTCTTGGGGCATAATTCGACTTCCTTCTGGGCAGGGTCTTCCTTCTCAGTCCAGGATCCAGCATCTACAAGCTATTCTGGCATCTCTATTGTCTCAGAAGATGGCCACGTTGTTTCATTGAATGGAAGTACAGGGCCATATGACGGTCTCTGTCGTCACGGTGCAGGGGGTCAAATTACATCTACGACCATTACTGTGGCATCATCACAGATTTGTGACAATTCCCATTCAGGAAATGGACATGGAGTTCCAGATTCTTGAGACATTGTTTACAGTCTGCAGTGGTGGTTGGACTCGACCAACCTCACCAAGGGGACGGTGATGCATCCTTTACCTCCATCAGTGGTGACGACGGATACCAGTGCCCTGGTTTGGGGTGCCACAATGAGACAATTGTCGGTCCAGGCTCAATGAGAACGATCGAAGGCTGTGTGGTCTTCAAATTGGAAAGAACTTTCTGCAGTAGAGAGATCCTTCCGGTATTTTGAGTCCCACCTGGTTGATTGCAATGTTCTGATACGCTCGGACAACACAGTGATCTGGCATACAACAACCATCATGGCAGCACTTACAGCCAGTCACTCAATCATGTGGCTTGTTCGATAGCGCGACGGGCAGAACTCAATCTTCAGTCCATATCTGCTCAGCAGATCACAGGCATTGACAATGTTGTGGCGAATGCCTTGAGCTGCAAGTTCCCGTCCTCTCAGGATCTGAGGCTCCCCAACTGGATATTCTGACTGATTTGCAGGAGGTTTGGCTGTCCAGAGGTGGATACATTTGCTTCCAGGGCCAATGAGCTTTTACCGGACTTATGCTTCAGGACACCGAAGTAGGGGCTTGGGAAGTGAATGCCTTGTCGATTCCGTGGCTTACAATTTTGCTGTATGCATTTCCTCCTTTCCCCTCATTACAGTCATTACTGATAAAGATCAGACGGGAAAGAGCACCAGTGGTGGCAGTGATTCCATTGTGGGCACGGAGGTCATGGTTCCAGTTATTGAACTGCATGGCTATTTTTCCCCCATGGATCCTTCCTCTGAAATCCATCAGTCCTCAGCTTCCGGTGCCTTTAACACTAGCAGGTTGGAGGTTGAACAGAGGTTTCTAGGGAGGCAATGTGGGCCCTCGCACATTATTTCTGTGGTCCAAGGTTCATAAAGGGATTTTACACTGTCTTCTTATTCCAAACACTAGGCTAATTTTGACACTTGGTTTTCTCTTCATAATCTTTCTCCTACTTTCAATTTCATCTATTCTCCACTTCTTTCTGGATGGATTTTAGAAAGGATATGCACTATCTACTTTGAACGGTCAGTGAGCGGCTATCATGGTGCTCAAAGACTCAGTTTCCTTTTCTTCGAATGCAGAGTCTCTATTATCCATGTTGTTTTGTAGTTTTTCTCTAACTTCACCTTCTGTGAAAACTTCTGCTCCTTTTTGGGATCTTTCTCGGGTTCTTCACTCTCTCCAATCTCCTCCCTTTGAACCTTTAGCAGTAGTCGGTTTGAAATTTCTTTCCTTTAAAGTGGCATTTCTGGGAGCCATCATATCAGCCAGGCACTTGGGGGAACTGTCTGCTTTAAGGTGTTCCCCACCATTTTTAAGATTCATGGAAGATGCAGTGGTGTTGAAATTGGATTCTGGATTTATTAAGAAAATTCACACTAAATGTCATTCTTCCAAATAGTTTGTTTTATCCTGTCTCTGTCCTTCTCATTCTCAGGAAGAACAGATGTTACACACTTTGGATGTTAACCATGCAGCGACTGTGTATGTGGACAGATCTGCAGCATTTCGGACTTCTGATAGTCTCTTTGTGACTTTCGGGCTTTCAGGACATTCGAAAGCAGTGTCTAAGGTGACTCTCAGTCATTGGATGTAGTACACAATCTACTTGGCATATCAGGGCTCTGATTTGCCTCGTCCTTCTAATATCCAGATGAGATCCACTAGAGAAGTTTCAGCTTCATGGGTTGCTTTTAAAGGTGTGTACTTGGATGAGATGTTTTGGGCTGGTACTTGGGCATCAGAGCACACATTTAATCAGACATTATCGTTTAAATTGTAGTTAATTCAGTCACTTGAATTTTAGGAGTGGTATGTTACAGGCCTTGGAGAATTCTGCTCCTGTTTGAATATGGTATCAAAATCACTTGGGTGTGCTCTATGTCCTTTGTTGTTCTTTATTTCAGGTGTTGGTATTTGCAAAGGCCCTCATCATCCTTGGGTATATGCTTTGGTATGCCTCATTAGTAATGATTGGGTCGAAGGCGAGGGACGTAGAGGTAGTGCCTCGATTACTTACCGGTAATTCTCATTACTCTTAGTCCTACTCGCCCTCGATCCAGTCATACTTCCCACCCACCCTCAAGATATCAGGCCTTTGTGGTGCTTGGTATTTCAGGAAGTGCTATGGCAAGGCTAGGTAATTATTGCCCTTAGCCGGAGGGTGGGTGGGGTTAGCAAGAGTTTCCTGTCTCTAATTGAACATTAGTCATTAGTAATGACTGGGTTGATGACAAGTGGGACTAAGAGTAGTGAGGATTACTGTTAATTAATCAAGGCGTTACTCAACATTCAAAGAGGGGAGCATAGCTGATTACCTTCTTTGCATGTTACATGGTTTACCAGTTAACTGGTGTAGACTTGTTATAGCCTCCACTTTGAGAAGGAATAAACCCTACACTGAGAATTGCACTTGTGTCAAGGTGGCTTAGAGCAGAATGAGACTGTAATAAACAAATAATGTGTCCTCTATTGAGTATATCATGCAAGTTACAAGATGGATACAGAGGGGTCAATATTAGTTTATTCTCCTTCTCACTATTAAGCTGGCTATAGAGGTCTTGTGGCCAGCAATTTCATAAAACTTGTGAATGTTGAGTTGGTGAAACTTGTGTGCACTGTCACCTATATTCTCACAGTGGGTAGGATCCCTAAAGCTTGCCGGGTTGTCACTGAAGTCATTGAAGACTGAATGACTGCCTACCATGGGGCATCTAGTCCATGGCTGCACCAGCAAGGATGCTGTATCCAACATACTAGATTTCCTGTGATTTGTAACAACAGTGTTGGTGGCAGTCACTGAGCCACCTAGATTCTCATTGGCAGATTGAGGAGTGGGCGAAGATCCCTTATTAATGATAAATGGCAATACACATGGATATAAAATGATAGTGCTTCTAATCGCTGCATCTGTGGAATGTATACTCTCAGTCGATGTAACTAATTCAGAGTATAACTATGGAAAAACAGTGGACTTAGAATCAAGCAGAGTGTTTAATTTTTGGTGGCCTAGCGGGGAGGAGATGCAGATGATGTAGATTGTTTGTTGTGCTTCCCACAATTGCTTTTCAGCTAGTATAAAAATTGGGTAGCCTGGTAATTTACTTCCTGTATTACTCAGTTGCTTTTTTGAAGAAATTAAATGAAAAATGAAAAAAGCATTTGTAAAGTATGGGTATACTCAGGAGTGTCCCGGTGATGGCCGTATGAAGGAGACATGCCATCTGCGAAAAAAAGGTGATCGTATTATTCATTTTGCTGGAACATACACGTTTTTATTACTTTCCTATAAACAGGGAGCTCTGAAATGGACCGGAGATCTTTGGGGAGTTTATTCCAGGTCTTTGGGCCGTGGAAAGAGAATGATCTTCCGCCTGTTCTTACCGGGCCAATTTTAGGAATCCTGGCTAAAAAGCTATGGGAGGAATGCAGTTCTCTGAGGGGGGGCATACGCACATATCCTCCTCCTCAGATAAACCGCTTCTTTCCTATAGAGAGCTTTATGTGCCAGGACCAGAGTCTTGAAAAGAATCCTCTTTTTGACAGACAGCCAGTGTAGTGCCTTCAACTGAGGAGTAATGCGCGTTCTTGGAGCAAAATTGAAAATTAATCTAGCTGCTGCACTTTGTACTACTTGTAGACGGCTGAGCAAGTAGTTTGGAAGGCCCAAACAGAAAGCATTTCCATAATCAAGCCTCAAGGTGATCAGAGCTTGAATCACTGTTTTCCTAGTCTCTAATGAGAAAAAAGGGAAGCATTTCTTTAGAGAGCGTAGGATCCCGAAACAGGAGCCCACCAATGACTGGATGTGTGGTTGAAAAGACAGGGCACTATCTATTTTGATTCCCAAAAATTTTTACTACCTTTTGTTGTGCCCCCAGGGGAGGGGTATCATGTATCAACCAAGTTCTCTATATTTCAGAGGAGATGTCCCCAAAGAACAGGATCTCAGTTTTTTTCAGGGTTGCATTTAAGTTTGTGGACTGATAACCAGTTGAACATATTGGAAAGACAGTATTTAAAGGCCTTTCCGTCAAAATCCTTTCCCATTTCACAGGTAAAAAGCAGCTGAGTTGTCTGCGTATGATATTACTTTCACCCCGAGAGCTTCTGCCAGACCAGCTGGGAGAGTTAGGTATGCGTTAAATAATGTGGGACTTAGTGCAGATCCCTGAGGTACTCCTACAGATAGTTCACGAATAAGGGCTGCATATGGAGGGAGCCATACTTCTTGACTCCAGTTATTTAGGATAAGGTAAGCCACTTCAAGGCTAGACCTTCGATTCCTATATCCTGAAGGTAGGCCAATAGTCTTCCATGTGGCACGGTATCGAAGGCTACCGATAAGTCCAGCAATATCAGGGCGGACTTGCCCTCCTTGTCTAACTTGTCTTTAATGTGGTCAGTTATTTCTAGTAACGCTGTTTCCGTGCTACAGTTAGCTCTAAAACGTGACTGACTTGGGTGGAGGAGATTATAGTTCTCCAGATAACTCGAAATGTGTGAGTTAACATGCATCTCTAAGATTTTAGAGAATGCTGGAAGAAGTTTGTTAAGCTTATAGTTGGTTTGGACTTAAGGATCAGCCGTGGGCTTTTTCAGTAGGGGAAGAACTTTTGCATGTTTCCATCTTGCGGGCATTGTGTCGGTCGTTAAAGATTCATTTAAAACTTTGTTAATTACTGGGTTAATGGTCAGAGCTACTTCAGCCAGAAGACTAGGTGGACACAGATACACATGAGATCCTGACTTGAGTTGCTTAATGTTTCTCAAAGATTCCTCCATCGAGATGGGAAGGAGAGTGGCTAGCATGGGTGTCATCTGAGTTTTCCTGATTCCGTGTGAATCTGCCACTACAATGCTGCTAGCTGATTGGTGTTTAGAATGTCAGCTTGGATTATAGATATTTTCTCGTGGAAATACTCTGCCAGCTGGTTACACCATTCGCCTGAAGCATGTAAATGATTGATTATTGCCTCTGGATTAAGAAATGATTTTTCGATTTTTAAAATTTCTTTAGATTTATTTCCTGATTGTACAATTTTCTTTTCAAATTTTTTTTCTCTATTCGTACCTGGATATAGTATTTATTTAATGCCTATCTATGGATGTCCTTATCCAACAACTGCAAGACCTCAGGTTCTCATGAAACCAAGGGGCCGATTGTTTGACTCGAGAGGATCGTGTGGTGGTGATGGGTGCTAAGTCATTAATATTGCTGCGCTGCCAGTCCTAAGTGCGCTCAGCATCGGATTCAGGATCTCCAGACACAGCGGGGGCCGGTTCTAGAGCACTGCGTAAAACTACCGGGAAAAGTTTGTGAAAGGCTCTAGTCGTAGTTTTTGTTACATTTGAGCAAGGCTGGTTATTCTTGAGTTTGTTCCAACTGAACATGATCAAGTAGTGATCCGTCCAGGTCAGTTGTTACAGTTATAATATTAGACAAAATTTGATTTAGCGTATGGCCAGCAAGATGTGTGGGTTTGAACACTTGTTGCATACATCCAAGCGAGGACATCGTTTCAGTAATGGAAGAGGCCTAAGGTTCTGCCGGTTTATTCATGTGAATATTAAAGTCTCCTCATACCATGAAGCGAGCATATTTCAGGGACCACAAGGCTAATGCCTTATTCAAGCATCTCAGAAACTGGCCAGTTTGTCTTAGGGGCCTGTATAAAGGGGCCACTGCCACTGATTGCTATGGAGATAGGAAACAGTAGAAGCCTAGACTTTCAGCACCCTCAACTTCATCTATAGGAATTGACCCACACTCATATATAATAGCTACCCCTCCCCCTCTCGCCTTGCCACGATCTTTCGTGAGTATTTTATAGCCCCTGGTGATGGCATTAGCTATTGTTGGGTTCGAGAACTCATTGAGCCAGGTTTCTGTAAGAAACATAAGGTCTGGCTTTTCATCCTCAAGTAACTCCGCAATATACAGTTTGTTTTTCTGCAGTGAACGGACTTTCGGAAGAACCGCTGAATACTTATCAGTTATTAACCCCCCCTCTAGGCATGTTAATAGTGGACTTACTCCTGTCTGGAGTTTTAGTGGTCCAGTTGCAGCTTGTGCAGAGGAAACCATTCCTTAGAATGGAGGGCAGACAGTGTAGCATGCAGGGTTGGGTTTCCTCCATCAATCAATCAATCACAGAATTTGTAGAGCGCACTACTTACCCGCGAGGGTCTCAAGGCGCTGGGGAGAGAAAAGGGGGGGGGTGCTGCTACTGGTCGAACAGCCAGGTCTTGAGTAGCCTCCTGAAGGTCAGCAGGTCTTGGGTCTGTCGTAGGCTTAGTGGAAGGGTGTTCCAGGTCTTGGCGGCAAGGTGTGAGAAGGATCTGCCGCCGGTGGTTGTTCTTCGAATGCGAGGGACGGTGGCGAGGGAGAGGTCGGCGGAGCGGAGCTGGCGGTTGGGGACGTAGAAGAAGAGTCGTCTGTTGAGGTAGGCTGGGCCAGTCTTGTGGAGTGCCTTGTGTGCGTGGATGAGGAGTTTGAAGGAGATCCTCCTGTCGACGGGGAGCCAGTGCAGGTTCCTCAGGTGGGGGTGATGTGGCTGTGGCGTGGTACGTCGAGGATCAGGCGTGCGGAGGCGTTTTGTATGCGTTGCAGTCGCTTGATGAGCTTGGCCGGGGCTCCCGCTTAGAGGGCATTCCCATAGTCAAGTCTGCTACTGACGAGGGCCTGGGTGACTGTTTTTCTTGTGTCTGTCGGGATCCACCTGTATATCTTGCGAAGCATGCGGAGGGTGTTGAAGCAGGAGGAGGAGACTACGTTGACTTGCTTGGCCATGGAGAGCGTTGAGTCGAGGATGACTCCCAGGTTGCGTGCGTGGTCGGTGGGTGTCGGGCTGCTCCCAGCGTCGTTGGCCACCAGGAGTCGTCCCAGGCTGCAGAGTTGGAGCCGAGGATGAGGACCTCTGTCTTGTCCGTGTTCAGCTTTAGTCGGCTGATCTTCATCCAATCAGCGACGGCCTTCATTCCTTCATGGAGATTGGATTTGGCGGCGAGGGGGTCCTTGGGGAGGGAGAGGATCAGTTGAGTGTCGTCGGCGTAGGAGATAATGTTGACGTTGTGCTGTCTGGCGATGCGTGCCAGCGGGGCCATGTAGATGTTGAACAGTGTTGGGCTAAGGGAAGATCCCTGGGGTACGCCGCAGATGATCTCGGAGGCTTCGGATCAGAAAGGTGGGAGGCGGACTCCCTGTGTTCTGCCGTCGAGGAAGGAGGTGGTCCATTCCAGGGCCTTGTCTCGGATCCCTGCGTCGTGGAGGCGTGTGCGTAGAGTGCGGTGGCAGACAGTGTCGAAGGCGGCGGAGAGGTCCAGCAGGATGAGGGCTGCGGTCTCACCGTTGTCCAGCAGGGTCCTGATGTCGTCGGTGGCGGCGATGAGGGCAGTCTCAGTGCTGTGGTTGCTGCGGAACCCCGATTGGGATGGGTCCAGGATGCTGTTTTCTTCGAGGTATCGGGTTAGCTGTTTGTTGACGATCTTCTCGATGACCTTGGCTGGGAACGGAAGCAGGGAGATGGGCCAGAAGTTCTTGAGGTCTCTCGGGTCCGCCTTGGGTTTTTGAGTAGGGCGTTGATCTCTGCGTGTTTCCAGCTCTCTGGGAAGGTCGCGGTCTCGAAGGAGAGATTGATAATGTTGCACAGGTGGGGTGCGATGGAGCTGCTGGCTTTGTTGAAGATGTGGTGCGGGAAAGGGTCTGACGGGGAGCCGGAGTGTATTGTGCCCATGGTCTTGATGGTGTCATCGATGTTCACGCTGGCCCAGGCTGGCAAGGGGTCATGGTCGATGGTGTGCGGCGGGTCTGGTGTATCTATCTTAGTGGGGGCTGTCTGGGTGTTGAAGCTGTCGTGGATGTCGGCAAACTTGCGGTGGAAGAAGGTGGCGAGGGAATCGCACAGGGCTTGCGACGGCGGGATGTCGTTGATGTTGGAGCTGGGGTTGGAGAGTTCCTTCATGATGTTGAAGAGCTCCTTGCTGTTGTGTGTGTTGTTGTCGAGGCGGTCTTTGAAGGAGATTCTCTTGGCGGACCTGATGAGGTGGTGGTGGTTGCGGATGGCGTTTTTATGGGCTGCGTGGCTGTCCGGTGTCTTATCACTGTGCCATTTCTTCTCACGTTTCCGGCAGGTACGCTTGGAAGCTAGGAGTTCCGGGGTGAACCAGCTGGCTCTTTTGGTGGTGTCGCTGTAGGTGAGTTTTTTCAGCGGGGCGAGGGTGTTGGCACAGTCGTCTATCCATCGTCTGAGGTTGCAGGCAGCGTCGTCGGTGTTGGATGGGTCGGAGGGAGGGCTGAGAGCGAGGTTTGCCCGTAGTTGGTCTTCGGTGACTTTGCTCCAGCAGCGGCGTGGGATCTGTTGGGTGCGGTGGGTTTCTGGAAGGTGAAGTGGATGCAGCGGTGGTCGGTCCAGAGGAGTTCCGTGGTGTGGATGAAGGAGACGTGGGAGCTTGAGGAGAAGACGGGGTCGAGCGTGTGGCCGGCGGAGTGAGTCGGTGTTGTGACGAGCTGTCTCAGTCCGAGGTTGGTGAGGTTGTCGATCAGGGTGGTGGAGTTGCTGTCGTTGTTGTTCTCCAGGTGAAAGTTCAGGTCTCCGAGGAGGATGTAGTCGGTAGAGGTCAGGGCGTGCGTGCTGATGAAGTCGGCGATGGAGTCGCTGAACTGGGGTCGGGGCCCAGGGGGTCTGTAGACAAGGGTGCCTCTAAGGGTGGTGTTGGGGTCCGTGTGGATCTGGAAGTGCATGTGTTCGGCGGTGCTGAGAGTGTCGTCGGTGCTGGTCGAGACCCTGATGGAGTTCTTGTGGACGATGGCGATTCCTCCTCCTACTCCGTTGACGCGGTCTCTGCGGGTGATCTTATAGCCGTCTGGGATGGCTATGGCGATGTCGGGTGCGGAGGAGTCGTTCATCCAGGTCTCTGTCAGTAAGGCGACGTCTGGTGATGATGTGTCGAGCAGGTCCCAGAGCTCGACGGCGTGTTTGCGTGCGGAGCGGGTGTTCAGTAGGATGCATCGGAGGTGGTTGAGGTCCTTCTTGGCGGGCGCTTCGGTGGCTCTGAGGCTGGTGTAGCTGCAGTTCCGGCAGGTGAAGGGGCCATGTGTGCGTTTTGGGGCGGCCTTGAAGCAGTTGTGTGTCCGTCCGGGGTTGAGCGCGTGCAGTGTGGTGGCCTCGTAACGGCGTCGGTCCTCGAGGCTGGAGTGGGGGGCGTGCGGCCCAGGGGTTCTGGCTCCCCGAGGAGACTCCCCGAGGAGGCTGAATGGGTGAAGTGGCTAGGACTGCCAGCATTAGAGTGTCCTAGAGAGTCCTATTGGCTCCTTTACTCCCTATCCCAGACCCAAGACGAACAGTAGCTTGAACGTAACTTGTCTGGTGAGTTTTATTCATTTGCTCCTGGGAGGGTGCCAGTATTTCCCTAACAGTGAGAGTCACGGAGGGAATGAACGCAGCACCGCAAGGAGAGGAAGGAGACAAGATTCCAAGTATTGGTGCAAAAAATGACCTCAAGATTTGGAAGCCTGCTTTCTGAAAAGAGCTTTATTTTTCGCAGGGGAATTCAAATTTTTCATAGGGGTTAATAGAGGATGAACTCATAGAAACACATAGCAGCTTCTGGGGGCAGTTCTCCATAGGCAGATACTCCCTATTCTATACAGACAAGAGTAGACTCCAAAGTTTTCCATTCTTTCCATGTTACAAGTTTGAATGGCTGTTATACATCTAACTGGCCCCATGCAAATTATTTGCACTATCAAGCATAAACTGTCTGTTCTTGATTAAATATTTGCCTCCGTACAGCAAAACTTTGAGTTACGTCTCCTAGGCTGTTCGGATGGAAAAGTCCTCTGTATGGTAATTGTTAAAAATTGGGCTACTGGTTGACTGGGGTGTGAGCCCTGGTCAAACAGCAACCACATCCTAGTCAGGGTAAGGCACAAGCCCACTCCAAATGAACCTGTGCTCAACCCCCTGGCAGCTTCACACAGAGCAGTCAGGCTTAACTTAGAAGCAATGTGTAAAGTATCTGTGCAACACTTCAAACAGTAAGTCAGTGAAAACACCACACAAAAAGTATCCCACACAAGGTTATAAACAGTGCTTACTTTAATAAAGAAAATAAGACCAAAACAACAAGAATCCGAGTTATGATTATTTAAATAATAAACTGCAATATAGCTCTTAAAATCATAAAGCACCAACCACGGCTATCTGGTCACGCTGGACCAGGTCAAAGTCAAAAGTTCAAGCTAATCATGATGGAGCTCAGGTCGGATGCAATCCCAGATAGGACCTGCTGAAGGTTTACTTTCTCAAGTTTTGTGACAAGAGTCCCGTTCGTGTTAAAGAAGATCGCCGGAAGCAAGGAGAAACTTGTTGGCGGTAGTCGGCCTGGCACGAAAAGCAAGCCTGTGTCGTGGACAGATGGGCGGGCTGGAGCTTGAAGTTGGCAGTCTACATGTGCGATCAATGCTTGCTGTGTGAAGAGACGGGCTGGAAGAAGCTCGTGTTGAATTTCGTTGCGAGCGGTATAGTTCAAGTTGGAAAGAGCCCAAAAGCTTGAATTAAGAATGCGCTGACCCACACAATGGGTTCAGGAACTGAGGGGCATCACTTTTGGGTCTGGAATTCACTGATCATGGGGGCAGGAGCTGTTGCGGAGCCTTTTATGTCCCTGAGGATCAGACCAGGAGACAGCAGACTAGCCCTTTGAGTCACGCTGTGGTCCTAGGTTCAAGATGGGTTGCAGGTCCAGTTCTTCTTCCCCACGCAAGAGGACAGCAGTCAGAAGGTCAGCACAGAAAGGCAGCAGTTCCTTCAGAGTAGGAGTACAGCACAGTGACTGTCCTTTCAGTAGCACAGCAGTCCTTCTTCCTGGCACAGTTCCCACAGGTCCAAAAGTGTGCTGAAGTGTTGGTGTCGGACATCCTTTTTTTATTCATAGATGTGCCTTTGAAGTGGGGAAAAGCTTCTAGAGACATGTCTTTGAAGTACACAGATGCCCTGCCTTTCCCTGCCCTGACTCCAGACTAACTACAGGGGGTAGGCAGCCCTTTGTGTGGAGACAGGACACAGCATATTCAGGTGTAAGTGAGGCTGGGCCCAGCTCCTCCCTCCCAATCTGCCAGTGGATGGCCCATCCAGTTACACCTAAGCTCCCATTGTGTGTGGCTGTCTAGTGGGAATACACAAAGCCCAACTGCAAACTACACCCGGTATTGTGACCAGAGACAGGATGCAGGCACCAAGTGGGTAAGCCTGGAAAATGTTAACATTCTAAAAGTGGTATTTTAAGAATTGAAATTTAGAATTCTACTTCAGCCTAATTTAGGATTTTAAATTAGGATTCAAAAGACACCAAACATGACTAGTTACCTCTCCCTATTTGGAAAAAACCATTTATAAAATTTGATAAGGCAACTCTGATTTTATCCCATGGGAGAGATGGACCTTGTAGTCCTGAAAAATGAATTGAAGAGTTTTTCACTACCAGAACATGTAAAACTTAAAAGTACATGTCCTACCTTTTGAATACACTGTACCCTGCCCTCTAGGCTGTCCAGGGCCTACTGTAGGAGTGACATATGTATAAAAAGGTAGGGTTTGGGCCTGGAAATAGGTTTATTTTGCCAGGTAGAAATGGCAGTTTTAACTGCACACACAGGCTCTGCAATGGCAGGCCTGAGACATGTTTAAAGGGCTAACTAAGTGGGTTGCACAATCAGTGCTGCAGGCCACTAGTAGCATTTGTCAGGCCTGGGCACATGTAGTGCACCTTTACTAGGGCCTTATAAGCAAATTAAATATGCCAATTGAGTATAAACCAATTCTACCATGTTTTAAGGAGAGAGCACAAGCCCTTGAGCACTGATTATCAGTGGAAAAATGCAAAGAGCCCAAAAGCCAACAAAAATAAATTCAGCACAAATGGAGGAGTGAAGGCAAAAACTTTGGGGGTTACCCTGCAGAGAGGTCCATTTCCAACATTAATGGGCATGCACACTTGCCCAGACTGCCGCAACTGTACTGATGACTCAATACCTAATCCTGATTTTTTTTTGTCATAGGTAAACACAGATCATGGGTGTGCACCATGACATAGGACTGTCTCATGCAGTCTTTGTTAGATGGGAGGGGCATGCAAAGAGCTACCCCATAGTGGTGAGAGGCTACTGCCTTTACCGGGAGTTAAGCAACATGAGCGTGGTGGTTTGCAGCATACTGTGTAGCGATCAGTAGGAGTGAAGAATTATTTTTTACCTGTGTCACTGGAGTGATGCCTACAGGCTTACTCATTTAAAGTTCTGCTGCTATTTGTTTAAATCAACCTTGACCTACATCAGTTTGGTGTGTAGTGCTGTGCAGTGCATGTGATGCGTACATGTGCTGGGTATATGGATGCCTGTGAATAGCAAAATACAGAGATAAGGCAGTACTATGCAGAATGTTAATGTTATATGCATGCACTTGATGTAGGTTTGCTTGTAATTTGGTATAATACATGGACTCTGGGTTCCGTTTTGCGAGACCCAGGGTTGCACAGTGAAACAAAAGGAGAACATGTAGAGACGTCCTGCAAGACAGATTTGTGTATTGCTGAACTCCTGTAAGATGGGTGGGACACATTGGAGAAGGAGAGAGGCAGGCTCTCTAGTACACTGCAAACTGTGCTCTTTGACTCAGAACAGTCACAGGGAAGGGCCTAGGCACATCTCAGGAAGAAGATGGGCTGATAACAGAATCATAAAGAGTAGGGCTGAGGTCCTGGGGAAACCTTTTGATACACACATCATTGCGGCTGACATCCAGGTGTGAACTGCTGGTCACTCCCATGGCCTGTGTTGCGAAGCTAGTAAATTTGGTGTTGCTCCTGCTGTAACAGACTGATTTCAGCAGGAAGAGAGGGCAGAGGAGTACACACTTCAAAAAGAAGGAGACCACCAAAATAAACTTCAAGGACTCAAACATTAATCACATTTGGGATCTGGAAATGGACTAAAGGACTGGGAGCTTGTGTCCCAAAAAATTGTCAACTGTCAAGCAGCCAGTCAGAAGTGGGAGGTGAAGCTCTGTAAGACTTCTGCCTGTGACCAGGACAAGGCCTACTAGTCTCCCAGGTGGGTAAGGAGACATCACCAGGGAATCCAGGACCACCTGCCCTGGAGCACCAGCGCCTGCCTGCTTACCAAAGTATATGTGGCCTGTGAGGAAGAGGAGAGCGTTGGAGGTAACGAGATCCAGAAGGAGATCTTGTTGAGTAGATCCACTTAGCGAGGTGTGAGGAGATGACTGCTGCATCGATTGGGTTGTTGACCATGTGAAGGGAAAGTCGGCGACCCTTGTATGCCAGAGAAGGGCCACCGTGAAGTGAGCCGTGATTGTTGCTGCACCGATCGGTTTGTTACTCATGTGCAGCTGAAAGCCGGTGACCCGGTATGCCAGGTAGGGTCATTGTGAAGAGATTGCCATGCCAAGCGTGCCATAGGCTGTGTGTGGCAAAAAGCCTGCAACCCTATATGCCAGGTGGGGTCACTGTGAAGAGATTGACATGCTAAGCAGTCGTAGCTATGTGTGGTGCAAAGCCAGTGACCCCACGTGCCAGAAGGGCCACCAAGAACAATCAAGAAGAGTGGCCTGGTCAAGTTAGTCGTCATAGGAGAGAGCCAGCCATGGTGACTCTAGTGAGCCTTCACCATGACTGAGGACTTGCGCCAGGACTTTTGCGCCTCCCACCAACTGTGGAGGAGGCGAAGTACTTACCCAGCTAGGAGGAACAACAAGAACCCTTCAGCTGCGTGTGAGGAACTTGAGGTCTGCGGTGCTCAGCCTGTCTGGGCCACACTCAAAGAACTTACTGGATACAGCAGCTGCAGTTCCAGCTTCTGCAGAGGTGGTGCTCTCAGAGTCTCTGGTTGATCCGATCCTACTGGTGTAGGTAAGACTGATTTCAGGCCAGCCGGCCCCGGGGGGCACTTGCTTGCCAGATAGGGCTTTAGTGCTGGGATACTTTGGACTTTAATTCAAATTAGGGTGGGACTCTTGAGACTTAATCTACTAGTGAGGATTCACCTGAATGTCGCCTATAGTGAATCAGGAATAACCACTACTGCTAGATTGAGGAAAGTGGGACTCAGGGATCAGCCGATGAAACGCTAGAGCCCTGACCTCAGGGGAAAGTGTGTATTGTTTGTGAATGTCATATTTTACTTCGCAGTCATAGATAAATGCTTCTTTTAGCACAAAAGCAAGCATCTGACTAGACCATCATTTATTGCTGCTGCTGTGCATATTTTGAGTTCTAAGCCTGTGTTCACCCCTGTGTTTACCTCCCACTGAGAAGCCTTGAACAGCTCAACCTGCCCCACTACTGAGAGTCAAATGCTGAAAGGGTACTTGGCCCAGTTACTCAGAAACCATAGTAGGATGGGTCCCAGGACATCAGGAGTAGAAAGCCTCAACCCCCAACGTTGGGCCCAGTAACTTCTACTTGCCCGTGGCCTTCTCAAAAGGGTTCTGACATAGACAGTGAGCCTACAAAATGTCAGTGTGTGGGAACTTACATTGGTTTTATATGGCTGAAGAGAATCAAATAGTATGCTCAAACAAACTCCAAAATTGCACTTGAAACGCTCTGGCCAAAACAGCTAGCCTCTTATTCAGGTATAGATTGTAATATAGCTCTGCCAGTTACACTCTGGGCAACCATTGTGAAATATCTAACTGAATTTGTCAAAAGCTCAAAATCCTACACAGAAAGGGTTCACACTTAAAGTCCATGTTTCGGCAAAGAAGGTATCAGCCCATCAGCTACCGACTGTGGCATCAGTAAAGCAGTGCAAAAGTAAAAAGATAGTTCTTAGTAATCATCAAAAATTGATCAACATGGCATACAGGTTTCAGAGATAGAAAAAGCAGACCGGCATCTGCGATGCCCCACCTTTGGGGTTTCTTCTTTTCTAAAGTATCTATTAGTGTCCCGATGATGTGGCATCACACCACCATCAGAAGACTATCGTATGATCAAATATACATAATGTCACCTAGGACACTTGCAACAGTGAGATGCTTTCCCATGCTGCTCATGGGAAACAAAAGATTTGAGAGTCAACATAGGCCTAATATCGGTAAAAAGAATTACAATGTGTCCATCTATAGCTACAGCTGAAATTCTGTTCCCACAGGAATAAATCTCTCTGAACATTGTACAAACATTTAGGAATGTCAGGGTTTATACATGTAAAGAACAAATAAAGCAACATTTCACTTGTCCATGGTCCATTGTATTAGGTCAGGAGAAAGGTCAGCGCTAGAGAAAAAACATTTTCGAAAAAGCTATTAAGTTGGCATCACACGTTTTTCATGAAATAAGCTCTAAATCATATCAAATATAGTGAATTAAAATCAAATTCGAATAGGGAATATGTTGAACTTTTACCAAAGATTATCACATGGAAATAGCTAACATTAAAAATACACTACTACCACAATTTTCTCAACATTCATATGCTTATAATTTTCTAAGTTCATACTACAAAATTAGTTTTTAATTTTTCATAAACTATAAAATCTCTACTATTACTATGCAGAATTTCAAGACCATACCTAGTTTTCACATATTTTTGCACCAACTCATCTCAATGGTGCATTCTAACAAAAGCATTAGAAACACTAGGTCACTTTATTTCATCATCAGCAAATGTTAATAAACAACATATTCATAAGAAACTCTCATTATTGCCACCTGTTTTTATGTATTAGTATTGCTTTGTATGTATGTTTTCTTCATCTTGCATTTTCAAACACGCTTGTATGGTGCTTCTACTATGTCTCATTTTCATGTGCCACTATCTGTAATGAGTGCAAAGTGGCCATCTGTTTTTCATGTCTTTAATCAGTAAATGTGCTGTGTATGATGATTTTAAAATCCTGCTTCATTAGGCCCCCCCTTTGATGGCGAATTAAGCCAACATATTTTTAACCACATCAGATCTTGACACAGATTATTGGTGTGTTGTCTTTAACCTTTTTGTTCTACTCTCTTCTAAAGATTTAATTTCATAATAATATTTCCATTGCTCATCCTCCATTTCAAGATTAGCTCTTGTTGTTTTCACTCTACGATTTATATTCTTTCTGTATCTGCAAAATTTAATTGACAATATCATCAGCATTATGCACAAAGAGATCACTAATCAATTCCCTAAGTTTCCTAACCAGTTGATAACCTTTGACCACACCTTACCTATAGTTTCCCATGCATCATGTGCTTTTAAATCTTTCAAGTACTTATTTAAGTAAGTAATGTTTTAATGTAACCTTCCAAGTCTCTACTCCTGTCCGGTATATAAGTGCAACAATGTTGGACTTTTAACAAATCAAAAGACTCCGCCCTCCTTCGCGAGTAGGATATCAAAGGCAAATCTATTTTGAATCACCATCCATCGTTTAGATAGAATTTCTTCATCAATTACAGAAAATTCCCCAGTTGTACTGGTGGCCAGTTTATCAACAATAGTAGACCGCTTTCTAATTTAGTGCCATTCCTACTGAAGGTGTTAGAACTCCAAATATATTACCTACTATCTCACTTGCACTTCTTTTCATCCTCGCATTTATATCCACTAATTCACTAATTCTTTAATGCGCTTAACATGATACATTTTTGGAAAAACGATTCCCAAATAACTTTCATTACATCATTTCAGTAGTTTGTTATAAGCACTCTTCCCACAAATATGATACACCCCAGGGAAAATAGGATCCACACCTTCCAAATAGCTTCCCCAGTTTCCATAAACTTCAAATGTATGTTCACATTCGCTAAGTCCTACAGAAACAGTATTAGTATTTGATCTCTCTCCGTATATGCAAAGTTCACCCTTGTGTTTCCAGTCTAACACTAATAAAACCATTCCCTCTATGATTTTATTTTCTTCTTGCGGTAAGTTCCAAAGAATTAATTTGGGCATTGCATTATTATTTGTTACATTCTCTCTTCTACATTCCACTAAATCTATAAAATTATTTGCAGCTCTCAGTAATTTACACGTTAGGTTATTTCTAAGTGCATGAGCCATGACCAAGGATTGAGCAGGTCTGAATACATAACCCATAGTTTTAGCTGTTGAAGCTTCAGAATGCAGATTTAAATGCTTAAGCACGGTATGGTCAGGAAAAAATCTGATCTTGATTGGAGTATTAATACTGCAATTGATCAGTACCATAAAATAAACTAGCTAACAAACTGCTAAAAATTCCATAAATTAAAGGTAAGCTATGGTAATTTAAACCTCAGCAATTGATGAATGTATTTGCATACAAACGTAGCAATCATCAACATCCATAGTACTTACATATTCCCTAAGCAGATTAGTATAAAAATTTGAGCTAAAATCTGTTCCCAAAGCATTGTTGTGTAAAGAGTTGTCATTCAAATCAATAGAATCAGAATCATTTCTTTTAGTAGTTCGGAAAGGAAAAGTCAATGTGGCAGGTTTAGGAAAATAAGCATTGCAATTAATATCAAAATGATAATGGAAAGAATTACAGTATATACACATTTGCATTTAGAAGAGATTCCATTGTCGGATCGCATCGCTTCTCAAAATTGAGACCTTTTAAATAAAGAAAAATCTAATTTAACAAAGTCTTGGCACTAAAAATATGGCAAAGCTCGAAATCTTCTCAGATACGGAAAGACTCTCGTATCAGCTTCATTGAAGAGTATACTCAGGAACAACTGCTTCAGGCTATCAATTGGTACATCCAGATTAAAATTCAAATCAACAACAACGTTTTTTTCAAGGAGGTTCAGGTGGACGCATATTGTTAGAGCAACACTTGTAGAACTCTCGTTCACACTCATTGGCAGCCAAATAAGTCCCTTTACGAGATGCGTACCTTTGACTTGGTACTTTTACTCTTTTTGATCTCCTCACAGCTGTTTGCTTATTATCTGTGTCACTTTGATCTGATTGTTCAGAGCTTTCAGGAATAGTTGGTGGTAATCTTCCTGTGGTCAGACAGCTTCTCAAAATCTCACCTCTTCTGGAGCAATGGTCTGCGGGCACAACTTCCTTTCTTACTGCACTAGGCCCTTTGCCAGGATCTGTACCTCTCATAGTCAACTCTTTTGGCTGTGACCCTTCAGTACCTACAGTTGACTCTCTCCGACTCCCGCAGGCCAATCAAGTGCTGTCCCAGCAGCTTGCTGGTCCGCAACAGTTTGACTAACCTGATTCCTCTGGCTCACTGTTACCACCAGCACATTAGGAACAGGTGGGGGGACTTGGCATTCCGCGAGTGTGGCTAGTGTGCACACAGTTCAGGAGACCTCTGCACTTCGCTGCGGTATTGGTGACTAGAATCACCTGTAACGGCCCCCTCCAATCGGGTTCCAAACAAGTTTTGCATGCGTTTTTCTTCACCATTATCCAGTCACCCGGACTGAGGTCATGGCACTGCTCCTGTTGGAACACATGGGCAGCTTCTTCAATCTGGTGAGAGACATAATGTACCACATCAGCGAGACCCTTGCAGAAGTCCAAAATCTTGACATCCGTTATGTTGACTAGCGCATTTGCAGGAACAGCTGCCAGCCTCATCACACATCCTTGATAACCTCATGAGGCAACGGTCCTCTCCTCTTTTCTGGAGGACTTCTCAAACTCATCAACACTAATCTGGTCACTTTAGAGATGCAGAATGTGCATACTTTTGTCAATATGGATTTCAATGTGCCTTTGATCTGCTCCAACAACCCAGAAGCCTCAGGGCGGTAACTGCAGTGGAGCTTCTGATCAACCTGTAGTGTTGCACATAACATTTTTAGGACCCTCATTATTATAATGAGTTCCATGGTCTGACTCAAGAGAAGCTGAAAAACCGAACCTCAGAATCAATTCCCTCAACAGTAATTTTGCCACAGTCAAACTGTCATTACTACTTGTAGGATAGGTTTTAACCCATTTTGAAAAAAAGCACACAATGACCAAAGCATTTCTTAGTCCATTGCAAAGGGGAACCTCTATGAAGTCCATATGCATCTGGTTAAAAGGACCTGCAGATTTACCAATATGGCTCATGGCAACCTGTGTTTTTCTTCCTGGGTTTCGTAGCTGATACACAATACAATGATGACATAGCTTTTCTGCAGTTACTCTGAATCTAGGATTGTACCACACCTGTTGAAAAAGGCACATCATTGCATCTCTCCATACATGTGCAGGACTGTGGTAGTGTCTTGCCATTGGTGACAGTAGCCAACACTGGTCTGCCATCAATGTAAACTAGCACATCATCTTCTCTTTTGGTGCAACCTGCTCGCACCCAACCCTGCTTTTCTGCTTCTGTCACCCCATCCTGCAATTTCTTCACCTCCACCGAGGTATCTAAAGCTGACAACTACAAATTACAATCTGTGACGCCGGATATGTCTTTTAGTATTTCTTCATTAATTGTGTGTGCATTCAAGGCACAATATCTTGCCATCTCGTAAGCATAATGGTTACCGACTCTCACATAGTCGGTACCATGCCTGAAATGGTGCATGCTGGTGTCAGAGCTATGACCTCTGCAACTTACGCAGAAAACATTCCTTGCAACCATGAAGCTTCCACAGCACCTCCACCTGTACACACAGAATAAGCAGCTTTCAGATTTCCTTTATTGTATCTCAAACATAAACCTTCAACAAACAATACATGATCAGATTCTGGCAATGGCTCATCAGAAATATCAGGACGTGGCTTCATATACAACTTAGTCACATCCAAGCAATCATGCTCACGTTTATCAATCACATTCTCATTTCCAAACATTGGCATTAAAGTAGCCCGGTTCAACACTATACACCTCTTAAGAGTCACATTCTCTGTACCTAACAAAATTTGCTCATACTTAGTCAAACGACTATTGGTCAGATACTGGTTTCGAGTATGAGTCAACAGTATCTCCACTGAATGAGGCACAAATATTGTCAGTGGATGACCCATAACAAGACTTTCAAAGTGCTCAAGACTCACACTCGTAGATGCAACCGATTTCAAACATCAAGGCAAAGCAGCAGCAACAGGGTAAGGGTCGCCGAAAAATAGGCAATAGGCCTGTGATTGCTTCCATGCGTTTGTATCAACACTGAAAGAGAACAGCCTTCCTTTTCACTGCAAAATAACACAAAGTACTTGTAATCAGACATTCCCAAAGCGGGTGCCCTGCAAAAGCATTCTCACAACTCTGTGAAGTCAGTCATGCAATTGTCATCCCAAGGTACCGAACTAGACAAATTTTTCTGTGTGTCAACCTCTGGAGAAGTATTGCTGTTAAGGAAAAATGTGTAATCCATTGTCTGCGACAGCCCACCATTCCTAAAAACATGCAGACTTCTTTTTGGGTATCTGGAGGATTCATGTTAAGAATCGTGAAGATTATTTCCTGTGACACTTTCCTCGCTCCTTTCTCAATGTGAGGTCCTAAGTACAGGACTTCAGTTTGCAAAACTGTATGTTGGTAGGGGAAAATTTATGACAATTTTCTGCGAGATGATTTAACATAGCAATAGTGTAAATTTTGCAAGCTTCCTTAGCAGGTCGTCAATATACTGTATTAATACTGAATGATTTTGTATTATCAGAGACTCGAGATTCTGTTTGAGTATCTGATTAAAGATTGATGGGGTTTCCGCATACCCCTATGGGGCTCAGCACCATCCAAAAACACGACTGCTGAAATGGAAAGCAAATAAAAATAGACTGTCTTCATGCAATGGGTTTGAGAAAAAGGCCTGGCAGAGATCGATAACTGAAAAACATTCAGCTCCACAAGGAATTTGGAATAAAGTCACAGCTAGATTCGGTACCACAGGACAACATGGAACAATAGAGTGAACCCTTCGCAAATCCTGCGCAATACCATACTTGTCATTTGGCTTCTGCAAGCCCATATTGATAGAGTTACATGGACTTCCCATGATCTACTTCAGGATCCCTTGCATCAATTTCATTGAGTCGATTACAGAAGTAATTCCAGCAGTAGTATCTGGAGCCAAATTGTATTGTGGGATTCTTGGAAATTCTGCATTTGCTTTAATTGTAATTCTTACTGGCTCAACACCTTTGATTAGTCCAATATCTTTACCTACAGAGTTCCAGACTTCAGGTAGCACAGTACCTCTCAATTCCTCAGGCAAATCTTCACTCGTCAGGAGAGGATACATCCTTATGTCTGATTCCTGTTGGGAAAGTTAAAAACAACATACGTATCATTTGTATGGAATTCAATTCCTCTAGGTGTGCAATACATTGAATAGTTTAATTTAAATAGTAGATCACATCCAAGCAGATTCTCTGGACTTGTGTCGCACATCACAAATCAATGCTGATCTTTGAAGGATCCTATTTTGACTGAATCTGGCTCTGAAATTAGGGCAGACAACTTTTTATTTGTAACTCCCTCAACTTGGATACTTTCTTTCGAGAGGGGTGGGTATGGAACCTCTGCTGTTCTTACAGTAGAGCGGGTAGCACCAGTGTTGACAAGGAATAAGACAGGATTCCCATCCCTTTCTCCATCCACAAAGGGACCACTCTGGTCTACCTCTAAGGCTGTGTCAAGCACACAGCCTTCCTCCCCTCTCAGGCACCGTCATGCTAATGGATCCTGGCCAGTGCCATCCAATGGGATCAAATACTGCAATGCTGCATTCGGATTCTGGAAAGAATTTCTATTAATCTGCTGATTTTGATTAGACTTTTATCTGTGTACCTGAACATTCTGTTGCAGCATTGGAGCTTGGGGCATTTGCATTGATACATTAGAATTCTGCATTCCTCGGTCCTTACATCAGTTGAGTCTGTCCCATGTTATTCCCTTGAGACTGTGCATATTCTACATTCTGGATACAATTCCCTGCATTATTCATAAACTACTTACACTCGCTTTCCAATTTCTAAATTTTCCGCAAGCATGACATGGATTCGTTTTCTTCAAAAGCAACACATCAACACCAGTTCTAGGAACTACAGGATTACCACAACCTCTTCCTTGGGAAGGAAAAATCTGCTGTTGAAAACCATTAACACCATGCATCATCGAAGCTTGATTATAACCTCCCTGTACCGAGCTATCATAACCCATCTGGTTTTGAACTTTCTGCGTCAAATTAAGCTGAGCAATCATTAATTTCTCCTTAAGCTTCTTATGCCTCATCTCAATCTCATTGCGACAATATTTTGCATGATGCAAAATTTCATCCACTGACTTACTCTTCCAGCAAAGCAATTGCTGTTGAATCATGTTGGAAATCTCATGTCTGAAACCGAACACATACATGTAAACAAAATGTCCCACATCCTTGTCTGCAAAAGTGTCTGATCTATTATACTTTTTGAAAACCTGTACTAATCTCTCGTAAAAGGCATGTGCTGATTCTTTCAGTTCTTGTGTTGTCCTGTCAATCTGCAACCAATCAATCTCTTTAGATGAAATGTTAATCTTCAGGTAATTTATTACCTGCTTTTATTTCCTCATTACCACTGGAGTTTGTGCTCCTGTTCTAGGATTCCTTTCTGGATCTGACTCAGGCTATTCCACAGTAATCTTACATTCAGCCCACAAGTCTCCTGGAACCACAATCTCAAATAGAGTATTCAAATCAATTCACAAAACCTTTGACATGTTCACAAGTCGTTCAACTTCTCTGTACCATTTCACAGGGTTTTTTCTCAATTTAAGGAAATCGTTTATAAATGAAATAACGTCTTGTCTTGTCAATGGTATATGAACATAACCTCCTCCAGATACTTCTCTCATAGGGAGCCATTTGCAATTCCCCTACGCTGCCATTAAAAACATTAGGTGGTGACTGCACCTTAACTCGCTTTGTTTCTTTCTTTTTCGACCATCTGCCTTCACATTTTTCTCTTTCCTCCCATTTCCTAATGAATATCATTAGCTCTTTTATCTGCAATTTTGTTCCTGGTGCCCTCATATTCTCAGTGTCTTTGTCAGTAAAGTCTAACCTGTATGACTTTTGTAAAATCTTTGAATTTCGAATATCTTTACCATATTTCTGAGCCAATTCTACCAATCTCTCATATGGCATTTTCGCTCATCGTGTAACATTTTTACAGAGAAACAATAGTTCCTCCTACTAGTAAAAATCTAATCTTAAAAGGCTAAGTGTTCGCTGAATCATTTTTTCTAATTCAACTTTTAATTGGCACACATCCATGGGTGCTCTATTTTCCTGAACTGAATTTTTGAATTAAACTTGAACCGGCAACCAAATCCAAAGTAGGTGCTGAACTAGAAACTGAAGTTTGCAATGGGACTGAATTCAAAGCTGAAACTGGAGCCGAAGCTTGAACTATTGCTGAATTTTAAATAGTAGGGGTACTATATCCTTTGAGTCATTCTTCGAATTCTGGTGGAGTAAACCCCGATATCTCATTTATTATTTAAATTTAAGCTTCCATCATTTCAATTTACACTTGTTCCAGGTTGCACATTTTGTATGGATGTATCTGAACTGAAATACCCATTGGCACAGTCCTATAAGAAGCATGGTAATAAATTTCAGAAGGTCCACTCAGTTTTGGGCCATAAAAAGGTGGAAATCCCTGCACCATTCTTTATGTCATGTCAAATTGCTGCATTATTGGTCTGAATTGGAACCATGGGCATATGAATCAGTGACACAACAGGTCCAATAGTAACAGGAACAGTCAAAGCGTCTGGAAAATGTGAATCAATCAGGTTCATAGGAGCTGACATTTCTGTTCTCTCACTCACAGGAGAAATCAGCATAGATTCCTTAGGCATCTCAGGCATTGGTTCCTCATAGGAGCATTAGGTTCCTCAGCTGTATTAGTATGTGTCAAGTCACTAGTCTGTGTCTCAGTATAAAGTGGTGGACGATTCATCAATAAGTCAATCATAAATTTGTCATCTATGTTGCTCTCTTCTCCCTCTTTCTCTGAATCAATTTTGTCTGTCTTTAAATGCTTCTTTTTCTCTTCTCTTGCCCTTAGCATCTTCCTGAACCTCCAGTACCAGATACAATCGTGTTCTGTGTATTACATCTGCTCTCCACATTTTCTGTCGAGCATCCCATCTTGCTTCTGTATGATGATCCATTGTTCTCCTAAACCTCCCCTGGTACTTCTCATTGTCTTTCTGATTAGCAATATGCTGTCAGGTATTTAAAGCCTCAATAACAGTGACTCTAACAGGGTCTTTCATCTCATATATTCTTTTCCTTACATTTTCTAAAATCCTCAAATTAAATGTTCCATAACGAGGGAACTGTAGTGTCTTATCTTTCTCAGTAAGTTTATGCAAAAACTCGAGCCACATACATGGATGTAATCCTTTGTCCATCATAACAATGTATCCTGGCGTACCCTCAGGTGATGCTTCTACCTTTGCTTTGACAAATATGGTCTCATCTTTCTATACTAATTTCTGCAATTACTTGAAATATTTCATTTTTAATCAATTCTGTATTCTCAAATGATATGCTTAATACAGGTAATTATATTCTCCCACAATGCACCTGTTTAGCAACATCAACCAATGACAGCGCAACTCTGACGTAGTCAACCAATCCCAGCGTGGCACACTGTGACATCAATCTTGCTCCTCGAAGCAGCTCACCCTCCTTCACAATCTTCTCCTAAAGGTTTTCTCTAAGTGAAATGACAATACAATGCAAGCAACAAATAAAAGTTGCCTGCTCCACTAAAGGATACTCACTCTCACAAGGTAACTAAACTTTTCTATACTTTTTTGCTTCAAATTTAATGTCAACCAGCGGGATTTCACTCTTAATTGATATAGTTATTCCCTGTGCACCTGAGAACAACCATACCAACCGTTTACCACTAACACACAAAGAGAACCCTTGCCAAGGTGTTGTTGATGACGTCTCATGATCAACACCAAAAAACAGCAGGCAACTTACTCAGTGATCCTCTCCCTCACCAACGAACCCACAACCGCCAGAACCAACTTCTACAGTGGAAGAAAGGCTGTTGCCACCTGGATGAGAGACAGCTGCCTCTATCTCAACTTGGACAAGACCGAAGGACTCATCCTGGGACCCAACCCTTCAGCCTAAGACGACTCCTGGTGGCCAGCCAATCTGGGATCCCTCCCCCTACCCCGATGGACCATACATGCAACCTCGGCATCATACTGGACTCATCTCTCACAATGAGCCACCAAATCAACGCAGTATCCTCGGCCCTCTTCTACATGCTCTGCCTGCTTCGAAAGACATTCAGATGGATCCCCGCAGAATCAAGAAAGATGGTCACCAACGCACTCATCACCAGCAGACTCGACTACAGCAACGCACTCTACGCCGGCGTCACCCAGAAACAGCTCAAGAAACTACAGAATGTTCAAAACACCGCAGCCAGACTGGTCCTCAACATCCCCTGCCACAGCCACAATACTCAACACCTCCAACAACTCCACTGGCTCCCAGTCAACAAGAGAATCACCTTCAAGCTCCTCACTCACACCTACAAAGCTCTACACGACGAAGGACCAGCATATTCCTAAACCACCACCTCGCGTTCCACGTGCCCGCCAGACAACTCGCCTCTGCCCAATTTTCATTAGCCTCTGTCCGCAGGATCCACAAGACCAGAACTGGAGGGAGTTTGTTCTCCTACCTCGCCGTCAAGACCTGGAACACCCTGACCCTCCACCTTAGGCAATCTGCGTCACTGACCCAATTCAAGAAGGACCTCAAGACCTGGCTCTTCGAATGATCCTCCACCCAGTGTGAAGAGCAGCCCCCCCACCCCTAGTGCCTTGAGATCCTCATGGGTGAGTAGCCACGCTATACAATCCCCTGATTGATTGATTCATTGACACAGACAACCTGTAGGTAAATTCTCGAGGTCTTAGGCACGATGGACCAGTTTACAACTTCAGCTTTGCACACAGCACCACAATCATATATGTACTTTAACCATGTGGACTTAACCACTTCACTCCGCTCAATAACACACAGCCATTTCAAACTCACAATCTTAAGCAAAAGCAATAGCAAAACACATTCCTATTAATGCTTACGCTCCTTTGCTGCTACACGTTTACACTATCCAGAGCGATACCCAACCAGCACTCCATCATTCCTTCTTTTTGCTGAACCAAAAAGTGTGGACTCTTTGGACTTGGGCAAAAGACTATTTTTGGCACCCTAAAATATCACTTCGCTAGGCAGAACCATAGCTCTGCTACCAAGATTTGTTGCTACGGAAGCGTGTGAACATTTTTATTATACACTTAGTCTTCTTACTACTCTAACCATAATGGGCCCTTTACGATTAGACAATCTGCAGCATTTCCACTTACTACAGAGGCTATGATCCTCTGATGAATCTTTCTCCGCCAATCGGAGGGGTGGAAATAAGGGTAGCCAAATCGCCACGTTATCTGTCCAATGAGGACCATTAGTTGACAGCCAACTCATAAATTTCAGATCAGATGTAGGTACACCAGCCTTCTGAAGAAGTTAAGCCGGGCAAGAATTATGCAGTCCAGAAGCTCTGCAATAGCAACACAGAACAAAAGTAGTAATACTTGATGTTGTGACAGAGCTCGCAGATTCTCTCTACAACACATTTAACACATTAGTAAAATAGCACAGTTTGAATGGAAGAACCAACAAGACCCAATAATAGACTCAGACATGTATTAGATTAATTAGGATATTGTATTAAAGATCCAAAATGTATAGCCATTAGCAGTCTTTTGAGAAGATCAGTTAAGAATATCACAGCTTGCATTAAAGAATTAAACATTTAGGCAAGGCTTTGTCGATGGTTATTTATCAGAATCAGTTTACAGAATTACAGAGTTACAGAGTCCCACTACCAATAAGGCAGAAGCATAGATTGTTGTCAAACAGCTCAAAATCCTACATGGAAGGGGAAATGGTTCAAACTTAAAGTCCATTAAGGGGTAGTTCATTAACATAAACAAGGAGATAAAAGAAATGAAAAATGAAAATGGTTCAGCAAAGAAGGCATCAGTCCATCAGCTACCGACCGTAGCATCAGCAAAGCAGTGCAAAAGTAAAAAGACAGTTCTTAGTAATCATCAAAAATCTATCAACATGGCGTCCGGGTCTCAGAGTGGGAAAAATCAGAATGGCGTCTGCGATGACCCTCCTTTGGGATTTCTTCTTTTATAAAGTATCTAACAGTGTCCCAGTGATGTTACATCACACCACCATCGGAAGACTATTGTAAGCTCAAATTCACATAATGTCACCTAGGACACTTGCAACAGTGAGATGCTTTCCCATGCTGGTCATGAGAAAGGAAAGATTTGAAAGTCCACATAGGTCTAATATTGGTCAAAAGAATCACAAAGTGTCCATCTATAGCTAGAGCTGAAATCTTGTTCCCACAGGAATATTTCTCTGTGAACATTGAAGAAACATTTAGGAATGTCAGGGTTTACACATGTACAGAACAAATAAAAACATTTCACTGGTGGTAAATGGTCTGTTGTATTAGGTCAGAGGAAAGGTCAGCATTAGAGAAAAAGCGTTAACGTTAGCATCACACGTTTTAAATGAAATAAGCTCTAAATCATAACAAATATAATGAATTAAAATCAATTAAAATTGGGAATATGTAGAACTTTCACCAAAGATTATTGCATGGAAATAGCTAATGTTAAAAATACTCCACAATTTCTCAACATTCATATAAGTGTACAATTTTTACGTTTATACTACAAAATTCATTATTCATTTTTCATAAACTATAAAGTCTCTAGTATTACTATGCAAAATTTCAAGAGTTTCTACACATTTTTGCACAGACTTTGCTCAATGGTGCATTCTAACAAAAAGCAATAGAAACACTAAGCCATTTCATTTCCTCAGTAAACGCTAATAAAAAAAATTCATAAGAAATGATCATTAGAGGCACTCTTATATGTATTAGTATTGCTTTGTATGTAGTCCCAGAGTCATGGAAGGGGGCAGAGGTGGTCCCAATATACAAAAAAGGAGATAGAGAGGATCCCTCCAATTATAGGCCCATCAGCCTGATCAATGACCTCCAAAAGGTTTTTTGCAGAGACCTTCTGCAGAAGATCCAGTCATGGGCAGATGACAACGTAATTTTATCCCAATACCAAGCTGGCTTCAGGGAAAATACTGGGACAATCGATCAGGAATTGCGCCTTCTACTTCTTTACTGGAAAGTTGTAGTGGTTGGTAAGGATAGCTTTTACCTGGCTTTCATTGACCTGAAGACAGCCTTCGACTTAGTCCCCAGGTTTAAACTCTGGCAAGTACTCGAAGGTATGGGCAGCCCACTGCCTATACTTAGTCTGGTAGTCCGACTGCACGAAGGCAATTATGCTCAGACCAGATGGGGTTCGCAGGGGCAACTCACCGAGCGCATTCCAGTCAGCAGGGGAGTCCACCAAGGCTGTGTTCTGGCTCCCACTCTGTTCTTTGTATATGAATGGAGAGGTGAGCTTTTTGCAACAAGAACCTGCCGACGCACCCACCCTGGGGGGGAACAAGGTACCAACCCTCTTGATTGCGGATGACACCCTGCTTGTGTCGAAGACACCGGCAGGGTTACAGCTTCTACTAAATAGATTCCAGCATTTCTGTGACATCAGGGGGTTGGTCATTTACACCACAAAGACCAAATTTATGGCCTTTAATCCCCATAAGTCCTACAAAGGTAATCTAATGCTAGGAGGAACGCCCTTGGAAAGAGTCAGTACTTTCGACTACCTAGGCATCCGTTTCTCGGACAAAATGACATGGAAGCCCCACCTGACCAAGCTACTACTGGGGCATAAGCGAGTTACGGGGGCTCTGGGAAAGGAACATCGCTTCTCAAGCAGCAGACCCATAGCTGCTGCCCTACATGTCTATTGCTCGAAAGCAGTCAGCACAGCTCTGTATGCCACAGAGCTGTGGGGATTTGAGAAGATACCCAAGCTCAGTAGATCTGAGCATAAATCTCTCAGGAACCTGGTGATGCTGCCTCAAAGTGCCCCTCTTACCCCCCTAATGCTCGATATGGGCAGTCGCTCTATCGGCGATATAGCGAGGCTCCGCCCATTGCTTTTCTGGGCACGCTTTAGGAGGACCCCAGAGTTTCTGCCTTATTCCGAAGACCTATCAGAGGTCATCCGTTTAGACACATGCAACAGGTTAGGGTGGATCAGAAATGTTAAGAAACTGGTGTCAGATGTAGGGCTCCAGGCCCTTTGGGATAACCAAGATCCACTCCTGCCCCGAAAAGAGGTAGTAAAGCAACAGTATTGGGAATGGGTTGAGCACAAATAACTTTCTAGACCCAACCAGGGGAAACGGACAACAGAATTTTATTTCCACAAACAGGCCAGGCTACTGGAACCCTACCTAGACTTAATTCAGGTCCCCAGGATAGGATGCTATACATCCAATTTAGGTTTGGTACTCTCCCTGTGGGCGAGGTAACAGCTAAGTGGCATCCAAATGTTTCAAGTCCGAGTATCTGTCCAGGATGCAAGGCACCAGTGGAGTCCGTTGCCCATGCATTGTTTGCATGTCCGGCATATGCACACCCCAGATCCAAATGGCTAAAACCGATCTGCCGACAATTGGGCATACAGAACCATCGGGAAGCCTTGCATATCTTAAAATCGGACCACAGACAATTCTTTGTCTGTGGAGTGGCAAAGTTCCTAAGTTCCTAAGTGTCATTTGGGGCATTAGGAGGAAGGCACTAATCAAAGAACCCCATGGGTAAATATCAGGCTGACTCCCGGACCAAGATGTCCAATGGATTACCAGCTTCCCCCCTATGTAATCCGGGATACTCGTAGATACAACGCACACGCACTTTAGCACAAAGAACTTCTGTGCAGCTACCCCATTAGAGACCCCAAAAGTCAAATAAAATAACATGACAGTAGGGCGCGTAAAGTAGACTACCACATTGTTATTGCTTTAACATTCTGATGGACCCTTTTTTCCATTGAGGCCGTTTTAAGTATATTTTATCTTTTGAATCAACCAGTTTGCTGTTTTAAAAAAGTTGTTTTTATCTTTGTTTTTATTGTTATAAATGTTGTATTTTTTAAACTAAATGATTTTCATTATTGTTTGCAAAAAATGAGTTTGGATGATGAACTGCTTTTTAACTGGCTCTTCATGATAGAGCATGGCACATTTTCACTAGCCTATGCTCGGGATCGTCCTTCAGCTGAGGTGTTGCATGTAGTTGCATCGCGCGTCCCAAATCATTGCACACCATCTGCTATGAGGTCCCATTATAGGAAGAACAATGCTAAATAACATTGTTGTGAAGGAAGAACTTGCATGTTCATGGTAATGCCTGTTGTATGTATAGCTCATTCTAATTTTTTTAATCTGTATTTAAACAGTTTTTTCAGCTTTTATGACACGTGTGTCTAAATAAATCTTATACAACAACAGCTTTGTATGTATGTTTTCTTCATCTTGGTTTTTAAAGCATGCTTTTACAGTGCTTCTACTACGCTTGTCTCATTTTCATGTCTCACTGCCTCTATCGAGTACAAAGTGCACTTTCATCTTTTTGTGTCTTTAATCAGTAACTGTGTTGTGTTTTATGATTTTAAAGTCTTGCTTCATCAGAGGCAATCACCCAATTTATAACATTGCATTTAGAATTTACTGTATGGGCTACTACAGAAAGGATCATTGTGGTCATGAAAAAGTGTATGTCTGACAATGCCTCTAGGCCCAATGGTCTTTCTGCAGCACTCTTCAGACAGGACATCTTTTATAGGGCAAAACACTCAAGTTTGTATTTTAATGGCTGCTACAATTCTTTGGTTATGGCTTGGCTCAATGTTTCACATTATACATAAAAAGGGCTGTCAATGAGATCCAAAAAACTATAGACTGATAGCTCTGATTGATGATTTGAAAGAATGGGAAAATATCTAATTCGCTGGTACCAGACAAACTTCCATTTAGAGGCAGGAGCAATTGCTAATATAGAACTTTATCTATGCTGATTGACTCATACCTGCATGCATGCTTCATAGACTTTAAAACAACATTTGACAACATTAATAGAAATGTTTTATGGAGCAAGCAGCATAGCTGGGGCATTCTCATGGTTTTAATTAACAGTACAATAAATTTGAAAACATGGTTCTGTAGAAGTATCACTTACCTTTTGTCCAGTAGGGGACCTTGAGAATTTAGAGGAAAATGTGCCTTTATATATCTATTTCCACTCTTTACTTTTGGTATTTTTGTATATTTATTTAAAAATACAAATTAACTAATTGTAATGCATAGTTTGGGCATATACATTTTCTTTTAAGATTTAAACTATTTTCAAACTCTGTATATACATTTGTGGTTCATTATCATTGAGTGTTAGGCACCACAGGCACTCTGTAAAGGAAAGCACATCAAGCTGAAGGACTTTTTCAAAATATCAGTTGTAAAAGCACAAGACACAGACAATCTGCTGCATAATGTTACATTGGTGCTGCTTTTATTGCACCATATACTATTTTCTATGAGAAAGCCCTTGCTCCTCATGTAAAGCTACTAAGGGTAAGCCACAAATTTCTAGCTGAAATGTGTTCAGTTATTAGGGTCAGTGGTGTAACATTAGCCCCTGCAGCCCCCACGGTGACCATCCCTCCCCCCACTCCTCCCCCCACTCCCCCCCACTCCCCTCCCCCCCCCGAGTTCCATGGGGCCACCTCTGGCACTGTGCACTGGCGGAAGGACCCTGACTGGGTCGAGGGGGGAGGGCATCTATGTATTTTACAGTGGGGCCCTCAAGTTTTGTTATGCCATTGAATAGGGTTAGATCATTTCACATTTGTGGGAGCTCAGCCACAGCTCCTATCAAGACGTGATCTCTCTGCCCATTAGTTCAACTATCTGATTTCATTTACAAGGCAATTGTGCCGTTTATCATTCTTGTCATTGCAGACAACAATTGGATGATCACATTCCATCTTATTCCATCAAATGGTAAATCAAATATGTTATCAAGTTCGATTGAATTTGATTTGTGGATTAAGGGGCTTTTTGCCACTTCGTCAACCATTTGGGGTTACTGTGATTGTTATGTTAAAAGAGATGAAACAAAATATGACACTAAGATATTTTGACGTTGAGATGAGAATAGGAAAATTATGAATTGTTCAACACATCACAGCTCTTTATAGGTTCTTCTCAATTAATCATTAAAGATTAAATTAATGTAGTTATTTCATGATTTAGGTTCACTGTCTACTACAGAATCAGCCAAACCAGGAAGCTGAGCCAATCTTGAAGCTGGCATTATTGTACTGTTAAGTCAGACAACCAACATTTACACACCTGCGATATATGTCTGGGGAAATACTGACATCGTTCATCAGGTGCGATTGAGCCTTTGTGTGCTCCGTATCAATTTCCAATGGTTGAATGGAGCCCACTCCCTCTTAAAAGTAACTAAATATGACATTAACTCTTCTACTGAGTTTTTGTATTTTCCAACAAATCCCATTAAAGAATATTGGTCTACAAATCTATATAGAAGACATATGGAGAGTAACACACTCCTCCTTTACAGCAGTAACCATCACAGAGCACTGAGAGATAGTCTACCATTTGGACAATTCCTTTGAAGAAGTTGAAATTGTAAAGGGAAAGAGGACTTTTTTAGGTAAGTCAACATATTATGTTCCAAATAGATAACAATGGGCCACCCTATGTATTTGGTAAAATAGTCAGTGAAAAGGGCCTGCTATGACATGCTATTTACCGTGAGATTAACTACTTGCAACAAAGAAAAATTGTGTAAATTTTATTGTAATTAATAAAAAGAATAAAAAAACAAATTTAAAAAAACAAAACAAAGAGAAATGGATAGAATTCTTTGTGTTACCACCTATATCCCAAGAAGCATTAAAGTAGTCAAAATCATGAATGAAAACTAGGCCACTCTGAAACTGAACTAAATGCTTTGTGAACTACTCCTTTTGCCATTCAAGAATGGACACAATCTTTAGGTCCCTATTGTATGTGCATGCGATATCACCTCAAAATGAATCCATCACTGGATGTTGGGGCCTTCCATTGAGAGAGGGTCATTTTGTAGGTGCAAAGTGCCTTGCTTGTTGTTTCTCATTGAATACCAAAGGCAGTGTGCATGGGGATGTCAAGCATACCTTGAATTATTTTACGAATTTCAACTCTACCAATACGATGTACTCCATCTCGTACTCCTGTGATCACATTACATTGGACAGGCAACTCAAAAGATTGTCAATGGAGTCAAAGGTTATGAACTGAACCTAGTGTTAACCATGTAATTTCATTAACTCTCTGAAGTGCCCTATTGTCTTATGTGTTCTCCTTTTACTGGTTGTGATTGAATTATTCTCTATTTGCTTTGTAGGTCTAGTGACAATTGCAGGTATCATTCTAAGTATGAACTAATAATTCATTGTGCTAAAGCTTTGTTCATAACTGGTTGCACGTTGTATTTTTATTTACATCAGAATGTAAAATATAATATCCAAACTATATGGAAATGCACCTTTAAAAACTATTTCCAAACTAAGAACCTTCTAGTTTGGATTAACTCATTTGAATATATATTTTGGTGCTATTGTCATTGATGTATTAATTTCATTATATATTCTCAAACGCTGCGCTGGAAGCCTTTCTTTTTTCTAAGATTCTCCTCAACATCTAAATTTTCATTCTCTCTTCCAAGAAATTAATTTTAACAAAATTGCCCCAAAAACTATCATTCACTTTCATTTAAGAATTCACTCAGACTATCCAAATGTTAGACCCTTGCTTGTTTAAGCTGACGTCACCAGTTCGCGCAATATTAGATGTGCGTGCCATCCTTAATTTCTTTTTATATTTATTTATGCATTTTTATATAGCGGGACATTACCCCAAGATGCTAGAGCGCTTCACCATAAGAACATAGAACATTACATGAAAACATAGTTTGCTACATAAGGTTAATAGAAGGTTCAACATTGCTAAATATCTGGTAGGTACATAAGGCTCAGAGTTAGTTGTTTGAGGAAGAAGGTACTATAATTAAAGCCTGTCAGCAGTAGCAGTGCACATATCCACTGAAGAGGTTGGCTAAGAGCAAAGAGCTAAAATGTCTTTGAAGAAGGGCTTTTGTTAGAAATGGGGGTCTCTAGTTGGCAGGTGTGCACCCTGTCTAAGTGGTGACTCTTCCTTCTAGACATCATAAGGGAGTTGCACACCTAAAATAACCCTTGCTCACCCCCTTGGTAGCTTGGCACAAGCAGTCAGGCTTATTTCAAAGGCAATGCGTAAAACATTTGTATATAACACACAGTACCCCCAACTGCTGTTTTATTTGCAGGATAGGACTTGTACAAATAATTTTACAGCACTCTTCCCCCCTTAGGCCAGTTCTTAGTACCTTACTCCATGCTGCCATCAACTTTCTGTGATCAGTGAACCCGAAGTTTATTTTGGCATGGCACATTTCTTCATGGTGAATTGGATTTTTTCACCACTCTATTAAGTGTTGGCCGGAAATAGTTTTTACCTTTCATCTTTCTCTTAACCATCAGGAACCCATTTGTTCCACCAGATCTTCCTTGAATTACCTCAATATATGGCCCACCTATAGTTAGTCCTCACAAGTCTACCTTCTGTAGCTTCCCAACTTATACTGCTTAAAATTTCTCAACTCATTACTTATTTCTTATATTTTTCTTGACATGGACCCTATATTCTTGTGCTTTTATTGATTTTTTGTCCCAATATAGATTTGAATAATTACTGGGTCAAAACATCATTGACATTAAATGATAAGGTTAGGAACTGCTTGCCTAGTTTAAATGTCTGTAACTCCGACTTAACCGGTACTACCCCTTGTAGGAAGGTGGAACCTGACTGCATGGTTACCCCCACTTTTTTCCAGGTGTTTTGCTGGTTTTTGACTAGTCTGACTGGGATCCTGCTATCCAGGACCCCAGTCTATCTGCTTTCTCCCTTAAATTGATTGCATGTACTTTAGGTACACTCCAGATTGGATACTGGGGTACCTTTATCAGTCCCTAGTATATGGTACACCATGTACCCAGGTCATAGGTACCCCAGAGGCCTCCCAGGGGCTGCAGCATGTATTATGCCACCCCTGAGAGACCATACAAAATGGCACCACAGGTCTGCTACTGCAGCCTGTGTAAGGTGGTGCATGCACCCCTTACTTAGATATAGGTTACCTATATCTATTCTAAATCACTGCACATATAAGCCTTTCAGTCACCCCTATGGCAGGCCTTATCAACCCTGAAGACAGGGAGCTGGGTTTTGTGTGAGATGGTGCCCCTGCATGAGCAGAGCCCTCTGCAGCCTTCAGAATCTATTCTCCGGGGTTGTCTGTGATGCAGCCAAACCATATATACTTAAGTGCATTATAACCTCACAGTAAATGCAAACTTTTAAACGGCTGCTTAGAAACATGTCGTGTTTGGTGTCAAACACCTTGGAATCATACCTCCACACCAGTAACTGGTGTGGGAGGTATGATTCCTCCCTTCTAGAACCACTACTGTGGGTCACTGGTCTACCCGGTACCAGCTTTCTCGACCTGGGCAGCACAAAATGGATGCTGCCAGCCACAGACACGAGTCTTCCCTCCTGCTGCTGAGCTGAGCTCGAGCAGGGGAAGGCTTGACAATAGGTTTCCTGTCACAGGGAGGTGTGACCACATCCCAGACAGGCTTTAGTGTATTGGGGCTGGGTGGGTGCACTCTAAGAGTGCCTGAAAGTCTGCACTGGGGGCACATTTGGTGTCCCTGTGCATAGTCCAGCTCAAACCGGTTGCAGGAGCCATTTGCTCCTGCTCTGGCGCGAAACTGGACAAAGGACATGGGTGTAACCACCGCTCTGTCCTGTCCCTCCCCTAGGAGGGTCCCCAGAGTTTGTCCAACCCCTTCCTTGGGTATAAAGTAGGAAACCTGACTACAGGACTTTAGATTTTTCCTGGACTAAACTCTGCAAGAAGAAACCAAGTACTTCGACGGTCTACATTTCGCTGGATGACAGAAGAATCTCCCTTGGAGTAAAGGGGTTACTCCCCTGCAAGGCAGGCACCTTAACACATCTGACTGGTTTGCATCTCCCAAGCTCTTGAGGACTCTGAATATTTCTGCAACACAGGAGGTGAGTTCCCGAGCGTCCCTGAGGTTGATCTGATCTCTCAGCAATCCTGAGACCAGTATCCCTCGTGGGGACCGTGCACCCCGAACCCCTGTGCACCGTGTACTTTTGCAGCAGCATATGCTTTTTGGCAATCCCTGAGGCTGTGATTTGGGCTACCTGTAGTCCTGACCCCGAGCAGTATTTCCACCAAAGATTTCCGGCCTACACTTCACGAGTGTTCCGTGGGCTGGTATTTCGTGATTTAGCTTGAGGTCCCTTTGCGATCCCTGGTCCGTCGGCCTTTGGGTCCCTGTGAAGGTAACTTTGACTTTGCTTGAGCTTTCCTGGTTGCTCCAGACATGCCCTGACTCTCCATAGCTTGGAGAGTCCTCAGGACCTTGCTGGTCCTCATCGTGACTTGTTTCCTCTGCCCGCATGGGTTGCAGTTGCCAAGGCTTGTTGGTGTTCAATCCGGACACTGACCCCCCCAGCACTTGACATCCTTTGTGGGACAGCTCACCTCCAGACTTTGGTCATTGTCGACGTCTCCTGGTCCCCGTGGCTGCAGAGTCAAGCATCCAAACTTTTCACCTGAATCACCCGACATCGGTGGGCATTCGTCCACTGAGCCCCTGGTCACCTGAAGTGACCCAGACTCTGTCCCCTCTGCTTTCAGGTTCTTCTCACCTCGGATCCAGGCTTGGATTCCACCGGACACTTTTCATCATCCCGGCAGCAGAACTTCTGCGCATCACGCCATTGAAATCAACGAGCGTTTCTGACACCACTTGACCCCTATGCACCCGGCTCCTCTGGGATAGGTAACTTAAAGCATGTTTATTCGATTCTTAGAATCATCAAAGCATCAATAGAAAAATATATACAATTCATTAGTCCTCATTTCAGTTGCAATACAGTATATAGGATGTAATTTACAGTTAACAGCGTGTATGGGAAGAATGCAAAATGCAGAATGTCAGATAGCCTCATATTGGTTACAGTACAATACATTCAGTAGAATTTTCACGGCTAAAAGCTATTCAATTAATTCCATAAAGTGCAAAGTGCAAAATACTGGAAAGTTAACCACCAATAGCGCATTAACATATACATTCCGCTATAAAACATAGAAGCTAGTTTTTACAGTCAGAACAATGGGATTAATTCCATAAAGTGCAACGTGCAAGGTACGATTTCATCATGATTACTATATAATCATATAAATAGAAGAAGGCGTTACCACACTATGAATTTTTAAATATCATTAGCTATGTACGACAACAACATTTGAATTTCATATAGTTTCCTTAAAAAAAGAAATTACATTTTTAAATTTTTTTAAATTTAAGCCCAGTCTTCATCCTAATAAAATTAGCAGCCAATAAAAATCTACTAGTACCAAATACAATTAGCTTGGAGCTATCAGTTTTCAAGATATGCAGCATTTCAGTGTATTTCCTAATACACAATTTCCTGCCCAAAGGTTTTATCCATTTCTTTCTAGGATTTTCATATGCAGGGCAGAAAAATAAAACATGCGCAATATCCGCTTCGCTTCCTGAATGGCACTGAGTACACTTACAATCATTTTCCACTAGCTGCTTTTGTCCCCACCTGGATGTAAACGACTTTATTTGAAGAGTACCATACCTAAATTTCAGATACAATACCTTAGCAAGTAAAGGTTCGATCTCATCTAAAAATTATTCGAAACAGGGGGTTATTTTAAACGTCAGAAACTGGATTGTGAGTGTACCGATCTACTATTTGAAATAATATTGTGCCTAATGAAATTCCAGTAAATGGTCTTAATTTCCTGTTTTGAATCAGGAGTCAACAAATTCGGTTGTTCCCAGAACCTACTCAAACCCAGGTCCGTAAGCCATTTACGGATGTGGATCAACCAGGGAAAAGTTACATGAGTGTCAAGAGCCAATAATTCACTCAATGCTTGTCTATAGGTTTGCAATTCCTCGGTGGTCCATATTCTTATCCAATATGATAGGGTCATCCAAACTGCCCTTTGCTCAACTCGCTTGATGCCCAAGTCGAGCATTAGGGGGACACAGGTGTATTTTGGGGTAGAGCAGTAAACCTCCTCAAGATCTTATTTTCCCCCGTAGTTAAAGATGAAAGTGCTCCCCCCCCCACGATTCTGAGCCATATAAGGCAGCAGTTTCTGCCCTGGATTTATAAACTTCAAGGGCTTGTGTAACAGCCTTTGTCGTGGTGGCGAAGAGTTTTTTTATAACTGGTGCTGCGTATTGCATTAAAATTGTTCTGGATTTCATTATCTGGGGGTTCTATGAGAGTTTAGAGTCGATGTTTACCCCAAGATAAACAAAATTAGAGACTCGCTCCAAAATTGCTCCGTTCAGCTTTATATTATTCTTAAAACATTTGTGGGGCCTAATAGTCATGTATTTAGTTTTTAGTGGGTTTATTTCCAACCCCTTTTGTTTACAATATTGGTCGAGGGTATTTAAAAGGTTTTGCAAGCCCTTTGGCGTTTGCGACAATAAAATTGTGTCATCAGCAAAAGTTAGTGCGCAGATATGGTTCCCTCCTAATTTCGGGGAATCATGATTGGATTTTGGAGGAACTCAACCATGTCATTAACATATAAGAGGAATAAAGTTGGCGCCAGGACACAGCCCTGGCGCACACCTCTCTTGACGGGTATCTCTTCTGTGAGTTCCCCCCCTTTACCCCAACGTACTTTTGCAAAGATATTCTCATGAAGCCTAACCAACTGGACTATGATATTTTTTGGCACCCCCTGCTGTAATAGATTTAGCCATAGTAGGTCTCTAGGGATTGAATCAAATGCGGCCTTTAAATCTATAAAGGCCACATATAAATGACCGGATCTTAGCCTTGTATATTTCCAGGCTATAATTAACAGCCTGAACACCTGATCTATGGTACTTGTCCTCCTTCTAAAACCCGCCTGGCATGGGGAAAGTACATCATTAGCAAGCATCCAGTCATTCAACCTTTCTAAGATCTGTTTGGCATAAACCTTTTGCAATATATCTATCAGACTGATAGGTCTGTAATTAGCGGGATCGTCCCTACAGCCCTTCTTATATATTGGGACGATCTCCGCGCCTTTCCAAGATTCTGGAATGGGCTCACCTCTAGCGATTGCATTGCATAGAAGATTAATATATGGAGCCCACACTTCAGGTGCATGTTTAAAGAGATCGCCCGGGATCTTATCAGGGCCAGGGGCTTTTGATGGCTTAATAGCAGCTATGGCCAGTGTAGTATCCTCTACACTAAATTGTAGTGGTGCAATCTCATTTGATGACATAAGGTCCTCGATACTACATGGGAGATCTCTAATCATTGGGGCCGGAAGGGCATATAGCTGAGCAAAATGTCCATGCCAAGTCCAGGGGTCCAACTTATAGTCCTGGGCCAGGTTATTTACTTTTGTACCATTTGCAATAATTCGCCAAAACAAAAATTGGTCGCCTGTCTTTGAAGCTATTATCAGTTCTTCCCAGCTTGCATCTTCCCAATTTCTGCGGGCTGTTTTCAGAACTTTATTGTATGCATTCCTTAATTGCCTGATCAAGATTATATCCTTGGTTTGCAGGGCCCTGGTTAAGCTTTGTTTAGTCAGTGCACATTCGTTATCAAACCATGGGTTGGACAACCCAATCTTCTTGGAACATTTAGTCTTCCCAGTCACCGATTTAGTTAAATAGGGTTTTATACATTCCACCAACTTTTGATGAGTCTGTGTTATAAATAAACTTCCAGGGCACTCTTTTAAAAAGAGCAATACTAGTTCACAAAAAATATTATAAATGCAAGTAAAGGGTTCTACCTTTCCCAAAATAGATGGCCATTTCACTGCCCTCCTATTATTGCTCACTATAGGCTGTATGACCTCTGAGTCCAATCCCGACTGAATCAGTGGGTGTAACAGAAAATGTTTCGCTGTAAGATCTAAACACAGACGAAAGTGATCACTTTCTCTTCTGTCATCCACTTTAAAATCCTGCACATAATCCCAATGAGCAGCACTTACCATAATATAATCTATCCGAGAGGAAGAAAGACCTTTCGAAAAGGTGTTAGAACATTTGAGATCAGAGGGGGTTCTACCATTACAAGACCTTAATCCCTTCTCTATAGTAAAGTTAAATAATTGCAATGCAGAAACAGAGCATCTTAATACCCATTGCTAGATCTTCTTCTTCAAGGATTGTATTTAATCCCAGCAGGGGTTTGTAACAACAGTTAAAGTCACCTCCAATTATAATGAGCCCATTAAATCTAATGGAATCAAGGGCTTCTTCTAGGTGCTGAATTATAGGTGATTCTTTTGAACATTCTCTTGGTCTTATATATATATTAAATAAGTATAACCAGGATTTGTTTGAAAATTTAAAACTCAGGCCCAAGATGTCATCAGTGACCGTAGTTACAATATGTATAGAAGCATTTATATTGTTTTTTATCCAAATTAAGAGGCCTCCAGATGGTCTTCCTCTAGTTGGTTTATGGGCCTCAATACTAAATGTTCTGTAACCTACTTTAAATAATGGTTCCGTTGCCCACGTCTCTTGGACCTTGGTACTCACAAGGGTGCTGGCCTTAGAACCTCCTATGTTCCAAAGAGTTTGCTTGAAGTCCTCTCCGAAGTGTCCTTAAACTGTAATTATCCAACCGCGACTTTCCCATAGAGTTGTACGGAGCTTGCGTCTGTGTTCCCACACTGCACCCGTCCTCCGTGGGCTCCCTGTGTCACTCCTGTGGGTGGTTCCTTGGGGTCCCAGCGATTCTACATGCTCTAGGCACCGTGTCTATTGAAGTCGTGGTTGTTATAACACTTTCTTAGTATATGGTTCGGTCTCCCCCTGGAGCCCGCTGTGTATTGTGCTATTTACTGTCGTTCTATTGATTTAATATTTTGTATCTTGTGCTCTAATCTCATAAAGAGGTTACTAGAAGAGTGTTTAGTAATAAATACATATATTTTATATATCTCTTGTGTGGTTCTCCTTTCATTTGGTCATTCAGGAGGTTCTGATCTGGTAAAACAAGCTGCTTTACATTCCTTCGAGACTTAGCCTGAAGGCTGCTCTCCACAGCTACCACTAGGATAGCTTTCTATAAAGGTCGTCTTAAACCTAATCATCAATAAGGGTCGTTTGGACTGGTGCAAGGTGTCCACTTTAATTAGTGGACAGCATATACCAGGCCAACTTCTCACATTGGTGTGCTGTGGTTGGGATTCAAGCTTGCTATTGTTTTACCAGATAAATCTCATTGAGTGATTAACTGAAAACCACTAAAGGTATCTAGGTACATATAATCAAGACTAGAATAAGTAAGTTCTACTGAACTTGGAGTTGGGCAGTCAAGGGTCTAGCACACCCTTTCTCCAACTCAAGAGAGTTTAGTTTCCACTAGGTTAGGTAGGTGCCTACACCACATAACACTATTATGTTCTGTAAAGGAGAAGCCAGTGGCTCTCTGCCAACTCGATATGACCAGCACACATTTCAAGAATTGAAAGCCATGTGTGCATCTAGGAAGCGGAGGACAGGGAGGAGTGCCAACACTCAAGCCCTCATAGAATTGTTAATTCTAGATGACCTCAGAAAGACTCCAGGGTCTGATGAGGCAGGTAGAGGGGCTGGGGCAGTGGATGAGGACAGAGCAGGAAGTGAACACTTCTTTGATCTAGACTCAAATGCTGGCCAGGAGGATCAAGATGATTCTAACCTGGAAAATCCAACTTTGCATTTAGGTGGAGCAGAAGGCCCCAGTGGCCCTCTCTTTACTCCCCCAGGAAGGATACAAAGTTTACCTAGAAGATCAAGATCTCCCTCTGTGGAGTCTAATCATTCAGGTACTTCTGTAGGGACCTCTGCTTCTCATAAAAGGGACTCCGCTTATGAGAAGAAGTGTCAATTACTTGAGTATGAGAGGACCAAACTCAGAATCAAGAGGGAACAATTGGCCTTAGACAGGGAATCCTTAGAGCTCCAGAGAGCTTCCAGAACGTTGGGGCTAGAGCCCCATGGTGGCAGCAACAGTGTCCCTAGACCTAGAGAGTATACTCCTGATCATAGGAACCTGAACAAGATAGTCCCTCCCTATCAGAGTGGGGATGACATCCACAAATGGATAACTGCACTAGAGAGGGCCTGTAAAGTACAGAGGGTCCCTCAAGAGCAGTAGGCAGCTATCTTGTGGCTCTCCTTTGCTGACAAAGGTTGAGATAAGCTCCTCGCTGTAAGAGAAGAGGATGCTGATAATTACACAGTCTTGAAGAGTGCTCTCATAGATGGGTTTGGCTTAACCACTGAACAATATAGGATTAAGTTCAGAGACACCCAGAAGGCACAGACCCAGGACTGGGTTGACTTTGTAGATTGTGCTACTAAGGCTCTGGAAGGTTGGATACATGGCAGCAAGGTGCATGACTTTTTAGGATTGTACAATTTGATTATAAGGGAGCAGATCCTTAATAATTGTCAAAACCAGCTTTTACACCAGTACCTGGTGGACTCAGATTTGACTTCTCCCCAAGAATTGGGAAAGAAGGAAGATAAATGGGTCAGGACCAGGGTGAAGCCAAAGAATCAGGGTGGTGACCAGAAGAAAGATTCTTCCAAGAACCAAGAGAAAGGTGGGGATAAATCACAAGATAAATCCACTACAGGGCCCCAAAAGTCCTCTTCTAGGGGTGGGTCCCAAACTCCTTCCTCCCCTGAAAAGAAACCTTATTGCTTTGTCTGTAAAAAGCCAGGCCACTGGAAAAATGATCCCAATTGTCCAAAGGTCAGCAATAAGGAAAATGTTCCTCCCAGCACTACTACCACTCCTCCTGGTACTACAAGTAGTAATCCCCCAGGTGGTAGCAGTGCACCCAAAACGTTAGATGGGTTCTCATGGGGAATTGAGGGGGACCCTAGGTTAGAAAGGTCCCCCTCACAGGCCTCCTCAGTCTGTGATGGTGGCATGGGATTTGCCACTTTTACTGTCAGTCCTAATTCCTTGGGCAAGTACAGACAGGAGCCAATAATAAATGGTCAGAAAGCTGTGGCCATTAGGGACACAGGGGCTAGTGTCACCATGGTGACAGGGAACCTAGTACCCCCTCAACAGCTTTTACCTGAGTTTAAGTACCAGGTGACCAACATTGATGGTATCAGGACAGATCATCCCATGGCTATAGTCAATCTCAGCTGTGGAGGGGTCACTGGCCCAAAGAGAGTGGCAGTGTCCCCAAACTTGCCTGTAGATTGCCTGTTGGGTAATGATCTAGAAATTTCAGCCTGGGCTGAAGTTGAATACCAGGCCCATTTAAAAATGTTGGGCCTCCCTGAGAAAGTTGGTGGGACCCTTAGGGCCTCAGCCCAACCCCAGAGAAATTTTGGAGGAGTGGAGCCTGAAAGAATGGCCCACTCTACTCCACCAAAGAGCAAAGGGATTGAAGAAAAGTCTTCTTCCCCCCAGACTGTAGGTAAGGGTCAGCTTCCTCAGGGAACTGATCCTACCCCTTGTGGAGGAGGTGGTCAGGTCAGGCCTGTCCTGGCAACCCCCCTGATGGCAGGGGACCCTTCCAAGGTGGTACCCAGTCTGGAGCAGGTATCCTGCCCCTCTCTACCCTGGCTCAGTCAGCCTAGAGCTGCAGAGGTCAGGGAGGTCAGTGGACCCCTCAGGGCCCATTACCCAGAGGAACCTCCTCATCAAAAGATTAGGGACACCCAGTCTAGTAGTACTAGCCAGGTGAAAATTCCTCAACACACTGAGGGATCCCTCTTACCCTTAGGTAGTGACATCACCCAGATGGACTCTGTTGGGCAAAGGCAAACCTGGGACCAAATGGTTCCAAACCTACCATGTCCCTCCAGTGTTCCAACCAAGGGACTCAACCCCCAGCTGTAGGCAGCCAGAGGTTGACCCCTAGGGCCAGATATAACTCAGTCATGGAAAGAAAGGCCTCCATGGTGACCAGTGCTCTGAGGAAGCTGAGACCAACTTATGTAGGGCCTCACTTCTCCACTCAGGCACCCCACCAGCCTTTTTCTTTGCAAAAACACCCTACAGGTAGTAATCCCCAATTTTGGAGAAAAACCAATACCCTTAGGGGTAGGGACTCCTTAGTGGACCATAAGACAGGGGGTATCCATGCTAGTGCAGGATCTTCCTTATATGGCCACTTAGTCAATAAAGTCTCAACTGGGCAAGGTTAGCCTTATCTCCTTTCGTTTGGGGGGGGTTATGTAGGAAGGTGGAACCTGACTGCATGGTTACCCCCACTTTTTTCCTGGTGTTTTGCTGGTTTTTGACTAGTCTGACTGGGATCCTGCTATCCAGGACCCCAGTCTATCTGCTTTCTCCCTTAAATTGATTGCATGTACTTTAGGTACACTCCGGAATGGATACTGGGGTACCCGTATCAGTCCCTGGTATATGGTACACCATGTACCCAGGGCATAGGTACCCCAGAGGCCTCCCAGGGGCTGCAGCATGTATTATGCCACCCCTGAGAGACCATTCAAAATGGCACCACAGGTCTGCTACTGCAGCCTGTGTAAGGTGGTGCATGCACCCCTTACTTAGATATAGGTTACCTATATCTATTCTAAATCACTGCACATATAAACCTATCAGTCACCCCTATGGCAGGCCTTATCAATCCTGAAGGCAGGGTGCTGGTTTTGTGTGAGATGGTGCCCCTGCATGAGCAGAGCCCCTCTGCAGCCTTCGGAATCTATTCTCCGGGGTTGTCTGTGATGCAGCCAAACCATATATACTTAAGTGCATTATAACCTCGCGGTAAATGATAACTTTAAAACGGCTGCTTAGAAACATGTTGTGTTTGGTGTCAAACACCTTGGAATCATACCTCCACACCAGTAACTGGTGTGGGAGGTATGATTCCTCCCTTCTAGAACCACTACTGTGGGTCACCGGTCTACCCGGTACCAGCTTTCTCGACCTGGGCAGCACAAAATGGATGCTGCCAGCCACAGACACGAGTCTGCCCTCCTGCTGCTGAGCTGAGCTCGAGCAGGGGAAGGCTTGACAATAGGTTTCTTGTCACAGGGAGGTGTGACCACTTCCCAGCCAGGCTTTAGTGTATTGGGGCTGCGTGGGTGCACTCTAAGAGTGCCTGAAAGTCTGCACTGGGGCACATTTGGTGTCCCTGTGCATAGTCCAGCTCAAACCGGTTGCAGGAGCCATTTGCTCCTGCTCTGGTGCGAAACTGGGCAAAGGGCATGGGTGTAACCACCCCTCTGTCCTGTCCCTCTCCTAGGAGGGTCCCCAGAGTTTGTCCAACCCCTTCCTTGGGTATAAAGTAGGAAATCTGACTACAGGACTTTAGATTTTACCTGGACTAAACTCTGAAAGAAGAAACCAAGTACTTAGACGGTCTACACTTCGCTGGATGACAGAAGAATCTCCCTTGGAGTAAAGGAGTTACTCCCCTGCAAGGCAGGCACCTTAACGCATCTCACCGGTTTGCATCTCCTGAGCTCCTGAGGACTCTGAAGATTTCTGCAACACAGGAGGTGGGTTCCCGAGCGTCCCTGAGGTTGAACTGACCTCTCAGCAATCCTGAGACCAGTATCCCTAGTGAGGACCGTGCAACCCGAACCCCTGTGCACCATGTACTTTTGCAGCAGCATATGCTTTTTGGCAATCCCAGAGGCTGTGCTTTGGGATACATGTAGTCCTGACCCCGAGCAGTATTTCCACCGAAGATTTCCGGCCTACACTCCACGAGTGTTCCGTGGGCTGGTAATTGGTGATTCAGCTCGATGTCCCTTCGCGATCCCTGGTCCATCGGCCTGTGGGTCCCTGTGAAGGTAACTTTGACTTTCCTTGGGCTTTCCTGGTTGCTTCAGACGTGCCCTGACTCTCCATAGCTTGGAGAGTCCTCAGGACCTTGCTGGTCCTCACCGTGACTTGTTTCCTCTGCCCGCGTGGGTTGCAGTTGCCAAGGATTGTTGGTGTTCAATGCGGACACTGACCCCCCCCCCAGCACTCGACATCCTCCGTGAGACAGCTCACCTCTGGACTTTGGTCATCGTCGACGTCTCCTGGTCCCCGTGGCTGCAGAGTCAAGCATCCAAACTTTTCACCTGAAGCACCCGACATCGGTGGGCATTCGTCCACTGAGCCCCTGGTCACCTGAAGTGACCCAGACTCTGTCCCCTCTGCTTTCAGGTTCTTCTCACCTCGGATCCAGGCTTGGATTCCACTGGACACTTTTCATCTTCCCGGCAGCAGTACTTCTTCGCATCACGCCATTGAAATCAATGAGCGTTTCCGACACCACTTGACCCCTATGCACCCGGCTCCTCTGGGATAGGTAACACGGGTACCTCGGTACTCACAAGGGTGCTGGCCTTAGAACCTCCTATGTTCCAAAGGGTTTGCTTGAAGTCCTCTCCGAAGTGTCCTTAAACTGTAATTATCCAACCGCAACTTTCCCATAGAGTTGTACGGAGCTCGCGTCTGTGTTCCCACACTGCACCCGTCTTCCGTGGGCTCCCTGAGTCACTCCTGTGGGTGGTTCCTTGGGGTCCCAGTGATTCTACGTGCTCTAGGCACTGTGTCTATTGAAGTCGTGGTTGTTATACCACTTTCTTAGTATATGGTTCGGTCTCCCCCTGGAGCCCGCTGTGTATTGTGCTATTTACTGTCGTTCTATTGATTTAATATTGTGTATCTTGTGCTCTAATCTCATAAAGGGGTTAGTACAGAGTGTTTAGTAATAAATACATATATTTTATATATCTCGTGTGGTTCTCCTTTCATTTGGTCAGTCAGGAGGTTATGAACTGGTAAAACAAGCTGCTTTACATTCCTTCGAGACTTAGCCTGAAGGCTGCTCTCCACAGCTACCACTAGGATAGCTTTCTATAAAGGTTGCCTTAAACCTAATCATCAATAAGGGTCGTTTGGACTGGTGCAAGGTGTCCACTTTAATTAGTGGACAGCATATACCAGGCCAATTTCTCACACCCCTCAGTCATTACTAGTCTCATAATTTTCTTTTAACATAGAGACACCATTCTTTACTGCACTTTCTTTAATATGAGCACTGAAAAATGCATTTTTCACTAAGATCTGTGTGAGCATTGAATACTGCATTAGACCCACCTCTGCAAACTCTCTCCTACCTACGTTTTCTTTAAACAATTTAACGGTAACTACTTATTGCCTTGCTAATATTATGAAAATGATGTAACTTGACTAACTTTAATTTTTTTTTATCTCAGAGAACCAATGTTGTTGTAATATTGATATGCCTACAGTTCCTGCATGATTTGTAGATTGGCTCTTCTTGTCATTTCTACCACGGATTTACACAATGGCAGGTTGGATTTGTTTTTTAACAGTACTTGCAATACTGAGCTTCAATTCTGGGGGTAGAGCTGGGCTCTGCCCTTGAAGGCTGCCATGTAGTGCAGGTCCATCCACCCCGTGGGCGAATCTGAGATAAATTCATGGCCTACAGTGGTGATTTTTATTGATGATAGCATGTATAGTATAGCGTCTCCTTCACTGGGTGGAAATGCAGGTGGGCTGAATCCGAAAAAACTGGTAGCAGGTATCCGAGTGACAAAAAAAAACAAAATCTGAGGCTTGACAGCTGAAAAGAGGTGCCATGAGAGACCTACAGAACAAGTGGATCTGCCCAGCAATGAAACACTGGGGATTCCAGCCTGCAAAAGGACAATAGTTTTTGCTTCGTTAGCCACAATCTCACTGTAAAACTCAACAAAGGCCAACGGAGACTACTGAGAAAGCCGACAGCCCACAGCCCACAGACGAGTGGTAGAAGGCCCTGAGACTTCATGCTGTGCACATCCCGACAGGAGTGAGTTACACCTCTGGGGAAGCTCTGTAATTAGAAACTTGCAGAATGGTATTGGCCCCGAGAGACTGCTATAAGGTGTATTCTAGACAGTGGGATCCTCTTGGCTAGTGGTTATGGAGGTAAAATGTATTAGATTTCTCGCTCTCTATCTCTTCAGACCCCACTAGTCCCATCAAGTACTACTCTCATATTGCAATTTAAAGAGATGGTCAGAGGCAAGGAGCGCATTGCAGCAGTGCAAAACAACGGAAACCGCCAGAGCAGAAGTATACTTAACTTGAAAGTGTAGTGGACTTTAGTGGGCCACTTACAAACCTGTTCCAAGAGCTCTCTGTGCTTTTGACTTTCCTTCTCATGGGCTATGTTTCTTGGTCCTGGTGTTAGCGATATTGAAGTGATGCAGGCATACCAATAACCCTATACACCTGCTGATTCTGACAGTTTGAGAATATGCTGAATGTGATCATGTTAACTACACTTTGTCAGTTCAGATAAAATAAATCCACAAATACACATTAAAATTGCAATTTACACACAATATCCATTACAATTACAGACTAAAAACATTTTAAATCCTAGGTACATCTTCAATAAAGTACATTTACTTAATTAAACAGTTCTCACTCCTATTTCATTGCCCTGGCCCATAGATACCACACTGATTTCAGACATTTTGCTATTGGAACCGAACACGAGTGCTGGTAACAGACTTCCATATTCTCAGTGCAAGGTGACTTTGCCTTATCCCCAATAAAAAACACAGTGGTTTGATCCATTTTATCCGACATTTTTTGTAAGTAGGACAGAAAAAATAAAATGTTAGCTTCTTCAGTTACTCTACACAATAAGCATTTCTTACACTTCATTGCAGAGTTTGACCATGTGCTCTTGGCAGTCGCTAATGGCAAAGGCCTGATTACGAGTTTAGCGGTCTCACAGCGGGCCACCATGCCAGCACCCTGCTGCGAGACCACCAAACCCATAGGCAGACCACCCGCTGGATTAAGAGTTTAATCCTGCCAGGTGGTCCTGCGGCGGCAGTGTCTTTCTAAAGCTCAAAGAAAAGCCATAGAAAAGCAGCGCCATGCGAGCGCTGAATCAGGTTCCTGCACATGTCGTGCATTTCTTCCAGTGCAAGGAACTGGGGGTGCTAACATACAGGGTGGGCAAATGTGCCCCCCTACATACAACCCCATACACAGAGGTGACAGGGAGCCCTTTAAGGGCTCCCTGATTTGTCTCACCGCCACCCTTTCCATGGGGGGCTCACCGCTGTGGATAGGGTCGCAGTGAGGCAACTCGTAATATTCTTGGCGGTGCTGCATTTGCATCTCAAGCATATTTCAGGTTCAGACCGCTGTGCCACTGTTGCGGATACATGATGCCTGGCAGTCGAAATACGGCAGTCGGACTGCCAGTGTGGCAGTGCGCGGGCAACCACCACGGATTCGGCGGTCCATCGTAATTGGGCCCAGAGTCTTCATACTGAACTTAATGCATTTAGCTAATGGATGTTGTATGTAAACCACATATTCCTCAAATTTATATTCCCATTTAATGATAAAAAAAATATTTGTCACCTGGGCACACAATGGTTACTGAAAGAAGTTTCTTTAGTACACAATAACAGTATCCATCTTTCACTACGTGATAGGTGACGAGTGATAGTTGAGTTTTTTGTCAGTACTCTCCTAGCCCCAGGTTAGTTAGGGCCTTTTTTTAAATCTCAGTCAAAGAATCTTAAATCACCTCAGATAGTGAGATTACATCAAATAAGGGCTCACTATAAACTCTGACCTCCTTTGATGATTAAATTCTTGTCCAGAACAGTAAAGGTCTTAATTCGGCTTGTGGAGCAATTTATTTCTGGACTGGATCTAGTCTAATTGGGACTAGTGGCGAACTGCAGGTTGCAGTGGCCCCACAGATCTGAGCCATGCAATAGTTCATAAACAGTCTGGGCTCTATAGATCTCAAGAACTGGAGATACTGGGTGAATTGCTACACACATTGTGAGCATGATTAATAAGCATTATCTGTATTTTAACACTAGTAAGCTTTTTGCTATTTATTCGAGCCAGAGGTGGGAATCAGAATGTCTAACACCTAGGTAATTAAACTCAGATACTCTAAGGGTATATTACACAGTAGTTTTCAGTTCCTGCATTTTTCATGTGGCCTGACTGCCATACATGTGGTCTTCTCCACTTTAATTTTTAGGTTGCGCATGCTGTAGAACAGTTCAAAGCTTAGGAGCAGAGTCTCTAACCTTTTCTGAGATTTGGAGATGGACGGAATGCCATCTGCATAAAATAAAGCAGGCACTATTATGCTGGTCAAAACTGGAGAATCATTCTCACAGTTTAATAGACAGTCCATAAGCTGTTTCTGAAAAGAAGGAATAAATTGGATGCCAGAACTCAACCCTAGTGAATGCCTTTTTTTAACCTTGATTCTCTTTGTCAGTTCTCCATTTGGGCCTCACTGAACTTGGGTAAATGTATTGGCCTGCAGCCATCTGATTATAGTCAAAATTTCTGGTGGGACTCCTAAATGAGATAGAACTTCCCATAACTTTTCCCTAGAGACCGTATGAAAAGGTAGCAAATAAGTCCATAAATGCAACATATAGGCGAAAGACCTAGTCAACAGTGCTAGTTTTTGGCCTAAACTCGGCCTGGAATTGGATCAAGATGTTATTTTCAGTCATCCGGGCCATAGGTTTGTCCAATACCTGTTTGCATAAAATTGTCTGCAAATTATCAATCAAATCTATAGGTTAGTAGTTGCTAGGTTCCATACAGCTCTCCTTCGTGCATAGAGACTATCTTTGCACCCCTACAGGTGTCAGAGATTGGTGCCCCAGTGGCTGTTGCTATGGATATATTTATGTATGGTGCCCAGATATCCATTTCATAAAGGAAAAGATCTGAGGGGATTTAGTCTAAACCTGGTGCTTTAGCCTTGTTCTGCTCTCCAATAGAGTAACAGTTTACTGTATGGAAAAGACAGGTGAATGGACAGTATTTACTGTAAATGCATCTTAGCACAGTCTTACTGGATTATCTAAATCATCAGCTGTTTCCTTGTAATCTTAAAGAGCCTGAAAATGTTCGACCCAGCCAATCACTTAGACATGGTCTCTGGTTTCATACTGAAGTAATTATCATCATTAGAGACTATATGCCAGAAAGTTTTAAATCTTGAAATTCTGATGCATCTAATAGATCCTCCCAAACTCAAGTCTCCCAGTCCAACTTTGCTCCTTTAATGGTCTTCTTATATCTTAACTTTAAAATGTAGTTAGCTCAGTGCTTCGCTATTTTATTGCTGCTATGAGTTCTGCCTTAATTGCTCTATAATACATACTGAGCCATTCTTTTCCTTTAGGTGGTCTTAGACCCCAAGGGCAGACTTTTACATAACAAATTCTGAGATGATCAAATAGCCAATATTTAAAGGTGTGATAAATGATGGCGATCCACATTTTAAAACTATCAAATGTTAAGGTTGTAATATTAGAAATAGGTTTGATAGTGATTGGGTTATTGACAATTCTATCCCACTTTACATTCTCCTTATTGCTAGTGGTGGCCAACTCGCTACTTAGGGCAAGAAATTTAGCTACACAATGCCCCATTCATTACAATAAAGGACCAAGAGATAAGGTCCACATGTATATCTTTGGGAAACATTAATCTCAATCAGTTTGCACCATAAAGCATGCCCAAAAGTATAGCAGTCAATAGTGGCCTTGTATGAATGTTGGAGCAGCCTAAAAATCTGGGGGGAGCAGCCATTGGCTGTAAGATTGTAAAATGTCTACTTATTGCAGGGCTTATATTTGTACTCAAATACGAAAGCCACCTGTTGGTCTACCTGGTATAGATTTTTCTCCACATATCTGGATGTTTCTATATCCCAACTTATGATACTCCCTTTAAGCCCATGTCCCTTGCATTAAACAATGGTCAAATATATCCATGAGCAACCTCCAGTCATTATCACTTAACTTTCTGTTTAAGCCAGAAATATTCCAGCTATCCATAGAGGTCTGTCTTGGTGAAGGGGTGTTCAGAGATATTGATTTAGATTATGCATACTCAACCCCTTTCTGTGGTGCATTGTAGATGTTATTGGAACAAATAGTTCTGGTCTCCTCCTGTATTGGTGGGAGGTGGACAGTTGTTATATGGTTGACCATCTATTTTGTGTTGACTACAAAAGCTATCCAGAAGGATAGCATTTGACTCGGGTAAATTTGCATTACCTGCTCACTTACAGATGGATCACATCCTGTTATAAGCTTTGGGGAGTCAAATATACAAACTGTTTTATGGCTGGGGATTCCCATTTGTTATGGGGCCAATGTGTTACTCTTTTCTGGGGCTAGATTCCCTGGCTCTTCAAATCATTGGATTTCTTAGTGCTTTAAATCTAAATTATTCTCTCTCTTAATTGAATGGCTCGTGGTCTCCACTATAGGGCTTTGACGAGTAGTGGGCATGAAGAGCACAAGCTTTAAAGTGATTCTCAGACCAGAGGGGATTAGTCCTTGTGCCAAGCATAATTAGGCCAGCTGCTAGTTTAGCATCCTTTGGATAATCTTAATATAGTCCTATTGGGCTGTGGGGTCATTATTGTGGGTTACCTCAAGAATGTCACTAAACATTGAATACCAATGCTGCACATTCCATATCCACTGTACTACTTTGTTTTTTTTAAGAGGTCATAATTCCTGGTCACTGGATCGCAAAATCTGAACTTTTGTAATGAAAACAATGTCCTTTTTAGGTGGGTAATGACTGTGTGAGGGTTTATATGATGTTCTAGCATGGTCATTTTACCCAGTGCAGAATCTTTTTAACATGCAATCTTATACTTAAGATTACTAGGCACAAATCTCAGCTCATCCCGTCCCATTTTGGCAAGTTGATTATCTCTTGTGGATAGATTTCTTATCTCCTCTCTGTTGGACTTGGCCCTTTTTGCAGGGTCATCCCTAAACTTTTTGCCTTTCTCCTGGCCTTTTCTCGGACATGTTGTTGGTGGTTTTAGGACTCTGGGCACTTTAGCACTGCTGTCCAGTGCAAAGTGCGTGTGCTCTCTGTGTTAAATATGGTAAGATTGGTCTACACCTGTTTGGCCTATTTAATTTACCTGTCAGTCCCTTGTAAAGTGGTATCTCATATACCCAAGGCTGGTAAATTAACTGCTACTGGTGGGCTTGCAGCGCTGATTGCGCCACCCACCAAAGTAGCCTTTCAAACCTGTATCAGGCCTCTGCCATTGCAGGGCCTGTGCGCGCAGTGTTACTGCCGCTGTGACGTGGCACCTAAAGTGTGTGCCATGTCTGTGACCCCCCTTTTACTACATGTCAGTCACCCCTAAGGTAGGCCCTAGCTAGCCCTATGGGCAGGGTGCATTGTAGGTAAAAGATAGGACATGTACCTTAAGTGTGTGACATGTCCTGGTAGTGACAAACAACCATTTTGGTTTCTCACTACTGTGGGGCTGCCCTCCCATAGGAATGCATTGGGGATTCCATGATAAGTGTTTCAGTGGTAATTCCTGATATGAGAGGAGCAGCGTGGTCAAGTTTGGTATATTTGGAATAGTGATACTAAATGCTGCGCAATGGTGTGCGCAGATTTATTATAACTATTTTAGAAATGCCACTTTTAGAAGTTGGCATTTCTATGTGCTATGTGTCTGCCTGCCTGATGTGAATTGCATGTCTGGCTTTTGAGTGAAAGGGGCTGGTGGGGTGTGTGTGGCTCCAGGAGGGGCAGGGTGAGTCAGCGCTAGGCTGAATGGGACATCTGCATTTTGAGTAGTGGGAGGAGAAGTCCCTGGTCCCTGAATAGTTCTGTGCCTAGCCTGTACAATGCTGGCTCTGCCCCCTGTGGTGTGTCTGATCAAAGTACTCAAATTCCCCCCTGAACCAGTTTTGGCTGGTTCCCCCAAGCCCTGTGCTCTGCAGACAAAGGAAATTGTGATATAAATATAGGGGCTGTGACCCCATGAAGGTTGTGCTGTTCCTGGACTTGCTGCTGCTGGGGGCCCAGGAGGAACCGCCACAAGGGCTTGCCTCCCTGATGGAGAGCCCTGTGTGCTGGCCTCCCTGGGCCCAGCTGTGCCCCTAGAACTTTGCCTTGGACTGTCCAGGACTTAGCGCCTCGTGAGCGCTATATGGTAATTTGCCCCAGAAGAGGAATGCGTGGGCTTCGCAGCGCTGAGCTGCTCATGTTTCAGAGGGAATCCCCATCGTAGGGATTCCCCCGTGCTGCGTTGTGAAGCGGGTGCCCACCCCGCATTTTGCCCAGCCGAGCGGGAGCCTACCCCGCTTTAAGTATATTTAAAATAGCGGGTGCCCATCCCGCATCATGGTGCCTTTTGAGCGGGTGCCCACCCCACTTTATGTTTTTATTTTTTGAGCGGTTGCCCACCCCGCATAGCGGCAGAGAAACTGAGCCGCCGGCCTGACCAGGAAGCCAGGCAGCCTTGCCTCACTCGGGGCGGGCCCAAAACCAGAAGAGGCCGCCGGGGCTGCCAATCGCAGCGCGGCCGGCCGAACGGCCGAGTGAGAGCTGGTGAGCAAGCAGGGCCTCCTTGAGCTGAGGGAAGCCCCGCGTACACCGTCTGAGAGAAGAGAGAGTCCTCAAGGAGTGGGGGCTCTCCTGATGCCTGCCGCCAGCACCACGAGAGGAGTCCTGGTGCAGGGGGGGGGCTGAGAGCGGAGCCGTGTGGAGTGCTCCAGCAGCCCTGTGAGAGCCCAGGTGAGTGGGGCTTCACCATGGTCCTTTCGGTGCCTTTCGAGGCACATTTCCGGTGCTTGGTTATTCTGAGCGGACCCGCAGGAGAGTGGGCCGCTCCAATGATGGGCACATTATTTTCAGGGCCCCTGTGGGGGTCCAGAGGGCACAGTGGTGCCCGTGCCTTCTCTTTGATTTATTTTTCACAGCTGCCCCGCCTGATAGAGGGCAGCTGCAACGATGGGCACATCTATTGGCCATAAGTCTCAAGCGGTCTCAAGCGGTGCGCCTCGCTAACTTCTCTTCCAAGAAAATAAAATTGACTTGCGTGGTTCCCCAGGGCTCTTCCCTCTCCCCGCTCCTTTTTAATTTGTACTTATTACCCCTGATCCGCTCCTTGAGAGAAAGGAAGGTTGGAACTTTTAACTATGCTGACGACCTCCAACTTGTATTTGATATCAATCAATCAGCATCTTCTGTGTCCAACTTCCAATCCACCATGAACTTTATCAGCGAATGGATGAATCACAACCAACTTAAGCTGAACCCTGATAAAACCGAGCTGATCCTTATGGGCGGGCCAGCCAACCTGTGAAATTCCAATTTCTGGCCCCCACTTTTGGGAACTCCCCCACTCCCAGCATGCTCTACCAAAAGTCTGGGCATAGTGATCAGCAATGATTTGTCCATGAAGGCGCAAATTGGCTCTGTGGTCTCCTCCTGCTTCTTTCAATTACGTAGAATTAAGAAGATCAGTAGATTCCTGACCACTGAAGCCCTCACCCTAGTTATCCTGGCTCTGGTTATCTCCCGCATTGATTACGCCAACTCATTGTATGTCGGCATCCCAGCTTATCAATTACGTCGCCTACAGTTGGTGCAGAACCAAGCGGCTAGGCTGATTTTTCACCAGCCCAAATGGCACCATGTCAGATCTTTAATGAAAAACCTACACTGGCTTCCCGTGGGAAAACGCTGCACCTTCAAGCTGGGATGTACCATTTTCAAAGCTCTTTCTGGTAATAGTCCAGCATTTATTTCTTCTAGGATCCAGCGTTGCATTCCTTCTCGGGAGTTGCGGTCTTCCCATCTGAATCTGCTGGCCACCCGTTCTTTCAAACGAAAGAAACATGGGGGACTAAGATTTGCGGTCTTGGCCCCACAATTTTAGAACTCTCTCCCTGCGGAGCTGAGGTCTGTAACTTCTTATGCACAGTTTAGGAAACAGCTTAAGACCTGGCTGTTCTCCCAGGCGTATGACTAATCAATTTCCCCTCTGTTGCAGCCTCCCCCTGGACTCAAGCGCCATGAAACCGTTTGGTGTACGCGCGCTTTACAAATTCTTTTAGCATAACATAAATTGTTCTTAGGGCCCCAGCGGGGGTCCAGAGGCACAGTGGTGCCCGTGTTTTTTTACTGCAGATCCCAGCTGCCCTGCGAGAGCGCAGGCAGCTGCAACGTTTGGGAGCATATTGGTTGTAGGGCCCCAGTGGGGGTCCAGAGGGCACAGAGGTGCCAGTGCCCCTTTTTAATTTGTGCCCACAGCGATCTTCCCAGCTGCAAAGCAATTAGTGGCAGCTGCAACGTTTAGGCCAGCGCAATTGCCACTTTTGGATTCTGCTGCATTGGCAGGACGCCCTGACATTATGGACATAGGACATTTGAGCCCTCTGAGAAGGCCAATTGGCCAAGGGGACAGTGTTAGGTTGATAGGGCACCAGGCCCTAATGCGATTTATGTGGTGCCTAGGATAAATGTGATTTATGCACCATGATTTATGCCTCTGATGTTTATGTTTAGGAGGTTATTCCCTAATCTGAGGTTATTGCATAATGTGTTTATGCTGGTGAGGATATTATTGCCTAATGTGGTTTATGCTTGTGAGGTTATTGTCTAACGTGTTTAGGCTTATGACGTTGGCGCATAACGTGTTTTACGCCTAATGTGATGCTGATTGCATAATATGATTTATGTTGCAGGATATACTGCTGAGTACAGTGTTTTGCCAGTAGTTACAGGTTGTGTTCTACATTTACTATTTGTGCTTTGTGATAGTTCTGACAGTGGCCCAATTGGCCCTGTCATGTGTATATAATCCCCTGTAAATATTGCCTAGTGCCAGTTGGCACAGTGTATATTGTGTGATTACTATTCTAATGTGTTTGGATAATACAAAGGCTATTTTTATATATAACCTTGTGTGGAGTTTCTTTTGTGGTGCGCCTAGTGTGTTGCTGCTGTGTGTCTGTTGCGCAAACGCTTTACACATTGCCTCTGGGATAAGCCGGACTGCTCGTGCCAAGCTACCAAGGGGGTGAGCAGGGGTTATCTTCAGCGTGTAACTCCCTTGCCCTGACTAGAGTGGTGGTTTCTGCCTGGCTTTGGCGCAAGCCTTAGCCAACCAGAAATCCCATTTCTAACACTCTCCCATACTTCTTGTATTTCTGTTCAGTGCATCTCTCTTATTTTGATCTCTCTACGCAGGTGATCCTCCCGGCCCCCCTTGGTTCACTATAGAGTTCTCTATCAAGGGCCAGCTTGCTTGGAGTGGGGGCAACTTCTAAAGTTGTGTGGAGATTGTGTCTGATGTTGGGTATTATGAAGATCAGCCGAAATACAAATTATGTTACTGAGCAATGTTACCATTTGTTTTGAATTTAAAAACTAGATTTTCAGTAAAATAATTAGGTCTCTCAACTCCTTTAACTTAGAAGAGCAACAAAATTGTTCTGGTAATTGTAAAAGAGCTTAACTTACCCACATCCCCCCCTCCCCCACCCTCACGGTCTCTCGCTTGTCCCCAGTGACCTAGGATTGGAAAATATTTTTTTAGTTTGTAGATTTGGCATTTGGTAGCATGAGAATATAATCATCTGAATTTTTTAAGTTAGCTGTAGTTGAGTTGAAACGGTGAGTCATTTCTAAAATAGAGGGGCCAGTTGCCAGTTCTTGCAAAGGTTTACTCTTTTTTCGCCATCCATCAGGCACTTTTGCTCCAGCATGGTTTTAACCTCCTCTATAGGATTGTCGGTGTCCTCCACCATGCAGTTCTAAGCCACATCCTTTAGCTATTTCTTTCTAGTTTTGAGGACCTTGTGGGCTAGATGCCACCTTCCTCTTCTCCATAAATTACAACCAAAAGGGAAAACAGCAGCGATCTGAGAAGCCAATAGGTTCCTGCTAAGCACCAAGGCACACTTAAAACAATCCAAGTTTAAAGTTTAGGTACAGGGCAACAGAAAGCAAAGTGGGTATCTTTTTCCACAGGTGGCCAGACAAGACAATACGATGACAAGTAGATGATTCTAAGGGGGTGGACCAGCCCAGTCTCCACCAGGGAAAGACAGGCAAAGATCGGCCTGTCCTTGGCCAAAGATTTGCCTGCATACATCCTATGCAGCAGGAACAAGACTGGCCCTATACATCGCAGGAAACAGAGCAGCCCCATCTACTCCACCCCCTTTCTGCTGGTTCCTGGAGGCAGCTGGGACCTGCAGTCTCCACACAAAGCCTGTTAGCATCCCCCCAAGGACATAAACATTTCAGAGGGTATAGGGGCTCAATGTAACACTAGTGCTCGGCCACAAGTTCTATGCTACCCCTCTTTCACCAAAAGGAGATGACTAGGCAGCAAAACTGTACAATCAAGAATGATTTTATACTGACACCAGAGCTCTACTGTACCATTTAGAGATCTTCCATGTGATTGGGCAGATTGAGCCCTTTGTTGCATCATAAGTGGATCAAGCTTATGCCACTTATTGCCAGCAGTGACTTGCCCATTCCTAATGCCACGTTACATGCTACATTGTACACTTAATACTTTTATGTCTAAGCAGAGAGCTCAGAGGCACCTCTCATTCTCAGATGCAGTATCTAGAAAATTGAGATCAGAACCACCTACAGCATCACCAGTTGTCATGTTGAAGAATACATTATACACTCTGATGAAAGAATGTTTGACCAGAAATCAGTCACTGGGGGAAGTCCGCACAAGTACTGCAGAGACAGCATTGGAGGTGTAGTGATTCAAAGCTGACCATGCCGTTTTCCATAACACAATGCAAGATTCTGGAAAAGATAACTTACAACAGTCAGATATGTTGCAGTCCTTGCTCACAATGCTCCAAGACTTACTGCAACATACTTTCTCTCAGACGTTAGAATTTCAGAGGGCACACTGGATAATATAATGCCACACCCCCAAATCAGATTCTTCTAGAACCTAATGGTGTGATTTTTAAGAAACCAGGAAGCCCACCATGTCCTCATACGAGCTATGAACAGCAGATAGGCTAGGGGTAGGCATAACTAGCGCAATCACACGGAATTACCTAAGAATTCCTCAAGATTATGCTTGAAATATACGAGAAGAGTAATTATGCTTTTAGAACTATTTTGTAGCACACTTAGCACAAAAATGTCCCCTCGCGAGGTAAGATTTTCCCCTGAATTACTACTGGCATTTAGCGCTATTGGATGCGAGGATGCATTTTGCGCTAAGAAACAGTGCTAAATTCAGCATAAAATGAAAAGAGAGCATGATCGGTCATTCAAAGTCAAAAGCTTTATTTGTATCGGGTTAATTAAAACCATTACAACGTATTAAAAATGTATAAAACAACAATACAGTACTTTTAATTCATGTGATTGCAATTAAAACAAATGAGTGTGTTCATGAAGTAGGAGCACTTTAAGAACCATGTCTGGTGTTAATATGTCATTATAAAGTGCAAATGCGTTTATCACAAGGTGCGTTTCGGCTTTGTTGGGAGTGCGGTTATTTACAAGCTAGGGAGTGCTGTGTGAGGAAGTTGCTAAAATGCATTTTATATAATTAAAACGGATTAGTCTTATGTCTATGGGTACATGACTTGGATACATTAGGACTCATGTTCTACATTTGGTCCTTCTTTCTGTATTTTTGAGGTAGAACGGTTCCCGTAGCTGGCTTTTGTGTCCGCTACCCGAAGAAGTTTGTTTACTTGAATGAGGAATTTTGCGCCTCGGCAAATCAGGATGATGGATGTACCCTCCATCCAGCGGATCACTGCCTGTCTACATGTTCGACTGTTTAGGACGTTAAAAATAGGTTTTAAAAGAATCTTCCTCAGGTCACTGACGCTTGGGCATACACACAGCAAGTGCGTTAATGTTTCGTTGTGATATCCGCAGAGACGGCAGCTCGTTGTTTGTGCTTTCCTTTTCCATGTTAGCAAGAGGTACTTTGAATCATACATTCGTAGTCGATATTGGATGAAACTCTTTTTTATCTCTATGCGGAAGTGTGAAGGCAGGTAGGCTTGAGGCTTTGGGTGTGTGTATGAGTTTATCACTGTCCATGCGTGGCGTCGTTTTGTCAGGATTAATTTGTCTTCCAAAAAGGATTTCTTCTTTACAGGATTGTTACAGGCCTTATTGAATGCTGCCCTGTCGTTCTCGTTATCCCACAGCTCTCGGATGTCTAGCTCCTCCAAGGATTTTCTTAGATGGACGCCCCATGAATTTGGGAGTTTTTGGGCAATTTGTGTCTGGATCTCAACCCAGCATATGCTGTTCAGCGAGCCTGGTTCGGAGGATCGAAGCTTCCAGCACAGCTTCACGAAGGCGTTCATACTTCGAAACTTCTGATTTAAGAGGCCGAATTTTAGACGGACCTGAGCTGGTGATGCGCATTTGGGAAGGCAAAAAACAGCCTTGTACACCTTAGTCTGGACTTCATTCAACAAATCGGAATCCTTGCCGCACCGTGTTTCTGTACCGTATGATAGAATAGGTAGTATTTGTGCTGCCATCACTTTCAAAAGATGGCTGTAGTCAGGGCAGCAAAGTTTTTTATTCAACAATTTGTATGCAAAAATTAATGATTGTGCTTTTGCTCTCAAGTCCGTTATATGTCCCTTATGAGTCGGGCCGTGCCCCAGAGTGATGCCCAAGTACTTGTACGAACCTGTCTCTTCCACTTGGTCGCCGTACCATTTGAATTTGCTATTCTTAGAGTCCACCAATCACACAACCTTTGTTTTCTTTTTGTTCAATTCAATCTTTTCCTGATCGAGGTATGATTTCAGGTTATTTATTGCTCTTTGTAGGCCGACCGGACTTTGGCTCAGCACCACAATGTCATCTGCATATTGTAAGTAAGGGATTGGCTCCTTAGCCCGAATGGGTGGATTACTCTTGGCTGATAGCATGTGATTGACTATATCAGCTAGGTATAAATTAAAAAGGCTCAGTGCCAAGACGCAACCCTGTTTTAACCCGTGCTGAGTGTTTATTTTGGCTGTGGTTCTGCTCCCATCTCCGAGTTTCACCTTCGCCCATGTTTCATTGTGCACAGCGATCATTGCTTCAAGTAGTTCCGATGGAAGCCCCCATGTTTTTAATTTCTCCCATAATCTGTTTCGGGTCACTCTGTCGAACGCAGACTTCAGGTCAATGAAACATGCAAATAGTCGTGTTTTCCTTCTTGTGGCTTTTTCGGTTAGAAGTGCTAAGGTTGCCAGATTTGTTATTGTTCCCATGCCCGGCCTGAAACCATTTTGAAACATCGGGATTGCACATGTCTCCTCTATCCAAGCTTGAAGGTGCACTAGTAAACACGATGCATATAATTTGGCCTCTACGTCAATCAGGGATATAAGTCTGTAGATTTCAGGCTGGCTGCGGTTTCCATTTTTGAAAATTGGCTGGATTATGTTACCTTTCCAAGAATGAGGCATCTTATTCTGCACGAATATGTGATAAAAGAGGGGTGTTAGGTAGTCTGCCCAGAAGTCAGGTGCGTGCTTAAATAGGGCATTAGAGATACCATTCGGCCCTGCTGCTCCTTCCGTTTTTAATTTTTTTAAATTATTTCTCTTAGATTCCTTACATCCATGAGGGTATTTAAACCTTCGGTGTACGTGTCTGGGTCAGCAGCCAAATGTTGCTCTGCTTGGGGTTGGGGGACGATCCTCCTCTCTCTGGGTCTTCGCTCTTGTGAGTCTTCTTGTTAATTTCTCTCATTACCGGTATTATTGTGCTCCATGTGGTTGTACATTTTATGTACATGTTGTTTCCAAGTTTCTCCGCTTATACCTGATTCTTGTTGGAGTCTTGGTCCCTTTGTTAAGTTAGGGGCATATTAACAACGGCCAGCGATAATTATCGCTGGCCGTGCTTAGCGTGAGGAATCCTATCGCCGGCTATCGCTGGAAATTATCGCCATGCTAGCGCTGTATTAACAACGCTTAGCGCAAAGGCGATAATTTTCCAGTGATAGCGATGTTTTCCATGGAACATCGCTGGTTTTCCAGCGATGTCCCATGGAAAACGAGCGATATACTTGGCGATAGGGCCTGTGGTCTTAGCCACACAATCCACCCCCCATGTTAGGTATGCCTTAGTCAGGAATTTAGCAGACGTTAAATTCCTGCGTTAAGGCATACTTAACGCAATTTAAAATATCGCTAACCCACGTTGCTAATATGGCGATACCTGGGTTAGCGATATTTCCCCTGTTGTTTTCACAGGCACGCCCCTTTGCATCTCATTAGCGATGCGATGGGAGGCGTGCAGAAAACGGACGCTAAGTCAGGAATCACGCGCTAGCGTGTCCTTGTTAATTCGGCGATAAAATTATCGCCGCTTTTCGTCCGAAAACGGACGCTAAAGCGGCGATAATTCATTAACGCCGCCTTGTTAATATGCCCCTTAGTTATTTATTATTCCCCAGAAATCCCTACTATTTGGCAGTTTATGTTTACATGAATCGGTCATTCATGTTCACTAAATGCACTATTTCTGAACGATTTTTTTCCCTAAACATACTCTTAATTATGCAATTTGGAGTAATCACTTAATTATCAGTAACTTCGCATCAAAGAGTAATGCAGAATTAACCAAAATTACTCCCATTACCCTGGCATAATCGAAATTCTGCCCAGGCCTAATCATAATCACAACATCAACATTACAACTGACATTTCACAGGAAACCAGTCCTGAATATAAAACATTCTAAGAACTACTTCCCAGGCTGCAGACAATTGACATTCAGTTTGGCTTGCTGGAGTCAGACATTATGGTGTTGTCAATCAATGGCAGAAATAGAAAGTTCTCTGCGCTGGAGGACTTGGAGAATTTCCTGGACACACTGGGAAGCTCCTGAATGGATAGGACAAGCACAAAGCAGTAACTAACAGGCACAGAAGGATAATCTAGAGTCAGTCACATGGCGGTGGGTTGAGAAGGAGGGTCTCTCTCACAAATTCATCATGGGAGAGAAAATTCAAGACCATCACTAAAGAATTAACAGGAGGCCAACAGATCGTCCTTGATATTAGCTGTCTAATGGCTACTTGAGGGTATAAGATAAGGATAATATATTGCATTGCTTGCTGGTAACAATGTTTTATTCGCTGGGATATGCTGGTGGGGCCTTTGAGTTGTTGGAAATGTTCTCCTTTGCATGAACAGTTGACCACTTTATATTGTTGGTGGGCAGGCCACACCCCTATATGGGTGGGAATGTGGACTGTTAACACGTTTCTCTTGAACCTGTATGCTTGTGAGTTTAAATGGGAGAATTATGATAGCCACTATTGCCAAACTGAGTTACATAAATAGGAAGCCTGGTTGGGTAGTTGGGATGAAGGTTAATAGCCTGCCTGCCTATAAAATGTAACATAGTGCATTCCCAGTTGGATTGCACCTCTTGGTCAGGGATTGAAGAGTTTGCATGAGGCCCGGTTGTATCTGCTGTCTAGATCGTGGTTTTATCATCTGTACATATTTAGTTCCCCTTTGTCCATAAGTGCCCTTTACCTGTGTGCTGAAAACTCTGCCCAACATAGTGTCAAATGCAGACTGAACCTGGGATCTGGGTGGGATTTTGTTTGCTTGTTTGGTCATAGACGTTGCTGTTGTGGTGACCGGGATTGATTGTAGGTGCAGGTCATAATGTCCCGTCCTATTCAGAGCCATGCCCTGCTCTTCACTTGAAAGATCTGCTGCTGCTATCATTCAATGTGAACAGGCTTACCAACAATATTAACTGCATAATTAGTATCTATATGCGAAGCTCTGATACAGGAGTCATAACTCTCTCCGCAAGAGAGTACAGTTGAGATAAGTAAGGTGGTCTTATCGAGTAATATTTTGAGCACACATGCTTAAGGTGCAGGTTCAGCATTGTACAGGAAGGGTGGAGATTCTTTCCCACAAGTATCTCTCAATTCACATCAACAAGACTTTGAAGGACCTAGAGAGACTCTATGTCTCTACAAAGGCTAAGATTGAGGGCATGACAGTGTTGTTCAGTTCTGTAGTTTCACCAACCAGAACTGAGCCATATCTCTTTTCCGACAATTCTAGGGTTATGACTGAAATAAGAATCATTTCATCAGGAGCGGGGACTGGAGCATGACAACGGACCCTAGGCTAGATAGATCGGGCAGACCATATCTACAAATGCTTTGACGACAAAGGTTTTAGAAGTATTAGAGGCACTAAGAGGTGAGGCAGAGAAGAAAATGCAAAACCCAAGCACAGAAGAGGCATTCTGATAATGAACCAAAAAAAAACAATAACTTCTTTTGAGCCCCCACCTTTTAGTATAACACCAGTAGGTGAGCCCTTTTTGAAATAGTGTATCAACATTGGGTGAGGATGGTATAGGTAGCAGCAACATTATTCCTAGTGTATATAGAAAATTGGTTGTTAGCCCAGTCGCGGCTCCTGGAGGGAGTGCTACGGGGCGGTGGGGCAGTGGAGGGGCTGGGTGGGGGGTAGTAAAATCCGGCATATGGCCTAACGGAGTTAAGTACATAAATACATAAATAAAACGAATTACATTGCGCGCGCCGCATCGCCATTTGGCGTTGCAGCGCGCGCAATGTAATTCGTTTTATTTATTTATTTATGTACTTAACTCCGTTCGGCCGTATGCCGGAGTTTACTACCCCCCGCCCCACCGCACTCCCTTCAGGAGCCGCGACTGTGTTAGCCTGTCTAATTGAGCACTGCATGACGCTCAGCTTTGCCGCACCGGGGGTGGGAGCCAGCAGCAGCGAGTCCACAGGACTCCACCAACCAGGCTCCCTTGCTCCTTCCTAACGTCTCATCACTCCTCAACGCCTGGAGGCGCATATAACCATCGGCAAGCCAGGGCGGGCCCGTCCTTGTCCCTCATTGCCAGGAAGAGGCAGGGCAGGGCCACCTCTCTTTGTGTTGAGATAGCCCATCTGGACTCAATGGACTTTTGCCTGCTAAGACTACAACTGTAAGTGCTGGACACTGTTCCTTCGCCCCTTCTTTTTACTTTCTTTGTGAGTTAAGGCTGGACGTCCTTCTTTTGTGTTTTTATTCTTTTTAGCAAGTGCTTATTGCAAGATTGGATATTCGTTTTTAAACTGATTTTTAATATCTCATTGTCAACGGGATGGGGAAAAGCAAGACCAATGCTATGGGGGGGTAGGCGGGGGTGGGGAAGAAGGCAGTTGGGCCCCGCTTGAAAGCCACCAAAATCAGTAAAGCAAAAGTATCTCGTAAATCTGCAGCTAACAATTGCATCTTAGATCGCATTGATGATCTACTGATAGAGTGTCAAGATATTCTGGTTTCTGATCCGAATATATCCACCACAGCCAATTTGTCCACCCCAGTTGAGATCCCTCCTCCCCTTAGCCCAATTCCTATAACCATTAAATGAATCCCATCTATTTTCAGTAAACGCACTACAAGGAGTATAAAGAACAAGTCCCTTAGCCTGAGCAGTACTAGGCAACCTGTTGTTGCTAGCGATGTTGACGAGGTAGGGAATCCTTATCCCCTCCCTGCAGAGACAGAGACAAACATAATAGTTGTGGATAACGTCGATATTACCAACACCAATGATTCTATTAATACTAGCATACTCTTGGATAACAGATTCTTACCATTACAGGACCTGCAAGATAATCTCCTGGGAAGGGTGGTAGAAGCAGAGACGGTATCCCCCTCAGCCAAATCCAGCTAATATTAGTAAGGAACAAGAACTAACCAAGGAAAGGGCAGAGGGAGATCTAGTAAAGTCCACTTTCGTAGAGTTGGACACAATAACAACTATAAATGAGCTTAGGGCTGAAGTCATTACCCTCAAAGCATTAATTCTGGGGCTTACAAATCAGGTTAAACTTCTCCTGGATAGAGACTCAACAAAAGCGAGCATCCCTGATCAATTGTAGGCTTTCCAACTACACATCGGGAAAGCATAGTTTCTTCGAACACCACCAATAGTATAGTCCCTTTAATGTCTATTCCCATACCCTTTCCTACAAAATTCACTAATTTGAAAACTCAGGCAACAGTGGGTAGAAATGTGGATAGAAATGAACCCCTTGCTGATGATAACGAACGTTACTTTAGTAACAGGTTTGAGGAGACCCAGGGTCCTACCAAGAGCATCTTCTTGACAAATGTGCCCAAAATTCAGTCACATATTAAATATGAAAATAACAACTCCCTAATAAATAAATTGGTCCATTTCATCTGCAAGGTTAGAGGGTGCAGGTCTGTTATCAGAGACGACATTTTATGGGCAAAAAGGATAACCCATCGCTCCTCCCAAACGGACTCCATCGAACTACATCTGAGGAATGAGAATCTCGCACATAACCTAATAGCTCTTGAGGCAAGGACATGTTCACCCTCTCACACTAGAATCCAGATGAAATACACTCCCACTGGTACACTGATGCTTCAAGCCCACAAAAGGCATGACACTCTGCTGGATACAGACTCAACTTTGGCCAATATCGATTGACTGGCATCCCCAGCATTGTCATGCTATATGACACCCCATCACACTGATCTAACTGCTCATCCAGCCCTTATCGATATGCCCCATGAAGACCCAACGCTAGACGTCATTCCTCAGTCTTCTAGTTTCGAAGCGTTTGTTAGTCCACAGCCTATGAATGGCAGTCTCGGGACAAGCCCTAGCCAGCAAGCTGTAGCAATAAGTCCACAGACGGGAGACGCAATTGATGGAAACCATCTTACTAGCCCTGATTCAGGAGGCTCATCTTCCACATTACCTAAACTATCCTGGAATGTGGCTGGGATAAGATCTAAGGTAGCGCTCCCTGATTTGCTACAAAATATCGAACATTTTGACATCTGTATGCTACAGGAAACATGGGCCTCAGCACCTGCTTTTATTCCGAGATACACCACCTTATGCTGCCCTGCAGTCAAAAACAGACCAGGTCGACCAGCTGGAGGGCTCCTGAAATGGACCAGAATTGATCTACAGTGTACCATGAAAGAAATCAAGAACAACTGTCCCGATACCCTTGCGGTTAACCTCAAGGGCAGGAATGGTATGTCTGTGACACTATTCAATGTCTATGCACGTGGCACCAAGACGGGTTGTAGTTCTCCAACACTTCAGGCGCTGGAAAACTGCCTCGAGAAAAGAGACTCTTCCTCTCCGCTAATAATTGCTGGAGATTTTAATATCACTTATGAACCACTGGATTGCGAAGATCTAACCAGCTCTGACCAGACAGATGAGTTGTGGTCTGTTCCCCCGCTTGACCTACCGCCAAATAAAAAATGGACGGGACCAGTACTGCAGCTCCAAGCTAGAACTCTTGAGTACGGGCTAAAGACAGCGAATGGACGCACCAAATCAGATAGGAAGGGGGCAAACACTTTCAATCGAACCGTGAACACGAGTCAAATTGACTACATAATAATTGATGTAAGATTATGGCCCAGTGTGCTGGACATGATAGTCGGGACGACAACTGACAGTGACCACAACCCGCTTGAGTTTGCCAGGACATCACCCTGGCCCAGATATAGTAGCCCCTCTGGCAGTAAATTATCATCTAAGATGATCTGCCCTACGAATGATAATAGGCGCTTGAGATGGGCACGTGTAGCAGTGGACACCTCCAAGTGTGAGAAAATGAAGCGTTTACTACTTGAAAACATCGGAAATCTCCAGAATATACATGACCATCGGGAGGAGCTCCTAAAGGTCACATAAGTACATATATATTTCTTCGAGCAGCTAGCCTCCTTATTCATTTTGCCAACCCGGCTCCAAAGCAAGAGGCCAACTGGCCACCCACAATCTTCTTGGTTTAATGAAGACTGCAAGAGACTACGGGCAGGACTGGCTGCTGCGGTTAGAACAAATAACGTCCTAGAAATAAGAGAGGCTAGAAAGACCTACAAGACAGCCCAGGTGATAGCAAAAAGGGATTGGGCTGAAAATCGCTGGGCTCTAATCCGCGAAGCTTGCCAGAAGAAAGATTCACAACAGTTCTGGTTGCTGGTCACGAGGAGAGAGGCCGATAGACCTAGGCCACCCACTAGTAATATTTCTGTAGCCACCTGGGTTGACCATTTTCCAGCTGTATATACAGGACAAGCAGAGTCGACCATTGAAGAAACTTCATATGAATATACTGGCATTCACTACAGTGAGTTATTTTCCTTAGCTGAAATTAACCAGAGCATAATTTCCACAGCCAAAAATAAAGCTTCTGGTCCCGAAGGTGTACCTAGCGATGTCTTTCTCAACGACATCCCGAACTGGACTAATTACATCTGGGCTCTTGCCAATGGAATCGCTGCTGGGGCACCAATACCCCCATCTTGGAAGGGAGCAGAAGTAATCCCGGTCTTCAAAAAGGGGGACTGTGCTCTGCCCTCAAACTACAGACTGATTAGCTTAAATCGATGGGGCTCAAAAGGTTTTCTCCCGTGCTCTTTTGTCTAAGATCACACACTGGATGGAGGAAAATAACATCTTATCCCCATTACAAGCAGGGTTCAGGAGGAAAGTCAGCACCATCGACCAAGGTTTTAGATTTGCTTTACTGGCCTGGAAGACAGTCACTATCGAACACACCAGTCTTTATATTGCTTTTATTGACTTAAAATCGGCTTTCGACCTCATCCCAAGGCCCAAACTATGGCAGGTACTGTGGGAATTGGGGTTACCTTCGGAGCTTCTTGCACTGGTTGTTCGGCTGCACGAGGATACTTAAGCAAGGGTTCGTTGGGGGGATCAAGGGCAATTGACTGAACCAATCAAAGTCATTAGGGGGGTCCGCCAAGGTTGTGTCTTGGCCCCCACCCTGTTCTCACTCTTCATCAACGGGGTAGTGAAGCATCTGGAGGAAGTCCCCGCTGATGCCCCTACACTGGGGGGAGGAAAAGTAACAACCCTACTATACGCGGATGACACATTAATAGTCTCCAAGACCCCCAGTGGCCTCCAACTTCTCCTTGACCGTTTTGTAGCCTTCGGCAACCAGAGAGGCCTGGAGGTTAACACCTCGAAAACTAAGCTCCTGACGATTAACCCACACAAATCGTTTAAAGGTAAATTAACGCTGGGGGGGGATACCTCCGGAGAGAGTGGCCACTTTTGACTACTTAGGGGTGACCCTACCGGAGACAATGGCATGGAGACACCACATTACCAAGAGGAATCTACAGCAGAAGAAAACCTCTGGGGCATTGGGCCTCCCAAACCAGACCAATAGCAGCCCCGCTGCAGATATATGATCAGAAGGTAGTAGCCTCAGCCTTGTATGGGGTGGAAATCTGGGTTTTGACAATCTTGAGGGCCTATTGCATACAGAAAACAAGTTTATAAGATCTCTATGCTCCCTTCCCCAGAGTACTCCGCTCATCCCTCCAAGATTGGACATGGGTAGAACTATAGTGGAAAAAGCAAGGCTTCGCCCCCTTCTCTTCTGGCTACGACTTAGCTTAGCTGCTATGTTGTAGCCTTCCAAGAACTTTGCAGACTAGATCGCTTCAAAAAAATACGCTGGCTCACCAAAGTTCAGACTCTGCTTACTGAAATAGGCCTGGATACCTTGTGGGATGCTCCCGATCCGAGCCTTTTGCCAAGCAGAGAAGTTATAAAGACCCATTACTGGAATTGGGTGGCACAGACAACCGCCTCCCAAATCTCCGTTGGCCGTTTATCACTAGAGTTTATGGAGTCTAAGTGGCTAGGTGTCTACGAACAGTATCTAGAGGTAATTTCGACACCACAAGACAGGAAGCTCTGCAATTAATTTAGATTCGGCTGCCTCCCTGTGAATTCTTTCACAGTGGCTTGGCAGCGATCTACAGAGGCGGCACAGCATTGCCCAGGTTGCTCCGGGTCCCTTGAGACAGTTAAACACATTTTTTTCGTGTGCCCTTTATATACCATCCCGAGATTAAATTGGTTAGCACCTGTCTGTAGGCTGATGGGAATCCGGTGCCATCAAGAAGCTTTTCGTATTTTAAAAATAGATCCCAGGCCAGTAATAGTTTGTGCAGTGGCAAAATTTCTAGGGAAAATGTGGATTATCAGACGTCATGTACTAAAGAACAGATAAAGTAGGCTCCAATGAACTACCAGTGACTAATTTTAACTTGCTTTTAAAAAGGAATTATTGCTCTACCTGCTATATTGTATTTTTGCACTATTTTGCATTTGCACTTTACTTGTAAACCTCTGTGGGTTTTCAACTTTTTTATTCAGTGTTTTTAATATCAACATCAAGATGTAGGTTTTAATTTGATATCCAACCTTGTCTAAAACTGTATTATCGCCACACTGGCAACAAGTGATCCTTCTGTATTGTTTGCACTTGCACTTTTATGGTCGTAATGACCAAATAAAGTATTACAACCTTGGAGTACTGCATGAGAGTAATGTTTTAAACAAAGGTCTTGGATTTTTCCCTACCAATAAATGTCCTTTTTGTGGTGTATATGCTGACTTAAATAACTTTATTAGAATCCTTAAACTTAAATGTCACTTTGCTCTAAATGTGCACAAACTTAAACATAATGTAGAACAGGTTAACCATCCAATTTAACTGTAACAGATGTTTGTGATATACACAAACTAGTGACACTAGATTTAGATAATGACAATGATTTGGAAGTAGAAGACATACTTTGAGACAATGATACCCTAATATTTGTGACCCTAAAAGTTGAAAGCCTTTACATATGCATAAAAACAGAGTTTGGTTTGTTAGCTGTGGATTGGTACTTATCGTCTAGGAAAGTCAACTATCACAAACAGATGGTTATGTTACTTCAAATGGTAGAGCTGATATTGTCACACAATTATTGAATGTATTGTCTACAGTGGTGCAAACAATTCCAGGGGACTGCATTCGGCTCTGGGTTTGTCCCCCCTTATACCATCGTTTTTATGGGTTGATATGCGAGTGTGGTCCAATGGTGCCAAAGACTGGCTTCAATAAATCTATTTCTGGAGCAGGTACATCAATGATATAATTATAGTCAACATCGACATCGTGGTAACAAATGCTTGGCCATCATAATTATTAAAATGAGAACACATATAATGTGAAGTTAACACTGAATATGCGGTTTCTGGATGTCAAATTTTAAATAGTGGATGACCGGATTCATTTCACTCAGTTCCGAAAAACTGCAAGCAACAGCACATCAGACTAGGACAGTGCAAACCCAAAATGTGTTAAGAATGCAGTTCCATATGGGGAAATGTTTCGGAAGAGAAGAGACTGCAGTGAGGACACTACGTTTGAATCAACTCTTCAGGCAATCAAAACATGACTGAGAGACTGAGGCTAGAACAACAAAATATTAAATCTTCCAGAAAACAGGACCTGAAAGATAACTAGATCAGATACGCTACACACCTCAAAATCAACTGAGAGCAAAATAGAGGTGTACTCATTACTGCTTACTTCAGCTCCAGTTAAGACATTTAGAAGATAGTGAATAAATAATAGAGGGCCAGATGTACTAAGGTTCCCGTTTGCATTTCTTAAATAGCCACTCCGCATGAATCGCTATTTAAAAATACAAAAGGATATGTACAAAATTTGTGATTCCCTAATAGTGATTTCTACAGATTAGGAATCGCAAATAGGAAATGCCATTGCATTCCCGCTTATGAGCGAAACAGGAAATGGTTTGCATTACTTAAATTGCAATTTCCTAATAGGAAATCACAATTTAAGGAATGCAAAGCCAAAGGTGCTTCTGGCCTGAAGGCCCCCCTGTAGGCTTCCTGAATTTCCTAGTGCACACGTAAGTGCACATGTGCCCTAGGGGCATATGTGCGCTTCATGTCACAATAAAAAAAAATCATGGTTACCATCGACTTGAAGTCGATGATAATTGCATTTCCTAAATGCCCAATTCACATTTAGGAAATGCATTGTAAATGTGCTTTAGGAATTGCAAATAAGTAATCCCTTTTTGCGTTTCATAATTTGCAGTCGCAACTTGCAATTTCTACAATGTAGAATTCGCAAGGTGCGACCGGTTTTGTCCCTTTGTCCATCTGAAAAGGCCATTTAGCATTTCTTTTTTAAGTTTAGAAAGCTTTATTCGACAAGAAAGCGAGAACAAGGTACAAAACAATAGACCTTAGAATAAAATACAAATCCACCTAGTGACCCAAACAGAAAAAGGATAAAATTCTAATAGCAACTGAATTAGTAAAGAGATAACCACTCTAAAAGAAAAACATAGTCGCAGAGTACCATAATTAATCTAGCATTTTTGATTTTAGTTTTAGGGGATAGGAAAGGCAGAAAAGGAAGAAAGAAAAAACTAGAGGGAAAAGGAAAGAAAAAACTAGAGGGAAAAGGAAAGAAGGAAAGAAGAAAGTGAGAAAAAAAAGCATCAATCATATACCATAAAATTTATAAAACTTTCCAGTGACAGCAATCTACAGAATATATAAACGCAATACAGAAGTAAGAATCCTAGAATAAACAAAGCATACATAGGGGTAGCAAAATAATTCATGGTGGTTGAAAAACAATAGTATTAACATTGGCAAGTAGTGCAGAAGAAGATACATAGTTAGTGAGAGGGGACCAAAAGGCCTCTTTGCAAATCAACTGCTGAGATGTGGCAACAAAGGCTCTGTCTAGCCTATGATGTTGACAAAGTAGGTTCCACCAAGCTGAAAAAGAGACCTTGGAGGCATTCTTCCAATTCGAGGTTATGACCTGAAATGCAATGGCAATTGCTAAATCAATAAAAGCACCAAGTTTTCGGACACCCAACCAGCGTGTGGAGGAACTTCCCCAAAAAATTGAGTTGATATCGAAGGGAAAATTAATAGAACAAATTGAGGCAATGGACTTGCAAACCCGCGTCCAAAAAATTGAAATATTAGGGCAAAGGAAAAAAGAATGCAAATAAGTACCAGGGGTGGTGTGGCACGACCAACAATTAGAAGACAAGGCCGAATTGAATTTAGAGATGGCTGAAGAAGTTAAAAAAAGTGTTTTGTAGAAAAAAAAAGTGTCTGAGTAGTGATAGCATTACATGAAGTGTGGGGTACCCGGGCCCAGATGGTGTCCCAAGTGTGAGTAGGAAAAGTGTGTTGCAGATCTGTTTCCCACAAAAGTTCAATTTTGTTTTTGGGACGGGGAGATAAGGGGAAAAAAAGGAGTTTGTATATGTGAGAAGCCCTAACCTCGGGAGAGAGAGATAACAATTGGGTATAATAGTCAGAAGTGGACTGTGCAATATCTGAAAGGAGAGAGAGCTGCTGAGTTATATGCAGGTTCAGCGATTCAAATTTTGAAGGGGATACAGCCGGAAAATTGTATTTGGACCGAAGTTCCTGAAAAGACAGAAGCTGCTCGTTGTGCAGTAAGTGTCTAACCTGTATCACACCCTTGATTATCCAGTCCTTCCAAAAAATAGTGAGATTAGAAAGTTTAATAGATTTGTTGTTCCAAATAGAGGAGTCTAAGAATACCTGACGCGGAGAGTTTGATTTGCTATGAATAGGATAAAGAATGGATATAAGATACGAAATAGTAGGAGACTTAAATGAGCGAGGAGGAGGAACAACGTGAACTAACGAAGAAAAGGGAAAAGGATAAATGCTTGCTTCCTCTAATTTGTGCCATACTGACAAAGGAGGATTATCCTTTGAAGAAAAGTAGGGCATCACCTGTCGCAGTAGGAAAGCAGAGTGATATTGACGAAAATTGGGAAAATTAACACCGCCTTTGTCTTTAGGAGCTGAAAGAGCGGAAAGAGATATACGAGCCTTCTTGTTATTCCAAAGAAACTTACTCATTAGACTGTTAAGGTTGTTAAAGAATTTTAGAGGAAGTCTTATCGGTAACATGGAGAGATAAAAATTAATTACCGGCAGCATCATCATTTTGGAGGTGTCCAACCTACCCCACCAGGACAAATAAAGAGGAGACCACCTCTCCGACATGGCAGAAACTTTAGACAAGATCTCATCTAGATTCAATTTGACCGTTTTAGCAATTGACGCAGAATATTTAATTCCTAGACAAGTGATGTAGTCTGTATTCCATTTAAAATCCATCCCCTCAAACATACTTCTGTGGCAGTATTTATTAAGCGGAAGAATCTCAGATTTAGAAAAATTTAACTTATATCCAGAGATGGCAGAATAGGAATAGAGAAGATCGACGAACGCCGGTAAAGAAGCAGAAGGGTTAGAGATGTATAAAAGAATAACATCTGCGTAAGCAGTAAATTTTACTTCAATAGACTTATGAGTAAAACCACGGAACGTAGAGGAGTTCCTTAGAGAATGAAGGAAAGGTTCAAGAGACAAAATAAAAAGGAGAGGAGACAGGGGGCAACCTTGGCGAGTACCACGTTGGAGAGTAAAATAAGAAGATTGAGAACCGTTAACAAAAACCGAAGTGGTAGGCGAAGAATACAACAAACTTATAAGAGATAGAATAGCAGAGCCGAATCCATGCCACTTCAGGGCACGCAACATAAAAAGCCAATGAACGCGGTCAAAAGCTTTCTCCGCATCCAGGGTAATAGCTGCAGAAGGGATAGAACTCTTTGAAGCAAGATGTATAATGTTCAGAAAAGTTCTAGAATTGTCCGCAATTGTTCTACCTTTGACAAAACCTGTTTGTTCATATCCAATCAAATCCGGGATAACCCTGTTAATGCGAAAAGCAAGGACTTTGGCAAAAATCTTACAGTCAAGATTAATCAAAGAAATAGGGCGGTAGTTAGCGCAGGAAGAGGGATCCTTACCTTTCTTGGGGATTAAACAAATCATTGCTTCCAGGAAAGAGCCACGAGCCTCCTTACAAGAAACAAAAGTACTGGAATAGAGATAAGAGATGAGGGAGTAAAAACTGGGAAAAACAAGAGTAGAATTCGGCAGTAAAGCCATCTGGACCAGGAGATTTGTCCTTTGGTATCAAAAGTAGAGCAGACTTAAGTTCAGAGAGAGAGAGGTCTTCTTCTAAAATCTAGCAGTCGGGAAGATCAGAGGAGCGCGGAGGAAGAGTTTCGAAGAAAGAGTCCAGCTCCTTCTCAGAAGGAGAGGATTCTGGAGTATACAATGTCTTATAGAAGTCTGTAAAGCAATTCAAAATTTCGTCATCTTTATAGTGATCCACTCCGCTAGAATCAGTAATTTTGACAACCTTGGATCTTTGGGATTTGACCTTTAAATAATTAGCTAATAACTTACCAGCCTTGTTGCGGCCCCCATAAAATTTAGAGTTTAGCTTAAGTAAAGTTCCGGAGGCCTCCTCAGTAGATTTTTTATTAAAATGACAACTTAGCGCTAACTAGTTTCTTTAGATTATCCTCACTACTAGAAGTGAAATAAGCATGTTCCAAACGCTTAATAGAATCTAATAAGGAAGCAGTATCTTTAGAAAATTGTTTCTTTTTAACCGCCACATAATCAATTATGAACTCTCTGGCAGTAGCCTTGAAGGCATCCCAGATGGTGGAGAAAGGGATGTCCGGGGAAGCATTCCTGAGGAGAAATTCCTGTAAGAACTCCTTAAATCGCTCTGTAAATATATTATCTTTAAGTAAGTAGTTGTTAAAGCGCCATCTACGTGGCCGAGAAGAATACGACGAAAGGTCTAGACTAATTAGGACTGGAGCGTGATCAGAGATGAGGATGGACCCGATATCGGCGTGAGTCAAATTGGGAAGGAGAGGAGGGCTCAAGAAAATATAGTCTATTCTAGAAGAGGATTTGTGAGTAGGGGAGAAAAACGTGTATTCTAATGTGTCCGGATGAGATATTCTCCATGCATCTACCAAGCCTCTGGATTTAATTGTAGTAGAAAAGGATTTTTGCATTCTGTTGGGGATATATCTAGCGTTGGATTTCCTATCTATAAAGGGGTCTAAAACCTGATTGCAATCCCCACCCACCAGCAGATTAACATCAGGGCAGGAGTGAAGGGTGTGAGACATATCCTTCCAAAATTGTACATCCACACCAGTAGGGCCATAGATATTTCACAAAGAAATTGGGGAATCATTTATGAGGAGATGTAATAAAAGCCATCAGCCATCAGCGTCCTTTTCCTCTTTTTCCACAGCCAGAGTAAGTGATTTATGTATCAAAGTGATCACACCATTCTTTCTATCCCTGGACGGGGAGCAAAAGACATGTCCAACCCACTGCTTTTTAAGAGTATTAATTTCATTTTCATTCAGATGGGTCTCTTGAAGCAAAGCAATTTTACATTGTAGCCTAGACAGATGAGTGAGAACCCTTTGTTTCTTAACAGGATTGCGTAAACCCTTAACGTTCCATGAAATAATACGAACATTTTCAGTCATAGTGTTCAAAAGAAAACATAATTAAACAGCAAAATACGCAATGAATATCCACAAAGAATAGCTGTAATAAAAGATAAAACTGGAAAGAAATATAATTATGGGATAAACATGAAAAGATAGCAATTAAACCATATTCAAAGTACCATAATGCAGAATAATAAGAAAAGTAAAATAGGAAATGATGATCAACAGAAAAACTGAAATCATTGATGCTATTGTCACATATTGCGTTATAAAATGAAAACAGTCTAGAGTCATAGGAAAGTAAAAAGAGACTAGAACAGATAACCAAAGAAAGAAAAGAGATAGAGGGAATGAGGAAAAAGGAAAAGGTGATAGATACATGAAAGATGACAGAAAGCCAGAAGACTTTAGTCAAGAATGACGATGAATGAGTAACAAGTTGAGAAATAAGCATGAGGGTGCGGGGAACCACGAAGAAAAGAAAGACGACCACACTGACCAAAGCGCCGAGAGCGGGCAGAGCCAATAAACTAAACAAATAGATAAGAGTTAGGAAGAGGAGATAAAGCTAAGAGAAGAGATAAAGAAAAGAAAAGAGCCTATAAGAGAGTATGTAGGCCGTGCACGGCCAGTCGAGGAGAAAAGGAACAATCAAAGAGCTGTGCAGTAGACTCAAGACAAACGAGCAATGGAAACATGAATGGAAGACCAAATAATTAACACTTACCAACACGAGGGCAACCATGGAAATATAGGGAGGAGGTAAATACGTAGGAAGGGAAGAGCATCTGGGATGAGGGTTTGCACGAGAAGAGAATACATCTGTAAAGGGAGACGGGGAAAAACATTGATGAGAGATAACCAATACATAAAACATCACCCACATTGAGCTAAAAAGCCACAACGTTGAAATGAAACATACAAGTTAACAAACAATGAACTGTGAATTAGTGAGGAAGAGCTTCGTATAACTTAATAACATGCGAAAAGAGGACTAGATAAGCTCATGACCCTCCAAAGTCCATTTCGTCCCCTTTGTGTCGAGAGATGAATTGGCATAAGTCGTCAGAACGATCAAAGGAGTAGGACCTCTCCTTATACGTAACCTTAAAGAAACAAGGATGAACCAAACCATATCTGGCATTCATTGAGCGGAGAGCCGGCCGCAAAGATAGAAACTCCTTGCGGCGGGTTGCAGTGGCTCGAGCAACATCCTGTGAGAAGAAAATTTTGTGACCAGACCATAGTATCTGCTTTCTCTGCCTTGCAGCCGAGAGTACCAGCAACAAATCAGTATATTCCAAGAACAGGACAATGATCCCTCTAGGACGATTAGGAGATGATGACGAAGAGGCACCACCAGATTTGGGCCCTATGCGATGAGCTCGTTGTAGATTTAGGGTAGTGCCATCCTTAAGCCCCACCATTTTAGGAATGTGAGTTTTTAAGAAGGACAGCATGTCAGAGCCTTCCTTGCCCTCAGGAATGCCAAAAATGCACAAATTATTACGGCGATTGCGATTTTCTAAATCTTCAGTTTGTGACTTAAGGAGAGCAATCTCTTTAGACATAGCCGCAACCTGAGAAGCAACATCCTGAACATCGCTGATTTTTTGTTCCACCACTGACATTCTGGAATCCAGATTTGACCATTTTTCATCCAATTTTTGGAGAGTTGCGTTAGTGTCAGTAACAAAAGGCTTTATCAACTTTATCTCCTCCATAAGATCCTCCAATGTGATAGTAAGTGGAGATTTAGTGGGAGAATTAGGCTCTTTCTTCCGACGTTTGGATGAAGCAGTGGAGTTAGAATCCTTACGAAGAGCTGACATGTTGATATTGCTCTTCTGCCCAAGGGATGAAACCGGATCCATGAGTATGAGAGAGTTACAACAATGCCTCACCCACTACAAGACAAAGTTGGAGACTAGTGCAGGGACTGGAAAACTCCTTCTCAGTGTAAAAAAGTAGCCGCTGACAAAGAGGAAGAAATATGTAATTTTACTGGTAAAATTTGTAGAGGCAACAGTCAACAGGGGCCACACATGCTTAAGAGGTACTGACACAAAATTCAAAGAAGAATTGTATTTATCACGCCCCTTTGCAGCGGAAGCCAGAATGCATATGGAGACACATTAGTCAGAAAAGAGTATATTAAAAATTAAGCTGCCCCATGTAAATAGCGGATAAGAAATGCAGACATCAATCCATGAGGAAGTAAAGCAACGCAGAGAACTCCACTCTGTTATTAAAGCTGCGCAGGAAACCCTATGACAGTCCTCTCTGTATAGTCAAATCAAAGCACAAACCGGGTACTTCAGCTTAAAACACAGGTGTCCATGAACTTCTCTCTGTTTAACACTTCCAAATCTCCTTCATGAATAGTGGTGGCGCTGTTAACTTAATCACTTCAATTTTGAAATAACCTTCATGACCATCGCGCAGAAAAGCCCTCTCCGTTTTCAGAACCGGCACATAAGGCAATCTTAACCACCTGAGGTAAAGACCGCGCTCCGCCGAAAACAAAATGGCGGGTGCTACCGGCAGCGCAGAGGAAAATGGAGCGCGACGGGGTCAGGGCGATAGGTAGCGTAAAAACAACAAATGAAGACTGCTACCTGATCCCCTGCGTCCGCTCCTCAGCCGCCGCTACTTTTAAATCACATGCCGACGCGGAAAGGCTCCAAAAATCTGCAAGGCTCCGACCGGGTCGCGGAGCTTCAGCCGAGTGCGGCAATCTTGGTGGCGGCTCAAGCCACGCCCCTCCATTTAGCATTTCTTAATGGGGCGATAATACGATTTGACCCATTAAGAAATGCTAAATGTCTTCGCACATCTGGGCCAGAATCCCTTACGAGATGTACCAAAACTTAAATCTACAATTACTGAGCAACCACTGGTAATTTATTCATGTTGATGTACTATCAGGGAAATTGACAGCCCTAATGATACGCAAACTATCTCAGGGAAAGACAATTTGCTGAGACAGCGTAAGGGTTTCTTTTCAACCATGGCTTATGTTCATGTGCACATTGCAGTTAGACAAGAAAGTGGACTTATTTAATAACACATTATTTCATCAATTTTGTGAGCATCCATTTAATCTGTGTGGTCTTATGTGACTGTAACAAAATTCACATAGGTAGCACTGCAAGACAGCTGAATCTTAGAATACAAGAGCATGTCGGGGCCTGTAGAAAAAAGACACTTCATATCCTCTAGTAATACACTGTCAATACATATTCACCCATTCCATGGTAATGCCAGTCACCTCAGATTCCATGGGATTGTCAATGTTAAACCTGAATCCCATAGTGGTAATAGAATTCTCTGGCTGAGACAAACAGGAACAAGATGGGTCAGTCAAGTGGGTTCTGTTGAATATGTGCTCAGTGTGAACCATGAATTACATCATTTCTTATAGACTTAAGACATATCATGAACCTAACTTATTAGGGCACTATGGGCCATGTAATTGAAATTAATCAGAGAATTGAAAGATTTGTATGACAAGAATCCCTTATTACTGCTACTGGGAGAGCTACTGAATGGCAAATAAGAGCTGAATGCATTCTTTACCACCCGGGTGCAATATGTCTTAGTCAAGATTACGAGGAAAAAATGTGAGCATGGTGACGTGAGATGGCTTCTAGCACACCAACTACATCAGACGCAATCCTCCTCTGCAATATCAGGCATCAGGGATTAAAAAGGGAATTGAAAACCTATGCACTTACCATCACCAATGGATTTGCCTTGTACTTTCAGAAATTGTATTGCTCTGACCACAAGAACTCCATAGAATGGAAAACAATTTTCGGGTAGATAACCTTATGCCCACTGTAGGATATCCAACTTTTCTGCATGGTCACCCAGATTCTTCACCTTTTCTAGATGCCATTTTTTCTAGCTTTAGAACTCTGTTGACTTTAACCCTGCTAACCAGATGTAACGTACTTGTGCTCCCCTTTAAACATGCTTAAATTGGCTTATTCCTGATTGGCACATTTAAGTTGCCTGTAAGTTCCTGATATATGGTCTAGAAACTGCAGCCAGGGTATCGAAGTTAAATGCTACTGGTTGACTGCAGCACCTATTGTGCAATCTACTATAGTAGCAGTGCCAACATGGCTTCAGGCATATCCTGTGTAGCCTGACAGTTGCAGTGTGAAATCAGCAGTGCAACCTGTCAAAATAACCCTTTTTTAAGACCTCTGTTCTAAATATTTGTAAGTCGTCCGTATAGAGCCCTTGCAGCTTACAAGGCAGGTGCATGGTATTTGAAATTGGGACAGGTAGAAAAATAACATTACCATATTCCTAAAATGAAAGGGCTCCAAAACTTATTTTCACTGTGGCAGGATTGTCATCCTATGCAGAAAAACACAGTACAGATTAAAATACTTATACTTCTAACTCAGGAATTGTTCCAGCAAGAAAAATCATGAAGCCACTATGTTTAATCATTATTAAAACTCCAAGTCAATGGTGAAATTTGTTTTTAAAATAAATTGTATGTAATGGTAACTTTTAGAAAGTTACCCTTCACCTGCCTAAATTTTCAGAAGGCTAATTGGCATTAGCCTCTGCCAATTACCCGCCTGTTTTCAGTCCTGATTGAGGTGTGAAATTCCACAGAGGAGCTCTACAATAGGCTGACCTGAACAGGCAGGGATGACTCCTCTGAACTCAGAAAAATATACAATGTGTGGGCTGTGGGCATCCAGTTGACAGTGTCTGACAGGTCTGCTTGAGCTACAGGGAACACTTTGGTGCACTTGAAAGGGATAGAAGCGAATGCCAGGACAATTCTTGTGCATCTTCTATCTGGGTGCTGTAGGGCCTTGTCTTTGTCCTACCAGATGTTTGTCTCCTAGTCTTTTTTGGTTACAAGGCTTACTTCAGAATTAATTTTGCACTGACACATGCCATTTTGAGCTTGTTTGCAGGAAGCAAATAGGAACTACTGGAAATGTGGTTGGCAGTTTTCCCCTTGACCATGGTTAGGGAAAGGCCAGTCATCCAGACAGTCCCTGGTGCCAGGCACAAATGTGGCATCCCAAGGTACCCCCCCCCTACTTTCTTTACCATTGGAAGAACAGAAGAGGACTGGACTTTCTGTCTGAAACCAGACACATGCTACACCTTGTACCCAGCACAAGGAAGCAGACTCACTCCAAGAGTCAGTTGGCTGACCTCCTGCTTGGCTACATGGACACAATAAGTTTCAAGAGGCCTTTTTACTAAAGTGCCCAGCTGACCGGGACAAATGAATTTGGACTGGACTTGGCCCCTGCCTGATACCTTGAGAGTCTCTTAGTGCCATCCCCTGAGGTCCTGTGGTCCTCAGAAGTGTACTCTTGTGGTTGTTTGGAGACCAGAAACAAGTTTGGAAACTTTGAAAAACTTTTGCTGCAGAGCCTCAGTGGTACACACCATGAAAAGCATCTGATTGTCAGTTCTACTGAGTCCGATTGAATTTCAACTTTGTCCTGCATGGAGATCACCACACATCCAAAAGCAACGACACAGTCATTATTGAATTAGAACTTCTTTTCGAACTTGAACTTATCTACTTTTCAGTGGGATCAATCCACTTGTTGTATCTGACCAGGGCTCCATTGTGGGTGGCCTCAAATTGTGAAAAGGTCCTGGACTTAAGCAACAATTGACCACCATTGGCAGCATATGCTCCTTGGTGCGTTTTCCAAATAACATTTTAAAATTCACATCTTTGGTTCCCCTGAGTTGATTTTTGTCTTTTTGGTGTAATTTTGTTTATCTCTTTACTTCTAATTCAGTTAGAGATTTCTATTGCTAGATGTTTGTCTTATTACTGTTTTGGTACTGCATAAATACTTTACACATTGCCCTAAATTTAGCCTGTCTGATCTGTGCAATAGCTACCAGGAAGTTGAGCTCAGGTTAAATATAGTGACTTTGAGGGTTCAACCTGACATGGCTTGTGATTGTGCCTTGAGGTGGCCAGTCATCCACCGAAAGTAATAATACAATTTCTATCACCCACCTTACCATAAGAGAAAAGAGAGGCTCTTGAGGAGTACAAAACTGTAGGTGAGATTAGGGTGCCCAATTAAAGACATGGTGTCATAAAAATCACCCAGAAAGTAGGGTTCCTGACAGAATTTTATAAATTCAATGACCCTTGAAAGCTAGAGTGGTCTACACATGAATAACTTTCTGGAGGATAAAAGGACCTCTAGTTAATACATCCTGAATTTAACAGTGCCCTCATTATGCTGATCCCCAAATCATTTAAAGATCCTTGCTTGTGGCAGAGTATTGTCCTATCTCACTACTTAACATACACATGAAGATCCAGGCCAGGCTCTTGGCCAGTAGGCTAAGAAAGCCCATATCTGCCCTAATATACCCCTCTAAAGTTGGGTTTATGCCAGGGTCTTCCTCTATTGATAATGAGGACTGGCTTTGGATGTGGATAAAGCTTATGACTGGCTGAGCGGGGATGGGGGATATCTGCTTCCTCCCTTGGATTCCATCCTGGCTTTGTAAAGAAAGTAAAATGTTTCTATTCTAACCCAATGACAAGGGTTAATTGTGAGGGGTTCATCCTGAAGGATTTCCCCTTAGTACATGGAACAAATCGGGGGTGCCCCCTTTTGCTTATTTCTACTTTCACTTGACTAAGGCAATTTACAACAGTATAGGGCATTGCAACACTGGTGTGGAATCAGAAAGTATGTTTATATGCAGACAACATCCTCATTAATCAGTTCAAGTCAGTCTCTTTTATATAATGCCTCATTCCATACCCATCTGACTTTTCTGATTTCTCAGGGTACAGAGTGAATTGGGGTAAAATTGAGATTCTGCCACTTACTGTAGCCACGGGGAAAAACTTGCTGGATTCATCTCCATTGAGCTAGGCCCCAAATAACCTCAAATGCATGTGCATCCTAGTACATCAGGGTCTATAAGATAGGGTGCCAGACAGTGTATGCTTTTTTATGAAAAGATCCTTTGCAGACTTCCTTAAATCACCGTTCCACTGCTAGTTGTTATGGGGAAGAATACAGGTATCTTAGATGAATATGGCCCAGAATGTAATCATTTATTTTCCATGCTGGCAATAACAATACCCACACCACTATGGAAAGGGACTATGATGAAGACCTTCGTATGAGGCGCACGAGATCACAAATTAAAATGTCCAAAGCTTACACTGCTACCTCTTCTAAAGGTCTACAGTTAACCCACAAGCTTGAGCCACTAATACATATGTTTGGGATTTTGAACAACTACGGGCGTAGTTGGAGAAAGAAAAAATCCTCCTTTTGACACCAAGTCTATTTCAAATACTCTATCGTGTTGGGAATAATCTGTTTTTTAATGCAGAGACTGGTTTCATGTTGGTATGAAAATGTGTGTTCAACATGCAAGAAGTGAACAACTGATTCAGTTGAAGACACACATTTCTAGCATGCTCTTCTGTTTTCACAATGCGTCATGAAGGCATGATAATTAAGCTTATGCAAAATTAATTCCTAATAGCTAAATATCTGCACGATTGTTTAGTTTAGAAAGGCTCATTAAGTAGTTGCAAGAACACTCAGTTGCCCTATGTTTATTTTTTAGTTTAGGAGTTATTTCGCGGATGTCGATAACACTTGCTTTTTTCTTTCAAACTATTTCCTTCACACTTTGAGTTCAGACTCTTCTATCTCATTAAATTTATGTGTTTGAACTTTTCTAATTCTACAATTTAAAATCGTCTATGTATAGTGTTTAAATGTTTCTATTTCTATGGTTTAAACTTTTCAGTTTCTTTCATAGAAAGTGAGAAGTTTTAAACGTGCAGACCTGCTGAAAAGGTCTGCACCCTATGCATGTCACCATGCTCATAGTCCCAGCATTGTTTTCAAACATAAAGATCGTATCAATATTCAGTGGTATGCGGTGGTGGCCCACCGCACTCGGCAGCCCCCCTACCTCCACAGATGGATCTCCAACTGCGCAGACAAGCTTACACCCCTACGCAACCCCGACAGACAGCGCCCCAGGAAAGCCACCTGGTTCACCGCTGACCTCTTTTTTTTTGTCCTCATTTTGCCAACGCTCATACTGAGTCTCCTCCTCTCTCCCTACATTCCGTATGAAAACCGTCTGAGAGGAAATGGAGTACTCTCTAAGAGAAATGCTGTTTCTAGTCCCATCTCCACTTCTACCTGTACGGCCCTTAGAGATACCAGAACCGCCAGCACTATTAGGCTTAATCATTGGACCCGCTTGTCCTTTCTCTCCATCCCAACATTAAGGTCCAGATCTTATCTCTACTTTCTGGATCACAGGCCATATCTGATTCACTAGCTGATATAACACTCTTTAAACATTCAGCAAAGGTCGGTGAATTTTCAGATTTCCACTTAATACATATTTCGCGTCTTGCCAATATTACTACATAGAAGGTAAACATACAACCCACCTCCTTCTTCATCCCTTCTTCTTGCGTAAGCCCAAAAAATATTAGATGTGGGCTTACCTTCATCTTTTTCCCCGAACATCTCCTAGAAAATTACATATGTCCAACCAATATTGCGTAATCTTTGGGCATTCTAAAAACATATGCAAGTCATCAGCTTCTTCATGCTTGCATCTTGGACAGCAATATTGATTACCAGTAACCTTCGACAACTTCCACGGGGACCAGTAAACTCTGTGGACAGTAAACAGATGATTTCGTTTTAGCGAGGCAGGTTTTACAACTACTCGTAACATATCGAAAGAATCCGTCCACAGAGTCTTGGCTTCCTCCTCTCTAAATTTTTCACCCCATAGGTTTCTAATGTCCGTACTAAACGTATCCTCTGCTTCCACGAAGGACCAATACCAAAAAGAAATTTCCTTTTTCCAATCATCTGTTCTTGCAAGCTGATCTAACTTCGAATCTTCCTCCTCGTGCGTCCATTTTTGAGTTTCCCACCAGGAGCCTAATTGATAATATTTGAACCTTGTCAATTTCCCCCTGGTCAGGTTACTAAGTGTTTCCCAGCTCACTAACCTGTTATCCTTCATTAGATCTGCCCAGTGAAATATACCCCCTGCTTTTAATGGTTGGCTCAATGTATCTTTCAGGCATTCAGGGGTACCTGGAGATTCCCAAATAGGTGCCCGTGCAGAATAATATGTGAATCGCAGTTTTTTCCGGACATACATCCATGTTTTCAATGCAGTATTTAATACTTTTAATCTGACCTTTTTAAAGAACTTCGGGTCTCCATACTTAAAAGGAAATAGTGCTGGCCCTGGCTAACCTCCCCGAGCATTGCGGAAAATAATAAGCCCAACGATGACCTATCGGGCTTATTTGCCAACATACGAAAATTTTTAAAATGGAAGGCATAACAATAGGCAAGCAAATCGGGTAATGCTAATCCTCCTACTCCAAGTTTTCCTCTCAACTTCCTCCATGCGATCCTGGGTCCCCTTGACGCCCATATGAAACTCCCAATTTTTCCCTGTACTTTAGCTATATCCTCTTTCCTAAAAGTTAGGGAATGGAATTAAAAGAAAGGTAGCCTTCGGAAGTATAACCATTTTTATAAGATTTACCCTGCCGTAAATGGTTAATGGTAGATTCGCCCATTTTAACAATAAACTTGATATCTCTTGACTCACTTTCTTCCAATTCACCCTTGTGATATCCTCTAACTTTTGTGTGATTATCACACCCAAATATCTCATTTGGGTTTTGATCCCTAAAACATTTGTTCTCTGATTCCATTGCATGATCTCAGTTTTATCTGTGTTAATCCTATACCCAGAAAGTGAGCCAAATTCTTCAGCCCTTCTCATCAAAATGGGTATCGCCTCCTGGGGATTTGTAGTATATACAATCAGATCATCAGCATATAATCCTAGTTTTACTTCGAACCCATTAAAATTAATAGGAAGGATCTCAATATCTGCCCTGATTGAGTTAGCGAAAGGCTCTATATATAGGTTAAATAGAAGCGGAGACAGGGGACAGCCTTGCCTTGTCCCTCTAGTTATACTGATCCAATTTGTTAAGTCTCCATTAATCAACACTTTGGCCCTGGGATTTTGATACAGATTTTTTACTGCCTCCACCATATTTTTGGGGAAATTAAAACAGATTAAGACCTCCCACAAATATTGCCAATTCACTTGATCGAATGCTTTGGCAGCATCTACTGCCACTACCATCAGGGGGATTTTTTTTCTTCTACCATATCCACTACCCCTATCATCTGGAAGGTTAGCTCATTAAGTTGCCTCCCAGGGATAAAACCTCTCTGATCCGGATGTACAACCCCTTTTATCACCTTAGACACTCTCAATGCCATAATTCCGGAATAGATCTTATAATCCGCATTTATAAGGGATATAGGTCTATACGAATCAATCTTTAGCGGATCTTTATTGGGTTTTAATATTAAAGTAATGGTAGCTTCAGACCAAGTGGTGGGGATACTCTCTCCCCTACAATATAGCCTATTACACATGGAAGTTAGAGCGGGTACTATATATTCTAATATGCAGAGATATACTTCCACCGGAAGGCCATCTGGCCCTGCTGCTTTTCCCCTCGCCATCCTTCTACACTGCATACTGACCTCCTCTTCTGTTATCTCTCTTTCCAAATATCTCCTTTGCTCTTCATCCAACTGTGGGAGCCTAGTCTGTCCTAACCAATTCTCAATCCTTTCTTGATTAGGAAATACAGTCTCCTTATATAACTCACTCATAAACTCACTAGCCTCCCGGCCAATTTCTTCATTTGCACATAGCTCCTCCCCTGCCTCTCTACTCTTCAGACATTTTATTATGTTCCTAGCTCTATCTGTTTTCACCTTCCATGCTAATAAAGAGCTACATTTCTCCCCATACGCAAAATGCTGAAGCTTACTAACCTTCCATTTATCAGATAATTTCTTATCTAATTGCGCCTGAAATTTTGCCTGCAAATTTTCTAGATCTTTGGCCAAGAGGGATATATTCATAGCACCATCTAAGGAGGCCTTCTGTAGATCTCTCTCTTTCTTCTTAATCTCCCTTATTTTACTCTCCTCATCCTGTTTTAATAGCTTTCTTTTCCCCTGGTTATAGATGTCAATATTCCCCGTAAATAGGCCTTAAAAGCATCCCAAACAAGTTGCTCACTCGCAGAGCCTATATTAGTTAAGAAATATTCCTCAGTTTTCTTTCCCAATTCTCTAATTACCATTTCATCTAATAATAGGGTCCTATCCAACGTCCACCTTCTTGACCCTTGCTTTTGATGGAAATCCACAGACATTACCACTCCGGAATGATCAGATAAAACTGCTGGAATATGTAATACAGTTTCTATATCCGTATATAAAACTTGGTCTACAAGAAAGAAGTCAATGCGGGAATGATGTCTATATTTTTTGCTATAGTAAGTAAAATCCCATAATTCCTTGTTCTTAATACGCCAAATGTCTACCAAATTAAATTCTTGTATCATGCTTTTTAATCTGGCAAAAGCTTTTGGTGGGGTAACATACTTCACACGTGACGTTCTATCTAGTTCCTTATTAAGAACTAAATTAAAATCTCCTCCCAGGATTATAGGTGCTTCTGTTTCTAACAGACAGATTTCCAACTTTGCTAAAGGGTCCTGATTGTCCTCATTCGGCCCATAGTACACAGCACACACCAGGGGCTTATCTTGTATTAATATTGTGGCTACTAACCATCTCCCTGTAGTATCTGTCTCATATTTCAATACTCGAATTCCATAATTTTTCCTTATAATAATAGCCACACCCCTTGAACTTCCCCTTTGATCTGAACACAGAACCTCTTGGGCCCAACGCGCTTTACTAAAAAGCTGTCTACACTCCTCCCTCTCTAGATGGGTCTCTTGTAGGAGAATGATTTGTACATCCCTTTGCTTTAAAAATTCTAGCACCCTACATGTCTTTTTCGGCCCCTTAGACCGTTTACGTTCCATGTCAAAAAACATATTTTTTATGATTATCCATCCTCTACTATTTTTCTACTTTCCCCACAGTTCCCCACATCTTTCCGACTCCTTCTGCCTGAATCCTTTACCCTACTTTGCTTATTCATTTCCCCTTTTAAGTTCAGCATTTTAAGGACATTTCTTTTTCTTTTTACCCCTATGCTCCCCTCACCCTGTGCCCTCCCTCCCCCGGAAACCCCTTTTACTCCCTGGGCACTGTATTCTGCCCTTTGTGACCCCCCACCCCCGAAGAGAAAAAAATTCTAAATACAAAATAAAAATAAAAACGGCGTCTACATAAGCCCTTTATATCATCCTGTGTGTGTACATTTAGTTTTTTATTTTTATTTTTTATTTTTATTTTACAATTTCTACGTGACCTACTATCTACTATCCCATTATAACACAACTATATCTAGATATATCCAAAAAGAGATACTCAAAAAATACTCAACCCTCCATCTGTACCAAAAAAGATCCACTTCCTCTGGAGTTTGAAAATTATACATCTTGTTACGCCACATTATTTTCAGCAATGCAGGGAATCTCATCTGCACCTGGGCACCCTTACTACGAAGCTCACTCATTCGGGATCCCAGCTCCCACTGTCTGTGTGCAGTTCTCCTGCCCAGATCCGACCTTATTTGATAACTAAACCCTTCATATTTTTGTACTCCCTCTTTCAAAGCTCTTCCCAGCACCAATTCCTTCACTGCATATGTTTGAAAATTAATCAGGATTCTTCTCGGTGCCTTCCTTGCTGAGTTCAATCTGAACGGGTCCCTATGGACTCTTTGGATCTCATTCTCCAATTCTATGTCCGGTCTATCTCTCAAGACCCCTTCTCTTAATAGTTTACAGATATATGCTTTAATGTCTCCCTTCTCAGAGCCTTCTGGTACCTGAAGAAGTCTTAGATTATTACGTCTTGCCTGCATCTCCAGCCTCTCCATGTCTTCCTCCAATGCTCTATTCTGTCTTTTAAGTTTTTCTAGTTCTCCTGAATTTTGAGTTACTACCTCCGAAAGCTCCTTCAGTTCCCCTTCCAGTATGCCAGTCCGTTGTGCTATACCATCTATTTTTCCTTCTAGAGTCTCGCATTTATCCTGGATTCCTTTCTGGTTGTTTTCCGAGATCTCAAATTTTTTCAAAATATCTAATCTTAGACTCCGAAACATTATTTCTACCTGAGACTCTATCCCTCCTACTGCCCCTTCCACCACCTCTCCATCGACTGACCTTAGTTGAGGGGTAATCCCTATCGGGACACATATCTCGACATCTTCAACTAAAACCATGCCTGCGTTTGGGGGTTGCTGATTCTCAGGATCTCTCAAGCTCTCATTTCTTATACTACTTCTTTGAGTGGGGGAAAAGAGGATGCCCCATGGGTATCAGACGATGTAGCGCTGGAATGATACTCTATTTCTACTTCTTCCACCTCTTCCCTCTCAATCCTATTTTCCCCCTGTCCCTCCTTGTCCTGCTTTTCTGCTAAAGCAGAAAATCTATTTTCCAATTGTATTGGGGCAGTAGATATTGCCCTCTTTCCCCCTCCCCAGATGGTGCTGCGATCTGTTCCATTATCTTAAAGTAGGAGCGTAAAGATGGAAGGGGTTTTGTTGAATTCCGTGTCGCCCTAGGGCCACACCTTTTAGGTTTTCCTCCTGATTTTACCCCTTTTTTCTTTGTTGTGACCGGGGCTGGAACCAAGACTTCCTGACTTTCACCCTTCCCGTTAACTTGTCCTCCTCCTCTTCGAGCTGACTCCGGAAGGGAGCGCAAGAGATACCTGTTTTTACTTTGTGAAGTTATCACATCTCGTCCAATACTCTCTCCTGCTCCAAAAACTCTGGAGACTCTTTCCACAGGTGGATCTTCCCGAGTATACGTTCGTTAGTTAAATTTGCGGCTGCTAGATCCACCCTGTATGTCACCCCCTGTAGTCCATAAACTCCCCCTGTAAGCACTTGCCTACCTCAATGGCCGTATCAGGAGATACACTCTCTCCTCTCACTTGCAGCCTACCATCCGGCACAATTGATACCTCAATACAGGGGGCACATCCATCTGTTTCCAGACCTCTGCAGGGCCTCCACTCTCTCCCAGTATCGACTGGCTGCTCTCCTGATCTTCCTCCTTACTGTCGCTATCGTCCCAGCAGCCGTCCCGACGTATCTCTCCTGGCCGCTTGCCACGTCCGATGCTGACGCTGCCTCCTCTCACCCGGAATCCGACCAGAAGTGAGGCAGCCCGCGTCTCCCTCCAGCGGGCCGCCGCTCTACTCCAGACTCCTCCGATGCGAGACTCAAAGTCTACACCCATATGTAGTAAGTCTCGTTTCGTTTTTAACAAAAAAAGAAAATTTCCGTCGAAATGCCGATTTGTAGAGATTTCAAACCATGCAGGTTTGAATCCGTCGAGGTCCGCCGAATCCTTCCATTACTGTGATTCTCTCTCTCCGGGTTTGCGAGGTCACGCGACGGACGTTAGCCAGCCGCCATGTTTCCCCCTCTTACTGCTCTCCGCTGACCTCTGATAAAACGGGATTCTTATCTTCCCACCATCACTAAGAATCCTCTGGTCGCCAGAATCTTTTTACCTGCTGAATAGTGTGAAGGGAAGAAATCCAATTCGGTTATACAACGATCTAGAATCCCGTTGCCTTCAATGATCACGGACTCCGAATTCAGATTGTTTGGTTTATTACAGCCAAGAATAACTGCACATGCAAGCACCTCAACACGAGGTTAAAGAAATAGATGGGCACTAATACAAACATCATCCTACGCAGAAGTCTCATCCGACTCAGGATAAGAAGAATCGTTAGCTCCAGAAGTATTAAACAAACAATAACTGCTTCAATCTCTATATTATTCTTCATTTACATAAATAAGCATAAAACATTAAACTGTCCCTACTCTCCCACTAAGGTGACATACCTACTTAACGAATTTCCCCAGGCAAGAGTAAAAGAAAAGGTGTCAGCTGTGAAGACTTCCTAAGAAGTGCACTCACTTAGCATTTCGAGCTCGTTCTAAGATGCTCCTTCCTAATAGATCTTTCTTTGCCCTTCTCTCTGGTCTCCTCTCACTCCTCTCTTCTCTCCTCCCTCGGGGCACTGTCCCTAATACAAAATCCACATACAATTGAACACGCCCTTGTCACGCCTCTTCGGCCAGGTCTTCCTTCTCGTACTTTTCCATCGAAACTCTTACTTCATCCAGGACGGTTACAGCAACCTTGAGTCCCAGGCACCTTTTCCGCTGAAAGTATCATCCCTACATTCCAGTATACCCCCATCTCAATGCCTCCCACCACCCTAACTCCTAAAACAAAGAGCCAGTCTTTTCGCTAACGAGGCATGTGTCCTTGCACCTGCAACAAAAGATACATTTCAACAGACTTTCCCTCTGTACGAATCTACCAACTGTGCCCAGAGAGCCTTTCCAAGAGAACACCTTCTCTGCCTACAAAATAAGCTAACATAAGAACGAACAGGCCTTCCCTTGACGTATATGCAATCAGGCCTTTTCACATTTTAAACACACAATTCGTAATTACTTCTTTAAACATAGGCTCATACATTACATATGCAAAATAAACTACACGTGCAACTTAATATCATACACCTTAACTACTGCATTTTTGACTACACATGAACTAAATCATCTATGCATCATTTTAAACATATTTCAATTAAGAATTACATTTGCGTACCTCTAATAACATAACTACTCTCTTAGTCACTCTTAATAATACGATTTAGAACTACATTTTACTGGCTATTCATTAATACATGTCTAGATATATTCGGGTGCGGACTAACGGTGGTTATGATGCACCCCTACATATTTCACGAGAACATGGCACTCTATCAGTTCCCCCCTTTGATGACTCCTGTCATCACACCTTTACAACTCCCTTGGAGAAAGAACCGACCTAAACAGAACTAGTTGCCATTCTCCCCTGTCGGAATCTCTCCAAACTCTTAATATTTCGATAGTGACTGTCCTGCAGTCTAGCCATTCTCGTCTCATTTTCTCTCAAAGCTCTCTCAGCTCTGCCAGCTCTATACCACTTGTATGCTCTGATCAAACCCCACAGACAAACCACACAAACCACCACAATGATGAGAGGTCTCAGAACATAGCCAAGGAATCCCTTTCCCAAATTCGCAAACCAGCTTCCCACTTGACCAAATCCCTTGCCAACTTTCTCCCAAACTCCCCCTTCAGTCAAATCCGCTATTTTTGTATGGATCGTAGTGATGTTACTTATATATTTCTCCAGATCCTTGCTGTGGTCTGGTATATAAGTGCAGCACTCTTGAACCTTCAACATTTTACAGACTCCGCCCTCTTTTGCCAATAAAACATCCAAAGCAAGACGATTCTGCAAAACCATTGTCCTCATCGACAACATCTCTCCATCCACAAGTATCAACGACTTTGCTGTATTCATTGATAACTCATCAACCACAGTCGCCAATCTACGGATCTTCACATCATTAAAGATCACTCCCAAACTTGGTATCATTGCTCCAAAGATATCTCCTACTACAGCTCCTGCACTCGTACCTCTCTTCACTCTCGAATGCTTTCCACCTTCCAGAAGCTCCAAATCCTCTGCATGGTAGATCTTTGGAAATATTATTCCCAAATAACATGTACCATACCAGTTCGCTGGCAACCTCACATAAGCATTCCTTCTACACACAAAATACACCGTAGGTATCATTTGTACAGGACCTTGCAGAAAATTCTTTGCTGAATCCTCCATAGTGAAAACATGATCACACTCGCTCTGTCCCACAGAGACCTTATCATAATAAGTCTGCACACGTCTCACACACACCTTTCCCCTTTGGCCCATATCCAATGCTATAGGACCATAACTTCCTTTTGTTCTGTGCAATCTCTCCTCGTCTGTCCAATCTACAGGACTATCTCCAGTGTGACGTGTTTGTGTTAGCTTTCTATATCTATCTTCTACCTGATCTACAAATTTCTTCTCTACTTCTGTTAATGCACACATTAAATTAGGTCTATGGGCATAAGCTGTATCTAAAGTTGAAGTCGGTATGAAGTACTTTCCAAGTCTATCTTCCGCCTTGTAATAATCATACTTGTTCAAATGTTTATGTGCAGGAACCTCTGAAAGCATGGCGTCATAGTTGGAAAAGAAGTACTCATAGTGACCTCTCCCATAAAACACACTCAATAACAAACTACACGAAATTCCATAATTCAGTGGAAGATGGTGATATCTAATACCCTCATCCACTGAAGCTGGCAACTGCATACACACATAACAATCTTTCGCATCCATCGCATCTACATACTCATATAGCAGCTTGGCATACGCATTAAGCTTAAAATCACTTCTAGACAAATCTACATGCAATCTACGACTCTTCTATTGGCAAAGCTCTGTCAGCTCCTATGTTTCCCTCTTTTTCGCTAGGTGTAGTGGGTGTTGGAGTCCCTTGCACCCCCTTCACTGCTAGCTCGTGTGGAACCACATATGAAACTACAACTACTATGATTATAGAAACTATCACACCCCCCTATAAATGTGCCTACAATCACTTTGGATCTACGATGTGGATCTCCAGCCTCCATGATCTCGAAAGTTCTCAAAGTTCTTGGCTTTAGCAACGATCACTCAAAAGTCTCTGTCTTCTCCACACGTGACTTGTTTAACCAGTCGAGCAACACTCCGAAACCTCTGGAAATCCCCTTCACTACTACAGTTTTTTTTATTTATATAGTCCAGAAAAAGACTTCCCTAAGCTCTCGTTCCTCTTCGGCGGAAAGTCCCTAAGTTTATTCTTCTTCCACTCGGACCTAGGTTATCTTCTTCTTTAGGCTTTTATTTACAACAGTTTATACTCAATCCACAATAAGGTCAGCTGCAAGCGCTTCTAGAACATGATACAAAAGTTCAAGACGAAGAATTATCATTTCATGTGAAGGCGGCTCAAACCCAAATGACGGAAATTCGAGTTGATGCAGAACCAATTCTCTGACTTTACTCAGAAGGGGGGGATTCGGAACCGTGAGGGTCAGTATTCCTTCGACTTCGAGCCCTGCACTAACAGCACCACCTTCAACACCACGTTCGGGCTCTTGCTGACCCCCTGCACGGACCTGAGCCTCCCCGAACTCACTACCCCCAGCATCAGTCACTGTGTAAGTCCACTCTGGGGTGGCGTATCTCTGGCAAGGTACTCTCATTCTTTTCGAACTCCTCTGACCCTCTTGAGCCTGCTCTCCGTCACTTGCTTCTGATTCAGACGTTTCAGACACCGGAGCAAGATCTCTTTCGGGTGCCAACCTCAGATTCAGTCGCCTCTGTCTCTCAGGCCAATCCTCCTCAGTTCTGGTCGTTCTTCCGCTTTTCCCCTCTATACCCTGTGCACCACTTCCTTCTTCTGCTGAAATTGACTCTACTCCACCCACAGCAACACCTCCGTCATCCGAGTCAGAGTCGAGGTTCTGGTTGTCGGAACCCTCTTCAGCTTGCTCTGGTGCACAACCAGCTGTATCAGCGGCCCTCACAGCTTGACTTGTCCTCTCATGTGGCCCTGCCACATCAGCTGGATTTTCATTCACGAGAGGAGCTGTTTCTTCCGAGGGTGCTGAAACTCTGCGGGTATGGGAAGCATGCACCCAGTTTGGCAATCCTCCGCACTTCACTGCTGTGTTCGTTACCAGTATCTCCTGGTACGGGCCTCGCCACCGAACGTCCAGACAGCTCTTCCTCACGTGCTTTCGAACAAGCACCCTGTCTCCTGGACACAGGCCGTGACACAGATCACTCGAGGCCGGAACAGCTGCAGCTTGTACCTGCTGGGACACAGATCGGACCACATCAGATAGTCGTTTACAGTAATCGAGAATCAAGTCATCAGTGATGTTTATCAAAGCTGTAGCTGGTACTGCTGGCAACCGCATCGCCCTCCCCATCAAGATCTCATGGGGAGACAACCCAGTTCTCCTGTCGGGGACACTGCGAATACTCATAAGCACAAACGGCAGGGCGTCAGGCCCCTTCAGAGACGTTGACGAACACATTTTTGCCATTCTTGCCTTCAAGGTTCCATTAATCTGTTCCACTATCCCAGAAGCCTCTGGTCGATAACTGCAATGTAATCTTTGATCAACATTCAATGCCGCACAAAGCAGCTTCATGATCTCACTGTGGAAGTGTGTTCCTCTATCCGATTCCAAAGAGGTTGAAAAACCAAACCTCGGGATGAGTTCCCTCAACAATAACTTAGCCACTGTGAGGGTGTCACACCTGCGTGTTGGGTAAGCCTCCACCCACCGTGAGAATACACACACCACCACCAAAATGTACCTCAACCCATTGCACTTGGGCATCTCTACAAAGTCTAGCTGCAACCTATTGAACGGTCCTCCTGACCTTCCAATGTGACTCAATGTGACCACAGTCTTCTTTCCCGCATTCATCTGTTGACACGTAACACACCTTTGACAAACTGCTTCAGCAATCGCACAAAATCGTGGGTTATACCAGGTCTGTCTAAACACACGCATCATTGCATCTCTACCAAGATGTATCGGCCCATGTATTAGTCTCGCCATCGGGCTCAGCAGACTCTCTGGCAATACCGCCCTCCCATCACTGGAAACCCAAACATCCACATCCCCTCTTTCACATCCTGCTTGGACCCATCCATCCCGTTCTTGGTCTGAAACTTCATCCTGCAGTCGCTTGAGTTCCTCCCAAGTGTCTGCCATGGCCAACATCATGTTGAGCTCGGTTCTTTCTTGGCTCTCTCCTGTGTATCTCTCTGTAAATATGCATCCTTGTTCTGCACAGAAACGGGCAACTTCATCTGCGTAGTTATTTCCCAAAGAGACAAAATCATCCCCCTTTCCATGCGCAGTGCACTTGACAACTGCGATTTCCTTCGGACATTGCAATGCATCTAGCAGTTGTCTTACATGTTCTCCATTCCTAATGGGTGAACCAGATGATGTCAAGAATCCCTCTGTGACCATAACTGTCCGAAGTCATGAACCACACCGAACCCATACTGGCTGTCCGTGTAGATCGTGATTCGGATTTGATCAGCGGCCAAACAGGCACGAGTCAAGGCAATGATCTCAGCTACCTGCGCGGAGTGTACTCCTTCTAGGCAAGCAGCCTCAACCACTCCTGAAATGGTACATACAGCAAACGCTGCTCTCAGTTGACCAACACTGTCTCTCAGGCACGAACCATCGACAAAGAAAATTTCATCTGGGTCAGTCAGTGGTTCATCGACAAAGTCAGGTCTCGGTTTGGTGCACAGTTCAGTCACATCAAGACAATCATGGTCCGCACAATCTTCATCATCTGTATTCGGTATGGGCATTAATGTCGCAGAGTTTAAGACAGAGCACCTTTTCAGAGTCACATTCTCTGCGGCCAGTATGACTTGCTCATACCTCGTTAACCTGTTATTCGTTAGGTGCTGAGTCTTTGTCCTGGTCATTAACAATTCAACAGAGTGTGGCACATAAACTGTCAGAGGATGACCCATTACAATGCTTTCACATCTTTCAATGCTGACACCTGTTGCAGCAACGGATCTTAGACATCCGGGCAACGCAGAAGCTACTGGATCTAGAGTAGCTGAAAAATAGGCAACTGGTCTACGGACACCTCCTTGATTCTGAGCTAAGACTGCTAATGCACAACCTTCTCTCTCGCAACAGAACAGTGAGAAAGCCTTGTTGTAATCGGGCATTCCCAAAGCTGGTGCACTGCACAAACCTTCTCTCAGTCTTAGGACTGACACCAAGCACTCCTCGTCCCATGGTACCGGATCGCTCACATCCTTGTGCGTGAGCCTCTGCAAAGGCTTTGCTCTCAAGGAAAAATTGGGAATCCACTGACGACAATAGCCGACCATTCCCAAAAACATCCTGACTTCCCTCTGAGTGGTGGGCACTGCCATGTTCATTATTGCCTCAATTCGATCTGGTGACACCTTCCTCTTGCCTTTTTCTAATCTGTGACCCAAGTACTGTACTTCGTTCAGACAGTACTGCAATTTGTTCGGGGACACCTTGTGTCCATTCTCTGCCAAATGATTTAGTAGGGCTATCGTGTCTATCCTGCAAGTGTCTTCTGTTTCTGATGCCACAAGTAGATCATCTATGTACTGCACAAGAACTGAGTTCTGTGGCAATACGAGACTCTCAAGATTCTTCTTCAAGATCTGATTAAAGATCGATGGACTCTCTGTATACCCTTGAGGGATACGACACCACGTTAACATACGATTTTCCAGCCGGAAAGCAAAAAGAAATTGGCTTTCCTCGTGGAGCGGTATCGAGAAGAATGCTTGACACAAATCAATGACAGTAAACCACTTGGCTTCGCATGGGATCTGAAACAGTATCACTGATGGATTCGGTACCACTGGACAACATGGGACAACTATCGTGTTGACCTTTTGCAGGTCTTGCACGATCCTGAACTTCCTGCTCGGTTTCTGTAGTCCCATGATAGGTGAATTACATGGGCTACCTCTTATCTCCTTCAGAATGCCTTGCTTGATCATAAACTCGATTACAGGTCTAATCCCTGCAATCGTCTCGGGTGACAAATTGTACTGGGGCGTCCTAGGGAATTCGGCATTCTCTTTAACCTGGATCTGTACAGGTTCAACCCCCTTGATCAGTCCGATCTCTTCTCCCGTGAAGTCCCACACCTCTTGTGACACAGAATCCCTCAGATCTAGTGGAAGTTCCTCCACTGTCACCACTGGATACATTTCTATACACAAGTGCTGATTGGCAACTTTAAAGGTGGCATCGTCATCCTTCGTCTGAACTTCCACTCCCCTAGGTGTGCAATAGATAGTGCAGTTCAATTTACACAATAGATCTCTTCCTAACAGACAAACTGGACTCGTATCGCACACCACAAACTGGTGTCTAGCTCGGAAAGAGCCTATTCTCACTGGTATCGGTTCGGTCAATGGGCTAGTTATCCTCTTGTTCGCCACTCCAACAACTTGGATCGATTGTCCCGAGAGGGGTAGGTTGGGGACTACTGCTGATCTTACAGTAGACCGGGTAGCACCAGTGTCAACCAAAAGAGTGGTAGGATGACCATCAATGTATGCCTCCACAAAAGGTCCTCTCTGGTCCACCTCCAAGAATGCTCCAAGTGTGCAGTCTTCCTCCCCTCTCAGGCACCGTCAGGCTAACGGGTCTGGGCTGTAATCATCATACCCTTCGAAAAGGGGCATCTGCTGGTAAGTCCGCATTCCTTGCGAAATTCTCGGTGGCTGGGGAACCTGCACCTGTGGGTTAAACATCCCCCCTTTCGCCGATCTGGGCCTCGTCACTGTATTGACTACCTCTGGCATAGGTGCCTGAACCACTTCTACCTCCTGCTGCACCTGATTGGCTGGGTTCAAGGGACACTTGCGCTTCCAATGTCCAATCTGGTGACAAAGATGACACGCAGTGGTCTTGTTCAATGTCACCACATCCATCCCCGTCTTGGGATCTATAGGTTTCCCTTTGCCCTGACCTTGCCCATTTTGGTTCCCTTGGTAGTTTCCCTGTCTTCTTCCCAGCGTCCCTCCGCTAGGCTGGACCTGAGCTGTTTGCATCTGAACAAGCATCAGTTTGTCCTTCAGCTTCCGGTGCTTTGAGTCTACTTCATCACTACAGTACCTCGCATACCGCAAGATTTCATCTACCGGCTTGTTCTGCCAACAGATCAAATGTTGCTGTATCATGAGGCTAACCTCTGATCTCAATCCTAAGACAAACTTTGAGACAAACTGTCCCATATCCTTGGGGTATAAGGTATCTAGTCCACTATACTGCTTAAAAGCTTGCAAGAGTCTTTCATAATATTCATGCACTGTCTCCTTGGGTTCCTGCACAGTTCGATCCATCTTAACCCAATCAATGTCTTGAGGCAAGATCTTCAACTTTAACCATGTAATCATTTGTTCAAACTTTTTCATGACTATAGGTGACAGACCATTTGTAACAGCATCCCTTTCAGGTTCGAAGGTCGGCCACTCAACTGCAATTTTACAAGCTGACCACAAGTCTCCTGGTAGTACTATATCAAACAAGGTGTTCAAATCAATCCACAATACCTTCAAAATTTTAACAAAACGCTTGACCTGTTTGTACCACTCAACGGGTTTTTCCCTCAGCCGAGGAAAATCATTTGTAAATGCAGCCAAGTCACCTCTACTCCATGGCACATGCACGTACCCTCCGATCTGTACTTCTCGTAAAGGATAGTTCCCTACGCCCATCGTCCCTCCCCCCGGAGGCAGCGTTTCTCCTACAGTCTTTTTGGCAATCTTCTTCTTTGACCACCTTTCCTCCCATTTGTTTAGCATTACCCATATACGAATCCCTACAATCAGGTCTTTGGTATGCGTCCTTAATCCTGTGACCCTTTTCTCCTCCAGCTCTTGATCACTATATTGCAACCTATGGGATCCTTGCAGCGATTTCGTTTTATTCATATCCACCTCATATTTCTTGGCCAATTCTGTCAATTTCTCATGTGCGGCTCTCGCTTTACGAGTCACATCCTTTGCTACAAAAGCAGCTCGTCTGGCTCATAGATCTCTATTCTCTCCAAAGGCAGGTTCCCACTAATCATTTCGTCTACCTCTGCCTTTAGTCTCACTAAATCCAGCAACCTTGCCTTCACGGCACTCCTCAAAATTTCTCGACAAGCCTCACCATTCCGCTCGTCATAATCACTGCTTTGTTCTCGTGGCTTGCTCTCTTCTATCGTATTCCTGGAACCTGGTCTGTTTCCTGAGTTGTCTTGCTCCACATCTCCTGGCATCCTATCGCTCTGATTCCTTACAGGTGGTACCCACATTCTCAAGTCCGATCTGGACTCGACCAAAGACCTTGGTCTTACCGGTCTCACATCCACCTGTCCACTAGAGGAGTCTGCGGTGGCTGGCAATGGCGTGCTCGCTTCTATGGGCTTCGAAGAGTGGACCATTTTTCCCTCTACACCATTCCCTCCAACGCTGATCCCCAAACTCCCTGTTGTCTGCATTAGACTTCCTTCACTTACTCGATCTGGGTCATACACCGATACTATAGGACCAATGGTAACAGGTACCGTCAGGGAGTCCGGCAACCGCATATTCCCCATGGAAGATTGGGTTCCTACTCCCTCCGTTCCTGTGGAGATTTTTCCCACTACTCTCACATTTGTCTGATTCTGTGACTCACCCATCCTTCCTGCCACAATCGAATTTCCTTCGCTATATTCTGGATTTAGTGGAGGTGGTCTTTCTGATAGCAGTCTGTCTAACAAGCTGTCATCCGTATCACTGTCATCTTCCTCTGCACTCATTTCCTGTGTACCGCCCGTTTTCTCTATCAACGGATATAATCTATCCCCCTCAATTGTTTCCACTCTCCACCTTTTCTCCAGTGCATCCCATCTCGCATCTTGAAATGCCCTGATCGACTTCTTCACCCTTTCCTGACTTCTGTCTCTCTTCCTGTCATACGCTGCTCTAATCCATGCATGTAGCGCCTCAAACTGCGTGGGTCTAGGTAGTGGTCGCAAGGAAGACATCACAGATTTCAACTGATATAACACTTCTAACCTGAAGGTACCATAGCGTGGGAACGTCAATTCTCCCTCTCCTTCTGTCATTTTATGCCAATTCTCAAGCCAAATTATAGTATGTAATCCCACGTTCTTAGCCATGTAATGTGCTGGCGTATCCTCGGGAGTAGCTTCCTCTCCTCCCTGAGTAACCACATGTCTATCACCTCTACAGAGTTCTCGTAAAACTTTAAAACATTTCATGATGAAGCAGATTTCCGTTCGCGCACAAGATTTCGTTTTTACTTCCTGATTCCAATCCACCAATGCCAGCGCGTCTCACACCAACTGGCCTATCGCAGCGCGGCACTGTCTGACGTCACTCTTCCTCCGCTCGCAGCAGTTCCCCTTCTTCTCAATTCACCTCTCTCGCTCACACGTGTCTCAATCACACTCTGAAGTAACTGTCTGTCCTCAAAATGACCGGACAATCACCTCTCTGACTGTCTGTCCACCAACGACCAAACAGTCCCTCGAAACGGTTGACCTCAAATCTGGCAACTGTCTGTCCGCGAACGACCGGACAATCGCCTCTCACAATGTCGATAGGATCCAAACACTCAATGTTCTACACACAATAACCTACGACCAGGGTCGGTTATTCACACACTCGCGCATACGCTCCCTATCATCAGTGGGTTAATAAACGACGTCTCATGACTCCCACAACCTTTGGTCAACAATGTCAGCTCTGGGTGTCTCCTACACCACAATCTATTTTCCCGGGATATCGAATCAAATCTCTTGGCCCCGCCCACGCTCACGGTCCCATACTCAATCACACGACTCTCATTCCAACTCCGCAAGACATCAAACAACAATTAAACACCGCAATCTGACAAGCATCACCCTGTTCATACTCACTCTACCACGAACTGCTACTTCCGCCGCACCGTCACTCTCCGTCAGTTTTCAGCGACCGCCTACGTCCTCCTCTTACGATCCACTGGATCACCATCACTCGGGCTCTATGGGGCAAATAATCCCTTATCCTAATCTAGATCTCCCCTTACTATAAGAGGAAACCATCCTACCCTGCTACCAACTGATAAAGCGGGATTCTTATCTTATCTCACCATCACTAAGAATCCTCTGGTCGCATGAATCTTTTTACCTGCTGAATAGTGTGAAGGGAAGAAATCCAATTCGGTTATACAACGATCTAGAATCCAGTTGCCTTCAATGATCACGGACTCCGAATTCAGATTGTTTGGTTTATTACAGCCAAGAATAACTGCACATGCAAGCACCTCAACACGAGGTTAAAGAAATAGATGGGCACTAATACAAACATCATCCTATGCAGAAGTCTCATCCGACTCAGGATAAGAAGAATCGTTAGCTCCAGAAGTATTAAACAAACAATAACTGCTCCAATCTCTATATTATTCTTCATTTACCTAAATAAGCATAAAACATTAAACTGTCCCTACTCTCCCACTAAGGTGACATACCTACTTGACGAATTTCCCCAGGCAAGAGTAAAAGAAAAGGTGTTAGCTCTGAAGACTTCCTAAGAAGTGCACTCACTTAGCATTTCAAGCTTGTTCTAAGAGGCTCCTTCCTAATAGATCTCTTTCTTTGCCCTTCTCTCTGGTCTCCTCTACCTCCTCTCTTCTCTCCTCCCTCGGGGCACTGTCCCTAATACAAAATCCACATACAATTGAACACACCCTTGTCACGCCTCTTCGGCCAGGTCTTCCTTCTCGTACTTTTCCATCGAAACTCTTACTTCATCCAAGACGGTTACAGCGACCTTGAGTCCCAGGCACCTTCTCCGCTGAAAGTATCATCCCTACATTCCAGTATACTCCCATCTCAATGCCTCCCACCAACCTAACTCCTAAAACAAAGAGCCAGTCTTTTCGCTAACGAGGCATGTGTCCTTGCACCTGCAACAGAAGATACATTTCAACAGACTTTCCCTCTGTACGAATCTACCAACTGTGCCCAGAGAGCCTTTCCAAGAGAACACCTTCTCTGCCTACAAAATAAGCTAACATAAGAACGAACAGGCCTTCCCTTGACGTATATGCAGTCAGGCCTTTACACATTTTAAACACACAATTCTTAATTACTTCTTTAAACGTAGGCTCATACATTACATATGCAAAATAAACTACACGTGCAACTTAATATCATACACCTTAACTACTGCATTTTTGACTACACATGAACTAAATCATCTATGCATCATTTTAAACATATTTCAATTAAGAATTACATTTGCGTACCTCTAATAACATAACTACTCTCTTATTCACTCTTAATAATACGATTTAGAACTACTTTTTACTGGCTATTCATTAATACATGTCTAGATATATTCGGGTGCGGACTAACGGTGGTTATGATGCACCCCTACATATTTCACGAGAACATGGCGCTCTATCACCTCCAAGGCTCCAGACGCACCTGCAGACGTCTCAAGAAGAACTGGAGAAACAGCAAAACATCAGAAGATCGCAACACCTAAAAAAACGCCATGATGGAATACCACCAACGCATCAGATCCACCAAAAGGACCTTCATTCAAAACAAGATCCTCACCAATGCCTGCAACTCCAAGCAACCCTTCAGCATCATCCAGGAATTCACCAAGCCCCCCAGCGAAACCACGGACATCACCCCCTCCCAGGACCTCTGCAACAAGCTCGGATACTACTTTCCTCTACAAATCAAGGGACTCTACGACAACTTCAACGACCAGACACCCAACTCCGAAACCACTTCCTTCTCCAGCAACGCCATCCAGCCCACCATCTCCTCTTGGAACCCAGTCACCACCGAAGACACCACTTCGACCATGAAAGGCATCCACTCAGGAGCCCCCACGGACCCCTGTACATTTTCCACAGAGCCGCCACCGCCATCGCTCCCGAACTACGACGCACCATCGACACCATCTTCAAGATCGGCATCTTTCCCGACGACTGGAAATGCGCAGAAGTCAGACTCCTGCTCAAGAAGCCCTCAGCAGAACCCACCGACCTCAAGAACTACCGACCCATCTCCCTCCTCCCCTTTGCGGCCAAAGTCACCGAGAAGACCGTCAATGCACAACTAACCATATTCATCGAAGAAAACTCCATCCTCTACCCCTCCCAATCCGGATTCCACAGCAACCACAGCACCGAAACCGCTCTACTCGCCGCCACAGACGACATCCACACCCTCCTCGACCAAGGAGACACCGCGGCCCTGATCCTACTCAACCGCTCTGCAGCGTTCGACACCGTCTCCCACCGCACACTCACCGCCAGACTCCACGACACTGGCATACAAGGAACCGCCCTCGACTGGATCCGCTCTTTCCTCACCGGCAGAACCCAAAGAATCAGACTGCCACCTTTCCTCTCTGAACCCACGGAAATCAACTGCGGAGTGCCCCAAGGATCATCGCTCAGCCCCACGCTCTTCATCATCTACATGGCCCCCCTCGCCACCATCGTCAGACAGCACAGACTCAGCATAGTATTCTATGCCGACGACACCCAGCTCATCCTCTCCCTCACCAAGGACCCAATCACTACCAGACTCAACTTGCGGTGGGCTGGTGGCCCACCACCCTCGGCAGCCCCCCCACCCCCACGGACCTCGCCCGAAACCTTGGCATCGTACTCGACTTCTCCCTCTCCATGACCCGACAGGTCAATGCCGTCACCTCCAGCTGTTTCAACACCCTCCGAATCCTCCGAAAAACCTTCAAGTGGATCCCCCCGAATCAAGGAAGGGCGTCACCCACTCACTCATAACCAGCAGAATGGACTACGGAAACGCCCTCTACGCCGGGATCAACAAGTCTCTGCTCCGCCAGCTCCAGACCATACAGAACCCCGCAGCCAGACTCATCCTCGGCATTCCTCAACATGAACACACCACCCAACACCTACAGAACCTCCACTGGCTCCCCGTTGAGAAGAGAGTCATTTTCAAGATACTCACCCAGACCTGGAACGAGCTCCAGATCGACATCAGATGCACACCCTCCCTGAACATCTTCAGGAAGACGCTCAAGACCTGGCTTTTCGTCTGAATGGAGCTGCTTTTCCACTCCCCCCCACCCCCCAGCGCCTTGAGACCCTCACTGGTGAGTAGCACGCTTACAATTCCCCTGATTGATTGATTGATTCAGTTCCTATAAAAACCCACGTATTGGACTATAGTTTGCAGAGGATTTCACATGGACGTTCAAGATCAAATTGGGCAGGGCACCAGTATTCACCTTAACCAAAGGTTCCTGTGAATCTTCAGCGAGCCTCCTGAGAGGCATTTAGCCTTCACTCGTTGGTGCCAGGCTGTCTTTGCTTTTAGATAGTCAAGACTGCCCTTGCCGTTGACATAGGATTAGCAGGCTTGCAGTTCAAGACCAGGTATGAGCACCAATTATGAAACTCGAGAACAGGCTTATTATTTACTTATTCAGCTAGAACTAGCATAGTGCCTAAGAATAGCATAATGAGGGTGTTAGAACTATGAAATTCAGTAATCACATTGGAACTTTTCTTGTTTTCTCCGTTCATAAACTACTTTGCTGCTTTAATTTTATATTCTGTGACATTTTATTTCTCGAGTGCACACTACAATAGGATATATAAAATAAACATTTGAAAATGCATATTCCGTTTCTCGTGATCCTTGAGTGTGTGATTCATTAACAAAAGAGGGTTTGGATTTCTTCAATTGTCCCTGAACTCATCTTAAGGGACTTATTATTACCAGGAAACACTTCCTACACAATATTGCTCAGTCGGTTGTATTTAGGTTGCAGCGGAGGGGTTAGAAATTCGACTCCTGTTACTGTTGGGGGGAGATTCCTCCAAAGAACACATCAATAGTGTGGACAGATGAAAAGTTGTCTTGAACTTTGTTATAGCCTCTATGTGGCAAACGTGGAGGACTATACAGACATTTCTCAAGATGAATCCACTTTTCTATATTGAAGTGCACTTATGGAGGAACATGAAAGTTTGGAGAGGAGATCCCTTTTTATAGGGGTCCTCGTCTGGCCTCGGCATACCACAGATTAGCGAGTTGCTATGTGACAGCACTGCAAATCATTTTCAGACTTAAAAATGGAATTTGAACTACATATATACCCAACAATTGAAGTGCACGCAACCAGAACACTGTATCCAAACAGCCCTAGGTCCTCTTCCCTATCTCCCCCACCTAATGCTGATTTGTACATACTGATGTACTTGGGTCATTAAAAAGGAGAAGTATCAGATCTGTATGGAGTGATTTTAACACAAAGGTTCTCCAGCACCACTTCATTGACACTCTGATGTTCTTCAGTTTGAGACCGGATCCAGAGACATGGGGGCAGATGTGTTGTTACAGGATTGGAGAGGTCTAACTCCTTACACGTTTCCTCCTTTTGTGATGTTACTGAGATCATTGGTGCAGGTGAAAGGAGACAGTGGTTGTCATAACTCCGATCTGGAGCTCACAATCTTGGATCCCTATCATGATTGAGATGTTGGTGGGTTTCCCAGTATGCATTCAGTGATTCAGATTTTTCGGGAGTTACATCTTCTTAAACTCTTTTTCTCTGGACCTACCTTCTCAGCTATTCATCCTGCACCATTACTCTTACGACCCAGTGAAACTGTTGCCGTAATAACCTTCCTTTTTAAATTTTGCAATAAAACACTAAAATTTCCTATCAATGGTTTCTGAAATCGGCCTGGTAAATTAACTTCCCTAATGCCTTTTTAACCATGCTTTCCAATTTCATTTCCATCTCCCCTTCAAACGGAGTCCCGACCACAATCCAGTGGTTAAAGAAATTGACTGAACACCTTAGAGTCTTTGCGCTTCTGAAATATTCAAAATGGCCTCCTTGTACTCAACACTGTAACCTTCCCAATCTCAAAAGATGCCCAACACATAAAACGTCATGCACTCAGCTTGTATGCCGTCCAAGAGGCACTAATGCATGAGATGTGCATCAACAACTTCGAACAACCAAAGAAAACCAGCCGGAATGCCACTTACCCGACCTGTACGTGTGCTGAACTAGAAAAATACCCATGCAAGTGATGGAGCAAGGATCACAAGCATGATTCGAAAAGGGTTAAATGTCAACCAGAAGCATGAGCCCAGTAAGTGAAACAACTGCTATGCAATTTAATTTATCAAAACCTCAGCACTTAACCATCATGTGCAAAGATCCTGTTCTTGGTCAAGTAGCCAGTGGTTAAGCTTGCTTTTTTCTTGAAGTTAATTTGGTATAAGGTTTACATTTTTGATGTACCTGCTCTTTGTTAGGTAATGATGAAAGCCGTTGAAAATTGCGGTTTTGGCTTTTCAGTGCTTGAAGGCTGCAGCATTGTGTCCTTCAAAAGTTCTGTATGAGTGTCTCAAGGGGCTTGCACAAGCTGGCTGTTACACGACATTCATACGAGGAGAAAGACTTTAGGCCTGATTGTGCACAACACACGAGTTAGAGAAATGAACCTTAGCAACAGTGACGATCTGAAAGTGTGATGTAATACACGTTCAGCGGCCATCTTTAGGTATGTAAATAAAGTTAATTTAGGTGGGCATTTTCTTACATTGGGCATAAACTGTGTGAGAAATTGACAGTTTAGCTGCATATCGACTGGTACATCACGAGATATAACGGAAATTAATTAAGAGGCAGATATGGAAGGGAAATAATTATTTAAACAAGGCATTGGGAAAACTTGTTCAATTTCAGATTCAATTGACGAGAAAATGAAAACTTTGTGGCCAGATTTTAGGCAGAAGGTGATATATACATTCAGACCAGAAGGTTCAGTTAATGAAGGTGCTAGTTATAGTGCAAGGAGACAGTGGTTGTCAGAACTCCGATTTGGAGATCACAAGCTTGGTTCCCGGTCATGATGGAGCAGTCAGTGGCTTAGCCGGTTTGCATTCTGAGATTCAGAGGCAGGATTTTAGGTCCACAAGGAAGGATTAACGGTCTGATTTCTGAAGGACTACTAATGTTAATGGCATGGAGGATTTCAAGATACAGTGAAAAATTCAATGGGATGTATTGCCTGATGTTGGAAAGAGTGTACTGCCTGGGATGGTGGTCAAAGGTTGCTCTATGTACTTCTTCGGCCTGGGCTCTCTAGTACTATGCTAAAATCTCGCCCTCTGCTCGCATTCTTCCTTTACTCTTAACTTCCTTGCTTTACTCATTGTTATACGACCGTGTCTTGGCCCTCACCATTAGTATGCATTCATCTTGTATAACCTTATTACAGTGATGTTTAAAAACAGGTGTTTCTAAGTAAATTTTCTCCTCTACAAGTCTCAGAATCAGTAACTTATTGTTAATCCATTTAATGTTATGGATCATTACCTTAGTTTATGAATGTGATTGGTACCAATACATAAAAGAAGGAATCGTTCCTAGAAGAAACTAAATGTTTTCTTATGAGATTAATCTTAAAATTCATTTGTTTGAACCATAAAATAAAGATAGGTGCTGAAGGGAGCTGCAAGACAAAAAAACTGAAAAATAAAATGACATTTTACCATATTTTCTGCATCTGAGTATGCTCTGTTGTAGAGTTGAATTTTAAGGTTGATAACTATGGGGGTGATTACGATGGTGGATGGACTTCAGTCCATCCGCCAACGTGTCGGGGAGTGGGACCGCCCGCCTACAAGGCGGCGGTCCCACCGGTGGTATTACGATGCCACCACCACTGTGGCGGTCGCATCTACCATCTTTAACATTGCAGCGGGTGCTGCTAGCTGCAGCACCCGCCGCAATGTTAAAGATGCACTGTTTACATTTCCCTGCACTATGTGGCAGGTACCACGCGGTGCCTGTCACATGGTGCAGGGAAATGTGGGGTGGCACCATAGGTGCCCCCCAAGTGCCACAAGGAAGTGCCCCTGCACTGGGGGGGCCCCGCAACGGGCCCCCAAAGTACATCCCCGTCAGCCTGTGAATGGCGGTTGAACCGCTATTCACAGGCTGGCGGGTATGCAGCATCCTAATTTGGAGGACGGTGCCTTCTAGGCACCGCCACCATTTTATAGATGCTTGGTGGGTCTGCCAAGCAATCGTAACGATTGCCTGTGGCGGACCCTTGGCGGACGGACTTTGCGTCCGCCAGCACACCGCCCGCCATCGTAATATGGCGGGTGGAGAAGTGCTTCACGATGGTGGGGAAACAGCCACCGGCAGGCTGCCGGTGGCGGTTTCTCCGCCATCGTAATCAGCCCCTATGTCTTGATCTATCATTGCCCCATTTTTATATCATTTACAATGTGGTGAATAATTGCTCTAAATATGGGTGCCAATTCTTTAATTAATGTTTTACATTCTCTCCTCAGTTCATGCACCTCTGATAATTTCCCACCGAGTATACGAACATGCATTGTGACAAGGCTGGCCTTGCTAAGGAGCAGTGCATTGGAAATAGTGAAACAATTGTTCTTAGTTGCTCCAGGCTTTAAATGTAGCTGTCACCTAACTGTGTCACAACCAAATCACTATCCACCCGGGCCGGTTGCGGTATTGGGGTGAAGAAAGCTAGGTCAGGTGAGAAGAGGCATGAAATTTAAGAAAACCACCTTAGAATCAATCACAACGTCACTGAAGAATTGAGAATTAGAAGCAGAGCTGTGGGCAACATAATCTGCTTAGAGCATAAGGTATTTTATAACAATTGTGGTAATTAATTAGGGAGTAAAATTAAGATCCCAATAACAAATTTTCATTTGGTAAGGTTATTAGATGCCTCGATGTTACCAAAGATGCAATACCCCAGTCCTGAAATTTTCTTTTACAAATTATTGTTTTCAGGTATCTTAGTTAAATTGTTTCGACTTGACAGAACCCGGACTACAACTCCCAGAAAGCATTACACTGTTGAAAACCCATGACTCGAAAAACGTTATTGGCTGCATGGAATCTTCAAATAACGTTACTGATTGGAGCAGAGATTGCATCTAGCAAACATCACACCCCTTTAGAAAATGTAAAGTTCCACAACTAGAATACTGAAGTAGATAATAACGATGATATAGTTACAGTAAGTGAGCCGGACTACTGCACTAAGGGTTCTGTAACCGCATTTCCTGAGCTCGCCTCGTCCACAGGGTAAAATTTGATGGACTTGGTTCTGAATCTATCCACTCTTTCACCGGGTATCTGGCTGGTACACTCATTGTAAACGAAGATTGTTATTTTAGTTTCCACCAGCTGCACCTAGGGTATCCATATTACAGTTTTGTTGCACAAATAATAAAAAAAAAACACTTCGAGGTTACTGTGATCTGAAAGCAAATTATTTTAATTATCAATGAACTAAGTCATAGCAATAATTATTCAAAATTAAAAACTCACATTATGTTTGTTCCTAAAAGCGATTAGTTGCGTCTTTAAACTTCCACCAAAATGAGCCTACATTTTCCTTTTCATTTAAGTGTAAACTTACAAGCACAGATGCTACTAAAAAAAGAAAAGAAAAGAAAAAAAAGAAAGAAAGAAGAATGAAATCTCAATCTGAAAGTCCAAGGAGGAGAGTGGCTTGGTGATTGAGCAATGAGGAAAGCGCTTCTAGTATAAGGTTTGCAAGACAGCAAGAGCATTTTGTTCGGTTTTCATAAAGTATTATTGTAGACCCATTTTAAACCACGTGCTTACTTGAATATTGCCCAAACTGATAAAGTGCATACACGATATTTTTTTGTCTCAGATTAACAGAATTTACGTTGAAAGTCTTTTTATAACAGCCTTAGTACAACAGTTCCGTTACCCTGTACATTAAAAATCACTCTTTACGCGCGACATTTTTAATGTAGACCAGAGATATCATACGGTCGCTTTCGGTAGTTAATTCCCACAGTTTGGAGTGTCCTATGAATATTTTTCTCTATTGTTACATCCCATGAAAGTAAATAGAAAAACGTAATAACCAAACAAACACACGAAAAAAAACTATGAATTTCCACACTACAAGGGGGCTTAATCTTCCCTTTCTAGTGCCGAACGAAGCATTCAGGAACTACTTAAATCACTTCCTGTCATTATTCCAAATGCTATAACGGTTTTTCAAACGTAATGAGCCGCAATGACATAGAAGAAACATTTTATGCACGGGTTTAAATTTCTCAAACTGGTGCAAATCAAATGTCAGTTTGATTAAATTAATTATTCCTACATTTTGTCATTGTAGATAACAAATTAAATTATATTTCTAAAATCCTTTCGGTTTAGATTTTTCAACTTTTCTCAAACTGGTATTCAGTGCTCCTTATCCTTGTGTGGCTCTAGATTCTGAGCTCAACTTCTCCCCCTTATGGCAAGTCACAATAGTTGTCATCCTGAACCATGGCGCGTACCTTCTGGTATTAGTCATACAACAAACTCAATGAACGAATTGTCAGTGCTGAAAATGCCAACTCGCTAACTCAGAGTTGTTCTCACGTTTCTCATGTCAATGCGTGAGTAGTTCTCGCAGTCCAATTGTACTTTGCATTTTGGGACTTGAAGTAAATTGGAGCAAAAGAACTACTAAAGAAAAAAACGACATTGGATATACTACTGACGCTTTTCCCTAGGAAACTAGAGAATCCTTGCAACTAGAATTATCAGTTGGCCTATCAGAACACCAAGTAATTCCTTGGTGGTGTTTAGGTTAAATGAGCAAAAGTTTGCCGTTCTTGGTGGCTATAAAATGTGAATCACTAATTCAGAATTAATGTGTAGGCTATCCAGTTCAAGATTTTTCTTTGCATTCTGGGACTTGTAGTGCTGAATTAAAAAATTGGAGAAACAGGAGTAAAAAGAGAAATGCTGGACTGGATGAGCTATTTATGCATAGGCCAGTGGATTCTCTGGAATTATTTACGTAAACTTTGGCCTTACAACTTTTTGATATATCCTCCAAGATGGCCTAAGATTAAGTTTCATCATTAATGTTGTGTGTCTGCCAAGTTCCCTGGACTTTCAATAATGATTGGGAAGATTCCTCGAGTGATGAATTCAAATCATTCTATAATAATGTCTAGCTCGTGTGCCCTTTCATCTGTTACGCATTTTAAAGGGACAATGTGAAATTATGGGGCTGATTAGACTGCAATCAAGACACACATATTTATAATGAGACTGGGAGTGCGGAGAATGAGGAGCTACAAGTAGAAACCTCGAGGCCAAGCAGAGAGTGAGAACACAGACAGCAACAAGAACCGACAGGGTGGTAATGGTAAGATACAAATATATCTGAAGATGAGTAAGAGAATCGAACAAATGTGAGAGGAAAATAGATGCCAGTGGAGAAAAGAATTGGGAAGAGGCGAGAGAAGCATTAGCAGGAAGACAAACAAGCATTTGCAATGCAATCGGTCTCGCATTTGTGAAAGTTTTAGCTATTGGTGTTGCAAATATTATTGTTTTTTATTTATGTTTTTGTTTGTAGTGGAGTGGATGTATGTTGTTTGTAGTGGAATTATGTGGTTTGAATTGGAACTGTTTGTTGTCGAATTGTATGAGGTGGAATTGTGTGGAGTGGAGTGTATTTGTGTAGTGGATTCATGTGGTATTGTAAATGGATGAGGTGGGAGTTGTGTAAATAGAAAGTAAGATTGAGAGGGATAGGTAGTTTGTGTATGAAGTGGTGAATGAAGTCTAGATAGAGTACCAGAAATGGTGTGTGAGAAAGAGGAAGAAAGGGAGACTAAAGAAGCATAACTAAATCTTTTGAGTGTGTAGGCATTTGCAGCTATTCCGGTGTGCGTGGGTAAGAGGGAATTAGGAGTTCCAACCAATTGGTTTACAAGGCCACCTCAGCATACCCCATGAACCGTTGCACATACCTTTACGATCTACGGCCTCAAAATCAGAATATAATTTGTATTAGAACATTGGAATGTTGGGAGCTCCATTGAAGACAATGGAGTGCTCCCTGCTCCTACGGGCCGGTAAAGGCCCGCAGAGCAACATTCCGATGTTTTACCAAGGCCTCTCGGAGCTCGAGGGGATTTAAATCCGAGGCTTCGAGAAGCCTTTGTTTTATTTGTTAGAACATTCTGCCCTCTAGTGGCAGAATGTTCTAATAGCCTTATAGCCCTTCGTAGCAGGGCTATACCGGCTATTAAAGTCCCGGTCCCTTGTTAAAGACCCTCGCCTTCGGCTCGGGCCTTTAACGCGGGAGCGGGCCTTTAATAGCCGGTATAGCCCGCTACGGCGGACTATAAGGCTATATTAATCTTCCTCATAAATCCGATTTGCTGTGTATGGGTAATGTGCACCTGCAAAGATTTTTGGGGTACAAATGTTAAAGCTGCCAAAAATAATAAATAAAAAAAGAAAACAAAAACAAGCGAACGAGGAGTTTGCGCCCACTATTTGGATAAAAAGGAAAGGCTAATCGACCATAACTTGTCATCACTAAGGAAAGAAATGGGTTTCTAAAAAAATTAGATACATGCATGAGCTGTACTTGTGGACAAAAAAATAGTTAAAGCGGGAGCAGGTAGAGCACCGTCTTGGTTACAATTTCCCTGAAGGCATGATCGGAAGCTAAGCAGGCCACACCCTTACCAGGGACCTGCTTGTGGAGCTGAAGGTATATTTTAGGCAGGATTACTTGTAGCTGCTCTCTAGTTATGTGGCATATGGAAACATCTACTGCACAATGCACATCTTAAAATAGTTTGAAAGGGACATTAGAACATTGGAATGTTGGGAGCTCCATTGAAGACAATGGAGTGCTCCATGCTTCTACGGGCCGGTAAAGGCCCGCAGAGCAACATTCCAATGTTTTACAAAGGCCTCTCGGGGATTTAAACCCCCTCAAGCTTCGAGAAGCCTTTGTTTTATTTGTTAGAACATTCTGCCCTCTAGTTGCAGAATGTTCTAATAGCCTTTTAGCCCTTCGTACCAGGGCTATACCGGCTATTAAAGTCCCGGTCCCTTGTTAAAGTCCCTCGCCTTCGGCTCCGGCCTTTAACGCGGGAGCGGGCCTTTAATAGCCGGTATAGCCCGCTACGGCGGGCTATAAGGCTATAATAATGCTTTCTGCCCCAACTTACTTCTGCTGTCAGCCAAATAAAACATCCCATTTGCAGAAGAGGAGATTGTTTAAATTGAAGTTTTTTAAATTGATTAAAACTGCATAATTGGTTAGAAAAGGCCTTTGAATGATGTCAGCTGTGAAATATGCAAGTGCTGCAATTACTTGCAAATGGCGCCCTGTTGGACGAACAGACCAAGGAGGCATCTCAGACATTTCCACAACTATCAACATGTAGAGCTCGCTGAAGCAGTAAATACCTAACATTGCAAATAGCAAAGAGAAGAATGCCCCTTGGCCTCCTCCGGTCCACTGCCATTCAAAAGGGATTGCAATGCATGCATAGCGTTTTTTTTACAGCCATACGAATTAGATTACCAGTCTTGACCATTGTGAGTTTTTACTTTTTTTTTGCAAATCAAGTTGCATAGGTTTTGCAAATAGGATTTTTTTGTGCATCCAATCTCTTGTGTTTTTTACTAATTAGGGGGAGGCATATAAATACGCAGTCATATTCTAACAAGCGTATAACTGGTTTTGATATGACTAATCACATGATGTTTCACAGTAAACTATTCTTTTACTTTTTATGGTATTAAAACAAATAAAATGTATAGGAACAAAAGAAGATCCGCTGTTCTATGTGAATTTATTTAAGGCCCTCTGAAACCAGAGGAACGGCATCATGCCATTATTACACATTAAAGACTAAAGTGAGTGGAACGCTTGTAAGCGACTCAGTTTGCAAGGCAGAAAGTCAGGTGGTTTGGTTTATAAACATAAGAGAGCAGTGTCTAATGCAAAGCTAATGCAAAAAAATAGATACAAAATAAGACATCTGAACTATTGGTTGACAAACCCATGAAAAAAATAGAAGAAGACAATTGTCTAAATGCAGGTCACCTGCTGAAAACAGAACAGGCTACTGCGGGGGAGGGGTTAAAATAAACGTGGCGCAAATATTTATAAGGCTCTATAGTCTCTGCAGCACCTGAAACTGAAGCTTTTAAATAAGTATTACGCAATCTGACCGTTTAACTATATGCCTTGAAACTCCACTGAGTGCAAAAAAACATTTCTGAACAAAATTAGGTTCCGTTTCAGTGTGTTTATCCACTTTAGCAGTGCTTAATTTGAGCCAGTGCTTTCCGGTGCTGAGCACCGGCACTTCATTGGTTTCCGGTGCTCGGCACCGGCACCTAATTGTCAACACCACACTTAGGGCAGTCTGCCACAAGGTGGTGCTGCTCATGTAATTTAGAGCTGAGCAGTATAAAGTTGTTTAGGAAAACAATATACACTAAAAAAATGCTAATACCTGCCTCCCTAGCCATTCCTTTAGCTTTGGGGACCTGGAATAATCTGAACTGTCGCATTTACATGCAAGAGAGATGGTTTGTAGTTGTTTTGGCAGCAATGACAAAGGCTATGGGTGGTGCAAGCTGCAGTGGACTCCTGGTCAGAGCCCTGGCACTTAATATTTTACAAATTAAACACTGCACTTTAGGCAAAATGGATAAACATGCAAAAACTGAACCTATTTTTGTTAGGAAAACATATCAATGTTCTGGTGAAATCTTCTGTCTTATTAAACTATGAGGGTCAATTAGAAAGCATTCTGTAATAAAGTCCCAAGTAACAGAACTCAAATTGAGTTATACCACAGTCATTATCCCGTGGGCGGTTGCATCTGAAAGTGGAAAATCCACATGCCATATGGAGGACTCAGGTTATATTTACAAGCGTGGTGTGCAAGGCTTCAACAAGAAGGAAAACATTAAGTGGAACGCAGTCATAAATCAGAGCCCTGAGATGTGGTCGCTTTGCCAAAATATTGACGCTTCGTGCTTCTTGGTGGAAGCCGGCACAACCGCCACGCTCTTAAGTGTCTACCTACACGCCTTCATTGTCTTAGTTATCACTAACATTAAGTAGTGAATAGCGTTACTTCCAGCTCTCATATATTAAAAGCAACACAATGGCAACAAACAATGAAAAATAAACTGAATATGTTTCCATATTAAATGGGCTCAAAGTAACCAAATATTTTCGTGCAAAAATGTTAATGTATTCAATATAAATAAAAAATACCTCATATGCATGCACAACTCTTCCAAGTGTGTACTTTTTAGTTTAATCACGTTCTGACCCACGCCCGAGGTGGTTCACGGATCCTGCCTCTTCCTCCTCCCCTTCGTGTATGGCCGGGCTGCGAGCCTGAAAGTGGCGAAGGCGGGTCTTGGGCAGCTGCAGGAGCACTGACTGCAACCGGAGGAGAGATAGCGCTGAGTGTGCTGCAGAGGCGGGGGGCAGATTAACGGAGGGTGAGGACTGCCCCAATATGGAACCCACCCAAAAAATGCAAACACCATGAAGCAGACACCTCGTCTGGTACAAAAAAACAAGCCACACGAAGGGCAACAATGGAGGAGGGGCAGGGGAACAATGGCACATGGAGGAAGCGTCCGCAGATTTCATTAATTAACACAGCACCCATTTCACGTGCCATGAAGAGCGGTGTCTGTGCAGTTGGATGGGGGAATAACGGAGCATATTTAAAAGTTATAGCGCGACGTCCATAAAGCGGGCGCCGCACTGAGTTATTAAAAAAGAGTTTGGCAAGCTGTGCATACCGACGCGCCCGCCATTGTTACTTTTAAAAAAAAGTAAACAAATTGTAAAATAAAAATACAAATGTGCGGCAAGCCACAAATAAGAAAAAAATGGTGGGGGGTGGGCACCACACTAAAGCGCTGCTTTAAAGAGGCAGTGCTGTGTCTGGCTGGATATAAAAGAAGCGGCGGAACAGCACGTCATGCCTGCTTCAGCAAGACACTAATTAAGTAAACTGCTAATGAAAGCTACAGAGTAAGGACACATGTGAGAGGGACTGTCGTTATGGGAGGTAACAACAAGAGAAAGGGAGGTACTAAGGAGGGACTACTAAGCCTATGATGAATCAAAAGTCATCATGCACAAAGGACGGAAAGAGGAGCCAATTGTAAAGATGGGCAGACCATGGTTAGAGCTTAATGCCCATATCCTGAATTCAGCATGTCTCAAAGAGACAGCGCAAGTGCTGCCTAGGCCAGACCTAAAAGAAGTTTAGATGAAGAAGTGAAGAGAACACAAAGAAGGCGAGGGAATAGGTGGGGAGACCAAAAAGGAGGGTAGAACAGTGATAAAGATGAAAAAGATAAAGGCACAGATAAGAATCCGGGTAATATGATAAGTACGTTTAGAACACATTTTAAGCAAAATGTAAAAAAACATATGTTAGAAATGGGGGTCTCTAGTTGGTAGAGGTAGGTACCTTTGTCCAAATAGGGACCCTTGCTTCTAGCCAGGGTAAGGGGATACACTCCTAAAATAACCCCTGCTCACCCCCTTGGTAGCTTGGCACGAGCAGACAGGCTTATCTTAGAGGCAGTGTGTAAAGCGTTTGTGAACACACACAGTAATAAAGTGAAAACACTACAAATGGACACCACACCAGTTTAGAAAAATAAGTAATCTTTATCTAAACCAAAACAAGACCAAACGACAAAAATCCACCATACTGTATCAAAAATAACCTTAAAAATAGGTTATACACTCAAATCAAGCTTCTAGCAACAAATAACTCCACCTGGAGTTATTACGACGTCGTGACAGATGAAAATCCCAAAGAACGGCGCCGACCGCGAGGTGCGCGGCGTCGGGCCCGGAGTCAAGCAGACCCACAAAGAACAGTACCTTGAAATTGATGAAAGCAAAGACGGTGCACGGCGTCGGGGAGGTCAAGCTTCATTGGCGCCTGTGGCGTCGGTTCCTTACGACCCCAGGGGAGGTGATGCCTCTGTTCCTTGCTGCAGCGCAGGGGAGGTGAGACGTCGGTTCCTTACTGTGTCGGGGAGGTGACTTCACCGATGGCGGCGAGGCATCGGTTCCTTACGACGGTGCGATGTCGATGAATTCAGGAGTCACCCACGTCGAGGATCGGCTCCACATTGATGAAGCAACGGCATCGGTGCTGCGGTGCGAGTCGGGACGTTGCGTCGTGGATGTCACGAGCGGTGTCCTCGGCTCCGGTGCAGGCAGCGGCCTCGCTGATGGCTTCGGAGTCGATGCGGCGCGGCGTCAGCAGGCGTCGGGCCTATGGTGCAAGTCAGGGCGGTGCGTCGTGCTCTTCACGAGCGATGCCCACGGCTTCGGTGCAGGTTACGGCGTCGCTCGCCGGCGTCGGTGTTGCAATTTCCTTCTGTGGCAGCTGAAACAGCAGTTCCAGATGCAGAGAGACAGAAGGGATGACGTCTTTGTGTCCCTGAGACTTCAGAACAGGAGGCAAGCTCAGTTTCAAGCCCTTGGAGATCTTTTCTTCAAGCAGGTGACAAAGCAAACAGCAAAGTCCTTTTTCTCCTTTCCTTGGCAGCAAGCAGCCACTGCAGGCCAACCCCAGACAGCAAACAGCACAGGGGCAGTATTCCTCCTCAGCTTATCCGGCTCTTCTCCTTGGCAAAGGTTCCTCTTTATTCCCAGAAGTGATCTAAAGCTCTGGGGTCTGGGCCCCAATATTTATACCACAAAATCCTTTGTTCTCTGAAGGCGGAGAGTGTCTGTTCCCAGCCAAAACCAGTTCTGTCTTCACTGGTGCAGCTTCCTGGCAGGAGGTGGAGACAGCATTGTTGAAGGCAGACCAGGCCCATGCAGGTGAAAGGAAATCTCCTCCCCCTACTCTAAATGCAGCCCAGGTATATTCAGCCCAGCCCTGACTCATCAGACTTCTGGAGCCACTGCCCCTCTCCAGCCCCTGTCATCCAAAAGCCAGACATGCAATACACAAACCTAGCAGAGGCACACTGGATGGTTAGATAAGAAAATACCTACTTTCAAAAAGTGGTATTTTCAAACACTCTCACTAAAAGATGCATTTTAACATTCTGAGTTCAGGCATACTAAACTTTATTTTTCTACCTTGTTCCCAGGGTCAGTTATGTTTACAAGATGTTATAAACAAACTCCCCATTCGGTCCTATGGGAACAGATAGCCTTGCAATAGTGAACAACGAAATTGGCAGTATTTCACTATCAGGACATGCCACACACATCAGGGCATGTCCTACCTTTCACATACAATGCACCCTGCCCACAGGGGTACCTTGGGCCTATCTTAGGGGTGACTAATATGTAGAAAAGGGAAGGTTTGGGGACTTGCAAGTGTGTGCACTTGCCAAGTTGACATGGCAGTCCCAAACTGCACACAGGCTCTGCAATGGCAGGCCAGAGTTACATTTTACAGGCTGCTTCTGGGGGTGGCACAATCAGTGCTGCTGCCCACTAGCAGCATTTGATTTACAGTCCCTGGGCACACACAGTGCACTATACTAGTGTCTGACAAGTAAATCAAATAGCCAATCATGGAAACACTAATCCATAACACAATTTGCAAAAGGGAGCACTTGCACTTTGGCACTGAACAGCAGTGGCAAGGTGCCCAAAGCATCTAGACCAGCAAAAATGGAGTCCAACACACAGCAAAACACAGGAGGCAAAGGCATAACATTGGAAGGGAGACCCACACCAATGGTGCCAGGTCTAACAACATAACATTTACGTAACAAAGCAATAAAGAGAGATAATGGCTGGAGAGGAATTTTCAAAGTAAATATTCAAAGGAAGAGAAGGAGAGATAGTCCTGGCAGTCGTCAATGCAAAAACGACATGAAAGCTATAATGGAGAGATAAAATAAATAAGATAGGAGAAGTGGATAGAAAAAAGAGAGTGCCAAGGGTAGAGCCCTGACACATCATAACAGAAAGGCAGAGAGTGTGACACTTGTGAAAGACCTGTCATATGTATAATCACATAGGTAGGAGGTACCCAGAGATATCTACTATAAAAAAAAATGACATGACCAATTCAAGATGTTAGTAAGCAAAGGTAAGAGCAATATAGCACTATAGCACTATAGCAGGACAGTGAAGTGGTTTGAACAAGTGCTTTTTAGAGAGGGAGAAATAGTAGCATGTTGGAAAGAACAGGGTAAGATAAGGAAAGTGAGTGATCGGTTAGAGAACAAAAGCAGAAAAGACAAATAGTAGTGATTAAGGGTGGAAGGGCAAGAGACCGATTCAGAGATGTTAGAGAATCGGGATAGCAAGGGAGACAAGAAAAGAGGGCAGTATGAGTAGAATTAGGAGGAAAAAAAGAATGAAGATAGGCATTTTTGGAAGTATAGACTGCAGCAAAGTGAGAAATATCAAAGTGAAAGGGTCTGATTAAGAAAAGGGAACGTATACCTCTGATGGTAGGAGCAGGAAATGAATATGAGTTAAAACTACAACTGTTTAACAAGGGGAAAACCTGTGCCATTGGAAGAATGAAGGAGATATAAGGCACCAACATCACAGATTTAAGTGTGATTTGTTTCAACTGCACTCATCCTTGCAAAGAAGATTATGTGCAACTCAACAGATTCAATCAAATGGATACTTCCACAGGGTCGGACTGGTCTATCAGGCAATCTGGCAGTGCCACAAGGGCTGGTCTGACTGCTCATTGTATGGGGTAGTTTTTTTGGCTGTCTGTGAGCCTGTTCATGATCTGGTGGGCTGGTTTTTACTGTTGATTTCTTTGATGTTATCATAAATATTGCCTGCAGCAAGCAAAACCGCATGCAGTCTCCCACACCTTGCAAAACCCCTACACAGCGTGTCTTTACAAGTTCAAAACTGTCCCATTTTGTAAATGTGGGCCCACTTTATTCACTATCTGGTTTACTAATGGTGGCCACCTTTAATTTGGTGTCTAGCCCTATTTTCTGTGTCAGTCAGACCCTGCTTCTGTAACCTTATTCAACAAAAGGTATTACTAAAGCAGTGGTCAGGAAACTGTACAAAAATAAAATGCTATAAGACCAAGTCTATGCATATGTGCCTTTCTAATGGCACACACAAATTACACCAAAGAACAGCAGTCACTTTTAAAGCACATCACAAGATAACAATGCTATTGATAAATAACTAATTCAAATGCAATATGTATATTTGTAGAATATCTGTATGAAGAGTTTGTGCATAGGTGCACACACACACACACACATACTAATACATACACATTTTGAAACAATAAATAAGAGTAAACAAGGAGCACAAATAATATATGTCTCCTTTCTAAATAGGAAAATAGTTTCCTCCAACCTTATATACCTTTATATTCCAACACCTCAGTAACCCATGTCTTAGTTTGGAAGCCTATATTTCGTATGCTGGCTGAGTCGACACAATACGTTTAGCCTAGGCTTAGCCCATGTCACTAGAATCAGGATCCAAATATACCACTGAATTTCCTTTAACACTTATACAGACAAGCAATCTGGAGCTCACATAGAATATATTGTATTCTATAATTTTTAGAAGAGGAATTTGGAATGACACTGAATGTTGTGACTGTGTAGTTACAGTTAGGTTAGAGTTTCCATAGAAAGAGCTAATAACATTTAAGCTGTTTAAGAATTCCTCACATTTTTTTCTAAATTAAAGTTCACCCACCTCAGCTCCTTCTTTAAATGTTTCAGAGAGATCCGTCAAGCAGTGTCCGAGAAAAGGCGGGTCCCAAAACATGATTTTCAAGTGTGAATTTCCTTGGAAAATTTTGGGAAGCAATACAGGAAAAATGGCAGAACAGAGTTACACCAAATTCAACAGAAACATAGAACTTTACTGAGAAAGGATGCTTTTTGTTGTGTGGTGTAAATCCGTTCAGCTGTTTCTGGGAAAATTGTGTTTCAATGATAGTGATATCTGGGTAATTGGTCTCCCAGAACTCCTACAGTATTCCTGTAATATCACAAATTCAAAAAATAAAGTGATCTGATTGGCATAAGGCTATGCTCAGTGTGGAGGTTGAGTGAATATGATCAAAACATCCAAGAAATTCAGTGAAAAAGGAACAAAGGTTAAAGTTACATTTTTGATAGGTACAGTAATAAGGTCTTAGTTTTTGTTGAAATATTGTCATAAATTCATTTAAAAAACACAGGTTAATGGATTGTTATAGTTAGTTATGATAATAAAATGTTAGCTTAAATAAAAAAAAAAACTAGAAATTCACTGAAAAGAACTAAGGTTAAAGTGATGTTATAGTTAGGTGTTAATATAAAACTATGTTTAAAACCAGAAAACCACTTAAATTGCAACCCTGCCATGACCTGCTTATGACTTAGCATATTACATCACTCATGGCATGGTAAATTACATCATTGATGATTCATCATATCACTAATGACATTAATAAACTACAATATTTTGGTATATTCAATACCTCCAGGGTCTCCCCAAGGTGTCCCAATGGTAGGGGGTTAGGTATTTATAAGGAGGATCCCTATAAAATAGGTTTTATATGCCCTGGGTTTAGTGAAATTTCCGATTTCACTTCCCCAATTGTAGTAAAGTGCTTGCCAAAATCGACTTTTGTGCTAGGAGCACTGTGGAGTGAGGATCTGCAATATTTTTACATTTTCAGAACCCCTAAATTCTCCCCAAGGTATTCCAGGGGTGGGCGGTCCTGTAGATATAGGCAGGGTCCTTATATAGGATGTTTTATAAGCCCTTTTGTTGCCCAAGTCATTTTCCCCATGGCAAATCCCAAGCTACATAGGTTAACATGGCAAGAAGTCATTCTTTAATTATTCCCACCAGGAGAATCCCAAAAATATAATTCAAGGACTCACTAGAATGGTATTGATAAATCCAACAAAATACTATTGTTGAATTTATCCTAAAATGTACAGGCAAGAAGTTATCAGACTTTCTTGTCTGTTAGCCAAAATTCAGCCTTTAAGTGATCTGTCCTGATTGGTCAGAGTTAAGTGGATTAGCCAGGCTGCTTTGATGAGGTGATAAGTAGCCCCTGGTGTGAAGGAGCCATTCTGGGAGGAGAGGGTGCTCCTACAAAGGAATGTCAGAGCCAGGAGGAGGGGTTGTAAACAATATTCTTCAATGGAAGGAGAGAGAAGCAGGAGAAACCAGTTACATTTACACCCCTACTCTTTGAAACCAGCCAGATGACAGGCTTAAGGAAGGAATGTGCAGATGCCAAAGGGAGGGAGAATATGGAGATGAGCCATCCTGGAGGTTTGTCTAGCCAGCTCTTGCCTCTCTGCTGAGACTTTGCCCATTTTGAATTTTTGAGAAATAGTGCTTTCTGGGAGACCATTGTGCCACACTTTGGAGGAAATGGTCATGCTCTGGGGTATCGTCCTGCACCTCATTGGACAGGAGTATCCTCCTGTATGACCCCAAAGAACACTGAATAAGTATCTGAGAGGGGCAATGCCTCTCAGATCTGCTGCTTGAAACAAGATGAAGAAGAAGAGTCTGTGCTGAGAAGTTTGATTTGCACCAACCAGGCCCTGCACTCTGACTAACTGCCTTGCTGCAAAATCTGGAAATACAGCCCGTGGACCTAACTTGCTTCAAAGGGACTAAAGAGTAGACTCTCTGCAAGCTACAGGTTAACAGAGCTCGCCTGGTCCATCACCACCAAGAATCCCCAGCCTGGAGTACTACCAGTGGATTTGTAAGGGTTTTGTCCAAGTGGATTGTGGGAATTGATGTCCCAAATTTTCAAGGACCATCTTGGACCTTCCAGACCTTGGAGTAAGCTTTGGACACTTTGGGACCCTCAAAGGAACTTCAGGAAGACATTCCCGAAGTTTGAAGAAGTTTGGAGCAACTTTGGAAAAAAGCTCCCTACCAACCGCGAGAGTCAAGCTGCCCACCTTCAACTGCGAGCTGGCCTGGATCCCTGGTTCGTCCCACTGGAAAGTTCCGGAGGTCTCATTTCCATAAGTGTGACCAGGAGCTCATCACATGGCAAGGTAAAAACTTTTACTGAGACCTACCACGAGGGGTAGCCGCCAGGGCTCCATCACGGTTGGCCTGAAACTTTATCCCGGTCCAGCATGAACAGATATCCCAATAGGCTCTATAAGTTTCTACGTCCTATATAATGCTAAATATTTTTAAAAAATCATATTTCCGATTCCCTACATTTTGGAGTCATTTTAAAGATAGAAATATTCCCTATTTTTATAAATTGGTGTTGGATTATTATTGTGACTTGTGTCTTAATTATTTTCCGAATTGGTGTTTTTAAATGCATACTTGTCTCTGAAGCTAAGCCTGCCTGCTTGCAGCCAAGCTACCAAGGGTTGAACATGGGAATCATTTTCTAAGACCTATAATGAGCTTTAGACTGTGTTAGTGGTCTTATTGCCAGTGATAAATATATATTTGCTGCTACTAATAAGCCACTTTCCAACAAAAGGTATTCAGAAAAGTACACTTAGACCCAATTTTTCATAAAATCTGCAGTGCTAATGGGCGTATCCTATCACAACAAGTAGAAGGTGCAGAATAAGTAGCACATTTGTGAAATCACCCACAATAAATAGAAATTTTGCCCGTTTTTTTTACTGACATTGAGGTGCGTATGAAATGTAATGACTCTCTGGACATTAATAAGATCGGCAACTTATTCAACTTGAAATATTGTTCAAAAACAGTGATCGGTTATTATTTACCTTAATAAGATGTGCCTGTTGAATACCTAATCTGACATAGATTTTTAGAAATACAGCTTCACATACATTATCCAATTATACCATACGTTCTGTAATATGTAAAACTACCCTACAAATATAACTGAAATGAGCAAATGGTGTAAAATATGCTAACAATAACAATACTTGCAATCATACTGCGACTTGCTTTGTCTGTAAGTGAGTCACCCATAGATTATACATTTGAAAAATATATCTCCAGTTTATAAAGAAATTGTCTAAAACACTAGCATAAACACAGAAATCCACAGGTGCATAATGTATTCTAAAGAGAAGCTTTAGATTTTCTGACATATTTTTGGTAACAGGCCTTTGAATTAAGGCACAACCTATTTAAATTATATGTCTTCAAATCACACTAGCTGCACCCGGTCTCTATCTTGCTTTAATGAAGTACTGCTTGTAATTAAAATTTCACTGGTAGCTAAATGGTGCATCCTATAAGTTGTACCATGCTGAATGAGACTAGTCTCCAGTACTGTGCTGTTTCTATTTGAGAAGCAGTAGTTTGGATGATACGATCAATGCTGTGATCAGCAATGTCATCAATGATCTCATTTATGATGTCATCAGTAATATCATGAATGATGTAATTTAACATGTCATGAATAATGTAATATGGAGATCATAAGCAGTGCATTTCAGGGGTACAAGTTATAGTTAGCTCAATAAACTATAACTGGTGAATTACTTTTTACCTTATTTGAACACCTATGTATAACTTCACTCTAACCTTTAGTTTTTCAGTGAACTTATAGGGGCTTTTTAATGTAAGGTAAGATCTTAATACCATACCTAACCGTAATGTCACTTTAGCCTTTGTTTTAGAGTATATCTATATATATATCTACATTAGCCAATGGTGATTGTCACTGTGTAGTTATAGTCAGGACCATGTTTAGATAGGAGAAGCATTTTTGGTTTGCTAATAACCTTTGTACAGTTTAACAAATTTTCATGAAACTACCTGAAAAACTTCATTGGCCTTGGCTCCTTCGTGGAACATTTTGGAGTGATCCGTGGGGACAAAGAAAAAGGGGAATTCACAAAACATCTTTTCCCCATGCTTTAACTCATGCCCATAAGTAACTATAACTGCGCCCTTGCCACTTTAGGAGATGAGATATAGTTACGTGAGATGACTATAACTGGTGAATTTCAGAGGTTTTGTAAGTTTAAAACAGTATGTTGTAACTCACATTTTCACCAAACTATAATGCCAATTTAACCGTTGGCTTTTTAAGTGTTTGTTGAATCTTCACAAAACTTTTAGAAAAAAAGTTAATTCACCTCAGCTCCTTCCTGGAACATATCAGGGTAATATGTTAAGCGGCGGCCGAGAAAAAAGAGGGTCCCAAAACAGAAAATACCTAAGCATTTTCCATAGAATTTTGTGGACAGCGATATTGCAAAAACTTCCAAATGGAATTACTCCAAATTTGACAGCAAACTAGATCTTGGTCCAGGCGAGTGCTTTCTGTGATTTGGTGTGAATCCATTCAGTAGTTGTGTAGATATTAAGCTCCAAAAATATTTGTATATCTGGATGGTCGGGATAAAGGAGTCCCTCAAACCCAGTTTTAAAAACTGGATTCTTCTAATTGGTCCAGGGGGCTTTTTTACCCTTTGGCCATCTTGCTCCAATAGAAGCAGGGCTCCCGTGGGAGCAGGGCTCCGTTTGGCTGCCTGCAACATGAGGAAAAATGTTGCAGGCAGCCATACAAGACTCAGGGGCTGATCACAATGTCGGTCGGATCGCAACCGACGCCCTGTCAGTTGTGATCTGACTGACATCTGCCCCAACATTCCGCCCGCCGCATTATGATGCAGCAGTCAGAGGCATCATGCAGCAGCACTGACTGCTGCTGTTCCGATGGGCTCAAGGAGCCTGTCGGACCAGCTGTCAGAATGTAATCCCTACAATAATGGTGGTGCCTTCTCAGGCACCGCTGTAGGGATTACGATGTCCCTTTTGGTCTGCCTTTCCATGGTGGCCCGACCGCCATTGAAAGGCAGACGGAAACGGAGCTGCCTGAAAGGATTTTGTTATGACTTATACTGGGTGCTCTCTTTTGTCTGGATAAAAGCTATACCTCTCTAAAGAGCTCTAATGAGAGCAAAACACATGTCAGGGGTTGGTTGTATTCATTTAAGGTTGGCTTGGATGGTATTTTACCAATCCAAAGCTGTAATTCTGTGCCCGGAGTGCTAAAAGGCTTTGGCCATTTTACAGCTCTGCATGGATAGCACTGTGCTAATCCTATGCTTAAAGACTTTGCTGTAGGAATGGCAAAAGACTTTGTCCCTTTCTATCTCAGCGTGGATGGCACTGTGCTAATCCCACGCTTAAAGACTTCGATAGAAAAGCAGACATTTGAGGTGAGCAAATTTAGAGTGTCGCTGGTGTTAAGAGTGCTCTCTACTGTGGCTGCTTTCCACCAAAACTTGAGAACTACCCAGAGTTCTCTGCTTATTTTTTTGCATATATATATATATATATATATTACCTACTGGCGGTAGCCAGTAGGTAGTTATAGTTAGGACCTTGTTTCTATTCAAAAAGCGTTTTTTCTATTGCCAATATCTGTGGCGCCATTTGACGAATCTTCGTGAAATTTTCACAACTAAGGGTTAACTCAGGTCAGCTCCGGTCCTGAAAGTTTCGGGGTGATTCGTCAAGCGGGGGCCGAGAAAAAAGGAGGGTCCCAAAACGCATTTTCCCCATGTTAATTTCCATAGAAATTTTGGAACAGGCTACAGCTTGAAAAGCTGAACGGAATTACAACAAATTTGGCAAAAAGGTAGCTCTTGGTTCAGAAAGCGCCCTTTTTTTTAAATGGTGTAAAACCGTTCAGTAGTTGCTGAGAAATTAAAAAAATAAAAATATCGATATCTGAGCACCGAGGAGGATTCGCGAACCCTCCCGAGCACGAGCTTCATTCTGATTGGCTGCCAACACTCCAAACCAGAAAGTGTTGGCAGCCATCTTAGTCACAAGAAAACAGTACAAAAAAGGTGAAAAACAAGAAAAGGGGGCAGGGCAGAAACACCTTAACCCCCTAGGCCTGCTCAGGGGGTCCCACAAGGAGCCCCAGGGCCAAAAAAAGCATTTTCTTAAAAAGAAAATCGGCTGAACTCTCACTGGTTGTGCGAATCCAGCCAAGAAAATTAAAAAAAATGAAGCGCGGTCTCCCGCACTTCGTTTTCTATAAGCCCCCGGGTGGGCCAGGTCCCGGGGGCAATTATTAAGCCCCTTTTTACACCACTCTGCAAACGCGCCTCATGGGAATGCCTCAAGCAGGCCACCTTGAATTAGTAGCCTTCTCCACAACTCCAGCTTCTTCTTGAAAGTAGATCTTTTTTTATACATGGTGAAAGATGTAGTTTCAGCTCCTTGCAAAGACAAATGCAAGGAATTTAATTTATCAAAGATGTCTGCAAGGTATGCTAAAAGCACAAGCCAACAGGGATTACACAACTGTTCTGCTTTGTATGGGTCCAAATCCAGAAGGAATTGTCGTTCTTAATTTTTCAATTAAAAAATGTTATTCAGCACCTTCCCTCTGGATATCCGCTGGATTTCTGTATAGAAAAGAAAACCATCATGTTCAGCTCCCATTTCTGCACATAAAATTGCAAAAAGAGGAGCTCTAGTGGGGTGGCCGTTTATGAAATTAACTATTTTCACAGCAGAATTCAACACATCCCCAAGTTCTCTATCCATGTTTCGGACTGCAAGGGCTTCCCAGTGTATCATACAGTAGGTCCATAGAATATGAGGAACCACTTTCAACACTTTGGCTTTTAAGACTGACCTAGCCACATACATGGAAGGAGCACAATCTGTACATATCCCAACACAGCTGTCCCATTTTAAGCGATTGGAGAACAGAAAGGCATTGAGAATATCATACTGGGCTGATGCTGTTGCCTGTCCCTTGATGGGTTTATAGAATACAAAATCTTTCAATATGAATGCTTTGGGGCAGTATCGAACATAAGTAAATAAATGAACTTCCTTAGATAAGTCAGTTGCTGCATCCAATTGCAAAGCAAATAAACTCAATTTCAAGCGTGCTATGAGTTGTCTGTTGTTATCCTCTGACATGTCAGAGATGCAGCGGCAAACTGTTGTGTCTGAGAGTGGTACCATTTTGAACTTCTCTGCCCCTTTTCCAACCAGCATTGTCCTGGCCAAGTCGGGAATTGCTGGAAGAATCACTTTTTCTCCATCTCTGAAAGGCTTTTTTTTTGGCAATATGGTATGCCACTTGGAAAGATGCTTTCAAGGCATTTGCTGGCGTGGAGACCCCATTTTTCACAGTGTTTATTTGGTGGATCGTGTCTTCCAGCTTTCTGGCAAACAAAATCTCTATTCTTTCCTACCAGTGACCCGTGGTTAGTTTCCAAGTGGTGCTTTAATTTGTTTGGTTTCAGGCTATCGTTAGCCAAGGTCATGCCACAAACCACACACTGTGACCTAATTTCACCTGTTATGGTGACGTATGTGAATCCAAAGTCCAAGAAGGAGGCATCATACTTCCTAATTTTTGCAGCTTTGTTCTCCCCATCTGTTTTGGCTTTTTGTTTGAGCGCCCTACCATCTTTTGGCATCAAGAAATGATCCATGTCAAATGTGTGTTTGATCTGTGATACAAAATTCCAAAGTTCAATATTAATGGACACCACAGACTTGCTGCTGCAGGCGGTATAGCTGTCTTGTTTTAACTCTTTGCAAACACCAGGAGATGATGGATGGAGCACTGAAACTTTTCAGACACTCACCTCCAGTCACAGAACTTTAGCTCACTTAGCCACCCCAGTTCAGACCCAGCCATGTGAAAGTCAGTATTGACCCTGTTCCTCATGGGAACAGTCCAGCCCGAACTGCCAAGCCAGGTCTTCCCTGGACTGAAAACAAGCATCCTGAGACCGATTTTGGGGTAACACCCCTCATCAGCCAAGACTAGCTTGAATCCAGTGGCAAAGTGAGCAAGGGAATCACGTCTGGGCATACCCTGCCAACTTACGGCAAACAAATCAAAAACAAGGAGATGATGGACAGAGCGCTGAAACTTTTCACAGATCTGGGTTGAATCCATCATCAAAACTATTCCCAGGATGCTTGTTTCCGGTTTATGATGTTGCAGTAGCAGACCTGCCAACTCATACAGCACCACAACCTGTCAAATGATACTGTCTCACTTCACACGGTCTCAATTGTGAAGAGCCAGTATCACATAGTGTGTGCACAGTGAGGTGGAAACTCTTGCAGAGAGTGGGTTTCCAGCTCATTCAGTGGATGCTCTGCACAGTCAGCGTCCAATAAGGGGTTTTCAATTTGTTTTTTGGGGAGAATGGGAGGGTCTGCTCGGGCAATGCATGGCTGTAAGCCAGATTGCCTCTAAAACCAGAGTAGGTAAAAGTCCATCCAGATATGCAATATGGTCTCTCATTTCCCATCCATTCATCATCTCTGCCCTTATGTGTTTGCTATGTGCAGAGAAGGGTGCTTCAGGTTTATTTGGCTGGGGTCACAGCGTCCTACCAATTCACCTGATATTCTTTTGGGTTTTGTTATTTGTTTAATTTTTGGTAACCATCTTGGCCAAGTGAACTATAACTTCTGAAGGCCATGAGAAAATGATAAGAGGCTGGCTGCCCTGGTGTCCAGTCACCTGGGCTATAATTATGTTTACATGGAGAAAGGAAGGCCATGGGGTATGCCATTGTGATGTGTGCACTTGGGCTATACACAGAGGTCATCTTGAAGCAGCCCACCTATGCTCACAGCGCATCTCCTGTCACTAGCACGTGACCTATGGCCTCGTTCACGTCAGTGCCCCTGGAAGTGCCCTTCCCTGTAGGGCAGACATTCAGTACAGTGGGAGGCTTGGTGTCTGGAAGTAGAATGGCATCCAGTGTCTCTTACCTGAGTGCTTGGAGCTGATCAATCTGTCCCTATCTTCAGCGTCGATCCCTAAGCCATGGAAACACGCCTAAGTTGTTCCTCTGTTGAAAAAGCCAACATTGGACGCATCCAAGTCTGAAAATTTTCAACCAATTTCTTTGCCACCATTCCAATCCAAAATCATGGAATCATATGTTAACACGATTCTAACCCAATATCTGGAAGTCAATTCGATACATCTCAAAACAGTTTTCAGCCACGACACAGTACCGAGTCCGCTCTGCTGGCAGTTATAGAACAGCTACGGACCTCTTTAGATGAGGGCAGAACCACGGCACTAATTTTACTTGATCTGAGCGCGGCCTTAGACACGGCCTCCCGCAAGATCTTGCTCCATCGCCTGATGGAGATCGGTGTCGATGAGAAGGCCCTCTCCTGGTTCTCGTCTTTTTGGCCGATCGGACTTTTCAAGTTATCGCCCCTCCTTTTTTCTCTCACACCCACCCATTATGTTGCGGTGTCCCCCCAGGGGTCAGCATTGAGCCCTACTTTATTCAACATCTGCATCAGACCATTGGCTCTGATGGCTAAAGCCCAGGGTATTTCTCTGGTGTCATACGCAGATGACACTCAGCTGGTGATCACCTTTTCTAATAACCCCAGCCAGGATTCAGCAAAATTTAAAGAAGATCTAACTGCCATCTCTGAGAGGATGGCTATCAACTATCTGCAGTTGAACTCCACCAAATCCGAAATCCTCCAGGTAGGCAGGGATTCCCATCTTTGAGGTAACCAGTGGTGGCCTCCTGCTCTTGGTGTACCCCCCCTCCCCAAACCTGTGGTTAAGAACTTGGGAATACGGGTGGACAATGATCTCTCCTTTGAGGCTCATGCCAAATCAGTGGCAGGCACATATTTCAGACTGCTGCGTGGCCTAAAGCCAATCCTAGGTCTTTTCGATTCTCATACCCGGCAGTTGATCATCCAATCTACCATTATGGCTAGATTGGATTATTGTAATGTGCTACTTTTGGGATCCAACAAGTCTGTGATCAAAAGGCTCCAATGCGTCCAGAATGCCGCTGCTCATGGCGCCTTGTTCACACTTCCTAAACATTGCCATGTTTCCAATCTCCTGTGCCGGTTACACTGGTTACCCATGGAACAGAGAATACATTTCAAACCTCTGTGTATCATCCACAAGATCCTTTCGGGCATTTTCCCAGGGATCTTGAGTGATATGTGCTCCCCTTATGCACCCACCCGCGCCTTGCGCTCAGCAGATCTGCATCTGGCCCGAGTACCACGGATACGGAGGTCCAGAGCAGGTGGCCGCTCGTTCAAGGCATTGGCACCTGCCCTCTGGAACTCCTTACCTCTTTCTATCCGCAGCACCACTGATCACTGGACTTTTAGAAGGATGGTGAAGACCTGGCTTTTCTCCAATCATTAAAATTCTCTCTGACCCCTCACTATATTTGACAGTTAGCGCTGGGATGCCCCGTTGCTGGGGCAGCCATGCGCTTTACAAATATTATAACTTAACATAACATAACATTGTGAACACGTGTGCCTGTGCACCTTGTGCAGGTGGAGAACATCATGTTGCACGGTCAGACTGGCTCAACTGAGCCTTCGTCTTGGGAGGGTCTTCGCAGTGTGAGGTTGCAGAAGAGAGGTTGTGGAAGGTAGCAAAACACACTCATCTACAGATGGAAGCCAAAAGACACCAGTTGTTTTATTTTTTTTGGGTGACGCTCATTGTGTCCAGAGGCAGCTACCAACCACGGGTAATCTAACAGACAGATAAACTAGATAGCTCAAGATCACACAGGCAGTTGGCGAGGAGCTGGGTAGCACATACTGTGATTCTGTGAGGGCCTGGCCTTGACATGAGACAGACAGCTGTTTTTTCACATGCCATTGTCTCCTCCTTCTCCCCTCCCTGGTACCTGGGTTATTTATGCAGATTTATTGCTGTCAAACTCATAGACCAGTCATGGAAAATGACACCACGAGAGAACAGTTTTGTTATTTAAAACAACAATGACAACAGCATATATGCGAAGGTACCATTCAGCATTGAGTCACATGTGCTTAATTTAGAGCACAAATTCTCATTGCAGACACAAATGGTGGCATGTGTTCTATATGAGCTGAAGACTAACAAAGCATTCACTGCTGCAGTGTGTCAAAGATATTTTGTTGAAAACTGTCTTACAGCCACACAGAATGCAAGGTGTACACAGTCTTCACCTTTACCCTTTCCTTTCCAGCACGACTGCTCATCTCTATCTGGGAAAGCTGATATGGATTGGTTTACAATTCCATGCATTCACCACATTAAAATAAATGCAAACAATGTTATAAGAGCTCAATTTGAAATATCATGCCTAAGCCAGAGTTTTATGCATGAACAAATGACCAGTACTTTTCTTTCGAAAGGGTGGCAACTGTAGTTGAACAAAGGCATCATGTTAAACTGCTGCTACAAGAATAAAAACGGAAAGAACACTGAAAATAAACAACATTCCAAAGTCATAAAAATTAACCGGAGCCTTTGCCCCAACCCCTCCCCCCGCATGGCTTAATCGGGGAAACAAATTGGAATCTCTGTGTGTGCGTGCGTGCAAGATAGTTTCAGTGTATGTCTGCAGGTGAAATGCCAGGGCATGGTGGATGAGGAGCGGAAAAGGCAGTTTACTTAATTGCTCTGGGAAGCTTCGGGTTGCCTTGGAAACCAGCCAGGGAAGTAGCGAGGAGATCCTAATGCAGAGGCAGCCACGAGCCACAAAGCAGCCACGAAGATGAGGTATAAAAATACCATGATGTGAAAGCAGTGATGACCAAGAAAGGCAACAGGATGGAGCGGAAGGCAGCTGAAATGGCGTTGAATATTGTAGAACTCCCTTGAAGTACAGCCTGCATTGCAAAGGTGCTCGTCCATCTTTATAGACACAGTTCGCGGGAATTTCCTGGTATCCATGCTGCAGTCTCTCTGAATGGAGGACAGTTGTTGAGGACATAGCCACATCATGATTGGCTTCTTTTACCATGTCCTCCAATCAGAGAGCCTCCTGAGATGCCAGTATTTTAAATCCAAAATGAAGAGCAAACATATTGGATTTGAGGCAGAAGTGAGGCTGGTGAATGCGTGCCCTTCTGATGATTCCACAGCCCCCCTGGTGGTCGCACCCTATAGATTGAAGACCTCTGCCTTAGACGCTTCCTCTCTAAATTTACGGGGACTGCATGCCTTTCTGCTGCCCCTTTCTATAGCTTTATATCCACCAGTTTTTCACAGTAAATAGTAATGGTGGCCATTTCATTTATAACATTCCAACAGCCAGCCAATCAGAGCTCTCACTCTCACTGAAGGAAGTGACCCGATTAGTGCCACCCGGCTCACTTGCGACCACCTCTCAGCCTTCCATACAAATGAAGAGTCGGTCTGACAGTAGTGAATACAAACCAAGTATATTTATTCAGATACACTCGTGCGGAGCCCAGTCTGCCCAGGCTCTGTGGATTGCTGCAGAGGGACTGACATCAGCAAACATGGTGATACATTATGTACAATTCAGAACCAATAAAGGCACGCCCAGACTGGAAATTTCCAGATGGCGGCAGCTACACAAAGGAGATACAGAAGGATGACTTTCGATCCTGAGACCGGGCACACACTATCTCTATGCCAAGGTCGTTCTGCCCGTTCCCATTGCTGGACTAGTGGGAGCAGGCCTCTATCAAGTGGGAAAGGTATGCGGTAATAAGAACAGTGTATTCATTAGTACAGCAAGGCCCAACCTTGAAGAAAACGAAAACTACCAAAGCTGCTTTTCGCTGGGACAGATTAGTTTCGATCATGGCTCAAAATGCCGGCCAAACATAAAATGGTGCCGCGAATGCTAACTTATGCAGAACAACATATAACCAGCACAACTAAGAAATTTTTATTCTAACAGACCCTCCTTTTAACAGAAGCTAACTATTTTATGTTACTATCAAGAAACGTATTACATGTTGCAAGGATAAGAAACATCAATATAAATTGATCCTTACATAATCAGTATTCAAAGATACCCTTATCAATAAACATAATGTCTTCAATGTCCTTTTGCAACATAATCACAGCATTAGTGTCATGAACTGATATTTTCTTTTTAGGGGTGAGAACATTTACACAATAGGTGCAACAAGCTGGTAGACAGTCTATACAGAGGTAACATGTAAAAATAATATTAGCACCCACAACCAAAAAGATGAGGATCTTCCAACCCCACGTTGTTAGCATATTCCAGAACCACCCCGATAAGGTCCAAGTACCTGTCTCTTGGTGTATCTCAGCTGATAGCCTATGTAATTTCTGTATGGCTGAATAAACATTGGGAGCATTATCAGGTATGTAAACGCAACAGCTGCTGCCAATGACGCGACAGGCCCCTCCCCGAACTGCAAGGATGACATCTAACACCATCCTGTTCTGCAAAGTGACTAATCTCATAGCTTGGAGCTCAGCAGTGATATTTGTCATTATCCCAGCAGTCGTATTGATAACCCCTTCAACAACTCTTGCTAGCTGACGAATTTGAAGGGTATGGGACCCTAGTAAGGTAGTAGGCCCTTCAAAGCATCCCCAAATTGCTGTGCTGTAGTGTCAGTCTGATCTATACCTTTCAGATCAACAATCCTCTTGGCTCGGGACAGAGATAGACTTCTACGTTGCAATCGATGAGTTTGGTGATAGTTAGACGGGGCAAGATATACAGGGGGAAGGAGGAAAGAGAGATAGCAGGTACCTGACCATCCCCTCGGGAGCCACACGTGGGCTTGTGACCCACAAACGAAATAGACATTATGGGGCAGAATCAGAGGCAGACTATTTGTCGTGTTTAGCTTGAAGGTGAAATTACAGTTACTCTCACCCACCTTTATCTTCCCTGTCCCCTGGAAACAAAAACTAGCTGTCGTATTAACCACTGACACAGGTATCGGCTTATCTTCAGTAAGATTTCGACTTCGGAAGGATTGGAAATACTCAGATGTGTTAAACCATTGGAAATCAGCCGTTTCCATTCGGAACCAAGCATCATCCTTCACCTTACGGTACGTGTTCACACATGACTTTGAGGACAATGTACCAAGGGTCCCTGCTCCTGCCGGGAGTAAACCCATGGAAGAAGCGTACATATTCATGGGTGGTATGGGAATCAATGAATGTTATACCCGGAGTGGAGAGATGAAATTGGTTGTACACCAGCCGAAATAATTGAAACCATGGTGAGTGACTGAAGGGAGCAACCCACAAACCCAACAAATAGTTGTATTAGAGACATTATGAGCTTGATGTAAATTTGTATAAAGACATTATCGGTGTAGGACAACCTATGCGCTTCCTTGTGTGGAGCCAAAGTGACAAAAACATGCTCGGGGGAGTGGGCGTCGTACCAACCAAAGTGTGTACAGGATACTTTTCCTCTAGAAACCATGATATTCCAAGTATTATTATTAGAGTAATCACAACAATTAATATGCAAACTATTTTACTCTTTGTTCACCAACCCCGCTCTAAACGCGGTGGTGCAAATGACTGTTCCTCCTCCTCAATAGGTCGACCAAACGGATGCATTATGAAGCAAGAAGAGGAATGCAATAAAACTGATAGCAAAGGTAAGTGTTCCCAGTGTCCGTCAGAGCCTCACTGGTACAGGCTCCTATTGTTCATCAACGTTGGTGCTCTTGAGCACCGGCAGTGGAGCTTGCTCAGTCCTAAGCTCACAATGAATCCCACGTAGCTCAGGATAAGGCACCCCCTTCCTAGGGAGCACGTTCGATCTATCCTGTCCAATGTCAGAACAGTGCACCAATCTCACGACACCCTGAACTAACACCGTTGGTACTATAGCAAAGTACACCCTAACTTACACAGTCCATCCCTGACTAATCTGACTTCTCCTTTGGTGCACTATTCCTCAGCCGAGGACGCAAATTGTACCTGGTGACTCCAGGCACAGAGTAGTCAACAAACAGCGGCTACCAAATGGCTCGAATTTCTGGAGGGACCGCTGCATTTAGCACTTCATTGTTCTTGGCATCCATTTGGGTCCACGTTAACTTTGCGTCGCTGAAGGGGACGAACTGAGGCACCTTCTCACACTCAGTATTCCCGATGCCGTCCCTCACCCACTGATCATAGGGCAAGGGCCAGGGTATCCTGTGGCAATGACAGGCATTAATCCAGTTCTTTTGGCCGGTAACCTTCACGGCGGTTCGAGGTGCCAGGAGGACCTGTCCAGGTCCCTTCCAATGGGGCTCCAAGTTCTTCTTCCGTTGGAAGTTTTTGACTAATACAAAATCGCCAGGTCGAATTTCGTATCCAGGCCCCTCTGGTGTGGGTGGAAGGGACTTGCAGACCTGTTGGTGAATAGAACGCACATTTTCAGTTATCTGGCAAAGGTAGTCTGTCAACAATGGATACTCAATATCGGAGAACTTACGAGGGCGCGGGACGCCGCACACATTTGCTGGGCGTCCAAACACGACCTCGTAAGGTGACAATCCTGTTCTAGAATGTGCTGTTGTTCTTGTTGACAAAAGAGCTAATGGTAAAGCATCTGGCCACTGTAACCCTGTTGTCTCCTGAATCTTTGCCAATTTCAGTTTGAGAGTACCATTGTACTTCTCAACCAAACCTGCTGCCTGTGGGTGATTTGCAGCATGAAACTTCTGTTTTATGTATGTGCAAACCATCGCAGGTTAGCTGAATGACTTTGGCATTAAAATGACTTCCGTTGTCACTCCAGATCAAACGGGGCAAGCCGAAACGAGGAAAGAACTCCTTCAGGAGTACCTTTGCAGTCGCAATGGCTGTATTGTCTTTAGTGGGGTACGCCTCAACCCATTTACTGAAGGCACAAACAACCATCAACACATACTTCAAATTATTGACCCTTTCTAACTCGATGTAGTCCATCTGGAGGACCTCAAAAGGGAAAGTGGGCAGTGCGAAATTGCCGGGTGGTGTAAGGGTACCTTTCCCAGGATTGTGCATCATGCACACCATGCAGTACTTCACTAAATGTGCAGCAGTTCTCGATATGTTATCATTCTGCCAGACAGGGTCTAGCAACTTGCAAATACCCTTGGTGCTGATATGGGCTGGGCCATGAGCCATCGTGACCACAGGGAGAACATATGCATCTGGCAACATCCATCTTTGCTTCCCTGACTTGTCAATCCAACATCCCTCATCGCTCAATTGTGCTGTACTTTCTTGCCACACTGCTAATTCCTCCACTGTGGCCTCACTCTGTATTTCCTTCATGTTCTCAAGTGGATCCTCAAACATAGTGACCTCGGGCACCCACCTAGCGGGACCTGCTACGAACATTCTTTTCATCCTAGTTCGGGCTGTTTCCTTAGCTGTCTGATCTGCGAAAGCATTCCCTTTACCTACATCGTCAGTAACTTTCCTATGGGCGCTACACTTTACAATTGCCAATTTCTTGGGGAGTGTCAAAGCGGACAGAAGCCTATATATAAGATGACCGTGCTGGATCTTTGTGCCATGGGAAGTAAGGAACACTCTCTCTGCCCAGAGTCGCCCGAAATTATGGGCGACTCCAAAAGCGTACTGGCTGTCAGTATAAATATTAACAACCAGTCACTCACTCAATTCGCAGGCTCATATTAGGGCAACGAGCTCTGCAGCTTGAGCCGACTGATAAGGAACTCGTGATGTCTCAACTACCGCACGCAGCATTATAATAGCATATGCAGCAGTTGTAGTGCCATCTGGTAATTTAAAGCAAGAGCCAACAACATATATTTCCCCTTGGGGGTCAGATAAGGGAACATCAGTCAAGTCTACCTGTCCTTTCGTCTCTTCTTCCGTCCGGAAGATACAATCATGTATGTCAATCTCCTCATTCTCAGAAGGGAGGTGTAGTAACGTGGCTGGATTCAGAGTGGCACATCGTTTGATCGTAATGTGTTTGTCAAACAGCGTTAATTCGTAACCTGTCAGACGTGCACTGGTGAGGTGCTGTGTCTTTGTCTCATTCAAAAGTGTATCTACAACATGGGGTACCATAACTGTGAGGTCAGTATCAAGTACGAGTCCAGCCGATTGCCTTATCAAGACAGCCATGGCCGTGACCGCTCTTAGACAGCTCGGGAGGGCTCGTGCAACTGGGTCAAGCACAGCAGAGAAGTAAGCACACAGCCGTTGCTTATCTCCAAATTTTTGTGTTAGAACAGAAAGCGCGCAACCGTCCGTCTCATGGACATACAACACAAACTGCTTAGTATAGTCAGGGGTGCCGAGTACTGGAGCCAAGCAAAGCGCAGTTTTCAATTGCTCAAAAGACTGCTGACATTCAGGAGTCCAGGGCAGGGGTTCATGCACATCTTTTAGTGTTAGGGCAAGCAGGGGCTTAATTAACAGCGAATAGCTAGGTATCCACTGCCTGCAATAGGAAGTGATACCTATGAAAGCGCGCACATCTTTCTGAGTTTGTGGCACAGGCATTTTAACAATGGTACTGATGCCCTCAGGAGTCAATCTCCTACCCTCCTTCGACAGTAGGTGACCTAAGTAGGTGACCTCCTGTCGACAATACTGAAATTTGGAAAGGGATACTTTATGGCCATGCTGAGCTAAATGTAACAACAATTTAACTGTACTGTCTTTGCAACCTTGTTCTGTATTCGAGGTGATGAGCAAGTCATCGACATAAAGAAGCAACACATTACCTGTTGGGAGCGACAAGGAATCAAGCTGACCTTTCAATGCCTGACTATAGATACTCAGACTCTCTGTATAGCCTTGAGGAGTGTGACAGAACCTAAAGCTTCTACCAGCTAGGGTGAGCCCAAACAGATACCTGCTGTCAGGATGAATGGGGATACTGAAGAACACGTTTTTCAAATCAATGACAGAGAAGAATGTAGCAGAAGAAGGAATCATTGTCAAAAGAGTGGTAATGTCAGGAACCACCGGAAACTGGGGAATCACTATTTTATTAACCTCACACAAGTCAATCACAAAGCGATAAACATCTGCATGATCATCAGAGGAACGCGAGGGGGCGGTTTAAGAATGGGAAGAATAGGGCTATTACAAACATTAGCAGTCGTCTCCTCAACCACTCCTTTCTTAAGCAAGTCCTGTACAATTTGCAATAGAGCTCGCTCACCTGCCTGCGGTATTTTATACTGAGGGATGCGAGGTAAAATAGCATTGTCTTTAACTTGGATCGAAACTGGCGGTATCTGTAACAGTCCCACATCAGTGTCACCTGTCGCCCAGAGAGTGTGCAGCACATCTTTAAACTCCGCAGGAAGAGGTGCATCTTTGGACAGACACTGCGTAGCGCGCACTACATCCAAACCCATGGTCATGTAATCACCTGCCGGGGAGCAATAAATCATAACATGCAATTTCTTCAACAAGTCCAAACCCATCAAATTCTCTCCACAATTAGACGTCAACAAGAATAGCGAGTCCACAGTGAAAGGACCAATAGTCAACGCAAGGGGTTTTGAAATGGGGCTCACAACCGGTACACCAGAAAAACCTACGAAACATTATTATGGCCAGACAGAGCCGCCTCAGGGACCAAGGAACGAAAAATAGAACTGTTCGTTGCACCTGTGTCCACCAAGAACTCCTTAGTCGAACCATGCACATCCACACTAACATACGGACCACGTTGATCTACAGGTATCGGAACTGGTACCTCACTCTGTCCCTGGCTGTCCTAGCTGTAAGACATCTCTGTCACCACGTCCGTGTCATAATCATCATTATAATACTGTCCTCCCCCAGGGTCATCAAAATAATTTTGATCAGAACGACCCAGCGAGGATACAGCATTCTGGGCCCTGTCCTGGCCACCGGCTCCATGACCCCGTCCATGAGAACCTCGTCCCCTGGGGACCACCACCTTCTGCAAAGGCACGGGACACTCGCTACACCAGTGTCCCTCCTCTTTACAATACGCACACTGTTTCGGCCCTAAAGGCGTGGTATTTGGCGGCCTGCTAGTGCATGGAAGCTGTTGGGCTGAACCACCACGTCCTCTACCATACCCCCTAGAGGCCTCATGCAACAACACCTTCATCTTCAAATCCTTGTGCTTCTTCTCCATCCACTCCTTATCCTCATTTTCCCTGTGTTCATATTAATGTGCCATATTCAAAATAACAGAAGGGGAAGATGTGGACCAGGTACTCTCCGAAGCCTGCAATCGGGACTGGAAATAAATCTATTAACAAACAATCGAACACCACCTTCGATCGACAAATCCTGCCCACTATAATCTAGAAATACACCTTCAAACCGAGTGAAAAAATCAGACACACACTTATCTTTCTTCTGACGACAAGCTGATAACTTGTCCCAATCAACCTTCCTCGGAGGAATAAGAGAATGCATATATATAATGATACAGCCGGGCAAAGCAAGTATCTCTGGTCTAGGCTTATCACCGGGCTTCCTTTCCTGATCTCATACTTTAATTTGGTCCCAGGTACCACCCAATTCCGCAACTGATCCTGCATGTGTACTTGTCTCCAAATATCAACCGGAACTAGTAAGCCAAAGAACATCTCAATATCAGCAAGTGTCATCACTGTTGAAGAGGCAGCTTCAGTCAATAAGTAGTTGGATTCTTCCTAGGATCAGGTAACTGAGTCTTAAGAGACAAGACTTCACTCCTTTTCCATGGAGTATTAACCCACTGCTCTTTGAAACGGGCCGCTGCCCCTGGTCTAGAAACAACATTATGCTGATCCCTCAACTCAGGCATTTCAGGATGATAGATGGGATGATCCTCCTGCAATGGAAACTGAGATACAGGGGTGAGGCTCTTCTCGAGCAGTCTACCCCGATGAGCGACCAACGCCGCAACATTACCAAAAACTTGACCAGGCGCCATATCAGTAACATATACATGATCCTTAATATAATATAGAATCTGTGGTGCTGCATCGCTGAGACACTGCTCCCAAAGACCGATCAAAGTAGCGGACATGTGCTTAAGGGCATGCTGTTGTACAAAAGGCTCATAATCTTTCATCACACTCCACACCTCTTCCACACCGTAAATGGGGTTACGGGCCCACTACGCAGCCTGATTAGCCACTACCTTTTTCTCTGCATCTCCCATCTCCAATCGCACATACGGACCCATTCGCTCTTTAAACTTCATCCAGTCTCTATCTTCAAATCCACGTACTGGTGTCCCACTACTCCGTAATGTCAGAGGATGAAAGAACACAGTGGGAGTAGCAACAGAAGGAGCAGGCACTGACGTCACTGCTGGCTGCGTCGCAGGTGTAAGAGCTGGCGAAAGAGACGCCAAAGCAATAGGTGTTGCAGGAGTACTAACAGTCATACTTACCACAGACGGCGAGGACAAAGAAAGGACAGGAGGTGCCGTGGCCAAGGCAGTCCGATCAACAGTAACAGAAGCAGAAACAGCAGAGACAGAAGAACCGGGTAGCTGGGCCTGTGAGGGGAGAGTGGGATATATCCTGTGTGGGGCATATGGGGGTGGGGGTCGAGTATCTAACAATTGTTACACAAACGTATCATTTTCTTCTTGCGTCACATAAGATTTATCAATATTCAATTAAAATCTCCTATCTTCACGTTCAATCGCTAGCTCTTCTTTTTATCGTGCGCTACAGCTTTCTGAGTCAATGTTTGCATTTTCCCCTTCCAGGCCTCTTTTTCCGCTTTCATTCGCCTCTGTTTAGCCTCCTTTTGCCACGTTTGAAGAGAATCAAACATAGACTGCCTACTTCTTTTCACAAACAACTTCTCTGTAAAACCCAATTTTTTGTTCATCAAAAGTGCCCGTCAATGGCCACTGCAACTCGGCATTGTCCCTCGTATATTTGTGCCATAGCGTACTAAACATAATAGGGCCAAGGCCATGCTTTACATACATATCAAAGTTCGGAGTGCCTTCTGGAGGCGCTGGTTGACTTTCTTCCAATCTGGCATCTGCAGAGCAACAACAACAACAAGAAACCAAGAACCTACTAAATCCAGGCATTTTCAAGAGTGGGCCAAATTCGTTATGTTGCCTGGTGAAGTGTCAGCAAACACTTCGTACCAAAATCGTCCCTCAGACCGTGCCAAATACAAACCAATATGGTACCATATCCACAAAGAACCACAACAAACTCTCCTGGTGCACACAGGTCAAACAAATTTATTCTCCACTGCCGACTCTTTGGACCAAAGGTGAGATCCAAGGATTTTGCCATTCGGGACCCCAGTGGGGATGACCGCTGGCCGAGGCACCATCTGGTGGGACAGAAGGGGCAGCTGCGAGTTCAGGAACTCTCTTGTGCAGGGATCCCTGGTCCGTCCGTCCAACCCAATGGCGGCCTCGACCTCCCCACCCGGGAAGGGCCACTCGCCCGCTGGGGTCCCTGTTTGGGCACCAACTGAAGGAAGTGACCCGATTAGGGCCACCCGGGTCACTCGCGACCACCTCTCAGCCTTCCATACAAATGAAGAGTCGGTCAAACAGTAGAGAATACAAACCAAGTATATTTATTCAGATACACTTGAGCGGAGCCCAGTCTGCCCAGTCTCTGTGGATTGCTGCAGAGGGACTGACATCAGCAAACATGGTGATACATTATGTATGATTCTGAACCAATGAAGGCACACCCAGACTGGAAATTTCCAGATGGAGGCAGCTACACAAAGGAGGTACAGAAGGATGACTTTTGATCCTGAGACCAGGCACACACTATCTCTATGCCAAGGTCATTCTACCCATGCCCATTGCTGGAATAGTGGGAGCAGGCCTCTATCTAGTGAGAAAGGTAGGCGCTAATAAGAACAGTGTATTCATTAGTACAGCAAGGCTCAACCTTGAAGAAAACGAAAACTACCAATGCTGCTTTTCGCTGGGACAGGTTAGTTTCGATCATGGCTCAAAATGGTGGCCAAACATAAAATGATGCTGCGAATGCTAACTTATGCAGTACAACATATAAACAGCACAACTAAGACATTTTTATTCTAACATCACAGAACTTGTAGGAGCCTCTCGTTATCCCGAGAGAGTAAAGGCTCACAGGAAAAATGGAGCTCTCACCCAATCACAGGGCTCAATTTTCAATTTGCGCTCTCGCAGGAGGCACGCAGGACTCTTGCAAGCCAAACCGTTGAAATATACAATTATGTTTGTCTCCTACTATTTCAAAAACTACTGAACGGATTTACACCAAATCACAAAAAGCACAATATGTGGACAAAGATGTAGGTTCCTGACCAATTTGGTGTAATTCAGTTCAGCAGTTTTTGCTGCAGCCCCGTCTAAAGAAGTTTATGGAAAATGCATTGGAATTTTACGTTTTGGAACACCCCTTTTTTTTCATCCCCCGGATGACGGATCACCCCGAAACTTTCCAGGTCGAAGTTATCAAACTAATAAACGCTCATTCTATGGAAAAGCAGACCTAACTATAACTGCCCAGTACCCAGCTGCAACTGCTACTAGGTAGTATATATATAATATATATATATATATATATAATTCAACAAAGTTCCCAAAGCACTGAGAGGGCACTCGACGATGCTCAGCCATCCAGCAGTGTAATGCAGCTTGCTTTTCTGCTCCCACTTAATTAATACTGCCAACGCGTTTCACAGCCTCAAGCCGCTTCTTCCTGGGCTGCTCCAAACACACACTGAGGCACGCATTTTGATTGCATTTCCAGCTAACTTTATTGACATGCTTGCCCCCAATGGGCGTGTGCTGAAGAGCATGCTTTTTTGATGCATGATGGACTAAAGAGTTCCCAAATGCGAGCAACAATCCCCTTTAAGTAAGTTCAATGTGTGTTGATTTAAAGCAAAAATTATTTCAAACCTTTAGTAAGGGTGGGAGCATTGCTGCAAGCTAATTCGCATATTGAGCACTGTGCTTCACACGATCTCGAACAGTTTGAAATCAAACCCTCAATCAGCTGGATACCTTCTTTTCCTGCTGACGATGGTGCCCCCTCCACGGCATATATATAACCTACTGTCCCCAGTAGGTAGTTATAGTTAGGACCTAGTTTCCATAGGAAAAGCATTTTTTGATTTGCCAATATCTTTGGTGCCGTTTGACGAATCCTCGCGAAATTTTCAGAACTAATGGGGCACTCCGGTCAGCTCCTGTCTTGAAAGTTTCAGGGTGATTCGTCCAGCGGGGTCCGAGAAAAAAGGGGGGTCCCAAACACATTTTCTCCATGTTAATTTCCATTGGAACTTTTGTCGCAGCTACAGCCCGAACTGCTGAATGGAATTACACCAAATTTGGCAGAGAGGTAGCTCTTGGTCCAGAGTGCACTCTTTGCTTTAAATGGTGTACATCTGTTCAGTAGTACCTGAGAAATTTAAAGATAAAAAATATCGATATCTGAGGGCCGAGGAGGATTCGCGAACCCTTCCGATCATGAGCTTCATTCTGATTGGCTGCCAACACTCCAAACCAGGAAGTGTTGGCAGCCATCTTGTGACTCGGTAAAACTGAATCTCAAGAAAACAGTAAAACAAAGATAAAAAACAAGAAAAGGGGGCAGGGTAGAAACACACTGACCCCCTAGGCCTGCTCAGGGGGTCCCACAAGATCTCCAGGGCCCAAAAAAAAGCATTTAAAAAAAAAAATCAGCAGACTTCGCGCTGGGTGCGTGAATCCGGCAGAATTTTTTTTTAAAAAACAAAGCGCGGACTCCCACGCTTTGTTTCTTTAAGCCATTGGGTGGGCCAGGTCCCGGGCGCAATGTCCAATTAATTAGCGGGGGGCCCTGCAGCCTCGGGGACTGCCACCTCCCCGGGGCCTCATCCGTAATGTGCAGGGGGCACGCAGCCCCCTGCAGCCCCGGGGACCGCCACCTCCCCGGGGCTTTCTTATTCAAATGCGTGGGGGGGCTCCTCCCCCCCACGCTGCCCCGGGGACCACCACCTCCCCAGGGCATTGGTAATTATGAGGCGGGGGCCTCACGGGCCCCCCAAGCCCCGGGGACCACCACCTCCCCGGGGCTTCAATTTAAAGTAAGATAAGTGTGGGGGGGCTCCTGCCCCTCCCCACACTGCCTCGGGGACAACCACCTCCTTGGAGCTTTAAACACTAAGGGAGGGGGGCCGTGCGGCCCCCCTCCTGGAGCCCTAGATGGCCCTGGGGACCGCCATCCCCCAAGGCCAGCTCCTGCAATGTCCCGTGATGCCCACCCCCAGGACATTGCCATTTGCTATGGCATACCAAACACTGGAGGCGTGTTTGCAGAGTAGTGTAAAAAGGGGGTGTGGCCTCGGACCACTCTCAGCAATCCAGCTGTGTGGGGCTTACTAGACATAACAGGAGGGCTAGTTGGAACCCAGGGACCCTCAGGAGGCAAGGGGACTTCATCCCCCAACCAAGAGCATGCCAGGAGGTGCGTTTGCAGAGTGGTGGAGAAAGGGGGAGTGGCCTGTGTCCACCTCTCAGCAATCCCACTATCTGGGGCTTACTGGAGGTATCAGGTAGGCTAGTTGGCCCCTAAGGACCCCCAGCAGCAATGGAGACTTTAATCCCCTTCCCAGAGTGCGCCAGGGAGAGCGTTTGCAGAATGGTGGGCAAAGGGGGCGTGTCCTGCTATGAGTACTTACCAATGGTGCTGTGTGGGACTTACTGGAGGTAAAACAAGGGGTAGTTGACCCCCAAGTACGTCCTTGGAGGCCAACTACCCCTCCTGTTACCTCCAGTAAGTCCCACACAGTGGGATTGCTAAGAGGTCTTCGAAGGCCACGCCCCCCTTTCTCCACCACTTTGCAAACACGCTTCCTGGCACACTACGGGTTGGGGGATGAAGTCCGCTTTACTCCTGAGGGACTTTGGGGGTCAAGAAGCCCTCCTGGTACCTCCTATAAGTCCTACGCAGCGGAATTCCTGAGCGCTGGTTGGAGGCCCAGCCCCCTTTCTCGACCACTCTGCAAACGCGACTACCAGTTAAAGAAACATTTGTAATGTAATAGGTCTCGCATTTGCGAGAGTTAGAGCTATTGGCGTTGTAAATGTAAACGTTTTTTACTCATGTTTTTTGGAGTGGAGTGGAGTGGATGTACGTTGTGTGTAGTGAAATTATGTGGTATGTTGTGCAGTGAAATTATGTGGATAGGAAGTATGTGATATTGAGGGCCAGATGTACGACGTAAAATTGCATGCGCAAACGAGTTTGCAACCCGTTTGCGCATGCAATTTTAGTCTGGACCATGCACTTACACTATTTTGCGAGTCGCAAATTATTTGCGACTCGCAAAATAGTGTATTGCGACTCGCTATTAGGAAGGGGCGTTCCCTTCCTAATAGCGACCGCAGAGCCATGTATAAATGTTTTGCGACCGCAATTGCAAAACACTCGCAAATTACGCCCTCTTCAAGAGTGTGGTAATGAAGTCGCAAATGGGAAGGGGTCCCCAGGGGACCCCTTCCCCTTTGTGACTGGCTCCCAAAATTTTTTTTAAGGGCAGGCAGTGGTCCCAGGGACCACTGCCTGCCCTTTAAAAATGAAACAAAATCGTTTCATTTTTTTTTTTTAAATGCAGCCCGTTTTCCTTTAAGGAAAACGGGCTGCATTTATAAAAAAAAGAGCTGCTTTATTTAAAAGCAATCCCAGACATGGTGGTCTACTGAGCTCAGCAGGCCACCATCCCTGGGAGGGCCTGTCATTCCCAATGGGCTTGCAAATTACGAGAGGCTCATTAATATTCATGAGCCTCGCAATTTGCAACCCCATTGGGAATCGCAAACAGTGTTAAACACACTGTTGTACATGCCAAATAGCGCCTTGCAAATTATGAGTCTCAAAAGACTCGCAATTTGCGAGGCACTATTTTGTGCGTTGTACATCTGGCCCTTAGTGTGTAGGAATTATGTAGAGTGGGATTATGTGTTATGGAGAGTAATTATGTGGTATGGTAGTCTGTGTTGTGGAGTGGTAACTCAGGTTTAGTCTTCCTCGTTTCCATAGAAGCTAAACTATGAACTCAATGAGACAAAAAAATGAAGGAATCACTGAGGAGCACTTCTGGACCTAGTCAGAGGTATGAGCAAGGCCACTGGAAGTATGCAACTGTTTGGCTGCACCGACTTTCGCACAATTATATATTTTCCGCATTAGCCACATAATCCATCATCTGCTGCCTAATCTGCAGATGTGAACAAAAAAAGCCTTGTTTCTAGCTCAAACGGCTCAGACGTTACCAAAAATGCAGCAACAAGTGTTACCGCATGGTGGAAGGTCCTTTGCAAACCTAGAATGGTCACCTGTTACTTATTGCTAAATGTGGGTCTTAAATTGGTACTAATGGTGTGCAAGCCACTCTTGTTTCTTTCTGCACCTCTCTTGCCTCTTTCTGCATTTCTGTTGCTTCTTTCTGCACCTTTCTTTCTTTTTCTGCACTTCTCTTGCCTGTTTCTGCAAATCTCTTCTACGTTCTGCACCGCTTTTGCCTCTTTCTGCACCTCATTTGCTTCTTTGTGCACCCCTCTTGCCTCTTTGTGCACCTCTCTAGCCTCTTTCTGCACCCCTCTTCCCTCTTTCTGGACCCCTCCTGCCTCTTTCTGCACCTCTGTTCCTTGTTTCTGCACTTCTTTTGTTTCTTTCTGCACCTCTCTTGCTTCTTTCTGCACCCTTCTTGCCTCTTTCTCCACCCCTCTTCCCCCTTTCTGCATCTCTGTTGCTTCTTGCTGCACTTCTCTTGTCTCTTTCTCTACCCTTCTTCCCTCTTTCTGCACCTCTGTTGCTTCTTTCTGTACCTCTCGCTTCTTTTTCCACCCCTCATGCCTCTTTCACACCCCTCTTCCTGCACCTCTCTTGCCTCTTTCTGCACCTCTGTTCCTTCTTTCTGCACTTTTTTTGTTTCTTTCTGTACCTCTCACTTCTTTCTGCACCCCTTTTGCCTCGTTCTGCACCCCTCTTCCCTCTTTCTGCACCCCTCTTGCCTCTTTCTGCACCTCAGTTCCTTCTTTCTGCACTCGTTCTGTTTCTTTCTGCAGCTCTCTTGCTTCTTTCTGCACCCCCTCGCCTCTTTCTCCACCCATCCACCCTCTTTCTACGCCCCTGTTGCCTCTTTCTGCACTTCTGTTCTTTCTATCTGCACTTCTTTTGTTTCTTTCTGCACATCTCTTGCTTCTTTCTGCACCCCACATGCCTCTTTTTGCACCCCTCTTCCCTCTTTTTGCACCCCTCTTGCCTCTTTCTGCACCTTTGTTGCTTCTTTCTGCACTCCTCTTGCTTCTTTCTGCACTCCTCGTGCCTCTTTCACACCCCTCTTCCCTCGTTGTGCACCGATCTTGCCTCTTTCTGCACCTCTGTTCTTTCTGCACTTCTTTTGTTTCTTTCTGCACCTCTCGCTTCTTTCTACACCCCTTTTGCCTCTTTCTGTACCCCTCTTGCCTCTTTCTGCACATCTGTTCCTTCTTTCTGCACTTCTTTTGTTTCTTTCTGCAGCTCTCATGCTTCTTTCTGCACCCCCTTGCCTCTTTCTCCACCCCTCTTCCTTCTTTCTGCACTCCTGATGCCCCTTTCTGCACCTCTGTTCCTTCTTTCTGCACTTCTTTTGTTTCTTTCTGCACGTCTCTTGCTTCTTTCTGCACCCCTCATGCCTCTTTCTGCACCCCTCTTCCCTCTTTTTGCACCCCTCTTGCCTCTTTCTGCACCTCTGTTGCTTCTTTCTGCACTCCTCTTGCTTCTTTCTATACCTCTCTTGCTTCTTTCTGCACCACTCGTGCTTCTTTCTGCACCACTTGTGCTTCTTTCTGCACCTCTCTTGCCTCTTTCTGCACCTCTGTTCCTTCTTTCTACAACTCTCTTGCTTCTTTCGGCACCCCTCTTGCCACTTTCTCCACCCCTGTTCCCCCTTTTTGCATCTCTGTTGCTTCTTTCTGCACTTCTCTTGCCTCTTTTTCCACCCCTCATCCCTATTTCTGCACCTCTGTTGCTTGTTTCTGCACTTCTCTTGCTTCTTTCTGCACCTCTGTCCCTTCTTTCTGCAACCCTTGTGCCTCTTTCTGCACCCCTCTTCCCTGTTTCTTCACCCCTCTTGCCTCTTCCTGCACCTCTGTTGGTTCTTTCTGCACTGCTCTTGCTTCTTTCTGCACCTCTGTTGTTTCTTTCTGCACTTCTCTTTCTTCTTTCTACACCTCTCTTGCTTCTTTCTGCACCCCACTTGCCTCTTTCTGCATCCTTCTTCCCTCTTTGTCCACCCCTCTAGCCTCTTTCTGCATCTCTTTTGCTTGTTTCTGGTCTTCTTTTTCCTCTTTCTGTACCCCTCTTGCCTCCTTCTGCACCTCTGTTGTTTCTTACTGCACTGCTCTTGCTTCTTTCTGCACCTCGCTTGCAAAGTTCTGCACCCCTCTTGCCTCTTTCAGCACCCCTCTTCTCTCTTTCTGCACCCCTGTTCCCTCTTTCTGCACCTCTTCTGCCTGTTTCTGCACCTCTGTTGCTTCTTTATGATCCCCTCTTGCCTCTTTCTGTACCCTTCTTCAATTTTTCTGCACCTCTCTTGCCTCTTTCTGCACCCTTCTTCCCTCTTTCTGCACCTCTCTTGCCTCTTTCTGCACCTCTCTTGCCTCTTTCTGCACACACAGGGCTACTTTGAAACTGACCTTAGGCTCAGCAGTGCACACATGCAAGTGCAGAAAAGGACTGCTGGCCTCTAAACTGCCATGCCCTATTATATGCTAGGGACTTAGAGGTAGTTTTAATGCCCCTGCCCTATTATGTACTAGGGCCTTACAGGGGAGGTCATGCCAATCACAGGGGTACCCCAACCCATAGTGTACCCTAGTGTATGTAGGTGTTTTCACTGTATTCTAAGTGTCTTTCAGCATAGCACTGGATCCGGGCCTGGTTAGGCAGAGCCCAGGGTCAGTCAGAGTCAGTTACCACCAGTACCAGTCAGCAAAAAGTTGGGTGGTGCCCAGGGCACAGGATGACTTTGCAACAAGGCCTCTTTCTGTACCTCTGTTGGTTCTTTCTGCATATCTTTTGCTTCTTTCTGTACCTTTCTTCCTCTTTCTGGACTTCTGTTGCCTCTTTATATACTTCTCTTGCTTCTGTCTGCGACGTCCTTCCTCTTTCTGCACATGTCCTATCTATGTAGGCAGAGTTAGAAATTAGCATTTAAAAAACCTTAGAAATTCACTGAAAAAACCATTGGTTTCAGGGACTTTCTAGTTAGAAATTATCATTTAAAAAACCATAGAAATTCACTGAAAAAACCATAGGTTTCAGGGACGTTATAGTTAGTTGGACATTTCACTCGTACAAAACCAGAGAAATTCGGCCGTTATAGTTAGTTGAGCTAAGTATAACTCACGCCCCCGCAATGCACTGCTGATGACATCACATATTACATCACTCATGACATTGTCAGTGACATCACTGATGACATCACTGATGACATCTCAAATTACATCACTGATGACATCACGAATGACATCATCCAGTGACTGTGTGTTTCTGTAAAGTTTAAATATGTTTTATATATATATATAGGCCAAGGTGTATTGAAGAATGAGTGGGTGTAGGACTGTCTGAATGGATGATGTTATAGGTGTGTGACTCACTGTATAAGTGAGTGATTAAACGTGTCTTACTGAATGCATGGGTTAGTGACTAAACTGTGTGAATGTCTGTATCAGTCTGTCTGTTGGTGTGTAAGCGGCTGCATGGGTTGGTGAGTAGCTACATGAGTGTCTATATGGGTCTGTGTGGGTGAGTGGGGTGTGTGTGACTCCCTGCATGGATGTGTGAGTGAGTGATTCACTGGGTGTATGGGTTCAAGAGTGCGTCTGTGAGGGGCTGTATAGGTGGGTGAGTGTGTGTATGGCTGTGTTGGTGAGTGAATGGATGTCTCAGTGGTACATGTGTGAGTAACTACATATGTGAAAGGCAGTATATGTGAGTGTTGGAGTATATAAATGACTATATGTGAGAGTGAGTGATTGTGAGAGTGGCTGTGTGGATGAGTGTGTGCTTGTGTCAGTGATTGTATAAGAGAGTAAGTATTTGTTAGTATCTGTATGAATAAGTGAGGTGGTGTGTGTATAACTGTATAGGTGAGAAAATGGAAGTGTGATTGATTCTTTGCATGAATGACTAGCGGTGTAAGTAACTCTATGGGTGAGTGGCGGTGTGTGAGTGTCTGTATAAGTGTATGAGTGCATATGATAGTGGCTGAATTGATGAGTGACTGCATGTATGAGTGACTGTATGGGTGAGTGAGTGGATGTGTGTGTAGACCTAGGAATCAGTGAGTGGGTATGTAGTAATTGGTATTGGTGTGTCTATGGTTTTGAGAATGGTAGTCTGTATTTTAGAGTGGGTGTATCAAAGGTTATATTGGGGTGTGAGGAGGTGCATCAGATTATCACGTGGATGATGTCATCAGTGATGTCATCAGTGATGTCATTTGAGATGTCATCAGTGATGTCATCAGTGATGTCACTGACCATGTCATGAGTGATGTAATATGTGATGTCACCAGCAGTGCATTGCGGGGGCGCGAGTTGTACTTAGCTCAATTAACTATAACAGCCGAATTTCTCTGGTTTTGTATGAGTGAAATGTCCAACTACCTATAACATCCCTGAAACCTGTGGTTTTTTCAGTGAATATATATATATATATAAGTTACCTATTGGTTACAGGTTGGTAGTTGTAGTTAGGACCGTATTTCAATAGGAAAGTCATTTTTGGACTTGCCTATAACTTTGGTGCCATTTGACAAATCTTCACAAAATGTTTCAAAGAAAGTGTCAAGTTGAGTGTTGTTGTGCATGGAAAGTTTGGGGCTGATCCGTCAAGTGAGGGCCGGTAAAAAGGGGGGGGTAAAAAAGTATGTGTCACATGTTAATTCCCATAGAGTTCTTAGACATGCCTGCAACTCAAACCTCTTGTTGGAATTACACTGAATTTGGCAGAAAGGTAGCTTTTGGTTCACAGATCACGCTTTCAGTTATTTGGTGTAAATCCGTTCAGTAGTTTTTGATAAATTAAAGGAAATCGTTATTTGTATATCTAGGGTCGTGAAGCCTTCGCTGTGATGTTTTAGTTCTCTTGCCTACTAATTTTCAAAACTGGACCGCATCGCCCCCCTGGGTGGTGCTCTTTCTCATGGGTCTAGTTGGTGCAATTCTTCACCCGAGCGGGCAAGTGGACTCTGGAGATTGTGCAGAAATCTACAGAGCTCTTGTTCGCTTCAACCAGGAAGTGTTGGCAGCCATCTTGGGAATCGGCTTCAGCCGAGTCCCAAATCAAAAGGCAGAGTATGAATACCCTAGACACCTAGCCTTGGCACTGGGGTCCAACAGGGATCCCAGCAGGGCAAAAAAGCATTTTTTTTAAATTCACATTCAAATTTGTGGATATTTGCGGACATCGCAGTGAATAAAAAAAAACAAGTGTGGTCTCCTACGCTTGTTTTTAATGTTGCCTAAGGTGGGCCAGGTCCTGGGGCCATGAAGTTTAATAAAAAATATGGAGGTGGTGCATGGGGCCTCCCTCCAAGGGCTTATTAATGCCTCGGGGACCACCACCTCCCCAAGGCTATTGCTAAAAAATATATAGGAGGCCGTGAGGATCCTCTGAGCCCCAGGGACCACCACCTCCCTGGGGCCAAATACTTTTTTAAAAAGAAGGAGGGGGCCATATACAACCCCGGGGGTCGCCATCTCTCCGGGGCAGGCCATAGAACAGCATAGTAGGGGGCCACGCGGACCCCTTGCCGGAGCCACATATGGCCCCGGGGACCTCCAACCCCCAGGGTCGACTCCTGATATCTCCCGAAGTGCTCACCCTCAGGAGACAGCTCTTTGCTTTTGCTTGGCAAGAGCTGACAGCTCTCACCAAGCAAAAGCATACACTCTGGTTCCAACAAGTGGGAGCTGTCAAAGTGCTCCCGCTTGTTGAAAGTGGAAATTTCATCTCTTTCCCTGCCAACAGACATGCGGGCAGGGAAAGAGATGAAAGGATTGCTATCGCGCACAGGAAGCTGCATTTCCAGCAGCTCCCTGTGTGCGATAGCAATTCCCAGCTCCCATCAGCTGGGACCGCGGGGGACCGTGAAGATCCCCCTGCGGGTCCCAACAGGCACATTTGGTGCCCTGGGTGGGACCAGAGCACCCGGGAAGATGTGGCCGGTTCCCGGGGGATGGGGTCCCCATGGCCAAAATCGGCCCAGGGACTCCCCTATTGAATTATGGCCAGGCCCAGGGGGATGGGGTCCCGGGGCTGAAATCGGTCTGGGAAGGGGGCCCGGTGGCCCTCTCCCCCATTGAATTAAGGCATGGCCCTGGGGGATGGTGTCCTCTGGGCCGGAATTGGCCCTGGAAGGGGGGCTGCATGGCCCCTATCCCCATTCAGTTTTGGCAGGGCCCCCAGGGGATGGGGTCCCCAAGGCCAAAATCAGCCCTAGGAGGGAGCACCACATGGCCCCCTCCCCATTTTTGTAAGTAGGATGCAAGGGTCTTTCCTCTTTTCCCACATTGATGAACAGCTTAACAAAAGGCTCCTGAGCGGGTTTCCAAACAATTTTGGTGAAGAGTTATAGATGCACAGGAATACGAGGATGTCTCCAGCATACACAGAACCATATACTTCATTTAGTAAAAGGGAAATACCCCGGTTTGGTGGAGATACACCTCTCGTTGTCCTCTCTTGATGAGTATTTACGTTATCACAGATTTGTGGATGAAGACGCTTGAGGAAATATCGCATTGCTGAAATTACATGCATACAAGGTCACTGGAAGCATTACCCCGTGGTCCCTTACGCAGCTGTAGTGCAGAATATGCAAGAGACATTTACCCAATGAGGTAGCTCTTACTAATTAACCAGATGAAAGTACTTCAGTTGCGTAGATGTTTTCGGCAAAACTGGGGACTCTTGCAAAAATGTGGTTCTATTCTGGCCCAGTGTGCATTTCACAGATATTAAACCTCAATGGAAAGCCTTTACAAATCTAAACATAGCAGGTGCCCCAGCTGAAGTTTCGTTTCAGAAAAGCACAACTGTTCACAACTTCTTTGGCTTGGCAAAGGCAAATTAAATATGTTTCCTTTCATATTCCACATTGGAAAACAACCTGAAATCCTTAATGGAAGTTAATGCATCATTGACCTAATGTAGGGCAATCGGAACTGCAGTCACTGTCGTTCTTGTCATCTCCTCGTAAAAGCAGAGTCCATGGTTCTCCCTATAAATACCCTAGGTGTGTAAATGCTCAAAATATGTAGCACCACTCACACAGCTACTCCACAGACACGCACAGGCACTCACACACCTACTCACAGACTCACACAGCGACTCATCCCCACTCACAGACCCTTAGCACCACTCACAAATCCAATCACACATCCACACAGCCATTCACCCCCACTCACAGACCCTTAGCACCACTCACAAACCCAATCACAGACCCACACAGGTTCTCATACACCCACTCACAGACCCACACAGCCACTCACCCCCTACTTACAGACCCTTTGCACCACTCACAAACCCAATCACAAACCCACACAGGCTCTCATACACCCACTCACAGACCCACACAGGCACTCACACACCCACTCATAAACCCATTGTACCACTCACACACCTACTCACAGACACACATAGGCACTCACACACCTACTCACAGCCCAACACACCCACTCAAACACCTACTCATAGACCTATAACTCGACTCACAAACCCAGTCACATACCCACAAAGGCCCTGACACATCTACTCACAGAACCACACAGGCACTCACACACCCATCCTCAATGTTTAGAGGTTACAGTTAGATAATAACATTTTTAAAAATGTAGAAATTAACTGAGAAAACCAAAGGTTACAGAGACGTTAGTGTTAGGAAATAGAATTTTTTGTAAACCATAGAAATTCACAGAAAATATAATGGTTACAAAGACGTTATAGTTAGGCTCAGATTTAACTCGTACAAAACCAGTGAAATTCAGCAGTTATAGTTACCTGAGCTAACTATAATTTATGGCCCTGCAATGCACTGCTCCTGATCTCGCATATTACATCACTCATAACATGTGACATCACTTATGAAATCATTGACGACATCTCATATGACATCACTGATGAGATCATCCACAGATCCACTCACCCACTCATACTCCATAGAACATCTCATACATCTACTCCCACTCCCACATGACCACTCACATACCCATTCAAAGACCCATACAAGCACTTACACACCAACTCACAGATCCATAGAGCCACTCACACATCCAATCACTCATACAACCACTCACACAAGCACACACTAACTCACCCATACAGTCACTCATGCACCTAATCACTTACCCATACAGCCACTCACTCACCCATACAGGCATTCACACACCCACTCACATACCCATACAACACTTATATACCTACTCACTCACTCATACAGCCACTCACACAATCCATCACTCACCTATAGAGCCTTTCACATACCCACCTAGTCACCCATATACCACTGAGACACTATTCACTCACCCATACAGCCACTCACACACCCACTCACACAACAATACAGCCACTCACTCACCCATACAATCTCTCACATACCCATAGATCCACTCAGACACCTACTCAGACATGAATACACACAGTCACACAGCCACTCACATTATATGTGTTACAAATAGTATCACTCATTGGTAGTACACAAAGTTTACTAATTTAACATTTGTAGTATCTTACTACAAATCTTGAACGCTCAGACACTTTTTTGTTTTGTAATTCTTTATTGAAAGTTAAGGAAGAACATAGCAATTTAAGTAAATCACAGCGTGACATATTCACAGTGGTCTGTTGTCATTACAAGTACATCTGTGCTATTTGCAAAGGAAAACTGCAGAGAACAGGGGTAAGGGGTTATGGGGTACACAAGGAACAGGAAGGAAGGAAGGAATATGAAAGGGATGGAGGAGAAGGGATGGGGTGGGGAAATATTAGAAAAAGTGGGGATCAAGGAGGTAGGCATTGTTCATAGTGTATGACATTAGGGTAGATTATGCGGGGGTAGAACCCAATATTGTGACCTGTGATAGATAGTAGACTAGTTCAGGAGAGGGCTGAATACAGTAAACGATGAGGGATTTACATCCAACTGAGGATATTGTATGGGAGGTTGTAGTGGCAATTACCCTCACAGGAGGAGGCATGGGGAGAGAGTGTAGGAAGTAGGGCTAGGCAAGCATCTCTTAGGACTAAGCTGGGTGGGAGCATGCTGTGTGGAACGTCCAGCACCTCTCAGCATGCAAGGTCATGGGATGAATTAGTCAGGGTGGGACTTGGAGGAGGAGGCGAGGTTGGACAAGAGCAAAACTGGGTATGTAGGGGGCAGTATGTGACACTAGGTGGTAAGGGATGAGTGGGATGATGGCCTCCTTGCCCAGAGGGGGTAGGGGGAGGGCAGGTGGGGGAGGAGGGAGGGGCTGGAGGGGGAGGGGGATGAACAGCAGGTAAGGGTGGATGGGATAGGGAGAAAGGGTTGGAAGAGGAGAGGGGAGGTAGGGGTGAGGTAGGGGGAGGGTCAGCTGGCTTTTAAGTATCTGAAGGAAGTGGGCCCATGTTTGTTGGAACACCTCCTCCTGGTCCTGCAGGCCATACATTACACATTTGTGGGACACCGTTTGAACCATTGCTACCATCCAGTCCTCCTGCGGGGGAGGGGCGGGCAATCTCCATTGTCGTAAGATGCAGATTTTGGCAGTAGAGAGCGCTGTGTGCAAAATGTGCAGTTGTGGCGCATAAGGTTGGGTGAATCTCTGATATCGTGCAATAGAATCGTAGGTGGTGTAAGGGGGAGTTTGAGGGGCATTGTCTCATTTAGAGTATCTCCTATGTAAACCCAGAAGCACTGTACAGAAGGACAGTCACATAGGATGTGATCGCAGTTTACTCTCAGACAGTCTATTAATTACAACAGGGAACTCACTGAATACACACTCCCGGTCTCCCTCTGCGACAATGGTAATTGCCAGGCCCCGTCAACACACTGGGCCCCAGTCATACACCACATATGAACTACACATAGTAGTTCCACACATTACCCCATATGGACACATATGTGGGTGTTTTTAACTATTATGACATTAGGGGACACACCACATGAGTCTTGTACACTCAGGGATCCCCTGTCTCTCTAACAGACTCGAACGGTTGAGTCTATCTTCACTGCCTATACCGCAAAAGACAACCACTCCCCCGAATGACGTCACGCCGTCCACCGCCGTGACGCACACACTGACAATCACGGCCAATACCTGGCGGGAGAATACAGATATAAATGCCGGCTTTCCCGAGCTCACCCACATCGACGGAATCCTGAGCAGCAGGCTGAAGCAGGTATGGGAAGCGGGCAGACGACCTTGATGACGTAAGCAGTGATTTTTGGGTCTGTAATCCCGACTCAAATCTGAAGGATCCCACTGGGACTGGGAACACCTTCACTAACGGGTAACTTTTTCTTTCCCATCACCCTCTCAGGGTGTGACTATAGGTCCTGCCCCCTCACGGGATTCATGTTGCTCATGATGAAAAACTCATCGTAAGCATTCTTTTCATAACTCAATGAAACCGCCTTAGTTACGAATATACTCATAGTAGCGCATATAATTCGGTACTATTGAGCGGTTATGCACAAGCGCCACCTCCCGCTTCACTTTCGCGTTATTCCACATAGCGACCGGACACGGCGCCCAAAATGTCACAACAATTTTGTGCGAATACCAGAAGCGAGTTTATTATTTGTTCATGTGTATGTACGTTTTGTCTGTTTCTTTCTCTTTACAGATTTTAAGCAACTTTAGGAGGACACATCCTCCCTCATCACCGCACCTTAGCATGTCCGGCACCACCATTGGTCACATAAACCACACCTGACCATCACGTTCACTCACTTAAACACTAACATATAGGTCCTGAAGAAAACCATCAAACGTTGCTGCCTGGCTGAAACATGTAGACCTGACCTTTTATTACAGGATATTAGAGACATAAACTAATCTCTACACATATCCGCCGCCTTTTTTTAGCACTGCCACAGGGCCCACCATTAAAATATTTACCTTTAGTTAAAAGGGACCCAATGGACAGTTTTTAAACTTCACCACTGTAGCACCACTCTGCACCTACCACACTAAAAACCAGCTCTGCTGTAAATCAGGCGTTGAAGCACACCTGAGGTGCATTCTGCACCTTGGGTGGGACCCGATAATGAAGCATGCCACCAACTAGGTTGGTGGGTGAGGGTTTTCATAAAAAACAAATGGTTTTCACACACATGGACATCTAGCTTCTAAAGTCTTCTTGATATCCATCATCACATTACTCTCCGACATCTCCAGCACTTAGAGTGCGGTAGTAGCCCTGCTCGTTGCAATTTCCAAGGTGTCCATTACCAGTCATGTAAGGTTTTGAACAGACAGAATTTCAATCGCACCTACCGGGTACCTTTGTCTAGGGCTTCTAGGGTATCCGGCCAGTCCTCTTCTTCGATGGTAACATGCAGGCGTGCCTGCCATTTCTCACGAAGACCTCTAAGAAGAGGTTATGAGTATAAGTGGTTAGTTAGTGCACCATGCAGTCCTGACATCACTCCCTTTTGTCGCCCGCTTATTAGGAGATAATCCAATATTGGCGAGGGTTCCAATATCCAAGGATTAGGGCCAGGGCATTGTCTCAAGCAGTGCTGTAGTTGCAAGTGTTGCCAAGCTTCTTGCACAGGGAGACCAAATTCCTCTTTAAGCTGGGTGAAGGTCTTTAACTCTCTGTTTAGTATGACCTGATCCAGTGTCTGAATACCTCCCGCTTTCCAAATAGGCGAGTGAATCACACAGCCGCTTATTTGGATGCTATCATTGCCCCAAAATGGGGCTTTAGAGTGCAAACGGTTGTTCACGCTTAAAAGGCGATGTGCTTGGTGCCACGCCTTATATGCAGCCTGCATCACTGGATGTGGGGGGGATGTTCACAGGGTGCGGGCTACGTACAGAAAGACAAGGCGATCATCTTGGCCGAGAAGCGAGTGTTCCATTGCAACCCACTGAGGGGTCTCTGACATACCTGAAAGTAAGTAGGCTAACTGTGAAAGCAGCAGTGCTAGGGAATAGTGTTCCAAAGATGGTAAACCCAGTCCACCATGTGAGCGACAAGCTCTAAGTTTGGCTGCGGCTAGATGAGGGTGAGTGGATCCCCAGATAAAGGTCCGTATACGGGCGTCTATGCAACGCTGAGTTGCCAAAGACATACGATCAGTAGCATTCCCAGGGCGTACATGAAGCGAGGTAGTGTGACCATCCTTACAGCTGGCAATCTGCCTCACATAGAGAAGCCCAGGAGGGACAATTTGGCAAAGTCTATTTCAATTTGTGCTATGAGGGGCAAGAGATTATCTGTGACCATTCCTTCCAGGTTTCGATTAATCAAAATACCCAGGTACTTTAATTGTGACGGTTTCCATCGAAAGGGGTAACCATCAATCGATGCCTTCATAGTACCCGAGGATAGTGGAAGGGCCTTGCTTTTGTCCCTATTCACCTTATATCTGGACAGGGATGCAAACCCGTCAATAATCTCTAGAAGGGCTGGTAGAGAAGGTCCCTGAGAGTAAGGAGGATATCGTCAGCGTAGAGGTATAGTTTGGATATGCCACCTGCTATGGGCATGCCCTGTATCTGCAGTGAATGGCAGATGAGGGAAGTGAGGGGTTCCATCGCCAGCAGGAACAGGAGGAAAGATATGGGGCATCCTTGATGGGTGCCCCTTCGAATCCGAAAAGCATCTGATATAAATCCTCCGCAGTTGACCTGGGCTATGGGGTTGTCATAGAGCAGGCGGACTTTGGAGATAAACTCGTCATCTAGGTCAAAGCGTTTCATGGTGGTGAAGAGGTAACTCCAGTCAATGCGGTCAAACATCTTTTCTGCATCAAGGGAGAGGGCCACTGCGCCTTCTGGCATATCTCTTGCAATCCACAAAGTGTGAGATAAAGTACAGAGATGGTTTCTGGATGAGCAGCCTGGGACGAAGCTGACCTGCGTGTGGTGAATAAGGGACGGGATAACCTTGTGCAGTTGTGCTACCAGGATGCTGGCCAGGATCTTAACATCTCCATTTATGAGGGAGATGGGTCGATAGCTGCCACAAGAAAGTGGGTCTCTGCCCGGTTTGGCAATGCCCACTATCATTGCTCTATTAGAAATAGGGCCTAGTGAGGCAGTCTGTTCAGCCTCGTGTAGGGCGGCGTGCAGTGTGTCAATTGCCTCTTTAGTATTTAAAGAAGGTATGCAGTTCCTATGTGATGGGATGAGGGTTAGGAGGAAAGGCAGTGAAGGGAGAAAGACAGGTCTATCATCGTGTTGCCCTCACACACCCCTGGAGGTGTCATGCTTCATCATAGAGCGATTGCCCCTCATCAGGCCGGCGCTGCAATGCCTGACGGGGCTCTTTATCGGGGATCTTTTAAAGAGGAAGCCGTTGGGTGCGTGCGGGTGTGGGGGCGGGGTAGTGCACAATACGAAGTGAAATAAAATAGGTAAAGAGCAGTCCTCTAAAGTCAAATTTTTTAATAAAAAGTTTGCTCTAGCCTAAATAAAAACAAAAGTGAGCCCCTATAAGGATATTAATGTTCCTAAGGGGCGATCTAAGTGTATAAGGTCGACATGTTTCGTGCCTATATTTGCCCCTAACGGGTCAATTGGCACTTCTTCAGGACCGTGCTAAAGATGAATGCGTGCACTACCGCCTGGTATTCAATTAGTGGATGTAAATCACCAGGGACGGTAGAGACCCTAGTTGACGTTAACTAGGGGCTAGGTAGACCTGTGTAGAGGGAACAAAAACGGGAAGGGGAGAAGGGAAGAAAAGGAGTGAGTGTGCAATAATAGCATTGCATGTATGTTAACACATCAGAGTGTAAAACTGATTATACTAAAAAACAGCAGCAATACGTTATATAGGCATAAAGGTCTTGTAAAAAGCAGACTGTTGCTGGGATTTTCCATAATCAGGAAGGAGAGGTATGCTTGCTACTTAGTTAAATACCACATAGCATGCAAGCAACTGAATTGGTAATGCACATAACAGCGTTGCTTTAGAAATATGGTGAAACATAATCACCAATGTATAGTTAAAACATCACCGGTGTACGTGTGCCATAAAAAATAATAATAGCACATTGGGGGCAATGATCGTGCGATAAAACACCAATCGTAGGGTAACCAAGGCAAGGTAGTGATGTTGGAAGGGATGAACCACGCAGGCGAGTGCGTGAGGCAAGCAGTTTAAAGCAACTAAATTAAAAACACCCAGCAGGGACAGGACATAAGGAGTGCTGCGTGGTATGAATCACTGCGAGGGGAGAGAAGCAGAACATTAGCGTTGTATTAGTCAACGCGGGGGGATGAAGCAGGACATTAGGGTTAAATGTGCCATATGGTGGGACACAGATATGCTTAATGTTTATCAAATTTTAACACCATACTGAAACCAAGTAGCTACGGCCATGTGCAGTGACCGTATAAAACGCCGTTTAACATGTCGCATTGGCGTAAAATGCGCGAACTCTTGGTGATCAGTAGGTCTACAGACAAATTAGCAAGGTTATAGGGGAGAACTACAATAAAACAACAAGGACCAGTATGGACGGGCGCACATATGTGGAAAAAAGGGTGTTACATTGAATCACTAAAAATGGAGACAAACCATATCCTTCACAATGACGCAAATAATTAACAGAAAGGTTGAGTACCTTACATTAGGTTAAAGAACAATTATACACCCTCTATAATAGCTAGAAACTCACCCCTAGGCAAACGTACTGGGCCGACGGGGATAGGCAGAGCACGTAGTTACTCACGGTAATCTGAAAGTAGAAAACCGTAGTATACAGATAAGGTCAAACAGGGGTAGAGCTTACCGGTGGTACAGGGAAGGAGGCCGCAATGAAGTGGTACTCACGGATACAAGGAAGCAACTTGCTATGATCCTACCCTGGCTCCAGGGCCCCGTGACCAGTGGTTCCGGTTGGCTAGTATAAATACAGAAAAACTAGACCGGCAAATGAGGCAGCCATCTTGGGAGTAATTTCGTTAAAAAAAACTTTATTAGGTCCTTGACAAAGTCATAGGAAACACCGAGCGTCCTGATAACAATAATTAATTGTGCCGGGGATATGGAAGTGTGAGTCAGTTAAAGGATAGATAGCTGCTTTGAAGCAGAATGTCCAAAGAAAGTGTATAGTCAGCTACGTGGTGTGGCGGACGGTGACGCTCGTGCAGAGTAACCCAAACAAGAGCGTGTGTTGTGTGATAAAAGGCTAATATGTTATCCTTAAAGGCTCATGTGTTGTCCTAAAATGGTCTCGCCTAGGAGCACACTATAAAGGGAATTCTAACAACAACATCAGGTGATAACACACGGTCAAGTCTGGTGGGTTGTCCTGGTTGGAAATTAATCAGTCATAGAGGCATGGGTATTGTCAGGATGGTCATAGTGGCAAGAATGCATGTCACAACAGACAGAAGAAGCGTAGTAGTTTAAGTTAAGGACAAGACAGGAAAGGTCAATGGGCCAGGAGAGTGATGTAAAAATCAAAAGTTACAGAATAACAGTAGGCTGTCGTAGATGTGGCTCCCGGTCTATCAGTGTAGTGGCATAGGAGGAAGAGAATAGCCAACAGACTAGAGGACGGGGCGACAGACAGTAATAGCCAATTGCTAGTATCGATTCAGTTCTGCCCAAGGAATATCATTGTTGAGGCCCCTGATGTGTGGCCCCAGTTTAAAAACCCAACATTGTTCCTTCCTGAAAAGGACCTCCTTAGTGATGGTTGGAAAGGCCTCAATAATTGTCCAATGTAAATCATTTGGTGAATGATTGGATTCCACAAAGTGGGTGCACATTTTGGTGTTAGTTTTTTTACAGCGAAAATTGCTCCTGTGTTCTGTAATCCTGGTTTTAACGGCACGTGTGGTCATCCCTACGTATTGGAGTTGACAGGGGCATGTTATTAAGTAGATGCAATTTCGTGTGTTACAGTTTGTGTGCTTGTTTTGGGTCTACCTCCAGCTATTAGTCAACGAGATGTTTTTAGTCGCTTGAGTAAGAGGGCAGACTACGCATTGACCACAAGGGTGGTGGCCAGTGACAGGTGGTAAATCCCAGAGGGTATTGGGAGCTCTCGGGTTTGCTTTTTGGTCTGGTGTTCACTAATAGATCTTTGATGTTGGCTGTCCTTTTAAAGGCAAAACGCGGTCTGCCAATACTCAACTCCCCGGTTTCCAAGATTCTCCAGTGTTTATTGACAATTCTTTTTAACAAGTTTGATTCTGGTGTGAAGGTGGTCACACACATGATCGTATCAGTAGCAGGTTTAGTGTGTGTTTCTAAAAGGCTTAGTCGGTTGGAGTTCCTTGCTCGCTTTTGAGCATTGTTTACAATTCGGGGGGGGTACTGTCTTTTGACCAGGTTGGTGCTGAGTTCGGTTGCTGGCTGTTTGTAATCCTCCACATTACTACAATTCCTACGAATACTTAGGAATTGCCCATAGGGCAGGTTTTCCCTCAGTGCCCTAGGGTGAAAGCTTTGGTATAAGAGGGGACTTTGGCTGTCAGTTGGTTTTTTGTATTTGATCGTCTCCAGCCTATTGGGTGTTTTCTTGATCATGAGATCAAGGAACGGGAGTTCTTGGTCTGAGCAAGCGGCCGTAAAATTAAAGTAAGGGTTGAGGTTATTGATCCAAAGGAGGAATTCACAGATAGTGTCCCTGTCTCCTCTCCAAAATATCAATATGTCATCGATATAACGTCTCCATAGGAGAACGTTATTCGAAAAGGGGTTGGACTCAGCAAGGACATATTTTGCCTCGAAGTCTGACATGTAGAGACATGCCAGACTCGGGGCGAATGTGCTGCCCATGGAAGTACCCTGTGTCTGGTGAAAGAGCTTATCTTCATATTGAAATTTTTTTTCAGTAAGTGCAATATGGGCACATTCCATCACAAAACTGACGGGAGTGGGAGAGGTCCAAGCTGTTTCCTGTAGGATTTGCTCTACTACCTCAAGTGTGTTAATTTGAGGAATGTTTGTGTAGAGAGCCTCCACATCTAGTGTCAGAAGTATATCGGGGAGAAGGCCCTCTGAGTTAGTAGTTTCAATTAATTTCAAAACATCTCTGGTGTCCTGGAGGAAGGTAGGTGTTCTGCGAACTAATGGTTGGAAAAATAGTCGCAGAATTTCGAAAGCGGTTCCAAAACTGACCCTATGCCCGACACAATAGGTCTACCAGGGGGTGGATTTACCCCTTGTGAATTTTGGGCAAGATGTAAAAATAGGGCAGTCTGGGAACCGGGTTGCTAAGAAATTCTGCCTCGTTCTTGGTGATCCACCCTTGATTGAGAGGCGCTGTGACCATGGATAATATTTGGGTCTGCAGGCGTGGGGTAGGGTCTTGGGTAAGGGGGGTGTAGTCCTGGGTGTTCTCCAATTGGCGTAAACATTCTGTCCGATAATTAGTAGTGGCCATGATGACGATGGCTCCCCCTTTGTCTGCCTCCTTTATTGTAATAGTTGCGTCATTGGATAGGACTTTTATGGCTGTGAATTCAGAATTGGAGATATTACAAAATCTAGATCCCTGGCGTGTCTCCGTTAGTTCCTTGAGGACAGCACGTTCAAAGGTCAAGACCTCTGGTGGAACCATATTGGAGGTGGGAGTGAATGTCAAGGGCTTACGTAAGCCAGTGTCCGTTGATGTTACCTCAGGTATGGCACACGTACACCGGTGATGTTTTAACTATACATTGGTGATTATGTTTCACCATATTTCTAAAGCAACGCTGTTATGTGCATTACCAATTCAGTTGCTTGCATGCTACGTGGTATTTAACTAAGTAGCTAGCATACCTCTCCTTCCTGATTATGGAAAATCCCAGCAACAGTCTGCTTTTTACAAGACCTTTATGCCTATATAACGTATTGCTGCTGTTTTTTTAGTATAATCAGTTTTACACTCTGATGTGTTAACATACATGCAATCCTATTATTGCACACTCACTCTCCTTTTCTTCCCTTCTCCCCTTCCTGTTTTTGTTCCCTCTACACAGGTCTACCTAGCCCCTAGTTAACGTCAACTAGGGTCTCTACTGTCCCTGGTGATTTACATCCACTAATTGAATACCAGGCGGTAGTGCACGCATTCATCTTTAGCACGGTCCTGAAGAAGTGCCAATTGACCCGTTAGGGGCAAATATAGGCACGAAACATGTCGACCTTATACACTTAGATCGCCCCTTAGGAACATTAATATCCTTATAGGGGCTCACTTTTGTTTTTATTTAGGCTAGAGCAACCTTTTTATTAAAAAATTTGACTTTAGAGGACTGCTCTTTACCTATTTTATTTCACTTCTTATTGTGCACTACCCCGCCCCCACACCCGCACGCACCCAACGGCTTCCTCTTTAAAAGATCCCCGATAAAGAGCCCCGTTTTCGGGAGCCCGTCAGGCATTGCAGCGACAGCCTGACTAGGGGCAATCACCCTATGATGAAGCATGACACCTCCAGGGGTGTGTGAGGGCAACACGTTGATAGACCTGTCTTTCTCCCTTAACTGCCTTTCCTCCTAACCCTCATCCCATCACATAGGAACTGCATACCTTCTTTAAATACTAGTCTCTTTTGGGAGCAAGTGTGCAGGACCTCATAACCCAGCTCTCAGTCCCTCCTTTGGATATAACGTTAGCACGGCAGCTTAGCTGTGGGACAGTGCCCCTGCCCTCCAAACTTAGAGTGGCTTTCCCCTAGACCTTAGGGTCTCTCTTCTTTCCCTTTCCCCTGTCCTTTACACCTGCTATCACCACAATGGATAACATTCAAGGTCTTTCCTTTGGGGAGGACTGTGTAACTGAAATCCTGAACGGTCCATCCCTTCTTGACCAAGAAGGAGCAGCATCAACTAGCGGTTTTTCAAGTGACTGGACAACCATCACTAATATGAAATGCCAACTTATGAAGATCATTATGCACGGGGCGATCATGACAGAGTATTTACGTGCCAACATAGCACCCAATGGCCTTATTGTCAGCAACAGCCCAAGGATCTTCCTTGAAGATAAACAATTCAAGGAGGAATGGTCCCTGGTAGCGTGGAAATGCACCAGGGATCTCCTGATACTCATTATCAAAACAGCAAAAAGGTTAGCGGATGAACTGATATTACGCATTTCCATCGCTGAGGGCAACCTTAAAGCAGGCATCGCCCATGCTGCATTCAAAGCCAAACTTGCAGAAATAACGAAGGAAATCACTGACAATAAGGAATACCTGATGAGAAATAAAATCAGCAAACTTCAGAAGGATATCACACGCTTTAGCAAAGAAAAAATATATCCCTATTTGAAGGATGACTACAAACCCTCAGGGGATGACTATTCCTCGGATGACAGCACAGGCTCCCGCCGGAGGACTTACTCTTCGGGCAGCAACTACAGCACTGAAAACCAAGGTAGCTACCCACATAACATGCATAATCAACAACGAAGATTACCATCGAACCCTATGTACGGCTATGGCCCGTCACCTTATCAAGGCCCTATACCATTCCAAGGACCACCATTGTGGCACTACCCTCAACTCCAGAATGGACCACCACCACTTTTCCCCCCCTTTCAACCACAACCTTTTTTAGGCAGAGGCTGGGGCAAAGGGCGCGGCAGAAGAAGACGAGGCACGCAGAATCAACCCAAACAAGTGCAGTGGCAAGACCAGCCACAACAGATCCCGTCACACACCGACCCTCGGAGCAATCAAGACAAGAGAAACTGATTGTTAATCTCTCTGATCGCCCCCTTACTACTACTGAAACTATTGTTCTCAGTAAAGGATTGGGCTTTGTGCCCACACCCAAAATGGACCATTTTCGCACTACGTGCGAACTTCAAAACCTGTTTAGGAAGATACGCCTAAAAGCATTTTTTGGTGAGCAACCTGAGGTAACATCAACGGACACTGGCTTACGTAAGCCCTCGACTTTCACTCCCACCTCCAATATGGTTCCACCAGAGGTCTTGACCTTTGAACGTGCTGTCCTCAAGGAACTAACGGAGACACGCCAGGGATCTAGATTTTGTAATATCTCCAATTCTGAATTCACAGCCATAAAAGTCCTATCCAATGACGCAACTATTACAATAAAGGAGGCAGACAAAGGGGGAGCCATCGTCATCATGGCCACTACTAATTATCGGACAGAATGTTTACGCCAATTGGAGAACACCCAGTACTATACCCCCCTTACCCAAGACCCTACCCCACGCCTGCAGACCCAAATATTATCCATGGTCACAGCGGCTCTCAATCAAGGGTGGATCACCAAGAACGAGGCAGAATTTCTTAGCAACCCAGTTCCCAGACTGCCCTATTTTTACATCTTGCCCAAAATTCACAAGGGGGTAAATCCACCCCCTGGTAGACCTATTGTGTCGGGCATAGGGTCAGTTTTGGAACCGCTTTCGAAATTCTGCGACTATTTTTTCCAACCATTAGTTCGCAGAACACCTACCTTCCTCCAGGACACCAGAGATGTTTTGAAATTAATTGAAACTACTAACTCAGAGGGCCTTCTCCCCGATATACTTCTGACACTAGATGTGGAGGCTCTCTACACAAACATTCCTCAAATTAACACACTTGAGGTAGTAGAGCAAATCCTACAGGAAACAGCTTGGACCTCTCCCACCCCCGTCAGTTTTGTGATGGAATGTGCCCATATTGCACTTACTGAATTTTTTTTTCAATATGAAGATAAGCTCTTTCACCAGACACAGGGTACTTCCATGGGCAGCACATTCGCCCCGAGTCTGGCATGTCTCTACATGTCAGACTTCGAGGCGAAATATGTCCTTGCTGAGTCCAACCCCTTTTCGAATAACGTTCACCTATGGAGACGTTATATCGATGACATATTGATATTTTGGAGAGGAGACAGGGACACTATCCGTGAATTCCTCCTTTGGATCAATAACCTCAACCCTTACCTTAATTTTACGGCCGCTTGCTCAGACCAAGAACTCCCGTTCCTTGATCTCATGATCAAGAAAACACCCAATAGGCTGGAGACGATCACATACAAAAAACCAACTGACAGCCATAGTCCCCTCTTGTACCAAAGCTTTCACCCTAGGGCACTGAGGGAAAACCTGCCCTATGGGCAATTCCTACGTATTCGTAGGAATTGTAGTAATGTGGAGGATTACAAACAGCAAGCAACCGAACTCAGCACCAACCTGGTCAAAAGACAGTACCCCCGAATTGTAAACAATGCTCAAAAGCGAGCAAGGAACTCCAACCGACTAAGCCTTTTAGAAACACACACTAAACCTGCTACTGATACGATCATGTGTGTGACCACCTTCACACCAGAATCAAACTTGTTAAAATGAATTGTCAATAAACACTGGAGAATCTTGGAAACCGGGGAGTTGAGTATTGGCAGACCGCGTTTTGCCTTTAAAAGGACAGCCAACATCAAAGATCTATTAGTGAACACCAGACCAAAAAAGCAAACCCCGAGAGCTCCCAATACCCTCTGGGATTTACCACCTGTCACTGGCCACCACCCTTGTGGTCAATGTGTAGTCTGCCCTCTTACTCATGCGACTAAAAACATCTCGTTGACTAATAGCTGGAGGTGGACCCAAAACAAGCACACAAACTGTAACACACGAAATTGCATCTACTTAATAACATGCCCCTGTCAACTACAATACGTAGGGATGACCACACGTGCTGTTAAAACCAGGATTACAGAACACAGGAGCAATTTTCGGTGTAAAAAAACTAACACCAAAATGTGTACCCACTTTGTGGAATCCAATCATTCACCAAATGATTTACATTGGACAATTATTGAGGCCTTTCCAACCATCACTAAGGAGGCCCTTTTCAGGAAGGAACAATGTTGGGTTTTTAAACTGGGGTCACACATCAGGGGCCTCAACGATGATATTCCTTGGGCGGAACTGAATCGATACTAGCAATTGGCTATTACTGTCTGTCGCCCCGTCCTCTAGTCTGTTGGCTATTCTCTTCCTCCTATGCCACTACACTGATAGACCGGGAGCCACATCTACGACAGCCTACTGTTATTCTGTAACTTTTGATTTTAACATCACTCTCCTGGCCAATTGACCTTTCCTGTCTTGTCCTTAACTTAAACTACTACGCTTCTTCTGTCTGTTGTGACATGCATTCTTGCCACTATGACCATCCTGACAATACCCATGCCTCTATGACTGATTAATTTCCAACCAGGACAACCCACCAGACTTGACCGTGTGTTATCACCTGATGTTGTTGTTAGAATTCCCTTAATAGTGTGCTCCTAGGCGAGACCATTTTAGGACAACACATGAGCCTTTAAGGATAACATATTAGCCTTTTATCACACAACACACGCTCTTGTTTGGGTTACTCTGCGCGAGCGTCGCCGTCCGCTACACCACGTAGCTGACAATACACTTTCTTTGGACATTCTGCTTCAAAGCCGCTATCTATCCTTTAACTGACTCACACTTCCATATCCCCGGCACAATTAATTATTGTTATCAGGACGCTCTGTGTTTCCTATGACTTTGTCAAGGACCTAATAAAGTTTTTTTTTACAAAATTACTCCCAAGATGGCTACCTCATTTGCCGGTCTAGTTTTCTCTGTATTTATACTAGCCAACCGGAACCACTGGTCACGGGGCCCTGGAGCCAGGGTAGGATTATAGCAAGTTGCTTCCTTGAATCCTTGAGTACCACTTCATTGCGGCCTCCTTCCCTGTACCACCGGTAAGCTCTACCCCTGTTTGACCTTATCTGTATACTACGGTTTTCTACTTTCAGATTACCGTGAGTAACTACGTGCTCTGCCTATCCCCGTCGGCCCAGTACGTTTGCCTAGGGGTGAGTTTCTAGCTATTTTAGAGGGTGTATAATTGTTCTTTAACCTAACGTAAGGTACTCAACCTTTCTGTTCTTTATTTGCGTCATTGTGAAGATTATGGTTTGTCTCCTTTTTTAGTGATTCAATGTAACACCCTTTTTTCCACATATGTGCGCCCGTCCATACTGGTCCTTGTTGTTTTATTGTAGTTCTCCCCTATAACCTTGCTAATTTGTCTGTAGACCTACTGATCACCAAGAGTTCGCGCATTTTACGCCAATGCGACATGTTAAACGGCGTTTTATACGGTCACTGCACATGGCCATAGCTACTTGGTTTCAGTATGGTGTTAAAATTTGATAAACATTAAGCATATCTGTGTCCCACCGTATGGCACATTTAACGCTAATGTCCTGCTTCATCCCCCCGCGTTGACTAATACAACGCTAATGTTCTGCTTCTCTCCCCTCGCAGTGATTCATACCACGCAGCACTCCTTATGTCCTGTCCCTGCTGGGTGTTTTTAATTTAGTTGCTTTAAACTACTTGCCTCACGCACTCGCCTGCATGGTTCATCCCTTCCAACATCACTACCTTGCCTTGGTTGCCCTACGATTGGTGGTTTATCGCACGATCATTGCCCCCAATGTGCTATTATTATTTTTTATGGCACACGTACACCGGTGATGTTTTAACTATACATTGGTGATTATGTTTCACCATATTTCTAAAGCAACGCTGTTATGTGCATTACCAATTCAGTTGCTTGCATGCTACGTGGTATTTAACTAAGTAGCTAGCATACCTCTCCTTCCTGATTATGGAAAATCCCAGCAACAGTCTGCTTTTTACAAGACCTTTATGCCTATATAACGTATTGCTGCTGTTTTTTTAGTATAATCAGTTTTACACTCTGATGTGTTAACATACATGCAATGCTATTATTGCACACTCACTCTCCTTTTCTTCCCTTCTCCCCTTCCCGTTTTTGTTCCCTCTACACAGGTCTACCTAGCCCCTAGTTAATGTCAACTAGGGTCTCTACTGTCCCTGGTGATTTACATCCACTAATTGAATACCAGGCGGTAGTGCACGCATTCATCTTTAGCACGGTCCTGAAGAAGTGCCAATTGACCCGTTAGGGGCAAATATAGGCACGAAACATGTCGACCTTATACACTTAGATCGCCCCTTAGGAACATTAATATCCTTATAGGGGCTCACTTTTGTTTTTATTTAGGCTAGAGCAACCTTTTTATTAAAAAATTTGACTTTAGAGGACTGCTCTTTACCTATTTTATTTCACTTCTTATTGTGCACTACCCCGCCCCCACACCCGCACGCACCCAACGGCTTCCTCTTTAAAAGATCCCCGATAAAGAGCCCCGTTTCGGGAGCCCGTCAGGCATTGCAGCGACAGCCTGACTAGGGGCAATCACCCTATGATGAAGCATGACACCTCCAGGGGTGTGTGAGGGCAACACGTTGATAGACCTGTCTTTCTCCCTTAACTGCCTTTCCTCCTAACCCTCATCCCATCACATAGGAACTGCATACCTTCTTTAAATACTAGTCTCTTTTGGGAGCAAGTGTGCAGGACCTCATAACCCAGCTCTCAGTCCCTCCTTTGGATATATCAATTGCCTCTTTGCCAGACCATTTATATTATTCCACAGGAAAACCGTCCTCCTCCGGAGACACTTTTAGAAAACACTCAGAGACACTGGATGATGTCAATCCTTATGATCTCACATATTACATCACCCATGACATGGTCAGTGACATCACTGATAACACCTCAAATGACATCCCTGATGACATCACTGGTAACATCATCCAGTGATTGTGAGTGTTTTCTAAAGGTTTCTGAGTGTTAAAGTTATATTGTAAGATACTACAAAACTTAAATAAGTATACTTTCTGTACTACTGATGAGTGATACTAGTTCTAACATATTATATAAGTGTGTATCTGTGTGTATCTGTGTGTGAGTGGGTGTATGAGTGACTGTATTAGTGAATGAGTGGGATTGTGAGTGGCTGTATGTGTGAGTGATGGCTGTGTGAGTTACTATGTGAGTGGCTCTATGAGTAAGTGAGTCAGTGTGTAAGTGGCTACATGGGTGAATGAGTAGCTGTTTAAGTGTGTGTATAGGTAACTGAGTGGGTGTATGAGTGGCTGTATGGGTGACTGAGTGACTCTGTTGACAGGCTATATGCGTTAGTGAGTGGGTGTGTGAGTGGCTGTATGGGTTAGTAAGTGGCTGTTTGAGTGGGTGCTTGGTTAAGTGAGTTGATGAGTGAGTGGCTGTATTGGAGAGTGAGTGTCTGTGTGAATGGCTGTATGGGAGAATGAGCAAATGTGTGAGTGCTTGTATGGATGTGTGAATGGGTATTTAAGTGGTTATGTGAGTGGGTGTGTGAGTGCTTTTAAGGCTGAGTGAGTGGCTGCATTGAGAAGCTGTGTGGATGAGTGAGTGGGTGTGTGAGTAGCTGTATTGGTGAATAAGTGGGCATGTGAGAAGCTATATGGGTGAGTGTGTGTTTGTATGAGTGGCTGTATGAGTGCAACTTTCCTCTCAGGTTGTGGCCACCCAATCATGGCATTGCTGTTGGCAGATGGATTCATGAATCCAAGGAGGATCCGAATACATATATTCACTGAAAAAAACAAAGGTTACAGGGACGTTATACTTAGGCTCAGATTTCACTCATGCAAAACCAGTGAAATTGAGCAGTTACATTTAGATGAGCTAACTATAACTTATGACCACACATATTATATCACTGATGACATGATCAGTGACATCACTGATGACATCACTGATGACACCATCCATTGAGTGTAAGTGTTTTCAAAAAGGTTATGATTGTTAAAGATATATACTAACCTACTGCAAAAGTTAGATTACTATACTTGGTGCACTGCTAATGAGTTATACTACTTCTAACATATATTATGTGAGTGGCTGTGTGTATCCATGTGTGAGTGGGTGTCTGAGTGGCTGTATGGGTGTGTGAGTGGCTATATATTGGTGTGTAAGTGGCTGTGTGAGTGGCTGCATGAGTGACTGAGTGACTGAGTGAGTCGCTGTATGAGTGAGGGAGTGGATATGTAAGTGGCAGTATGGGTGAGTGAGTAGCTGTTTGAGTGTGTGTATAGGTAACTGAGTGGGTATGTGAGTGGCTGTATGGGTGACTAAGTGGCTGTGTTGAGAGGCTGTATGGGTTAGTTAGTGGGTGTGTGGGTGGCTGTATGAGTGAGTGAGTGGCTCTTTGAGTAGGTGTATGGTCAACTGAGTAAGTGTGTGTGGGCTGTGTTGGAGAGTGAGTGTATGTGTGAATGGCTGTCTGGCAGAATGAGCAGATAAGAGAGTACTTGCATGGTTGTGTGAATGGGTATGTAAGTGGTTGGGTGGGTGTGTGAGTGAGTGTGTGAGTGCTTGTATGGGTGAGTGAGTGACTGTGTGAGTGGCTTTATTGGTGAATAAGTGGGTGTGTGAGTAGCTATATGGGTATGTGTGTGGTTCTGTGAGTGGCTGCATGGGCGCATGACTTGTTATATGAATAGCTATATGGATGAGTGAGTAGTTGTGTGAGTGGCGGTTGAGTCAATGAGTGGTTGTGTGAGTGGCTGTTTGAGTGGGTGTTTGGTTAAGTGAGTAGATGTATGAGTGGCAGTATTAGAGAGTGAGTATCTGTGTGAATGGCTGTATGGGAGAATGAGGGGATATGAGAGTACATGTATGGATGTGTAAATGGGTATGCAAGTGGTTGTATGGGTGTGTGAGTGTGTGAGTGCTTGTATGGGTGAGTGAGTGACTGTGGTGAGAGACTGTATGGGGGAGTGAGTGTATATATGAGTGGCTGTATGGGTGAATAAGTAGGTGTGTGTATGGTTGAGTGTGTGGCTGTGTGAGTGACTGTATGGGTAAGTGACTGGTTCTATGTATAAGTGAGTGAGTGGTTGTGTGAGTGGCTATATGAGTGAGTGAGTGGTTTTGTGAGTACTTGTATGGGGCTGTGTATGTGTTTGTGAGTATTTGTGTGGGTGTGTGTATTAGATGTTGTATAGGGGTGTGAGTAGGTATGTGAGTGGTTTGTGAATGATGTAATCAGTGACGTCATCAGTGATGTCACTGATCATGTCATGAGTGGTGATATATATGAGGTTATAAGCAGTGCATTGCGGTGGCATAAGTTATAGTTAGCTCAGCTAACTATAACTGCTGAAATCAGAGCCTAACTATAACGTCCCTGTAATCTTTGTTTTTTTCAGCAAATTTCTAATGTTTTTTTAAAAGTTTATTTCCTAACTATAATGTCCCTGTTGTTTTTTTTAGTGAATTTCTAAAGTTTTTAATGTTGTTTCTTAACTATAACGTCCCTGTTACCTTTTGGTTTTTTAAGTGAATTTCTAAGGCTTTTCACATTTTATTTCATAAATGTAACCACTAACCTTTGACAGTGAGTGTGTGAGTGAGTGCATGAATATCTCAGTAAGTCTGTGAGTGGGTGTTAGAGTGTCTGAGTGTGTCTGTCAATAGGTTGTGAATATCTGAGTAGGTCTTTGAGTTGATGCATGAGTTTCTAAGTAGGTCTGTGAGTGGGTGCATGAGTGGGTCTGTGAGTGAGTGCATGAGTCTCTGAATGGGTCTGTGAATGAGTACATGAGTCTCTGAGTGGGTTTGTGAGTGAGTGCATGATTCTCTGAGTGGGTCTTTTACTGGATGTGTGAGTGTCTGAGTGCGTCTGTGAGTGGGTACATGAGGGTCTGTGAGTTGGTGTGTGAGCCTTTGACTGGGACTGTGAGTAGGTGCATGAGTGTCTTTGAAGGTCTGTGAGTGGATGGATGAGTCTCTGAGTGGATGAGTCTCTGAGAGGGTGAGTGAGTGAAGTCTGGGTGGGTCTGTGAGTGATTGTATGAGTCTCTGAGTGGGTCTGAGAGTGAGTGAGTAAGTGTCTGAGTAGGCCAGTCAGTGGGTGTGTGACTCTCTGAGTGGATCTGTGAGTGAGTGCATAAGTCTCTGAGTAGGTCTGTAAATGGGAACATGAGTGTGTGAGTTGGTGTGTGAGTCTCTGATTGGGTATGTGAGTGGATGCATGAGTGTGTGAATGGGTGTGAGTGGATGCATGAGTATATGAATGGGTGCATGTGTGAGTCTCTCAGTGGGTCTATGAGTGGGTGAATGAGTGCTTGATTGGATCAGTGAGTGGATGCACGAGTGTCTGAGTGTTTCTGTCAGTGAGTGCATGAGTCTCTGAGTGGGTCTTTGAGTGGGTGTGAGTGGGTCTGTGAGTGGGTGTATGAGTGTATGGGTGAGTCTCTGAGTGAGTGCACAGTAAGAAAAGTAGGGGGTACACAAGAGCAGGTCCTCATGCCAGCTCCCCCTGTGAAGGTCCTCCTGTCTAGCTTTCCTACAGTCCGCTATGCTCTGTTGTCTTCGGTTGTGTGCCTCCTCCGCTCGTTTTCTATTAGTTTTTCTGCCTCTTCTCTCCTCACTTCTATCCCCTATTTTGCCTCTTTCTGCTCGTTCTGTCTGTTATTTTTCCTCTTTCTGCTCACTCATGACCTTTATTCTGCATCTTGCTGCTTGTATCTGACCTCTATTTTGCCTCTTGCTGCTCATTTCCGATCTCTATTTTGCCTCTTTCTGCTCATTTTGCCTCTTTCTGCTCGCTTCTGACATTCATTTCGCCTCGTTCTGCTTGTTTCCGACCTTTATTCTGCCTCTTGCTGCTGGTTTCTGACCTCTATTCTGCCTCTGTTTGCTCCCTTCTGATTTTTATTCTGCCTCTTTCTGCACCCTTCTGACCTTTGTTCTGCCTCTTTCTACTCGTTTCTGACCTTTATTCTGCCTCTTTCTGCTTGTTTCTCACCTGTGTTTTGCCTCTTGGTGCTAGTTGCTATCCTTTATTTTGCCTCTTTCTGCTGGTTTCTCACTTTTATTTTGCTTCTTTCTGCTAATTTCTGACCTTTATTCTGCCTCTTTCTGCTCCCTTCTGACTTTTCGGCTTCCTATTTCTGCTCATTTCAGACCTTTATTTTGCCACTTGCTGCTCGTTTCTCACCTTTATTCTTCCTCTTTCTGCTCCCTTCTGACCTTTGTTCTGCCTCTTTCTACTCGTATCTGACTTTTATTCTGCCACTTTCTGCTCATTTCTCATTTTTATTTTGCCTCTTTCTGCTAGTTTCTAACCTTTATTTTGCCTCTTGCTACTCGTTTCTGACCTTTATTCTGCCTCTTTCTGCTTGTTTCGCACCTGTGTTTTGCCTCTTGGTGCTAGTTCCTATCCTTTATTTTGCCTCTTTTTGCTGGTTTCTCACCTTTATTTTGCCTCTTTCTGCTCATTTCTGACCTTTATTCTGCCTCTTGCTGCTCTTTTCTCACCTTCATTCTGCCTCTTTCAGCTCATTCCTGACCTTTAGTTGGCCTCTTTCTGCTCTTTTCCCCAGGACCATGGGGGGAAGCCTCAAGGCCTCCGCGGTCCTTGCCAGCTCCAACACTCCTGTGGGAGCCGGCATTGCTGCTGCACGAGAGAGCTGCTTGAAAGCCAGCTCCCTCCATGCAGGAGCAATCATTTCATCTCTTTCCCTGCCCGCATGTCTGGGGGCAGGGAAAGAGATGAAACCTCTGCCTCCAGCAGGCGGGAACACTATGACCGCTCCCACCCACTAGAACCAGAGTGTTTGCTTTAGGTTGGTGGAAGCTGTGAGCTCCCACTAAGCTAAAGAAAACAGCTATGTCTTAGGGGTGGGTACCCTGAGACATAGCAGGAGCCGGCCCTGCAGGGGTGGCGATCCCCAGGTCTATGTATGGCTCCTGGAGGAGGGACATGCAGCTCCCCCTTTCATTTTCAATGGCCTCTCCGGGGGAGGTGGTGGTCCTCGGGCCTTGGGCTTCCACAAGCCCATCATTTCTTTGTATTTAGCCCCGTAAGTTGGTGATCCCTGGGGCTTGGAGGTATCCGAGCCCCCCGCGTTATTAAAATTAAGCCACGGGCAGGTGGTGGTCCCTGGGGCATAATTAAGCCTAGGAGGTGGGCCCGGGCACCCCTCCCTTTTTAAAAAAAAAGCCTGCATGCCCCCGGGACCTGGCGCACCTGGGGGCAATAATGTAAACAAGTGCGGCAGACCACGCTTCTTTTTTTTAAAATGTTGCAGTGGATTCGCTGCTTCATCATGTTCCCGTGGCTAATATATTTTTTAAGTGCTTTTTGGCCCTGTCTGGGTCACAGAGGGACCCCAGGGCCACAGTTAGGGTGAGCAGGATATTCCAAACATGCCCCATTTTCTTTTTTTAACATTTTATTTGTGATGGTTGCCAATACTTCCTGGTTGAAATGTTGGCAGCCAATCAGATTTTAGCATGGGGACTGTCGGATACTTGGAGGATCCTCATCCCTATATATCTAAAGTTAGATTTCTTTTAATATCTCAAAAACTGCTGAACGGATTTACACCAATTCACAGAAAGGTCACTTTCTGAACCAATGGCTACCTTTCTGTGAAACTGATGTAATTCCATTCAGCAGTTCGGACTGTAGCTGTCTCTAAAATCCCTATGGGAATTCGCATGTGAAAAAAGCATTTTGGGATCCCTCTTTCACTCGGCCCACGCTTGACGGATCACCCCGAAACTTTCACAACAGCAGCTGAAGTGAGCGTCGTTCTAGTTTTTAAAATTTCGCGAGGATTCGTCAAATGATGCCAAAAATATTGGCAAAACAAAAAACGCTCTTCCTATGGAAACAACGTCCTAAATATTAACCCCGGGCGGCGTACTCCGCTCCGCCAGCAGAGTTTGCGGTGTTTTACCAACTCTGCGCTCCGCTGGGAATGTGAAGTTGAGGTAAAACTCTGACTCTGTGGTGGAGCGGAGTACGCCCCTCAGCCCCTGCAGAAAAATGGTAAAAAAAACCACTTACTTTCTCCCCGCCATCTGCGGGCTGCCCTCCTCCTCACCGTGGTGTCTCCTCCTTGCTGCTATCATCCTCCTCGCATTGCCGGTCAAAACCCCCTACATTTTACATCTTGCGTGAACTGCGCATGCCCAGTCCACGCAAGACGTAAAACGTAGGTGTTTGCGACTGGCAACGCGTGGAGGATGGCGGCGGCAAGGAGGAGACACCTCGGCGAGGAGGAGGGCAGCCCACTGACGGCAGAGAGAATGTAAGTGGGTTTTTTGACCCTTTTTTAAAAACATTTTGTTTGCTGGGGCGGAGCGGAGTTCCACAGGCTTACTAAATATAACTGCCCACTGACGATCGTCAGTAGGTATTTTATATCTATCTATATATCTATGTATGTATATATATAAATATATATATATATATATATCCCTCTCTCTCTATATATATATATATATATATATATATATATATAAATAAATATATATATATATATACATATATATGTATATGTATTTATATCTCTCTCTCTCTATTTATATATATATATATATATATATATTTATATTCATAGAGAGAGAGAGGGAGAGGGAGATAGATAGATCTATATATATATATATATATATATATATATATATATATATATATATATATATATGTATAGATATATATATATATATATGTTCAAACAATCGCCTAAGAGCTTCAGGATGGCACACACAGCTCACCCACCCTCCGGTGCAACTTTCCATCACTCGCCTCAATTTTTTGGTACGTATTTAATATGCTGATGCGTTTCAAGGCAAAAAGCCTCTTCTTCCTGGGTTGTTCCACAAAATGCAATTCAGATTCGCTTTTTTTCTTCTTTCCGGCATTTTATTTCCTCCATGGCCCCCTTGTGGGCTTCGCTCAGTGCGTGTGATTTACAATGCATCCTGGGACATGTAGTCCCTTTAGCGAGTCACAATCTCCCCTGAGTGGGTGTACTGCACATTTTGTTTAATTTAAACCATTATTAAGTCCTTATAGTAAGGTCCAGAGCCTCGGGGCGAGTGTAATTACTGAACGGCTCACTGTGCTGCATCAGGTTTGTGGCACTGAGCGAGGCCCACTAGGGGGCCATGGAGGAAATAACATGCCGGAAAGAAGAAAAAAAGCGAGTCTGTATTGCATTTTGTGGAACAGTCCAGGAAGAAGAGGCTTTTTGCCTTGAAACGTGTCAGCATATTAAATACGTACCATAAAATTCACACCGAAACGCGTCATGCCGGATGAATAAAAGGCGAGTCTCCTGTTGGATCCGTGTGTGCTCGCTTTCTTTCAAGAGGGGAAGAAAGATGGTCTTTGGTGTTAGTGTGCGGCCACGAGCACACAAGAGTGCCCATCCCCAAGCAGTTCGGCGGTAAGAGTGGTATTGTGAGGTCTTCTAAAAACTTTTTAGACACCGCCGAACCGCCGCCACCCGCAACAACTACCCTGCCAATACATATTGGACAGTGACTTCGCAGGGATAGCACCGCTTACTTAAGTGGTGTTTCCAGGTGATGGATGGGATTTCAGCGGCGGGATGAGAATCCAGGAAGCCGTCTTTTGCCCGCAACAAGATTCAGGCAGGTGAGGGGAAGAAGCAGTCACCGCCCACTAGGGAAGTACTTACGTTTGGTTGGCTGCTTCGAAAGGACTTGGAGTGTCGAGTTCGGGACATCCCCCTGTGTGCCTGCCAGAACGCCTCTACCTATCGCAGAGAGGCACTCTGTACTTAATGTGGGAGCATTGAGCATTAATTGACAAGCAGCATTTGATAAAGGCATTTCACGCCGAAATGCGTCATGCCGGATGAATAAAAGGCGAGTCTCTTGTTGGATCCGTGTGTGCTCCCTTTCTTTCAAGAGGGGAAGAAAGATGGTCTTTGGTGTTAGTGTGCGGCCACGAGCACACGAGAGTGCCCATCCCCAAGCAGTTCGGCGGTAAGCGTGGTATTGTGAGGTCTTCTAAAAACTTTTTAGACACCGCCGCCACCCGCAACAACTACCCTGCCAATACATATTGGACAGTGACTTCGCAGGGATAGCACCGCTTACTTAAGTGGTGTTTCCAGGTGATGGATGGGATTTCAGCGGCAGGATGAGGATCCAGAAAGCCGTGTTTTGCCCGCAGCAAGATTCAGGCAGGTGAGGGGAAGAAGCAGTCACCACCCACTAGGGAAGTACTTACGTTTGGTTGGCTGCTTCGAAAGGACTTGGAGTGTCGAGTTTGGGACATCCCCCTGTGTACCTGCCAGAATGCCTCTACCTATCGCAGAGAGGCACTCTGTACTTAATGTGGGAGCATTGAGCATTCATTGACAAGCGGCATTTGATAAAGGCATTTCACGCCGAAATGCGTCATGCCAGATGAATAAAAGGCGAGTCTCCTGTTGGATCCGTGTGTGCTCGCTTTCTTTCAAGAGGGGAAGAAAGATGGTCTTTGATATATATATATATATATATATATATATATTCACTGAAAAAAACATATTTTTCAGGGACGTTATAGGTAGTTGAACATTTCACTCGTACAAAACCAGAGAAATTCGGCCGTTATAGTTAGTTGGGCTAACTATAACTCGCGCCCCCGTAATGCACTGATGATGATGTCACATATTACATCCCTCATGACATGGTCAGTGACATCACTGATGACATCACTGATGACATCTCAAATGACATCACTGAAGAGGTATGAAAGTGTTGCATGGGCATTTTTCTCTATTCCTCCAGGAGAAAAGAAAGTAAATGCCTGTAAAGTTACGTGCACTATTTACCAAAATGTCCTCTCACGAGGTTGTGATAAAAAATATTCCTGTGGGACGTCGTCAATGTTGAAACATTTACAAACAATGCATCCTCGACATCTAGCTAAGGAACAGCTAAGACGGGAACAAGAGAGGCAAAGAAGTGATAACAACGCTGCTGGACCTAGCACGCCAAGTGCTTCAACATCTTCTACCACAGCCAACATCTTCCCTGACTTCGCTCAAGTGGAACAGCGTTGCATAAAATGCAAAAAAAATCTCTGCTTTGGTGAGCAATCACTGGACGCTGTCCTGCTTGCTATAAGAAATCACGACTGTTAATTCTTTTTTTTCTCTATGCAATGAGTTTATAATTGATTAATTTTTTCATCATGTTCACTGTCGGTTCTGTTTTTTTTTTTTTTTTTTAAAACACTAAAAAAACTCAAAAAAGGGTTTAAAAAATACAAAAAAAATATTTTAAAAAAAAGAAGAAAAAAATGGTTCCTTTCAGAACCGCCTAATTGGTTAAAAATAGACAAATTTGTATTTGTTCTATGAATGACTGTTATGGTAATATCTGAGTCATTGTATGAGTGAATAAGTACTGTCTCAGTGAATGAATGAGTGATTGAATGAGTGCATTGATAGTGTTTAAGGGAATGAATGAGTGCTGTAGTAGTCCCTGCCTGATTGCATGTGTGTATAGGTAGTGCTTGACTTATTGCATGAGTGAATATATAGTACCTGGATGACTGGAGGAGTGCAAGAGTATTGTCTGGGTTATTCCATGAGTGCATAAGTAGTGCCTGGGTGATTGTGTGACTGCAGGGGTAGTGATTGAGTAATTGAAGGAGTGCATGGCTAATGTCTGTGTGATTGTATGAGTGCAGGAGTCATGTCTGGGTGATTGAAGAAGTGCATGGGTAATGCCTAGGTGCATGGAAGAGTGAATGGGTAGTGCCTGGCTGCATGTAGGACTGCCTGGGTAGTTTGGGTTGATTGCATGAGTGCTGCAGAAGTGAATGAGCACATGTATGACTGCATGAACAGTGCCTGAGTGAATCAAGTAGTGCATGGGTAATGCCAGGGTGGTTGTATGAATGCAGGGATAATGTATGGGTGAATAAAGGAGTGCATGGGCAGTGTCTGAGTGATTAGATGAGTGTATAGGTAGTGCCTTGGTGATTTTGTAAGTGCATAGCTAGTGCCTGGGTGATTGGAGAAGTGCATGGATATTGCCTGGATGACTGGAGGAGTGCAGAGTTAGTGCCTGGGTTATTGCATGAGTGCATAACTAGTGCCTGCATGATTGCATGACTGCAGGAGTAGTACATAACTAGTGCCTGGGTAATTGCATGACTGCAGGGGTAGTGCCTGAGTGATTGAAGGAGTGCATGACTAATGTCTGTGTGATTGTAAGAGTGCAGGAGTAATGTCTGGGTGATTGAAGGAGTGCATGGGTAATGCCTGGGTGCATGGAAGAGTGCATGGGTAGTGCCTGGCTGCATGTAGGACTGCCTGGGTAGTTTGTGGGTGATTGGAGGAGAGCATAAGAAGTAGCAGGGTGATTGCTTGAGTGCAGGAGTAGTATGTGGATGATTGGAAGACTGCAAGGGTAGTGCTTGGTTGATTCCATGCGTGCTGCAGAAGGGCCTGAGCACATGTATGACTGCATGGGCAGTGCCTGAGTGATTGAAGTAGTGCAAGGGTAATACCTGGGTGATTGCATGAATGCAGGAGTAATGTCTGGGTGAATAAAGGAGTGCATGGGCAGTGCCTGAGTGATTATATGAGTGTATAGGTAGTGCCTTGGTGATTGGAGGAGTGCATGGATAGTTCCTGGATGACTGGAAGAGTGCAAGGCTAGTGCCTGGGTGATTGCATGAGTGCCGGAGTAGTGCATGGATGATTGGAAGACTGCATGGGTAGTGCTTGGGTGATTGGAAGAGTACATAAGTAGTCTCTGGGTAATATTATAAGTATATAGATTCAGGCTTGGTGAATGGAGAAATGCTTGGATAGTGCATGCGTGATGGTAGAATTATGAGAATAGTGTCTAATTATATAGATCAGTGCATGGGTAGTATTTGAAAAAATGGATCAGTGCAATAATAATGACTGTAAACATTACTTCATATTATTATGCTTATTACATTATTTCATCTTACCTTCTTTATTCAAGTACATATCAAACTCAGTGAAACTATTTTACAGTTGTTTTGTTGTAAACTGAATTTAAAATCTTTTCAAGGTTTACTATTACTTTCTGTAATAAAAAGAAGGAAAACTGTTATTACATATAATATTATGGTTTTTAGAACACAACATAATTTTATAATTACATACCATATTCAGTTTCCTTTCTTGCTGTTTTCAGATTCTCGTGAATTTTACCATACACAGTGATTTCAACGTAGATCATCATATAACAGCGGGAAAAAAATACAATCAATGTGATTGTAAAAATCTGTGTTGAAAATATTTACAACAAATTCAACTATCTGTTTTCCTATCTACAGTTTCAAAATGACATTCTTCAACTACATTAAATTATTTATTTTTCCGAAGTACATTTTCTAAAATATACACTCTCATTTACATCGCATATAATATAAAGATCAAATATATAAACTAGTTCCTTCAAATACAATTTTGCAAATGCAATAAAAAATGGCACAAATAATAATCCAAATAGTAATTGTTCACATCTTCCCAATAGGCCGAATAATGTTTCCAAATCCATTTGCATTGATAATATCCAAAATAAACTTTTATTTTGTGGTCACATCTTCCCAATAGGCCGAATGATGTTTTCAAAATGTTGGCATAAAAAATATCAGATATGAATTTAGTAATTCGTAAGGCAACCTACATTTGAATTCCAAATGGACATCATTGCAAAGTGTCCATCCTTTATTGCACTTTAAATACACAGTATAGTGTCCAGATGTTGTAGTAGGTCCATCATGGAATATAATAGCCACTGCTTTAAAAGTTCTTCCTGAAATTGATACTTGACTTGCCACAAAACTTTTAATTTTAGTTTCCAATTTTCTTCCATTTACTCTACAACGCTGTAGCATTAAAATGACATATTTTCCAAATCTTTCTATATATAATGTTGACAACATTTCTGATTTACAATGAGAACATTTCATATCTTGATTAGCTGTTTTTACTAATTTGTTAAAAGACACTGATTTGCAATCTGGTATTGTCAAATATATGAATCGTTCAGTGTCTATTTGAGTGGTAGAACAAAATGAACACTCTTCACATTTATGATCCCATCTGTAACTTACTCCAAACAAATTTTCAATTTCTATTCCTTCATCTTCCAATACTGCAAGCATAAACATAAGAAATTCTTGTGCATCTTGTTGTATATTAAGTGTAAATTGCGAAGAACCAGTACATATATCCAAAAGATGCCGAATGCCAGAAGCAGTATGGATTTTAGTTCTATCAGTTACCAACTTTTGAAAAATATTATGCAGTAAAGTACGGAATCTTTTTTCTCGATTTTCCAAAATTTCATAATGAAGATCCTCTAGATAAAAGGCAACATTTACAATTACATTAGCATAGCAGTTGATACCTGAACTATTTTCTAACTGGTATCCTACACTATCATCAACAGTGTCCATTTTCATTTTCTTTGCAGCGTCATCATTCTCTTGAATTGTTTTCTTTTTTTGAACCTTACTAGAATGTTTCTCATATTTCCGTTTTGGGCACACTACAAGTTTTTCATATACGGTATATTCACCTAAGTTAGGAGCATACAGTCTCCTTAACCGATTATACTCTCTTACACAATTTGCATCAGCACTAACCTTTTTCTCATCAAAATCATTCAAATACAAACCAGATAATGTGCTTACTCGAGACAATGCAACATATGCCATACCCTCTTTAAACACTGTACTTCCAATATTTACCAAAGCACTGTCTACACTTAAACCTTGAGATTTATGAATGGTCACTGCATATGCTAAAGAAAGAGGAAACTGTTTTCTACGAACATACAAGTCTTTTACAAGCAAAAAACTAACAGCACAACGTCCAATCTGTTTTACCTCTTCAATCTGATCAAATTTAATCATCAAAAATTCAATTCCATCTCCGTTCTGAAAATTTACAAAATCAACAACTTTTCCCATTGCTCCATGTACTAAACCTTTTTCTACATCCAAATTACACCGTAATATTACCAGACAGTTTACACATACATATAACGTATTTTCTAAACCAGCAGTCTTAGATACAGACTTCTCCAAAGAATCCAATTTTGACTGTAATTTCTCTGAGAGAAGAATAGTAACTCCTTCGTGTTCCATTTTATCAATGGCTTCCATTTTCACTATTGGTTGTTTCTCCAGTTTCAAAAGTTCTTGATTGAATGTAAAACACTCTTGCAGTGTTGGCATTAGGCAAACTATAGACTTCTTTTCTCCAATTGTTTTGTAGATTATTTCAGGTGTAATATTTTCATTTGGAAACAAGTTTGTTAGTAGCCGACTTTGTAAAGCTTCTTTACCATGTTTTGTCAAAACACCAATTCTAATATCTTGAAGAATGTTTCCATAATGTTCATCACTTACCTGTCGCATATTCTTAATAAGATCTTTAAATTCAAAAAGAGACCAAATGTTCACATTTCCAATACTTCCCAAATATTTCTTAGTGTCTTCATGGACAAGTGTTTTAAAACTGGTTGTCTTTTCACAGGAGTAAGTTGTAGTAGATCGCCGAATACAATTACATGTTTTCCTCCAAATAAAACATCCTAATCTGTTTTTAAAATCTGTTGCATTCTTAAATGTACAAAGGCAAGCATAAAGTTTGAGACCATGCTCACCTCATCAATGATCAGAAGTTTCATTTTCTTTAGTACTCTTGAAACTTCATAACAAGCTTATCCAGATAGCTTGTGATATTCCAACTTATTTTCATGTTCAACTGGTAGCATGAGTAATCGATGTAATGTAATCCCTTTAATGTTGTGTGCTGTTAACCGAGTTGGAGCGGTTACAACACAAGATAAATGTGATTCAGTGGTTTTGTGTAGATAACTGGTCAAAACTTTAATTAAGAAACTTTTTCCTGTTCCAGCTTGCCCACTGATATACATTCGAATAGGTTTAAATGATGTGCATTGGCATTCTTTTTTTTCATGCAGTAAACCATGCTCTATCTGTTGTGTAACTTGCTGATATATTTCTTTTTGTTCAATATTTAGTTGTTCTTCCAAGTTTCCCAACTGAATAATATCCTGTTGTGCTTGTTGCATTGCTGTTTCTACTTCATTCATGGCTATTGCTGCTTCATTTTCAAGAATTGGTTGTCCTAGTGGCTCTTGAATTAGTGGAGCAGAACTTTGACTATCTTGAGAACTATTTCTAGCTATTTCAGCTGCAATACTAGTTTCTTGTTCAATATCTTCATTCAACATCTGTAGATAATTTGGAAAAATTGTGCATTCAATGCTATCTTTACATGCATTAAAAGAATCTTCATAGCAGTCAAAATCTCCAAGTAATTCCATTTCAGTACGCCATGGCTTGCAGAGTTGCAGAAGTGCTAAATAGAAAAATCTCCTTTTATCTGGAGTATCACAACTGAGTTTCCTGTGATTAATAAGATTTCCTATGGCATATTTTAGACAAACATCCATCACATCCAATTACTGGATATTTTTCTTCATTTATATTTTCTGGAACATTTCTCTTAAAGCTGTAATGTTGCAGTACTTCATAGAGACATATGTTTTCCAGGTGTGGACTTCTTTTAGGATAGTACGTATCCAACATATTTGTTATAACAATATCTGTACTTTCCGGTTCATTCAATGCTAAGTATTCAATTTCTTGTACAGATTTCAATACTCGATTTCGTGTTGCAGCAAGACCTAGACTTACCCAAATGATTCCTCTTGACTTTGAATATAAACTTGCAGAGGTCAACCGATCCGAACATTTGTACGATCCAATCTCTCGATGGGAAAGCATCTTCAAACTAAAGCTGTACAATTTGTTACTAAGAGTCTTCTCTTGTGAAATTTCTTCCCACATTTCTTTCAACTCCGTCTTTTCCGATTTGGTTATATATGACGTAACATAGCGAGCAACAGCAATCGAATTATCTGCAACATATTGGATATCCATATTTGCATTCCACATCGTCAAAATCACTGGATTGTAGTCATTAATATGCTTTGAATCTTCAGTTCTTTTTATGTTGTAAGTATTCTTCGGAGATTTCCGAGTTATAGTATGCCTTACTGCTGACATGAAACTGTTGACTCTTCCTTTTGAAATTACTGGACGTGGGAATCCAAAACGACATTTTGTATAAAACTTTCCCTTTGATTTGTATTTCCGTCGACAATATTTCCCACATCGATGACTTTGAAACCGTAAAACTTGCTGTCTCAAGTTGTTTGCTCCTCCTTCTTTTGGTATGGCACAGGTAACATATTTTTCAATGAAAGACAAAACACTTTCATCAGTATCAGTTCCAAATTTTTGTGCATTCTTGATCCATAACAGCATGTGAATATGAGGTGCACCTCTGGCTTGGTACTCCTTTCTCCAAAAGAAATCAATAACTTCTCCAAGAGGTGGATTATTTTTATTGCAGATAAAAGCTTGAAACCTATGATTAAAATATCTGCACACATTTACAGGATCCAAGGAACACAGTTCTCCAGCTGTTTTCAATTCAATGTTTTTTACATTTGAATTAGCTTCTTTTAGAAATTCAAGTAAATCGTCCCATGCGTACTCAGCACAGCTAAGCGTAACAAACCACGTAGGGGTTCCTAAGTTCCTTAACATACATTTAAGTTCTCTGTGACGACGATACCAATACTCATTAGTACCATGTTGACACGCCATCAAATTAATTAACTGAGATTCTAAATGATCGTCTCTTTGTTGAACTTTGTCCAAAAATTCCTTTGCAGAAAGATGTGTAAGATGAACTCCTGTTTTTAACATGTGGTTCACTGCATATGAAAGTCCAGACAAGTCACTTTCAAACAGAAGATGAAATAAATATGGAACACACTGTCGAAATCTTGTACAATCTTGTTGAACGGTATTCTGTAGCTGGAATCTGTACTGGTCGTTCATCATATCGTCCACCTTTTCCAGTGGGGAAGAGCTGTGGAAAACAACGAGCTTCTAAACTTTTTTCCCAAACACTCATGGGAGTTCCCTTCGCTTTCTTCATTTGGAATAATTCAATAGTGCTTCCAATCACTTCTTTTGAATGTAAAGGATGTATACTATAATGTTCATAAATTTCTTCACTCCTGGAGTTGTCCACTTTTTCGATTTGGCCAGTTGAAATTTCTCTATCATCTTCTAAAGATATTTCTTGTTCTTCCAGATATACATTTTTATAATAAATATTGTTTTGTATAAGATATAACATAGCCTTTTGAACTTTGGTGACATCTACTAACTCTATTATTATCCATATTTTCCGACTCTTTGTTGGTACACCATTAACTAGAATACCTACAGGTTCACTTTCCTCTCTCTCTACACCAACAGTTTCAATATTTGTCTTAAAATCTAAAGGTAAATACACAACTCTTCCTTTTAAACCTTTTTGTAAATCTGTTGGAGGTAGCTTACCTGTTTTAGGCTCCATACGAACTATAGCCTGAAACGGGTGCACAGATTGAATAAGAATGGACTCATATGTATTTAAATCTACCAGTTCCGGAGGAATAGCTACCAACTCTAGGTTATTATGTACAACTCTAGCTGGCATTTTGTTCTCTTCTAATTTGCTGTAACAATATTTACAAATACATTGATCACTATCCAACTCAAAACTATCTTCCACCAACAAATAAGCACCAAATTGCTCCCACTTATCATTGTTTTCCTTTTCAATTTTAAATACACATCAACATTCCTAGTTTGACTTCTATAGTGAGTACGTCGACAACAAATACAAACATAGATTGGTTTTTCACAAGAAACTACCTTAAACTTTGTAATTTCTTCTGCAAACTTCTCAGTAGTACTATCTTCCACCTCTTCTTCAACACCTACACTTATGAAACTCTCACTTTTTCTACATTCCTCTTGAGGACCAAAGAAACTAAACTGTATATCATCACAAACTTTACATCCAATACTGAACCATGCAAAAGAGCACTGTTTATTTCACTTAAAGATACTGCAGGACTTTTTACATAGTACAATCTTCTTACTAACTTCCGCATTTCTGAATGATGTACTGCTAACATTCTTAAATGAAGAAAAGTACTTTGACACACTTTTCTAGAAAGACAAGCCAGTGAATGACCCTGCAAGTTACTATATTTTCTCACTTTATAAGGATCTAGTCCTTGCAATATCTTAATCTTCTGTTTAACACTTTTATTACCATAATCTTGTAAAAATTTCGTAAAATATCAATAGATTCTTGTCGTATATTACAAATACTACTACAATCCCACTTATACACTGGAACTTGTGTACGTCTCCTTGAACTTCTTCAGCTATTACTTCTTTCACATTTCTAGGAACAATCTTTTCTTTTTCAATTGGACAACCATTTTTAACCTCATAGCAACGACCCCTGGGATCAACTGCATGAACTAATGTACTTTGTTGAAAATAGCTTTCTTCATTAAAAAAAGGTTCAGTACTAGAAGTGTGCTGCCATTCACCCGAAATTGTTTTGCAAAAGTTAGTTCTTTTAACCAGTCTTTTTCTTTTACTTTAGTCCTTCATAAACTGCATTGTTTTATTCAATGCTTTCATTCTCTTCAATACTAATATAAACAATTTTCTTTTCAATTCAAACGTCTTTTGACTACACTTTCAATCTGTTGTTTCTTCTTGTAAAATACTGGTCTTCTTTTATATTTCTTGCAATCTTTCAATACATTTTGTAGTTCTCTTCCTAATGTCTTTATATTCTTTCATCCTTTTTTCAACATGGATTGTTTCCTATAACCGGAATTTGCATTAATTTCTCCTTTTTTCTTTTCCTTCTGATTGCTTGTAGTAGTTTTCTTTCTCTTTTCGCCATTTTGAAAATCTTTTAGATTTTTTGAAAGACCTTTAACAAATTCTTTTGTTCTCTTACCAGAAGACTTGTTCTTTAACGTCACATGTTGTTCTTCATCTACTTTCTGCTTTTCTCTATCCTTTAAATAGTTCTGTTTTCTTTGTTGTCTTTTCTTTTGATCTTTTCTTGTCATACTATTTCTCAATAAATATGGAGAATTTAAAAAAAAGAAAAGTTTATTATCTAGAACATGGATGATTCAACAACTGCAAGGGTAGCACATAACTAGTGCCTGAGTGATTGCATGACTGAAGGAGTAATATCTGAAGTATTAATGGAGTACATAGCTAATCAATGGATGATTTTATAACTGCATAAGTACCGCTTGGGTGATTGCAGGAGTACTGAGGGAATGCCCGAGTGATTGAAGGAGTGCAAAGGTAGTGCCTGGGTGATTTTATAAGTGCATGAGTACTGACTGAGTGACTACATAAGTACAAGGGTAATACCTATATGATAGAAGGAGTGCAAGGATAGTACCTGAGAGATTATATAAGTTTATAGATAGTAGCTGGGTGATTGAATGAGTGCATGGGTAGTACCTGGCTGATTGCATGAGTACATACGTAGTACCTGGATGTTTGCATGAGTGCAGAGGTAATGCCTGGGTGATTGCATCAGTGCATATGTACTGCCTGGATCATTGGAAGACTGCATGGGTAGTACTTGGGTGTTTTTATAACTGCATGAGTGTTGGGCCTAGCCAAATATAAAGCAGCAGACTATTACACAACTGAACCATAACTCTCTACATATTGTTAAAAGCATGCATACATACGTCTCTGCCTTTTCAAATCATCATCATATCTAAAAGAAATATGTATACAATATTTCTGGAATATAGTGAAACCTACAACTGAAACATGTAATAGATCTGCCTGAGTGATTGCATAACTTCATAAGTAGTGCTTGGGTGATTGATTGAGTTGAAGGGTAAAATGCAAAACACACAAGATGATGGACGGAATGCTGCACATTGGCAAACATTCACCCCCAGTCACAGATCTGGGTTTAATCCATCGTTATTTTGCTTCACCACGCCATCCCAGTTCAGACATAGCCATATGCAAATCAGTCTTGACCCTGTGCCTCATGGGAACAGTCCAGACCGAACTGCCAAGCCATGTCTTCCCTGGACCGGAATCAAGCATCCTAGGACCGGTTTCAGGCTATCAGCCTTCATCAGCCAGGATAGCTTGACTCCAGTGGCGTAGAGAGCACGGGACCCACGTCTGGGCATACCCTTCCCACTTAGGGCGAAATGCAAAACACACAAGATGATGGACGGAATGCTGCACATTGGCAAACATTCACCCCCAGTCACAGATCTGGGTTTAATCCATCGTTATTTTGCTTCACCACGCCACCCCAGTTCAGACATAGCCATATGCAAATCAGTCTTGACCCTGTGCCTCATGGGAACAGTCCAGACCGAACTGCCAAGCCATGTCTTCCCTGGACCGGAATCAAGCATCCTAGGACCGGTTTCAGGCTATCAGCCTTCATCAGCCAGGATAGCTTGACTCCAGTGGCGTAGTGAGCACGGGACCCACGTCTGGGCATACCCTTCCCACTTAGGGCGAAATGCAAAACACACAAGATGATGGACGGAATGCTGCACATTGGCAAACATTCACCCCCAGTCACAGATCTGGGTTTAATCCATCGTTATTTTGCTTCACCACGCCACCCCAGTTCAGACATAGCCATATGCAAATCAGTCTTGACCCTGTGCCTCATGGGAACAGTCCAGACCGAACTGCCAAGCCATGTCTTCCCCGGACCGGAATCAAGCATCCTAGGACCGGTTTCAGGCTATCAGCCTTCATCAGCCAGGATAGCTTGACTCCAGTGGCGTAGTGAGCACGGGACCCACGCTCTGGGCATACCGTTCCCACTTAGGGCGAAATGCAAAACACACAAGATGATGGACGGAATGCTGCACATTGGCAAACATTCACCCCCAGTCACAGATCTGGGTTTAATCCATCATTATTTTGCTTCACCACGCCACCCCAGTTCAGACATAGCCATATGCAAATCAGTCTTGACCCTGTGCCTCATGGGAACAGTCCAGACCGAACTGCCAAGCCATGTCTTCCCTGGACCGGAGTTGAAGGGTAGTCACTGGATAATTGTAAGAGAAGATGGATAGTGACTGGCTAATTGTATGAGTGCACACATAAACGTTGAGTGTATGGATAAGTGTATGAATAGCACCTAAAGATATACATAACTCATTGAGTAGTGTGTAGGTGAATAGATGACTGCAACAGTAGGATCTGGGTCATAGTGCTTGGGTGATTGTATAATTCCAAAGGTAGTCGCTGGGTAATTGCAGGACAACATAGATAGTGACTGGCTAATTGCATGAGTGCACACATAAACATTGAGTGCATGGATAAGTGTATGAATAGCACCTAAACGTATAGATGACTCATTGAGTAGTACCTGGGTTATTACATGAGTGCATAGGTACAGCCTGCATGATTGCATGACTGCAGGGGTAGTACATAACTAGTGCCTGGGTGATTGCATGACTGCAGAGGTAATATCTGGGGGATTACGGGAGTACATAGGAAGTGAATGGGTGATTTTATTAGTCCATGAGTACTGCTTGGGTGATTATACCAGTACTAAGGTAGTGCCTGAGTGACTACAGAAGTGCAAAGGAAGTGCCTGGGTGATTTTATAAGTGCATGAGTACTGGTTGAGTGATTACATAAGTACAAGAGTAGTACGTGCATGATTGAAAGAGTGCAAAGATAGTGCCAGGGTGATTGAAGCACTGTATAGCTAATGCATTGGTGATTGCATGAGTACAGAGGCAATGTTTGGGGAATTAAAGGAGTACATACGTAACACCTGGGTGAGTGCATTACTACAGGGGTAATATCTGGAGATTTACATGACTACATAGAAAGTCTCTGGGTGATTTTATAAGTGCATGGGTACTTCTTGGGTGATTGCAGCACTACTGAGGTAGTGCCTGAGTGAATAAAGGAGTGCAAAGGTAGTGCCTGGGTGATTATATAACAGCATGAGTACTGGCTAAGTGATTACATAAATACAAGAGTAGTGCCTGCGTGATTGAAAGACTGCAAGGGTATTGCCTGGGTGATTGAACCAGTGTATAGCTAATGCATTGGAGATTGCATGAGTTCACAAGTAACATCTGGGGGACTACAGGAGTACACAGAAAGAGCTTGGGTAATTTTATAAGTGCATCAGTACTGCCTTGGTGATTGCAGTAATACTGTGGTAGTGCCTCAGTGAATGAAAGAGTGTAAAGGTAATGCCTAGGTGGTTTTATAAGTGCATGGACACTGGCTAAGTGATTGGAGGAGTGCATAGATCCTGACAGGGTGATTGGAAGAGTGCAAGGCTAGTGCCTGAATAATAAAACCAGTGTATAACTAAAGCATTGGTGATTGCATGATTGCAGGAGTTATGTCTGTGGGATTAAAGGAGTAAATAGGTAATGCCTAGTGATTCCATGATTGCAGGGATAATATCTGGGAGATTACAGGAGTACATAGGAAGTGCCTGAGTAATTTTATAAGTGCATGTGTACTGCCTGAGTGATTGGAGTAGTACTACAGTAGTGCCTGAGTGATTGGAGGACAACAACATTCTAAATAGTAGCAGAATACTGAAGCTGCAGCTCAAAAGTCGAGTCTATGACATGGTGTACACTTTTGTACTGCAGCCTCACAATTCTGTAACTACTCAGGGTGCTGAACATACTCAAAATAAAGCATAAAAGCTACACATGACTCTGTTATAAATCTCACCATATTCCTAAAACTATACATGCATATATGTCTACCTTTGAAATCATCATCATATATAACAGAAATAAACAAATAGACTGAACTTTACATTTCAAAGACACACCTACATTTCTGCAATATATTTGAAGTGTACCTTCCCCAAACTTATAGAAAGTAGCCTAATCAGTAATCCCTTCTTCCAACATGTCTTAAAACTCAGTTTTATTCTACAGATTCACCATTCTACAAATATTATACCTAGTCAAACATAAAGTAGCAACCTATCACACGTTTCTACCATAACTCTAACCATATTCCTAAAAGCATGCATGCATCTATCTATACCTATTGCCAAAAGCATTACACATATTAGAACACATGTGCAAGTAGAAACATAACCACACTCTCAAGAACATAAAGGCCTTAAAACATGACAGAGTACTCTTAACATTTCAAACATACCTAGAATTATGCGACAAATTTCAAGTGAACTTTTACACAGACTCTTATAAAGCACCATAATCAATAATTTCTCTCCCCACATATCCTAAACATCGCTTTTCTACTACTACTGCTTTACTATTCTAGTACTAATCTGGTATTGAGCATAACTAACAGCAAAGCAACCCTTCACTTATGTTTTATGAAAGTCTCCCCATATTTCTAAAAGCATGTATGCATATGTCTGTACCTTTTGCTAGCAGCATCATATATAAAAGTAATATACAGATAAATGTATACCTGTGTTTTATACATCTATCATCTTCAGACACATAACACATACCATAATATATGTGCTAGTAGAAACATATCTGTTACAACACCATCCATAGCTCAAAACTTCAGAGACTACACTTCAATTTTCAAACATACACTGAAAATGATGCGGTATATATGAAATATACCTTTCCACACATCATACAAATTACTCTAATAAATAAAATCTCTACAAACATATCTCAAACCTCTCTTTTGGGCTGCTGATTTACCATTCTACAACTACTTATAATGTTACACCTACCCAAATACAAAGCAGGAACCCTTCACATGTCTTTACTAAATGTCTCACCATATTCCTAAAAGCATACATGAATATGTCTGTAGCATAACACTATCCAAACCTTAAAAATTCACAGAACAAACTTCAAATTTCAAGCTAACACCAAAAATGATCTGGCATATTTCAACTGTACCTCTCTAGAAACTTAAAAAAAGAAGCCTAATTACTAATGCCTATGTCAACATCTTTTAAAGCACACGATTATCCTACATCTTCACCATTCCACTACTACTCACAATCTTGAGCCTACCACATAAAAAGCAACAATCAATCAATCACGGAATTTGTAGAGCGCACTACTTACCTGCGAGGGTCTCAAGGCGCTGGGGAAGAAAAAAGGGAAAAAGGGGGGGTGCCGCTACTGGTCGAACAGCCAGGTCTTGAGTAGCCTCCTGAAGGTCAGCAGGTCTTGGGTCTGTCGTAGGCTGAGTGGAAGGGTGTTCCAGGTCTTGGCGGCGAGGTGGGAGAAGGATCTGCCGCCGGAGGTGGTTCTTCGGATGCGGGGGACGGTGGCGAGGGAGAGGTCGGCGGAGCGGAGCTGGCGGTTGGGGACGTAGAAGAAGAGCCGTCTGTTGAGGTAGGCTGGGCCGGTCTTGTGGAGTGCCTTGTGTGCGTGGATGAGAAGTTTAAAGGAGATTCTCCTGTCGACGGGGAGCCAGTGCAGGTTTCTCAGGTGGGGGGTGATGTGGCTGTGGCGTGGTACGTCGAGGATCAGGCGTGCCGAGGCATTTTGAATGCGTTGCAGTCGTTTGATGAGCTTGGCCGGGGCTCCCGCGTAGAGGGCGTTTCCATAGTCGAGTCTGCTACTGACGAGGGCCTGGTGACTGTTCTTCTTGTATCTGTCAGGATCCACCTGTAGATCTTGCGGAGCATGCGGAGGGTGTTGAAGCAGGAGGAGGAGACTGCGTTGACTTGCTTGGCCATGGAGAGCGTTGAGTCGAGGATGACTCCCAGGTTGCGTGCGTGGTCGGTGGGTGTCGGGGCTGCCCCCAGTGTCATAGGCCACCAGGAGTTGTCCCAGGCTGAAGGGTTGTAGCCGAGGATGAGGACCTCCATCTTCTCCGTGTTCAAATTTAGTCGGCTGCTCTTCATCCAATCGGCGACGGCCTTCATTCCTTCATGGAGGTTGGATTTGGCGGTGAGGGGGTCCTTGGTGAGGGAAAGGATCAGTTGAGTGTCGTCGGCGTAGGAGATTATGTTGAGGTTGTGCTGTCGGGCGATGCGTGCGAGCGGGGCCATGTAGATGTTGAACAGTGTTGGGCTGAGGGATGATCCCTGGGGTACGCCTCAGATGATCTCGGAGGCTTTGGAACGGAACGGGGGGAGGCGGACGCTCTGGGTTCTGCTGGAGAGGAAGGAGGTGGTCCATTCCAGGGCCTTGTCTCGGATCCCTGCGTCGTGGAGGCGTACGCATAGAGTGCGGTGGCAGACAGTGTTGAAGGCGGCGGAGAGGTCCAGCAGGATGAGGGCTGCGGTCTCACCGTTGTCCAGCAGGGTCCTGATGTCGTCGGTGGCGGCGATGAGGGCAGTCTCGGTGCTGTGGTTGCTGCGGAACCCTGACTGGGATGGGTCCAGGATGCTGTTTTCTTCGAGGTATCGGGTTAGCTGTCTGTTGACGATCTTCTCGATGACCTTGGCTGGGAAAGGAAGCAGGGAGTTGGGCCGGAAGTTCTTGAGGTCTCTCGGTCCGCCTTGGGTTTTTTGAGCAGGGCGTTGATCTCGGCGTATTTCCAGCTCTCTGGGAAGGTCGCGGTCTCGAAGGAGAGGTTGATGACGTTGAGCAGGTGGGGTGCGATGGAACTGCTGGCTTTGTTGAAGATGTGGTGCAGAAAAGGGTCTGATGGGGAGCCGGAGTGGATTGTGCTCATGGTCTTGATGGTGTCATCGATGTTCACGTTGGCCCAGGCTGGCAAGGGGTCGTGGTCGATGGAGTGTGGCGAGTCTGGTGTGTCGGTGTCTGTTGGGGCTGTCTGGGTGTTGAAGCTGTCGTGGATGTCGGTGATCTTGCGGTGGAAGAAGGTGGCGAGGGAATCGCACAGGGCTTGCGACGGCGGGATGTCGTTGGTGTTGGAGCTGGGGTTGGAGAGTTCCTTCACGATGTTGAAGAGCTCCTTGCTTTTGTGTGCATTGTTGTCGAGGCGGTCTTCGAAGGAGATCCTCTTGGCGGCCCTGATGAGGTGATGGTTGTTGCGGATGGCGTCTTTGTGGGCTGCGTGGCTGTCCGGTGTCTTTTCACTGTGCCATTTCATCTCTAGTTTCCGGCAGGTACGCTTGGATGCTAGGAGTTCCGGGGTGAACCAGCTGGCTCTCTTGCTGGTGTCTCTGTAGGTGGGTTTTTTCAGCGGGGCGAGGGTGTTGGCGCAGTCGTCAATCCATCGTCTGAGGTTGCGGGCAGCGTCGTCGGTGTTGGAGAGGTCGGTGGGTGGGCTGAGAGCGAGGTTTGCCTGTAGTTGGTCTTCGGTGACTTTGCTCCAGCAGCAGCGTGGGATCTGTTGGATGCGGTGGTGTGTGGGGGGTTTCTGGAAGGTGAAGTGGATGCAGCGGTGGTCGGTCCAGAGGAGTTCGGTGGTGTGGCTGAAGGAGACATGGGAGCTTGAGGAGAAGATGGGGTCGAGCGTGTGGCCGGCGGAGTGGGTAGGAGTTGTGACGAGCTGTCTCAGTCCGAGGTTGGCGAGATTGTCGATCAGGGTGGTCGAGTTGCTGTCGTTGTTGTTCTCCAGGTGAAAGTTCAGGTCTCCGAGGAGGATGTAGTCGGTGGAGGTTAGGGCGTGCGAGCTGATGAAGTCGGCGATGGAGTCGCTGAACTGGGGTCGGGGTCCGGGAGGTCTGTAGATGAGGGTGCCTCTTAGGGTGGTGTTGGGGTCCGTGTGGATCTGGAAGTGCATGTGTTTGGCGGTGCTGAGAGTGTCGTCGGTGCTGGTCGAGACCCTGATGGTGTTCTTGTGGACGATGGCGATTCCTCCTACTCCGTTGGTGCGGTCTCTGCGGGTGATCTTATAGCCGTCTGGGATGGCTATGGCGATGTCGGGTGCGGAGGAGTTGTTCATCCAGGTCTCTGTCAGGAAGGCGACGTCCGGGGATGATGTGTCGAGCAGGTCCCAGAGCTCGACGGGGTGTTTGCGTGCGGAGCGGGTGTTCAGTAGGATGCATCGGAGGTGGTTGGGGTCCTTCTTGGCAGGCGCTTCGGCGGCTCTGAGGCTGGTGTAGCTGCAGTTCCGGCAGGTGAAGGGACCATGAGTGCGTTTCGGGGCGGCCTTGAAGCAGGTGTGGGTCCATCCGGGGTTGAGAGCGTGGAGTGTGCTGGCATCGTAGCGGCGGCAATCGTCCTGGTGGGCGCAGGGGGCACGAGGACCAGGGGTTCTGGTGCTGGGCGTGGTCCAGGCGCGTACGGGCGCAGACGGGCTTGCCTTAGGCACGCCTTCAGCGCGCCAGCGGCGCGGCCGCCATATATGGGGAGGTGGGAGGGAGGAGCAGCTGGGAGGCGGGAGGCAGGGGCAGCGAATGGTCAGTCAGGGGTGCGGGGCCGCAGGGGACGCAGCGGCGAGAAACGGGAGCGGCGAGGGACACAGAACCGGGCACAGAATCAGGGGCACACAAGGAGAAACAGAAGGCAAAATGGGCACAGAATCAGGGGCACACAAGGGGAAACAGAAGGCAAAATGGGCACAGAATCAGCAACACCTCTTTGTTATACATCATGCACCTTCAACCTGTATAAGACATATGAAAATAAATATACAAGTAGAGACACACTTGAGACAGAAGTCCATGCACACCTTAAAACTTGACACACTCCACCTCCAATTTTAAAGCAACACCTAAAATTATGCGGCATACTACAAATCTACATATCCACACACTAAAACAAACTACCATAATCACTAATCCATCTTCCAATATACACATATTACTATACAAAATCTATTTCAAACAACATTCAACTAGAATAAAACAAACTACAATACACATCTCTTTATTTAATAATATATTTCAAACATCACAGTTTATCAATATTTTTTAAACATTAAAAGTAAACCTAATACATAATACACCTCACAAATTTATAGCTCACCTTCCAAATCGATTTGTAGAATTTAAAATATCACAAACTCATAAAAGATTTTCTAATGCACACAATCAATGTAATGCACCACTCTCAGCAAGGTAAAACCAGTAATGGCAAACGTTCCCTCTCTTTCTCCACACAAATACATGTAAGTAACAAATCACATTGCTTCCTACATTATTTCAAATTATAAAACACATTTCTATATTTTAAACATATGAACCCTTACCAACTGACTTCTAAAAGTGCCCAAACTGGTTCTGGAATTTTTGGGAGTCGCGACTCCACCGTGCACCAACGCGATGGAGCCGCAAATCCATACGGGAGTTCAAAAATATATTACAAATAGAAATACCACTATTTTTTAACAACGCACCACTTCTAAAGATAGTACTGACTTAGGAAATTATACTTTAATAACATATCACCTACATATAAATTACAATTTCACATTTTAAGTCCACAGTAAAGTTTCATCCCTTCCCCCATTCTGCTTAGTGCCAGTTTCCATAGTAACAGTTCATGGAACATTCAACTGAACTGACAGGTCACAAGTTCACCATATTTTCAAATCCAGCACACAAGGTTACAAATGCAAACAGCAGGTGTGGTTGACGTTTGCAAAATATCTCCTTATCCTATCTACTGTACCTTTCAAACATTTTCTACTAACCAATAAGGAACATGCTTTTAAAGAAAGTGACATGCACCCTATTTTTGAGTGTACAATCTTCTTAAACAGCCAATCAATTCTCTACTTTTTTTAAATACTGCATCTTGTCCACCATTTTAGATACCTCTCATTCTACCAACTGACTACCTCAGCTACAGACATCTTTTCATTACTTCCAGACATCCCTTCAAGATGCTTACAGTATGGATTGTTGGACACAGCTATGTTTTCTGGTGCAAAGGTATGCTGAACACAGAGGTATTGACAAAGACCTAGCTTTGCAAAATGTGGATACTAAATGGATTGCACAGAGAGGATTAAAGTGGCACCAATTGATGCCTTTGGTTAAAACCTTTTGCATCTCCAACCCCCTGACCTCATGATTGTGCACTGTGGTGGCAATGACCTAGGCACATTGACTGGGGTAGGTCTTGAAATGCTAATGAAGGACACCTTTGCACAATTGATGTTGCTTTTGCCTCAAACTGCCTTTGTATACTCTAATATATGCCAAAGACAGAAATGGAAGTGGTCAAATCAATTCTGTCCACAGATTGAGAAAGCTAGAAAAAATGTCAATAAAGCTGTTTCTGCTTACCTCAGAGACCATAGAATGGGCTCCATCTATAACAACAATCTACGTTTTGATATGGATGACATCTACAGAAGTGATGGAGTACACTTCACGGATCAAGGAAACAGAGTCTTTCTCAACAACCTAAAGCCGTGCATCCGCACTTACATGTAGCTACAACAAACTCCTAATAAAAACAAGGGCTCTTTTTAGAGCCACCCTATAACATACTAGTAACTATAAAACATTTTTTACATATACATATTTTTTAAACATTTTGGGGGGATTCGCGTACCCAACGCGAATCCGCAAAAGCATGAATTCAATGTACTACAACACAACACACTTTATAAGTCTAACTATTAATTTTTAATTTTATATATTTTTAAGAACTCTATCAATTGTAATCTTGTCATTAACTTCAACCATAGTACCTCTTTAAAACAACTTCACAAATACAACACTACCTTCTAAATTATATACTACTTAATTATTTATCTAAGGTGAATTCGCGAATCCAACGCAACGTTACATGGGGGGCCACGCTGAGAGCCGCATTGGAGTCGCGACTCCAAACTCGAAAGAAAAAAAAAATGCCCCACTTCCATTATTCGGTATTTGCCCCGGGGACCCCATACCCCAAGGCCTGGCAGCAGTTATTTTTTTTTTTTTTAAAGGAGGGGGACCGCGTGCCCCTCTCCACAGGCCAATAATGGCCCCGGGGACCCCATCCCTCGAGGCCTTCCACTTTAAAAAAAAAAAAAGAGGGGGACCGCATGGCCCCCCTCCTCAGGCCAATAATGGCCCCGGGGACCCCATCCCTCGGGGCCTGGCCTCTTTGATGGGGACCGTGGGGGGAGCCCCAATGCCCCCACGGTCCCAGCCAGCTCCCCGCCGGCATTGCTTTTGGGCAAGGGAGCTGCTAACATGCAGCTCCCCTTGCCCAAAAGCAATTCTGCTTTGCTTCATTAAAGCAAGAGCAGGTTTCCTGTTCTCGCTTCAAGGAAGCAAAGCAGTGTTTGCTATGACAGGGCGGGAGCCGTGCTCCCGCCCTATCATAGCAAACAGCAATGTCCCGGGGGTGGGCACCCTGGGACACTGCAGGAGCTGGCCCTGTGGGGTGGCGGTCCCCAGGGCCATCAGGGGCTCCAGGAGGGGGGCAGCATGGCCCCCCTCCCATCATTTTTGAAGCCCCAGGGAGGTGTTGGTCCCCGGGGCCCAGGGGTCCGTAACTGACCCCCTATGTAAATAATTAGTGCCCCGGGGAGGTGGTGGTCCCCGGGGCCACGTGGCCTACCGCATTTAAATCATGTAGCCCCATGGAGGTGGTGGTCCCCGGGGCTTGGGGGGGCCCGCGATGCCCCTCCACCCAAAATAATTAAATGCCCCGTGATGGTGGCGGTCCCCGGGGCTGTGGGGGGACTGCGTGCCCCCCGCACATTATGGATAAAGCCCCAGGGAGGTGGTGGTTCCCTGGGCTGTGGGGGCCCCTGCAGGCCTCCGCTATATAATTACACATAGCCCCCGGGACTGCGCCCACCCTGTGGCTTAAGGAAAACGAAGCACTGCTTCGTTTTTTAAAAAAAAATTCTCTGTGGGATTTGCGCACCCAGCGCGACTTCCGCCAAAAAACCAAAAAAAAATACTTTTTATGGCCATGGGGGTCCCTGTGGGACCCCCGACCAGCCCTAGGGGGTCAGGGTGTTTCTACTCTGACCCCTTTCCTACATTTACAACCTTTTTCTACCTTTTTGATATAACTCGCTTCTACCGAGTCACATAATGGCTGGCAACACACTCTGGTTTGGAGTGTTGGCAGCCAATAAGAATGAAGCGCATGCTCTGTAGGATTCGCGGCTCCTCCTCGGTGCTCAGATATCGATATTTTTATTTTTTGAATTTCTCAAGAACTACTGAACGGATTTACACCATTTTAAAAAAAGTTCGCTTTCTGAACCAAGACCTACCTTTTTGCCAAATTTGGTGTAATTCCGTTCAGCAGTTCAGGCTGTAGTCTGTTCCAAAATTTCCTATGGAAGTTAACATGGAGAAAACGTGTTTTGGGACCCCCCTTTTTTCTCGGCCCCCGCTTCACGAATCACCCCCAAACTTTCCAAACAAGAGCTGACCTGAGCATGTCATTAGTTTGGAAAATTTCGCGGAGATTCGTCAAACGGCGCCAAAGATATTGGCAAATCAAAAAACGATTTTCCTATGGATAATAGGTCCTAACTATAACTACCTACTGGTGACCACCAGTAGGTAATGTGTAAGGATATATATATATATATATATATAAAATCACCCCGTGAGTGCACCAACAGTTGTGAGTTGTTGTATAACAAAAACGGGTCTCACCCCCGTTCTTGGATGCACCCGTCGAGGTTCGGCAGCCTGGTGGGATCGTGTTGTTAAATTTATTTTGGCTTGCCTGAACCGCCGCAGCCAGACTTCGTTGGCCAATGAAGGCCATGGATTATACAAATCCAGGATGCCCAGTAATTCTACGGACACCCGCGATACTTCTGAGGATTACAACCTGCGGCAGATGAGGGGTGTGAGCACAGTGATTGGTTCCTAACGGTATAAAGTTAAAAGACAATTCTGTTAAAATCATGGAGAACATTGCCGTATGCCCATTGGTCAGGGCCCCACCAATAGGATCAACTGATGGGGGCCTTAAGCGAACCAACGCTGTGCTTACTGTTTAACCGCTTAACCGCGGCGCGAATTCCGCCGCGGTGCGGCGGTTTGAAAGAGTGGGTGGGGCCGCATCGGCGAACGGACGTGCGCAGCACTAGCGAGGTAGTGCTCGCGACGGCCGTTGGCCGACGGAAGCACTAAAGGGGTTAACGATGTGACTGCACGGAAGAAGGCATAAACGCTGAAACGCGTCTGCGAACACAGTCATTAAAATCACCCCGTGAGTGCACCAACACTTGTGAGTTGTTGTATAACCATAACAGGTCTCACCCCCGTTCATTGATGCACCCGTTGAGGTTTGGCAGCCTGGTGGGATCGTGTTGTTGAATTTATTTTGGCTTGCCTGAACCGCAGCAGCCAGACTTCGTTGGCCAATGAAGGCCATGGATTATACAAATCCAGGATGCCCAGTAATTCTACGGACACCCGCGATACTTCTGAGGATTACAACCTGCGGCATACGAGGGGTGTGAGCACAGTGATTGGTTCCTAACGGTATAAAGTTAAAAGACAATTCTGTTAAATTCATGGAGAACATTGCCGTTTGCCCATTGGTCAGGGCCCCACCAATAGGATCAACTGATGGGGGCCTTAAGCGAACCAACGCTGTGCTTACTGTTTGACAATGTGACTGCACGGAAGAAGGCATAAACGCCGAAACGCGTCTGCGAACACAGTCATTAAAATCACCCTGTGAGTGGACCAACAGTTGTGAGTTTTGAATTCCGTTGCGCGCGCTACATCACATTTTGCGATGCAGCGCGTGCAACGAAATTCGTTTTATTTATTTATATGTCTACTTACCTCTATTCGGCCGTATTCCGTAGTTTACTACCCCCCACCCTGCCCCTCCCCCGTCCCACGTCACCGCCCGGCAGCACTCCCACCACCGGCCGCTACTGCAATGCACCCTGCCTTATGGACTGCTCAGGGCCTACCATAGGAGTGACGATTATGTATTATAAAAGGAGGTTTAGGCCCAACAGCATGTTTATTTTGCCAGGTCAAATTGGCAGTTTAAATCTGTACACAGGCTACAATTGCAGACCTGCAACATAGTTTCAAGGGCTACTTAAGTGGGTGGCACAATCTTTGCTGCAGGCCCAATAGTAGCATTTAATTTGCATGCCCCGGGTACATGTAGTACCACTTTACTAGGAGCTTATAACTAAATTAAATGTGCCAATTGGGTGCAAGCGAATTTTAACACATTTAAAGGAGGGGGCACAAGCACTTCAACACTGGTTAGCAGTGGTAGCGTGCACAAAGTCTTAAAGCCAACAAAAGTGAATTTTAGGAAATTGGAGGGAATAAGGCAAAAGGTTTGGGGGAAGACCACACCAAAGACTGTCAGGTCTAACAGAATGCAAACTAGAAAACTCAGTTTCAGGTTTACCAAAAGCCGTACAGTTCAGTGCTGCGAGAAAAACCTCAGTGCTTTGGTGCGTAAAATGGTAAAAAAATGAAAACTTGCTAAAAAAATGCTGTTTTGGCATGTGTGTGTATAATTTGCAACCAAGGTGCACTCTTCGGTACAAATTTATATGCGGTGACAAACAGTAAAGGAGAAAACGCATAATATGTGAACTTTTTCAAAAATGATGTTATACATTGGAAAATGACAACATTCTTCATTGTCATTGTTTGCTCCTAGTTTCATTTGACGCTAGAATTTCAGACAAGGCCAATCATGGTGCTTCAGAGGAGGTGGCTTTGAGTGACATCCTGGGAGTGTTTGAGGTGTTCCCACCCTGGTACAGTGCCATTCAATCCCTTAGGAAGGTATTGGCGCTAAGCAACACAATGCGCTCATCTGAACTTTCCATGTAAAATATATTTTGCATAGAAAAGTTGAGGAACTCTACTGTTTGAGTATTTTTGCATTGCATGCTCCAACACAAACACATCGTAATCTAAGTCTCAGTTGTAAAGTTCATTAGGAACTCAGATTAAATACTTTATTGCACTTCACTTAAGGGGAAGGATTGTTTTTAGGATGTGTGCTGTCTGAGTTACTTTTTATGTCAAAGCCTGCACTGAAGCGCCATGTGACAGCAATCACAGAACCCAGGAAGCCAAATTATAGGGATTAGGCATTTTTCTCTCTTCTTGGCAACAATCGGTTCAAGTGTCTTGATTCAGAACGGAAACCTGCCACAGTAATGTCCAGTGAAATAAACCAACCAACGCGTTGACCTGCCAACACCTCAACCTGTTACGTCAAGGCAGGAGACTACTTTAGCCACAGTGCACTACATATGCACTTTTCAGTCATGTAATCCCAAGGCATATATTAAGCAGACAGAATTTCTGCTTTGCGCATTAAAAGAATCCAACTGGATTTGAAAGCCTGCGAGTGCACTTTGGGGGTTTTGGAAAGTGTCATTTGGCTGTGAGCTAAGACCAGAAGCTGCCATTTTGCAGACGGAGGGAAGCCGCTTGACTTCATTCATAACTTCACAGCTACTGTAAATATCAGCTGATGAATATTTATGTTATGCCTGGCAAAAACCTGAAAGGCAAACAGGAAAAAAAAAATAAGTTGGGAAAAGGTCGTCTGAACTCTGTGGGATTCTCGACCAGCACTTTCCATGCTTGAGCTGGGTCTGCTGAATGAAGCTATTATGCACCTAGGCCCTGCACAGGAAAACAAAGTTTGTCAAGTTTCTGTTCATTAGCACCTCGTACTTTGTTTGAACCTTGTATGTTCATTGGGCCCTGAAAGGGAAGCCCTCTTCCTAAATCCAAATTGCAGTATGTGTGGAAACATTTTTTTCGCTGAAAATCGCCTTCAATCACGTAACAGCAGTTGAAAAAAGGAAAGAAAGAGTGAGTCAGAGAAGAAATTTGAAATACTACTGCACTGTTTGGAGAAAATGTATATTAGATTATTTATTTAACAAAACTGAACCATGGTTCCATTACATAAATTCACGCTTTTCTCTAGAAAGCAGCATTCGCTTTGATCAAATGCAATAGAAAGGAAGAAAATATGAACGGTGCTCCAAGTGGAGCTGTATACTGTCTGTGTTCAACATCTTCATATAAAATCAATGCAAAAAATATAGTGACGCATATCTGGTAAACTTTCCATTATAAGGAGCTTCATGAACTAGGATTTGACATTCTTTTTACATTGAGGAGGTCTTCATCTATTTTGCCTAGATCGCTATCTATCTATCTATCTATCTATCTATCTATCTATCTATCTATCTATCTATCTATCTATCTATCTATCTATCTATCTATCTATCTATCTATCTATCTATCTATCTATCTATCTATCTATCTATCTATCTATCTATCTACCTATCTATCCATCTATCTATCTATGTACATATATATTTTTTCATATACACACACACACACTTATCTGCATACAGCTGTAAGTACACATACACACAAATTGTATTCATTAAAAAAACAAAGGTTACAGTGAAGTTGTGGTTAGCATTATCATATGTTTGAAAAATAGCAGAAAGGCACTTAAAACAGCATATATACAGTACAGCTATGGATACGATTTCAAAACTGAGAAAACAGTGAAATTTGCAAGTTATGGTTAGGCAGTGCTTAATTTGTAAAAAGCTTAAGTGCTAGGGCTCTCCTCATGAGGCCACTGCAGCTTACACCACCACCATGCTGCCATTGATGCTAACAACACAACTACTAACCATCACACTCCTACAAGTGTTACAATTCAGACTACTCCAGGCCCCAAAGCTATAAGAATGGCTTGGGCGGCAGATACTAGTAATTTGTAATGTATATTGAATTAATAATTAACTGTTGGTGTGGTCATCTCTAAATTAGCAAGACATCGCCACTTTGTGGAAGACTGTCACAAGCGCCGGTGTTGACAATTAAGCGCGGGTGCCGAGCACCAGAAACTACTCACTCAAATTAAGCTCTGTAATTAGGACCACAGTCTATAACTCACAACAGGCAAATGGCGCAGGACACATTGAAGACATATACAGCCAGCACTGTGCCTACGGTAAGCATGCCGAGGAAGATGCAGAGCATTTATTCATCTTGTAAACCAAATGTCCACATATTTGGAAGGGGAAAACATAGAGAAAAACTACAGTGCCAAATGCATGCGCAGGTGCTACATCCCTCAAACCAGCAAAACAAGAAATACCGAGAAATCAACATAACAGGATCGAATTGGCAAAGTTCTTTGAAAGTTGTAATGAAGTAAAATCATTGCATACATCTTTTATACTCTTGAGAAAGAGCAGGGTTCTCTCAGAGGAAGTATCAGCACTTCTAGGGTTGACTGGATGGGAATGATGAGCTAGGACTCCAGCTGCAGGCATCCCTATGATGTGGGGAGCCTCTGTAAGTGGGTGTGATCTATACGTTTTTGATGTTTCATGAGCGTAGGTAATCAGCCAACCTGTGTACCTGAAATTGAAGACCACTGTCAGTGTATAATTCCTGAATCAGGCCTGAATCAGACCTTGGGTGTTCAATATATTCCCCAAGTGTGTTTTCTTTTTAATAAACTGTTTTATTGATTTTTCAAGAAAAATAATATATTTAAGTGGAGTCAACAAGAGTGCAGTGATTTGGGCATTAACAAGTCGCCAAAGGTAAGCATAATTCTTAGACCAACTGTCAATTCTCAGCTTCTTGCTCATAATCATTAGTAGTCAGCATTACCATCTGCAGTATATGACTCCCAGCTATGCCACCCAAGCTTCCCAGACCTTGTAATGTATATGTCAGCTCCCTCCGCCCTCATAAACCTTACAATAGTGAAGGCTATTTTTACAAGGCTTGCAATGAATTATTCTGCTGGTCTTGTGCAGAGGATGGTCAGTGGGGTTGGTTTGAAGGACCCTACTGCTTGTCAGGTTGCACTTTCACCAATGTCTCTATGTGCTCATCAAGCAGTGGGAACTACACTTCACTGTGGATTCTGACCTTTGTTTTGGCTTGGTGTTGGTGGATAGGATGCACCAGTTTTAGGATTCTACTTTGGAATTTGTTTAGGACTACAAGTCAGCTTTCTCAGAGGAAGCAGCCCTTCTGCACAACAGCAAGCTTAGACCCTACATGGTGCAGTGAGATGTGTGTTTTTGAGATTCTGTAGTCTGGAGTTGTTCTGCAGGAGAATTTTCCAGTTCTGTCTCTGTGTTTCTTCAATTGTGAGTTGAAGACACTTGTTTGTTGTGGAGACTTCAGTGATGTCTTCTAACAAAAATGGAAATGGCCATGATCTTTCCACTATAATGTGAATGTACTCTTCCGTCTCTGCCGCAGGGCTTTCTCCATTGCGGCTGGTCGGGCTGCTGGAAATGATAATTCACTGGGTTTGAGGACCCTTGCTTGTACAACACTGTAAATTAATCTTGTTGCACCTGCAGGACCTATTTTGTGACGTTGGCAACCTGTTTGGAAACTGACACTTGGAATAGGGTTTGGAGTGGTATATGACCAATTGAGACCTGGAAGGAGCATCTGTAAAAGCACAAGTGGAAATGTTAGCACCTTCAGTGGACTGCAAAAGAATTTTGCTCCATATGTGTTTAGCTCTGTTCTGTAAGGCTGTAAGTGTGACTCACATGTGAGAACTTAGCACATGGTGCCCACTGTCCACATGCTTGCCTCTGCAGCAAAAAGGCAACAAGGCTAGTGGGATTGCCATCGACTGCTCGTTCAGAGTCTTTCAAAGGGTCAATGTAGTGTAAGGATGGGGCATTTTTCATTGCTTGAAATGCCCCCTGGTTTTTTTTGGGCCAATGCCGAGGGATGTTAGATTTGATCAGATCTCGTAGTGGACTCATGGTGATGTGGGGTTCCTGATAACTCATACCAAGTTGCTCTGGATTACAGAGATTAATATCTGTGGGGGACTGACTTTACATCAGTCACTTTGTGGGGGTTTTGAGCATCACAATTCGAGGAGAAGTGGTAGCCGAAACAAATTGATGGTAAGTATCAATATTTAAATAAATGTTCTGCTTTGCCTGAGATCACAGTCCTTCAATTGTTGTAGTGTGAAGTTTCCTGTTGCGTCCATCTATCGTGTTGGCATGTATAAGCATGTCATCACTGATACCTGATACCACACTCTACCCCTGATATGACATTGTATATCCAGTTCTGAAAAAACTTTGGTTGCGCTGGAGATGCCAAAGTTGAGCCTTTTGTAGGTTTGCAGACGACAGTGGGTGAAAAATGTAATGTGTTTGGATTCCTGATCAAGATAGAGCTGATGATGCCAAGAATCTAGGTAAACTTTGGAAAACAAACACACGCTTTTCACTTGCGCTATCAATGGTGGGTGTGAGGTGGTGTTTCCTTCAATTTTTTTTTCGGGGAGGGGCATGGCAAGACTTAAACAAGCTTCCTTGGGGTTGACTACCAAGGCAGTGGGACCCTCTACTTTGTTGAGAATGTTGGCGTCTTTTAGCCTTCAGGGTTACACTTCAAATTTGAGACTGACGTGAAAGACCACTCATCCATAGCGCAGTGCCACAGAATGAATGATGTTGTCAATGCTCAGGCAAAATGTTTTGATTTCCAGCAATCTAATGTCATAAAACTGATTCAAACTGTTTCACCAGTGATTCAAGGTTATATGTGTGAACAGTAGAGATAAACTGCATTACATGGAGTTCCAGTCCCAACTTGGATTTTTTAAAATTTCCTAGAGAGCAGTGAGCAGCAGGTGAGAGATGGCCAAACTGCTCTTTACATTTATGGATGTGCCAATATCCTTATGCCCCACTACTGGTTGTTACCAACAAGAATGATGCATTTGGATTGTGTGCAGTATTGAGCTTTTGCAGAGGTCGGTAACACAGACACGAGTTCCACTTCCTCTTCGTCGCCATATCTGTTATCTGTTTCAGGCATTGATAGCCTGGTTTGCTGCCTGTACTGTCTTGGATGGCGTAAGTGTTCTCTGGTGTAGGGGATTAGGAAGTAGCTGAGTGGAAGACCATGGTGAAGTAGTTTAGCTTTTTACATGATGGGTATTTCTTCCCAGGTGCAGGGCATCACCCTTGGTGTGGAAATATGCCTCTTACATGGACACACTATGAGCATTTTGGTGGCCACAGAGCTGGTTTTCATTTTCCTGATGATTTATGGACTTGGTTGACTGGTTTGTTTTTTGATGATGGTTGACAGTGCTACTTCCATGTGGAATAATCTTTAGTTGGAAAGTTCAAGAGAGCATCCCAGTTTTAGGATGTCAGGCAGTGTCTTACTGGGCTCTCATAAGACAAGTCAATGTAACTTTGGTGAAGCACAGCAGTTAGGCTTGCATTTCTTAAGTCTCATCATGTTGTGTGTCGGTCATGGCCAGTTGTTTGAGCAGGGTGTTTTCGCTTTTGACAAAAAGTAGTGACCTTCTACTTTGAATCTAATGGGAGAGTTTTATCCTCATCACAACCACTACCTACCACACCCAATATGAAATGTACAATAAATAGTAGAAGCTGGGAAAAGGGAATGGGATAACAGAGAGACGAGTGGCACCAGATATTACTCCCTGCCTTGTCACTATGCTTGTCATGGATGGTTGCAGATCATGACAGATATCTAAAGGAAAATAATTAAATGTTTAATAATCGATCATTAATCTCCTGCACCTAACTCCACAAGTGAGAAAATATACCTTTAGATTATCTCTCTGTGACCAATTCTCTCTCTTCTAATATAAAGTAAGCTTATTGTGAAAAGTAAAATGAGCCATAAGTGGCCAATCAACTTCTGACTCAATGCCCTCTTTATCAGTGAGGGTATGCTGACTTTGCCACGTGTTGTTTCTGCTGATGGACATTTTTCTGCCTGCAATGCAGTGTCTAATTAAATAGCGCTGCAGTTGTGGGTGCAGAAATGCCTGTCTGCAGGTTGGGAAAAGGAGAAGGGGTACAGGGGGCACCAGTGCTTAATTTGAGCCGGTGCTTTCCGGTGCTCAGCACCGGCACTTATTTGGTTTCCGGTGCTCGGCACTGGCACCTAACTGTTTTAAGTATGGTGTTGACAGTCTACCACATGGCGCTGATCCTCCAATTTAGAGATGAGCAGAACAATAGTTGGTTAGGAATGTAATATACATTAAAATAGTGCTAATACCTGCCTCCCCAGCCATTCCTTTAGCTTTGGGGACCTGGAATAATATGAACTGTTGCATTTACATGCGAGAGAGATGGTTAGTAGTTGTTTTGGCAGCGATGACATGGGCGATGTGTGGTGCAAGCTGCAGTGGCCTCCTGGTCAGAGCCCTGGCACTTAATATTTTACAAATTAAGCACTGGGGGGGCACCCCTCACTACAAAAAACCAAGAAAGTGGCAATGACTGTAGGGCAAACACAGCGTCGAAAGTGAGGCAGTGTTTGCCACTCAGTGAAATGTCTGCAAATCATCACTAAGATAACTACCTCTGATTTTCTACTTGTGTACCTTCTGGATTTAGTTGATTCTTTTCTGATAACCTCAATGCAACTAGAAATAAATTAACATTTGTTAATGCTAGCTAAAAATCTTTCCTGATTACAGATATTTCACTTAATAAGCATCACTGATACCTTAGTGCAGATAATATATACATAACAATATCAATGGCGCCTTGATGATAAAATTCCTTCTGCTCCTTTGCAAAAGAATTTCAACAGTTTCCAAATGTAAGGGTGTGCAAAATTCAAGTAATTTGCTTTTGCGTAATTATGTGAACTACGCAAAAATGACTTTAAAATAAATGCTAAATCTCCATTTAGTAATCAATTTTGGACCTGAGAGTGCATTTCATGCCAAACAAAGTAGTCCAAAAAAAGAAAAGTACCGTGAACAACAGCTGCTAATATTGTGGTCCCACGCTAACATTTTGTCGTGTGGCGTAATAGCATGCTTTCTGTAATTTTTTGTAAAAAGCATAACAGAAAAATTCCTGAACTTAAGTGAGATTATGCAGGCATAATGGAAAATTTGCCCAGGCCTAGTGCCCAAGTTCAGTCCCCCAAACAATATTAATTCAAAGTTTGTTTTCCCAACACACTGACTACCAAAATACATGCCTGTGCTTAAAGCTGTCCTCAGCAAACTCTCGCCAGGAAAAGTTCCACAAACATGAATCAGTAATTCACAATGCAAAGGTCCCTGCTGCATCAACATAGCAATTTGATTGCCTAGCATGGACGCTGTGAAACATAAGGAAAGTTTTACCCAGCAATCTAAGATTACTGCTATCATATACAAAGTAAGAGAGAGCTCAGGAATTCTGCAACTTGTAGTTCACTGACAAGGCACACTTTGTGACATGCTCTCCATAAGTGCAGAACCTTCTGCAAGGCTTTGCTGACACTCTGCTCACACCGCTAGCCTTTCCTTAACTGCAGTATCCCTGGTGCCAGCAGGTTTTGACCACGCCCAATTGGATAGAAATGTCAAGTCCTGCTTCCTGAACTGCTTTCTGACATCTCTCTAGAGACTCTTCTGCTCCTTTGTGCAGTTAAACTGGGCCATAATCTGGGTTCACTAATGGAGTGAAATGGGCATGTGAGACTGTAACAGCAGAGGCATAGGTATGCGGAAGGTCTCCCTTTGTGAAAGCTTGCTAAATAGAGACCCCTTAGCCTTGGCCTCCTACACTCATCCCTATTGTTTGTGACAGCAAAGTACATATCTGAGTGCTCCACCCACAACTTCTGTCATGGTTCCTAGGAAGATGGTGAGCCGACCAATTCTAAAGACTCCATGTACGGAACTGAGGACATGGCAGAACGCCAGAGGGGCCCACTCTGCAGCTCTGAGCTAGATTTCAGGAAAAAGAATGACCCAGGAGAGGTCTCCGAAGAATGGCAATTGTAAGGAAAGAAGAGGGTGGTGTATCACACTTCTACATTTCATTTCCACGCAGAGGCCTGCACTGTAGCAGAAGGTGATGCTTTCTGAGCTCCAAAGTTGAGAAAGTCCAGCAGGCGCTATGATAAGGATACTTTAGTTTGTTTATTTGGCCAGGTGGGAGTTGCACCTAATCGTGCTGGGAGGCGCATTCACTTTTTTGCGGAAACTCACACCATAAGGCAGACTTCCGTTCTGCTCTTCAGGAACTGTAGAGATGAGCTTAAGCCTCTGAGTCCTATATTGTACGTCTTGCGTGTGTGCATGCGCACGTGCAAGACGTACAACGTAGGGGTTATCTAAGAAGAAGGACGGTGAGGACGAGGAAGGAGAGTGGCCATGGCAAGGAGGAGGCAGCCACGGCAGGTAAGTGCCTTTTTTTAAACATAATTAATTTGGGAGGGTGCGTAGCGGAGCAGAGCGAAGTTCCACGGAGTTGTTTTCCAACTCCGTGGAACTTCGCGTAGCAGCACTACGCCTGCTCCGCCCACCCTTAGTTTTTATTTGCTTACTCTCTTTCTTTAGCAAACGTTACATCTAGGGCCAGCTTTAGCACAGGTTCTCTCACTATCATGGGGCAAATGTGCCCGAAAGTTCTCCATAGCCCTTCTCTCACATACATTTAATTTGTTTTGAAGCACTGGTAAAGCACTGGCTTTACTAATAAGAATGTATATCTACACAAACAAACCCTTTTTAGCAATATTTATGACTAGATAATAAAATACTGGGGGGAAAAAACATAACATCCTAACCTATTTTATGCAGTTTTCATGCAGCTCTTTGATGACAGTTCTTAACAGTCACTGTTCTAAGTTGGGGTTGTATCTTATGAACTGCGGTAACAAAAGTATCTCTGTGACTAAAGCAGTCATCCACTCATCAATCCACATAAAATAAGGATCTATGATCTGCACGATATGCATTCTTTGCAGCAGGCATATTAACCCTCTACGCTACTCTATGGGCAGTCAAAACTGCCCTAGTCAAACCTCCAATCTCTCTCGCTAGCAGAAACATTAACCACAAGAGTTATCTTGACATTTTTATTTGCTGCCTAAAAGCTAAACACGCAAAGAACTCTGCTGCAGGTGTTTTTAAATTGTGAGTTACTGCTAAACAGAGTGCCCCACCCCCTGAGGTCAGCGCCCCTCTACAGGTCAGCGCCCAGTGTGGCCGCACCAGGTGCACTGCCCTAAAGACGGCCCTGGTTACAACACACTTCAGGATTACAAAAAAATGTGCTTCAGTTTGCTTTCCTAACTGCTAAATGTGCACAGTTACAGTTTACAGGTATTTACATTTTGTTGTGTGTTAGGAAAAATGAAATCCTACAGTCAATCTGTTCACATTCTATGTACCCCAGAAAGATTGTCACATAATTAACTTTATTTGAATTTCTCTGACTGCAAAATGAAAGGAGTTTGTAAACACCAGTCTCAGTCTTAGAAAACATAAGCAGCAATTTGCCAGAACATAGCCTTATATTTGATCTCTGTCTTTGAAGCGCATCAAATATCACAAGATAAATAAAGAATTTAAAAGCATCTTTATGCATCGCAACCCACCAAAAATCAGCTTACAGTTTAGAAAAGATTGGGTTCGATCATGTATACTAAAACAAAAAAGGGCCTGCCTCTATACAAAAGTTAGATAGAAGATATTAGACACAGTCCTTTCCATATCTAAAGTAAGCTGAGGCTCAGAATAAGTTTTAACATATAGATATCCATTTAAAATAGGAAGCAGCCGCTGGCCAAAAACACATATGAATTTAATAGCCCTGCTGATAACAGAGGTTTAAACATCCATTAAAAAAAGCTAGACAGCCTTCTTTACTGTTCTCAATCCTCAATTTCGATAAATTGGTTTAAGGACACTGGGGCATATTATCAAGGAATAGCGATATTTATCGCTAACCGCGCTTAGTGCGAATTTTTTTAACGCCGCCTATCGCTGGAAAATATCGCTGAGATAACACCCTATTAACAAGGTTTATCTCCATAGCGATAAAATCTCCACCAATAGCGGCAAAATGTGAGAATATCGCTGGAAAGCAGCGATATTCTCGCATTAACGCAAGGATGGATTCAGCCTGACAATCCACCTCCTATACCTTAAACAGGTAAGTCATCCTCAGTAGCAGGTGTTAAAATCTAGCGATAAACGCGCTTAGCGCGATTTATTTTATTGCTTCGCCTGCCTTGTTAATAGGGGTTAGTTGTGTTAGCGACTGTTTACAGTCGCTTTTAGTGGGGAACGCCTACCTTGCATGTCATTAATTATCGCTAATGACATGCAAGGCGATGTAAAACCCGGCCGCTAACGCCTGAAAGCTGTCGCTAACGCCTGTTAGCAACAGCTTGCTAATAGGGCGTTAAAAATATCGCCGCTTTAGCGGCAAAAAGTGCCGTTAAAGCGGCGATAAAGCCCTTGATAATATGCCCCTAAGTTATTAAATCAAGTACCACTGAGCAACTACACAAAATATGCTAACTCATCTCCTTATCGAAGTAGCAATGACAGCATGATCAGTCCCATATGCCCTCCAGGAACCCTGAAATTGTACCCTTGGTAGACATGAAATTCTAAATGAAAGTTAGCTCATCTGAACGGTAGAAGTAAGGCGAGATTCAATATGTACTTGAATCCTATGTGCTAAAGTTTCATATTATTGTGTGAATACTTTTTAGCTTAACTGAGTCATCGTAAAATGACTGCTCCCTGATTATATTACACAAATTATCCTAGTTGCTTTACGCAGGTTCATACGTTTCCCCAGAATTCTAGTTAGCAATGACTTTGTAAAGCTACAGATAAAGATGTTATGTGTGTGTTACCCTAATGACCTATGGAAGATTTCTGAAGCTCTGATGCCAACATACGGTTCAAAGACAGTGTATATGCTTTACTGAAAGCCACCAGATAGTTTAAAACAGATTTATCTATCATAAAAGAGGGAGATAAATGTCCACATTTTAGACAGATAAAAACTATGGAGTCGATTGTCAGAGATTCAATGATTTTGGAATAGAGTTAAATACATTCAACCTTAAAAAACATTCAAGACTCCATTAAGTTCTCCTAAATAGCCAGGTAAAACATACAACATAATTCGGACAATTTTATCATTCAGATAATTTACAATATCTCTGGGTAGATCAAGTGTCCCATAACTGATCATTTAATTTAGTTGCAATGGTCACCTGTAATATTCTGAAAAAAGGATGATTATGTCATCAAGACTAGATGGGTTCTGACAGGAGTTAACCAAAGTTTCTAGGGACATTTTTTATCCTATTTAGTGCTTTCATGGCAAAGAAAATGAAGCCCTTTTTATTACAAATATGTAGATCTTCTAGAAAACATACAGCTTTATTGAACATGCCCCATCAAAGTCTCAGATGTCAATGTAAAGGCCGGGGAAATACAACCCATTGCCTTTAGAATTGCAAAGGAGTGAGGGCTTCAATACTGGCTGTTAATAGTGATTCAGTACTAGGGAGACTGTAACAGAATATAAACATATCCCTGCATTTTATAATGTGGTTGATCTATTATTTATTGAGTGCGGCAAATCACTTGTGAGGCTTTTGAGGTGCTGGGGCAGTTTGCTACTGCGTGGAGGTGTTTACTCAAACAGCCAGGGCTTTAGGTCTCCTCAGCATATTTCCAATCTTCACAGAAGGGGGCGGTGGTGATGGAGGTGTTCAGGACCTTCATAAGCTCATCGCCTATTGTCCTTCTTACCAGGTTGAAGACATGGTGGGGCATCGGTCTGTGTGTGCCCCTGAGTGCATGGAGTTCATAATGGAGATGGTGTCTTGCATGGAGATGAGTGCCCAGTGGGTGAGAAGGTGCTCAGCCTTTGTGTTCATGGATGTGAGCTGATTGATGCTGTCTGCAGCGTAGGGTTGGTGCTCGAAGCTTTCGTAGATGGACGAGATCTTGTTGTGGAAGTAGTCAGCAAGGTTGTCCCACAGTTTTTGAGAGGAAGTGATGTTGTTCTTGGTGGCTGCAGGATTCTTGATCTCCTTCAAGATGGTGAAATGTTCTTTGCTGTGGTTTGCGCTGGCTTCACTGCTGTGGGCTAGTGCATTCTTTTTGGTCTCTTTCAGGAGGTTGGTTGAGGGCAGTCTTATTGGTGGTGCGGTCTTCTGTTTTTTGCTGATGCGTCACTGCCTTTCGAGTTGATGGTAGTTGCATTTGGTTGAGTGTAGTTCTTCGGTGAACCAGTTTGCTCTTTTGCTATCTTTTTTAGCCTTGGTTGTCTTGGCTGGAGCGATGGTGTCAGCACAGATCGAGATCCAATTGGTGAAATTATATGCTGCTTGTTCAGGGTTGTGTGTGGGGTCTGTGATGTGAGAGTTGAGTGCGTGGTTCCACTTGTTTTGCGATGGTGTACTGTACACTATGGTGGTCGGACCAGGTGAGTGGTGTGGTGTGGGAGTATCTAATTCTGTCTCTGGATGTGAAGATGGGGTCCAACATGTGTCCTGCAATGTGAGTGGGGTCAGTGACAAGCTGCTTGAGTCCCATGTTGCTCATAATTTCCAGGATGCCAGTGGAGTTGGCGTCGCTGAGGTCTTCAAGGTGGAAGTTGAGGTCCCCTAGGAAGATGTAATGATTGGAGTTGATTGCGAGCAGGCCTATGATTTCTGGTAGGGTGTTGTAGAAGCTGGGTCGTGGTCCTACTGGGCTGTAGGCAAGGGTACCTCTGATGGTATTTTTCCCATCCGTGTGGAGCTGGACGTTGAGGTGTTCCATTACCGGTGTTGGGTCTTCGGGGGATGTTGTGCAGCGGATGGTGTTCCTGTAGATTATGGTGGTTCCACCACCGTGCTTGTTAGTTTGATCCCGGTGCATTATATTGTAACCTCCAGGGATGGCGGTGGCGATGTCTGGTGCGGATGCGGAGTGAAGTCAAGATTCTGTGATGAAGATGACATTCGGGGTGAGGAAGGAGATCGTGTCCCAGATTTCTGTGGCGTGCTTCCAGAGAGAACTTGCGCTAAGTAGTATGCACTGGAGTGGCATGGTGGGAGTCACAGTCGATGTAGTGGGAGCAACCGTATTAGCGGTGTTGCTGGTGGCATTGGTCGCTTCAGTGCTGAAGGTAAAGCTGCAGTGGCGGCAGGAGTATGGTCCTTTGGCTGATTGTGGGGATGTGTGGCAGCAGAGATTGTTGTTGGTGCAACCAGGGTCCTAGGCTTGGAGTTCAGCGGTGGTGTATCTTCTTGGCGTGGAAGAGCCAGGGGTCCTGGTGCTGGGCACAGTCCAGGCATGGACTGGTACAGACAGGCTTGCACGCACCAGCGGCACATCAGCCTCCATAAGTAGTCCTAGGAGGTGGAAGGGGGCTTGCAGGGAGGTGGGATGGTGGGAACCAGTGGGAAGACGGGAGCGGGAAAGTGGCAGGAGACACAAACAAAATGAGTGAAGAAGAGAGGCAGAGTTTGCCCTGTAAAAATGCGCCACAAATGCGCCACCTATACCAACCAGCAAAGACTACATTAATACCACCAATAAAGATCAATAACGATCACCCAGTACAGACTACAACAATACCACCAACAGAGATTAAAATGCCAAATTGGCTGGGAGAAATTAACCTGCGACAGGCCGGATCGAACCAGAGGATGTTCTTGATGTCTCGACTGAGGCATCGTCCTCGAGATGACAGTGCTAAGCAGCAGCCAGGGGGAGCGGAGCACAAGACCAGGGGTCAATGGCTACTCCTTGATAGCATAGCTTCAAGAGCTGCCAACATCTCCAAAGTCCAAATTGTATCATTAGCAAAAAACATAAGGACAAAAGCATAAAAAAGCCTTTTGCAAAATTGGTTACTTCATTCTCCTTGATACCATAAATTGATTTGCCCTCTCCTGAAAATGACAAACACATCTCTACATCTAAGAGATGAAGTTAAGTTATGAACATTATCATGTCAGAATAGATTTTACCTTAAATTATAGATAAATTATTTTGGACTTGGAAATCATTGAAGCGGGATAATCTATATTGCTTTTAACAACTGAGGACCCACCCTAAGTAATATTTTCTTCAATGGGTGCTATTTTTTCATTGTAAAGGGATTGTGTATACGCTGAATTCATATGGGCATGAGTTATATTAATTTTACACAAACATCTAAATATTAAATGGAAAAAGAAGCATTGAGTTTCCAATGTCCTGCAACCTACAGGCTTACTAGGTCAATATATTTCACATTGTACACTGAACATAGTTCCTGTTGCATCAATTGAGTGACCGTACACTAGGATAAGACCAACTGGACCTACCAGAACACTCAAAGTCACACTTAACCATCCTGCCTCTCTCTGTTCGGCCACAAGTCCTGGAAAATTATATAACGACAGGCACACAAGAAGCGACTTTCACCAAAGAGGTACAAAAGTCTCTAAAAAGGTAGCCGCAGAGGAAACAGATGAAAGATAAAATGCACAATGTAAAATTGCATGTGAATACCACTACTGCTGCCCTTTACTTTTGAGCTCCGTTTCCTGCAATCAGATCTCTTGACTTTCTACCAAACTGCCTGGGTCTTCTCTGAACGTCTGCGACCCCAGATTGGCTGTCTCAGAAGGAGTCTAGAAGGAGTCCCACAAACGCAGGATTGGTACATTTAAGGGGTTTGTCGCAAAGAGGTAAGACAATGTCTAGTCTGTGAAAAGTTATCAGCAACAGATTAAAAGTAAAGTTCACTCTGTTGTGAATGAATAGCAACTATGGATTGTTCCAGCTTCACCAGGAAAGAACAGGGGTAAACAAACTGTATCTTAAATAACTAAACATTAATACATTAAAAAAAATACTGTGAGAGATTCACTAAAATATAATTGCCTATTAAAATGAAAGCGTGAATAGTGAGCAGCATATCATTGACAAAATAAATCAGGGTTTCAAACTGTATTCTATTGCGAGTTGAGCGCAGCACATCTGTGGGAAGCTTTCAATTTTAAACCTGAAAATGATTATTCTCTCTAATACGAATTTACAGAAAAAATATCACATTTGTTTTTTCTCTTTTGATGATATTTTCCTTTCTGAATTAGTTCAAATGAACACTTATAATTGGTAGGCGTGGTTTGAATTGCCTTATAAAAACAGTTTTTTATTATTATGATTAACTATATTGTCATGATGATGATGAATATTAGAACATTGAAATGTTTTGAGCTCCATTGAAGAAAATGGAGTTGTTCAGAGCTAATATTGGCTGCTGTAGACATTATTCTACAACATCCATACGCTTTCCTTTCTAATTCTCCTTTCTAATTCTCCCTTTTTTACACACATTAGTACATTGTATCCTCAGTTCTAATAGCAATATAGCCTTTTGCTATATTTTTAGCCCCACCATGGCAGGCTCACGAACTCAGTGGGACGGTATGAAGACTTGCATAAAACAGAAATCTACAAAAAGAGAACAAGTTACAAACAATGGCAATTTTACATCTTATATCTTAAGTCTTGAGCCCGACAGTGGTAACTTAAAAGACTGTCACAGTGACATGGTTACATTCGAAATTAAGATACATGTATTAATCCTTCCTTCTCCATCCCTGCTTCCATGTTTCACTGCCTGCCACATAGCCTGTACCTTTCAAAGTTTCAAGGAGGGCCAACGCATCTGACAATAAAATGTTAGGCCTCCGTAAACATTCAATTTAAGGGCCATGCCCAGCAAGTATTTTTAACATCACACACTTTGAGTCAGAGTTTGTGACTGCACAATTCCTTTTCTTAAAACACTAATCCCATTGTAGAAGTTGGTAAACTTTTGCGAACAACTAAAAAGGGAACTGTGGCGCCAAACCGATTCGGTATTTGAAGGGGTGTGTTCTAGGTGTTCCTTTCAAATCCTGAATCGGTGTGACATGTGCAAATGATTTTGATGGCACAATTTTCCACTACTTTACATCAAGGGGCATTCCATGGGTGGTATGTGGGTGTTCTCATTCAACCACCCATGGGATTTGATGCAAAACGCTATCTACTAACAATTGTAGACATGGGTTTGCACCAAAACCTTATGCCTTCTTGAGGCAGGTGCAACTGTGGAGGAAGTTCTAAAGCTCTCCACATTTTCTCCAAATTTGCATGTGTGCTGCACTGTACAATACACATGTAAAGTAGGAAAAGTATTACAGCATAGTTTTTGTACTGGAAGGGTTCCCTTCCAATAGAAAATCTCTGCTTATTAGAATGCACACAACCTTGCACTATGGTGCTAGGGCATGTACTTTTGTGCATGTCAGCTTAAAGTGCGCCAGGACAGGGTTAAAGGAAAATAGCATAACATCTTAGTAGATATGGTTCTGTTCTGCTCTCTCCCTTTCACACAGAGCAGCAAATTTGCATGAAGAGTTAGTAAATCTGCCCCCTGGTGCTCAGCAGTTCAAAGGTAGCAATGAGAGTAACACACTAGAAAATAGAGGCCCACATACCTGCTCCAAACTACTTCTCAAATGTTTCACAGAATTTCTACCATGGTCTTAAATTCTGTCCATTTTATGCTGGGTCATTTAGAGGAGGGGGTGGTGGGAAGCCGTGAACAGTGATTGAAAACAGCTAAGAAGGATCTGAACTGTAATTGATTGACATGCAGTCCTGGATCTAGGACCCGAAAAAATAATTTCAAATACAACATAATCTTGACCTGTCTTCTGCTCTAAATGCATTACAGTAATCATTCTCATAGGATGGAAGGTTGAATTAAAGCAGGTCCTATACTCCTCTGCATGAGGTGCCCTCTGGATGTCTTAGCAGTTAAGCACAATGGTATTTATTGATCAATGAACTTTAAGAAAGCAAATGATAACAGGCTGACAACAGTGGGTACGGGCTTTATAAAAACAATAGTGCCTATGCATCACCTACCCCATTGAGTCTAATATGATAAATCACACAATTCATCTCATTATTCTCCACTGATCCCTTACTTTAACCCACAGCGGAGGTACAGTCAGTGACCATCATTAAACGCTACAATGCCAGTGTTCATCATAACTTGACTCTTAGACGTAAATATCGATTTAACTATCTTATGTTTATGAAAATAAAAATATGACGTTGTGCGAAGCGGTATTTGAAATAAAGGTGCCACCTTTGCTTATATAAACATTTAGAATGTATCCCCTGTACATGGGAACGAGTCCCATGATTTGTGTCAGTACCATAGAGTTGAGTTATAAGTAAACACGTATTTTTTAGGACAAACATATTTTATTTCTGTACTGCCCACCATTGGTAGCACTGGCATACCAATACCTACATACATAGGATACATTACTTAACATTTGCATGAGGCATAAATAACTTTCCTTGCCCAACCAGACAAACCTATATATCAGTGGTTCAGTGATTCCTACTGGCTCTTATATACACATTTATTGTACTTTCTTTTTCTCATGTCGTTGCTTCTCCTAACACTCGGCTTGATCTGGAGGAACGTGACAGAAGTAAAGACATTGGCTTGTGCCCCCTTTGACTTCTACACTTACTCAAGGCCATATAACTATCCAAAATACGACCAAGGTCTGCTTTTACTGATTGTCCATCAAGCAAAGTGACGACAGAAATGGCTGAAACGAATCCCTCCTCTTATTCACTGTTTCATAGCATAAAACCTTTAATTCATTGTCTGCACAGCGCCCCATGTACAGAATAGAGAAGCAATAAGTGGTAAGTGGTATTGTGGATGAGAGAGTTGGTAAATGTAATAATGATTCAAAGTTTAGATGAAAGAATGCATGGATGCTTGGATGAGTAACAATGTTGTGCGTTATGATGTGTGATATGGTGCATGGATTGAAGCATCCATTCATTTACCCACTGCCTCATTTTGGTATTCACCCCTTTGAATTTACTCAGTACAAACTTGCACACACACACTAGCATGCACCTATGCAGACATACATATACAAATATAAAGACACAAATAATCAACATACACATCACACCAACTGGCAGGTACACACAGACTCACATGCATTGCACTCACTGCAGTCGCGGCCGGCATGACTCGCGGGTGGGGGGGGTGGGGGTCACGCGGGGAGGTAGGGTTAATTTAATTTTTTTTAAAAGACATTTAAAAAAACTTACATTGCCTTCGGTCCCAGAATCCCGCGTCGCGTCTCCTGCTCAGTGCTCACAGGAAGCAGAAGCAGGCAGCCTCACTCTTCTCCCCTGAGCCAATCACAACGCTGCAATGGCAGCGTTGTGATTGGCTAGGACGCCATCCTTACAGGCATCTATGGGGAGGCCGTTTTCTTTATGCAGGCTCGGCTGGGGCCGACCAAACAGTCAGCGCCCATAACATTGGGCTAGCCACTCCTCCCCGACCCGCCCACCCGCCCGCCCCCCAACCAGGCATACCTTTCTTCTGCTTTCTTGCAGTGCGAGAAGCAGAGACATAAAATGGTATTTATACCATTTTACGTTTCTGCTTCTCGCACTGCGAGAAAGCAGTGGGGCGATGCTCTGATGCCCACGTGGAGGAGCCGTCCCTGACTCACAGCCATGTGCAAACTACCAACACCTAATTGTTGGAAATTGTATTACTGGTTGAGGGGGGTGAAACCCTACTCAAGCAGCAACCACAATCTCTGTCAAGGGTGAGACACAAGCAAACCCCAAATTAACCTGTGCTCAACCCTCTGGTAGCTTGGCACAAAAGCAGTCAGACTTAACTTAGAGACAATGTGTAAAGTGTTTAAGCAGCACTTCAAACAGTAATAACATGCAAACACAACACAAGAAAAACCCCACACCAATTGAGAACAATAGAGCAAAATGTAATAAATTATTTGAGACCAAAATCACCAAAATACAGCTGGCAGTACTGGAGATATTGAATTTTAAAGATTTCAGGTAAGTAAAGCACCTAAAAGCACAAAGTGCCCCTTGTGGTTATCTGGTCGTGCGAGACCATGTGAAAGTCACAAGTTCAGGCTAACCGGAATGGAGTGCGGTCTGAATACAGGGACCGGGTTAGTTCAGCTGAAAGAGTTACCTTCAAAGACCAGCACAAAGAGTTCCGTTCATATTGGAAGGGGCCGCGAGCAATGTTCCCTCTAATTTTTTTTCTTTGTGTGCGGCAGTATAAGGTCTCTGTGCGCTGCAGCCAAGGCTATGTGCGCCAAGAACCCAACCGCGTGTGTGGGTGCAGCGACAAATGTCAGTGGAACTATCACTCAAACATTTGCTTAATAAAGTGAAAAGACAGTGTATTTCTACACATACAGCACCACATTAAGGGTCTTAAGGCAGGTTTGCAACATACAACAAACATAAAAAGGATACAGTATTCAAAAGCATATTGTTACATTAAAAGACTTTTAATGGAGAATGTGTCCCTTACTATCACTTGTCAAATGGGAATGCTAAATCCCTGAGAGGTGTCTATGTTATTCAAGATTGCACCACAATGGAATCTGAGAAAATGCATTCTTGTGTCCTGTCCTTAGCCAACCACAGAACATTCCTTCTATGAGTTTTATCTCCTGCTGCGTTTCTTGCATGCCTTTTGCAGCCCTCCAAGTACAACGCATCAGGCTTAGACTAACGCATTTTAGTGTGGTGGTCATCATCACCGCACTGAAATGCAAAGACACGCATTTATGAATCATCCTCCGATGTCAAGCCCAGAACTAGCTGGTAATTAGCACCACTTACAGAAAGCTGGCACAGCGCGGTCAGCCCTGCTTGCGCAGACTTGGGGGTTGGCTCAGCTAGATTTGGGCTGGCTTTAGGGGCTACAGTGTAACAACTTCACCCATAGTGGACTGGCGCAGCATTCAGCTTCACTGACCTCACGTGACAACACGAGCGAATCAGTGTCTGCTTGATTTACCTGGCGCCCAATGTCCGATAGACTGAGACCGATTATGCACCTAGCTATAGGCGCCCTGCCGCCTGCTGTGCGAGCGTGTGGCACGACAGTCAGTTTACATCTGGCAGTGGGAACCGCGCATTGTTGTGCCGACCCACGCGACCCTAATATGCCTATGGCCGCCCGCAACCTGACCCAAACTGCGGCCGCCGCGGGAGTGGTGCTACTTAATGTTTAGCAGACAGCCTGCACGAGTCGTCGCGTCCTGGACCGTGGCATCTGCCCGCAGCCTGGCCTGCGCAGGGGAAGTCGTCGCGGCGGTTGCTGGCATCTTCAAAAGTCACAGGTGAGACCCCGGGGTGCAACTAGCCTGGAGTCCGGTATGTTGATAGTAAACCCTGCCCACCCATACTCATACCAGACATGGTTTTGAAGCAGCCTAAGGATGTTGGCCGTAACTCAGGCTGTGCACACTGAGGACCATGCTAAAACTATCCCAGCACTGTGGTATTTAAATAAACAAAGCTCACGTATGAATGCTTTTTCCTGTACAGCCTGCCATGCCAGTCACTTGCAGGCCCTTGGTAGACTGTGTTGGAAACTGAGAAAGTGTGGCGCAGCCCAGGATGGCTATATGAAATAATTTAATTAAAATCTTACCTGCTCATTTCCTCAGTCCCCTGCAGCCTCTCATACAGGTTAATTTTGCTGAATGTTGTTCAGTTGTTGACTGAACAACCGTTCACCACATGCCCCGTTTCAATCGCGTGACACAGTTACAGTGTACAGGCACCAGGGTCACCATCATGGCCCGGGTGACAGGGAGCTGAGACTTAGAGCTACCCAGTGCAGTTTACGTTAGGACTCGGACTCAGTGCAGCCCCTAGGACACACAGGCAGCAGCCCCACTCTGCTGACACAGATTGTACGGTGTCCGTCATGGGTATTACATGCAGCCTTTGGTCTGAGGCCAGTCCTGAAAGGCCAGGCCAGGCCCGGCCTCTCTCCTGCAATAATCAGCAATAATCAGCAAAGCAACGCCAATGACCCTTAGCCCCATCTCAACCTGGCTCGAGTCTTGTTTGGCACAGGTGAGCTGAACACTGCGGATGTGAATGTGGTTAAGATGGACTGTGAAGGAGTAGGTTGGTTCTGGTGGATATGAATGGAGTTAGTTGGCTGTGTGGTGTTTGAATGCACTGGGTGGGGCGGGTTGGGTCATATTGGGAATGGGGTTCTAGTGTACCGGGTAGAGCAAGGCTGATTTTGCTCTCAAGAAAGTGTCACTCATAGTCATTGAAATGCAATCATAATTGCACTGAAATTTTGAAAATGTCACACATAGCAATCTGAAACCTTGGCAGCTATGTGTAGTCCCTTTTCTGTTCGTGTGAAATTTCCCGGTTTTTGGCTTTAAAATTCTGGTCACCCTATCATCAAAAGGCAGGCAGCAAGCCTATCAGCACGACGTGTGCTTTCATAATCCCTAATACATATTGGGGATTGTGAAAGCACACGTTGTGCTGTTAGGCTTGTTGCCTGCCTTTTGTTAATAGAGCGTGGCAGATTGCATGCCTATTTGAAAGTTTTCATGATAATTGCAGGGCCCGACATGCTTACACTCTGGGCTGCATTTAACATGAAAACTTTCAAAAAGGCACACAAACTGCCGCGCTCTGTTAAGAAAAAGCACACAGCAAGCCCAACAGCACGACGTGTGCTTTCACAATCACTAATACATATTAGTGATTGTGAAAGCACACGTTGTGCTGTTAGGCTTGTTGCCTGCCTTTTGTTAATGAACCGCTGCAGATTGCATGCCTTTTTGAAAATGTTCATGTTAATTGCATGGCCCGACATGCTTACACTCGGGGCTGCATTTAACATGGAGACTTTCAAAAAGGCACACAAACTGCTGCGCTATGTTAAGAAAAAGCATGCAGCAAGCCCAACAGCACAATGTGTGCTTTCACAATCACTAATATATGTTAATGATTGTGAAAGCACACATCGTGATTTTAGGCTTGCTGCATGACTTTTCTTAACAGAGCGCGGAGGGGGGCATATTGTCTGCTTTTCTTCAAGTATTCATGTTAATCGCAGCGCTGCGATTATCATGAATACTTGCCTCTCGTGGTGTGTGCGCGCTGCAAAGAAGACACTGCGCGCTCTGATTCAAATAGGTGCGCGGGCGCGCACGCGCGCCGGTTACAGGGAACAGTGGCTGTGGAAATAAAATCTATAATTATGCCCCTTCGCTGCCCTCTGCGCGATCTAATTATGCCCCTTTGCGCGATCCCCTTTGCGCGATTAATAATTGCCCACATTAAAAGCCGGCACCATTTTGTTTTTAATTCACCCTTTGGTGTCCCAAGACCCCGAGCACGAGCACGACACCCCTGCACCTGGTTTTCCTCATTTTCACCATCTGTCTCTGTGGTTTCTGCCAAGTCCAGGAAACCAGTACATGAGTTCCTGCTCCCCGCAGAGATGGTTCATGTTTCTGACATGAAGCACGAGCACAAACCCCCAAATGAGGAAGCCTTCCCCTTCCAACTGTCAGACTATTTCACATCGCAAGTCCCCTCACGAAGCCTAAGACACGCCCCCATTTCTTCACACTCTGCTCCTCTTGCTGAATCTTTGTTCCTCTATCTGCCACGACCTGTTTGTTCCTCAATTTTGCCTCGTGACCAAGACTGTATAAATATTCTGCTGTTGAAAATAAAGACCCCACTTAAAGAGAGGGACTTGAGAGATTGCTCCTGTGCCCGCTTGGTGCTGGAAGCGCTCCCTTTAACTCGAGTTATTGGTCTTCTCCTCCTTCATTTGAGCACCACGGATTCCTCGCTTTGCATTGACAAGAAATTATGATTTATTAAGCATAGAAATTCAGAAATGAGGTAATAAGTAAATTTAATTTACCACAGTAATTGGCGCCCGAACAGGGACCTTCCCTTTCCCCCACGCGCCGGCGATATTGGACCCGGTACTGTCCCCTCCTGACCGTTGACGGACTTCAAAGTGCACAACGCGGGAATTCCCGCTAACTCCTCGAGGCGAAGAGGGGACCGACTGCGGCCCAGCATCCACACGAGGCGGTGAGGAAATAGCGGAACGTCCTGAACCAAAGCCCAACCTGCGAAGCAGACGAGTCCGAGGTTCTACAAATCCCACCTTGAAACTGCGCGCCGCGTTTTCCCAAAATCTTCAAGAGGCCTTCCAGTTACTTTTCGGTGAGTACTGCTGAAAAGTATAAAAACGAACCCACAGCTTTTGTGGGGGCGGTAAAGATACGCGTTTTTTTGGTTTCTCACCTATCTTTGGTGAGGACTACTAAAACTAGTATAAAAGACGGACTCACTACCTTGTGGGCACGGTAAAGATACATGTTTTTTGTGGGTTTCTCACTTATTTTGTGAGGACTACTAAACTAGTATAAAAGACGGACTCACCTCTTTCGTGGGTACGGTAAAGATATTTGTTCTGTTTATGTTTTTCTCACTTCTAAAATCTTTGAAAGTCTTGCCATCATGCCTATTTTCTCAAAAATACGTAAGATGGCAACCAAAAGGAGTATTCTTGAGAAGGAAATTCCCTTCCTCCTCGGGATACTCCAGGACACTTCATGTATGCAAAACATGGTGTCGGTGCACTTATTTATTGTGATCTATGGGTAGAATATACTAAAGACCTAGAACTCAGATATAGATGGCCTGAAAATGGTAGTTTTGATACGGAGTGTATTATGAAATTAGAGGAACAGTTATGGAAGAAAAAGAGAGTCCGCCAGTCACAGAGTGACTCAGTAGAATTATAGAGAAAAGAAGCCCATAGGAGGCAACAGAAGGAATTGCATAAAGTTGAAAAGGGTAAGAGAATGTCAGAGCAGGCCAAGAAAGAACAGTTACAAGAAATAGGGAAAGAAGTAGTTAGTGAAAGGAATAAAAGGGAACAATCAGCCATTTCTACTGGTTTTTATCCTGTATTGCCATCTGCACCTGAAAACCTTAACATTGCATCAGCACAGCCTACAGCCCCACCACCAGAGGATACTTTTACTAATTTTCTCTTAGATACTCCACCACCCTATGAAGTTCCAGTCATTCAACACCCTCTACCTCCGCCACCCCTTTCACAACATAACGCACCACCTCTCACTCCAGAAGGGGGTGCCGTAGGTCCAGACCCAGGTAAAACAATTCCCGACTGCCCCTATGACCCGACTCCGAGCAACACAGGGGAGGCGGGCCGAATAAGTAAAATACTTCATGACTCCTGGGAAGAAATAAGACATCTACCAGCAATTGACACGTTTCTTCAAGCGGCCTCTGAGTTTCTTCGTACTGGAGAGAACTCACGAGCCATTAACGCTATGACTACAAGAAGATCACACCCTGTAAAAATGCACATGTATAGGTTCCTCCTTTGCTGTTTCATAAAACACATACAAGCAGAGGAAAGAAATGTACCAGTTTCACTTTTTGACTTATTAGATTCCGCATCCGACCACACTAGTCTAGAACTTATAAATGATGCACTAGACAGGTTCACCCGTAATGTGACCCGTATTCTGCAAAACTTGCAAACAAATGAAGAGAATAAGAAACTTGAGGAGGAAATTACTGAACCTACTGAAAAAGTCCTACCCGTTCGTTCTTCCGCCCCTAATTCACGAACACCCCCGCCTACATTCCTCCAAGGTCACTCTGAACGGTCATCTCCAGATGAGTTATTTGAAAATACATCCAATGCATTAGACTACTGGTTAGACCAGGAACCTCCGCTTACACCGGAGGAGGAGGAAATAGCCAGAACTGCGACCCTATGGGTCTCTCAATATAAGATATATGACAATGATCTCATAGCCCAGCTTTTTCTAGCATTACCACGCTCACATCAAAGATTAGCAAGTCTCTACATGGTACAACATCTCATCACACTCAATGACACTCATTTTAAACGTGATCCAAGACTCGAAGATTTTCTGTCTGACTGCGCTGATAACATGTTCCTCCACAATAGTTCAGTTTTTCTTAACACATTTATAGATTTTAGACAGAAATACCAGAAAGTGACTGGATATAGATCTCCCCATAATACGTGTGGATCAACTAATAGACTTCCTCAAACACGCCAGTTCCCCATGAGAGAGGTCCACCCCAGAGCTGACACGAATGGCGCGCTACAACGCGTCTTCATTTATGTACCCTTGACAAAACTTGAGTTACTAAGGATGAAAGAGATGGTTCCCTCCCACTCAAAGGATCCTGCTGGATTCTTTAAGGAATTAGGAGATGTATTAATGATGGGAACATATACTCTTTCTGATATCACAGCAATTCTGAAATTATTGTTGCCATCAGGTATATATGACAAACTAAGAGAAAAAGATTGGGAAGTAGCAGGTGAACACATTAGATGGACTGAACTTCAGAATGACGAAAATACTAGAGTAGCAGGTCAAGGTATAGGAGACAAACTAAAAGCACTTCCTGGCACTATTTTAAAGGTGCTACCACAGTTACTAACAGTGAAAAAGGAGGACTGGGATGCCATTTCCTCCTGCAAACAGAAACATGGTGAAGACATAGGAGATTATTACACTAGACTTGAAAAGTGTTTTGCGGTAAATAGCGGCCTTACGCCAACAAGTGAAGCTTACCCGCATCTGTTTGTTTCCAAATTAGTAGATAACGCCTTGCCAGCCATTAAGGACAGAGTACTAAAAGTAGAAAGTACCTGGCAAGCACATACACCTCCACAGGTGTTACAAATGCTACAATATCACCAGAATCGCATTAGGGATGAAGAAGAAAATGATAAGAAACGCATGAAAGACACAAAGATGAAAGCATTAGTAGCCCAAACTGCACCCCAGCGTCAACAGACACCAAGTAGCCAGACAAATATAAAAAGCACTTGTAATTATTGCAAAAAGATGGGACACTTCAATAAAGATTGCCCTGTCTTAAAGCACAATTTGGCTACTGGTAAGACCCAGCTACGCCCATATCAGCCAAAACAGAATGGTTCCCTAGACAGTTCAACACCTTCAGTTCCACTGACAACACAAATGGCCCAAATGAATATTATAGACAGCGCCTACACTGAATATTACCCAGATTTCTCATGATGTTGCCCAGAGAGAGAAGATGACAAACTGCCCCTAATCCCCATTCCAGTAGATCAGACAGGTCCATTTATAGAGGTCCGACTTCTTGGGGAGGATAGGAAGTTTCTACTAGACACTGGGGCCAGTAAAACAACAATAAGCCATCAAGAGGTCCCAGAGGCTCCTCTCTCGGGTTCAAAAAGTATTTCTCTGGGTTTCTCGGGACAACCTGTGACAAACGTCACGTCAAAGCCACTGCCCTTGCAGGTTGGTCCCCTCATGACAACTACAGATCTTATATTGACAAAATCATGTCCAGAAAACTTGCTTGGTATAAAAACATTGAAAGAATTAGGAGCTGTCATTGTTTGCTCACCTACAGATGTCAGACTATTTCTGCGAGATTTCAAGGGCCACTACACAAGTAGAGAATTAGATGAGCGTTTGAAAGATTTGCCACACACCCTGTGGGCCACTGATTCCACCACAGTAGGATGTATGGAAATAACACCTCACAAGGTTACACTGAAAGAGGGAGCCCAACTACCACGCATAAGGCAATACAAAATTCCACCTCAGGCTGAACAAGCATTAATGTTAATTATTCAGGACCTAATACAGTCAGGTGTGATTAAGGAAACAACTTCTAACATTTGCAATTCCCCTGTTTTACCAGTTCATAAAAAAGTGGAACCAGGAACACCACCTGTCTACAGACTAGTGGTGGATTTGAGAGAGCTCAATAAATGTGTCGTTCCACAACACCCTGTGGTTCCAGACATCTCCACCCTACTCACAGCCATAGATGCGGAAGCAACGCATTTTTCAGTCATTGACTTGAAAAACGCATTCTTTAGCATACCTATTCACCCAGACAGTCAATACCTTTTGGCTTCTCCTTACAAGGACGAAGTTTCCAATTCACAAGAGCTCCTCAAGGTTTCACAGAGAGTCCAAGCGTATATAGCCAAGCATTAAAAAGACAACTAGATACTGTTCAAATGCCCACGGATACAGCCATACTACAATATGTTGATGATATCCTCATTACGGCCAGATCTGACGCAGCATGTGCTGAAGCATCACTACTAGTACTAGAATTCCTAGCTGCAAATGGCCATAAAGTTTCCCCTGGTAAGCTCCAATTTTGTTTACAGCAAGTGGCATACTTAGGGCACTTGCTGTCAAAGGAGGGTAGGCAGCTTACACAGGAACGCATCCAACTCATACAACAAATACCACAACCAACAACACAGAAACAAGTTCGAGCCTTTGTTGGTCTCACCTCATATTGTAGACAGTGGATCCCACAATTTGCACTCATTTCCAAACCGTTAGTGCAGCTGACAACACTCGAAGCTGGCGCTACTCCACAATTACCCTGGACAGATGAACACACGCAAGCTTTTCAGTCTCTTAAAAAAGCTATGTGTCAAGCCCCAGTGCTGGCAACACCTAATTACACCAAAGATTTTACATTATTTGTAACAGAAAACTCAGGTACAGCACTATCAGTTCTGACCCAACTTCAAGCAGACAAACATAAACCATGTGGTTATTTTTCAAGCACATTAGATCCAGTAGCACAAGCATTTCCCGCATGTCTAAAATCAGTCGCAGCTACTGCACAAGCTATCAGACAAAGCGATTCTATTGTATTGGGACATCATCTGATAGTTCAGGTCCCACACGCTGTAGAACTTCTGTTAAACAGAACACAAACACAGCATCTGACAATAGCCAGACTCACCGGATATGAGATGACACTTTTTCAGCCACACATTGAGATTAGACGCTGCAACATTTTAAACCCAGCAACACTGTTGCCACTGACCTCTCCTACTGAAGAAATTCATGATTGTATTGACATAATTGATTTAGTGGCCAAACCAAGACCAGATTTACAAGATACTCCCCTTGCTAAGGCAGAAATGACACTCTTTGTTGATGGTTCATGTATGAGACTCCCCACAGGAGAATTAGCAGCAGCCTATGCCGTCACAAATGGTACAGACACTTTAGAAGCACACAAGATAGAGATACTGTCGGCACAGGCAGCAGAACTCATAGCCCTAACACGAGCATGTCACTTAGCAAAAGGAAAGTCAGTTAACATCTACACTGATTCACAATATGCCTTTGGAGTTGTACACAACTTCGGTACATTATGGAAAGAGAGAGGATTTCTCACATCACATGGGTTCAGAATACAGCATGCTACACTCATCACTGCCCTCTTAGAGGCCAGTCAGTTACCAGAGAAAATCGCAGTGCTAAAATGTAAAGCGCACACAAAAGGAACAGATGAAATATCAAAAGGAAATGATTCTGCAGACAGTGCAGCCAAGTTAGCAGCAAACACAGAATTAAGTATACCACACCGCCAATATACAATACGAGACCCCTTTTCTGACATCCAGGATGTCCAAAGTCACGCCACACCACAGGAACTGCTAGAATGGAAGGAAAAAGGAGGGGTCCTTACAGATCAAGGCTGGATGACACCTGAAAGAGCAGTATGGTTTCTACCGGATGCCATGGTACAAGTTATGGTAAACACCATACATGGACCAGCACATCTGGGAGAAAAAGCAATGTTAGACAGCATACAGAATATATGGCACAACAAACATTTGAGAGCTGCAGCCAAACAAAAAGTTAAAACGTGCATGATTTGTAATCAGTTCAACCCAGGAAAAGGCACAAAGGTGGAACAGGGAGGATTCCAACCCCTGACCATCCATTTGAAGTTCTCCAGATGGACTATATCCAGATGGAGAGATGTAGAGGTCACAAGTATGTGCTAGTTGTAGTGTGTGCTCTGACCAGATGGACAGAAGCCTATCCCGTCCCAGATTACACTGCAACGACAACTGCTAAACAATTAGTTAGAGAGTTTTTCCGAGGTATGGGTTGCCCCGTGTCATCTACTCAGATAACGGCCAACCTTTTTCCTCTGAACTCATGAAGCAAGTGTCTCTTCTGTTAGGGTACACTTGGAAGTTTCACTGTGTAAGACATCCTCATGCAGCAGGTCTAGTAGAAAGGCACAACCAAACTTTGAAGACAAAATTGGCCAAGATATGCACTGACAAAGGCGTGGACTGGATGGTAGCCTTACCGGTTGCCCTCTTCTACATGCGTATGGTAGCCCATTCCAGAACTGGCTTATCTCCATATGAAGTGGTCTTTGGCAGACCACCAAATATGTGGGGTACGCCAAGGCCTAAAAGAATAACTGATGTTGACAGTACTATGCTGACTGACTACCTGGCTTCCTTGATGTCTGCACTCCAATCTTGTCGTTCTCAGGTTGCTGCCACCTTCCCTGACAAAACCAACCCGGAAGAACACGCCATCCGACCCGGGGACTGGGTCCTCGTGAGGAACTTCGACCGGACCAGTCCCCTCCAGCCCAGGTGGAAGAAGCCAAGACTCGTACTACTAACAACACGGACAGCAGTGAAGGTCGAGGGCAGGAAGGGCTGGCTCCACGCAAGCCACTGCCGGAAACATTTTGGACAAAAAGACACTGTTGCTGATGGCCCTGCCAATCCCACTGACATTGTGACTGAACAATCTTTATTGCCTTTGGAACTAACCCCACAACAGGATTACAAATCAAAGTTAAGGTCTGCCATTCGGACTCTGGCTAATTAAGTCCATTGGGCGTCGGTCCAGTGGTGAAGCGGTTGGAGCATGGGAATGGATTTTAACACCTTGACTATGTGGGAGAAAAAAAAATGAACTCTAGAAAAAGACATAATGGTCCTATTATATGTTTGACAGTATTATTTTTCCTCATGGCAGTTATGACGTGTCCTGGTTGGATTCTCCACACTGTTTTTCCCCCAACACAACACACCTCTCATACACCCAACAGCACTCAGGAACACACCTATCACGACCTACCCCCTCATGAACAAGCCCATAGACTAGCCTTGCGAAACAATACCTTCATACAGATGCTACACCACACTCAGCAGGCCAGTAATAGCACCAATTGTTGGATATGTGGCCGCATCCCACCTCATCAGAAAAAGGGAGGGATGCCTCTTTTTCCTTTCCCATTCTCTTATAATGGAACTTGTGAAGCCTGGTTCGCCCTAATAACAGCTGACGCTACTACCCCCACCTCCTGCCCTGACGGAAATAATTCATGCAAGAATGGGTGGCCTTGGGGGATTTAAACAAGGTACTCAATACTGCCTGTTACCCTAATAAGGAGGGAGATCCTCAGGCGACCGGTACAGTCCTAGAAAGTGAAGAATACAAGCAAGGGAACATGACCATGTCCTACAAGATGTTAAATACCAAACCTAAAAAGAATGCTGGTTCCCCTTCCATCTCGGTCTCACCAGTAAAAGGACACCTGTGCATCCAGAAAAATGGCTCTGTTCCATTAGGACACAGTGACTGTCATACCACTATAAGTTTTGAAGACAGAGGAAAGTCCTCATTTCTAGCATCTCGCCATACTTATTTCATCTGTGGCCAAACGGCCTATGTGCAGCTGCCCTTGAACTGGGGGGAACTTGCTATATAGCATTCCTGTTACCCCCTGTCTTTGTGGCCCCATCCACTTACCACAGAGACCTCCTAGTGCCCCATGTCAGACATAAAAGAACGATCGATACCTCCTTGGTTGACCAAACGGAAACCTCATGGGAACAGTATACAGATTTTAACAAAGGGTTCTTCTTCTTTGTTGGCCCTGTACAGAACAGCAAGCTTATACGCAGGTTGACAAGGACCTTAGAGGCTGTAGTAAACCAGACGGCGTCTGCCCTGGGGAGCTTAACCCAGGAGCAGTCTGCCATACGATTGGTTACTCTCCAAAATCGCCTTGTCCTTGACATCATCTTGGCTGACAGAGGCGGAGCCTGTAAAATTATAGGCTCTAGCTGCTGTATATTTATTCCTGATAATTCCCCATCTGTATACACGGCCATAACAAAATTACACAAGATAGCCGTAAGTTTACATCAAGAACCTGGCACTTGGACGTGGTCTGACTGGTTCTGGAAGATAATATATTCCTGGGGATGGCAACTGCTGTCAGCAACAGGCATAATATTCCTGATAATAACTGGATGCTGCCTTTGCATCCAATGTGGTCCTGCCCTATGCGGTCTATGCGCTGCAAAATGCATTCCTAAACCACTTGTCCAGCAGAGAGAAAGGGAAAGAATCATGTTACAAGAATGTATAAATGATCTCATGCAAATTGAGATATAATGTAGGTACACTCTGGGGCAAGGAGGGAATGTGGAAATAAAATCTATAATTATGCCCCTTCGCTGCCCTCTGCGCGATCTAATTATGCCACTTTGCGCGATCCCCTTTGCGCGATTAATAATTGCCCACATTAAAAGCCGGCACCATTTTGTTTTTAATTCACCCTTTGGTGTCCCAAGACCCCGAGCACGAGCACGACACCCCTGCACCTGGTTTTCCTCATTTTCACCATCTGTCTCTGTGGTTTCTGCCAAGTCCAGGAAACCAGTACATGAGTTCCTGCTCCCCCGCAGAGATGGTTCATGTTTCTGACATGAAGCACGAGCACAAACCCCCAAATGAGGAAGCCTTCCCCTTCCAACTGTCAGACTATTTCACATCGCAAGTCCCCTCACGAAGCCTAAGACACGCCCCCATTTCTTCACACTCTGCTCCTCTTGCTGAATCTTTGTTCCTCTATCTGCCACGACCTGTTTGTTCCTCTATTTTGCCTCGTGACCAAGACTGTATAAATATTCTGCTGTTGAAAATAAAGACCCCACTTAAAGAGAGGGACTTGAGAGATTGCTCCTGTGCCCGCTTGGTGCTGGAAGCGCTCCCTTTAACTCGAGTTATTGGTCTTCTCCTCCTTCATTTGAGCACCACGGACTCCTCGCTTTGCATTGACAAGAAATTATGATTTATTAAGCATAGAAATTCAGAAATGAGGTAATAAGTAAATTTAATTTACCACATGGCCGCGAGTAGCAGGGAGTGTGTCACGGATGGAGGTCAATGTAGCGTTAAGAGCAGGTGGGGCGTTGTGGATGTCCATTACTGTAGCGCGAGAATCTTGTTTGGCGTCAACGACAGTCATTGATGGAGCTTCACATTGCCAGTCACCGTGATCTGTCAATGCCATAGCACAAAGTGCAGATCTCTTGCTGCCAGGGCGTCATTAGCAGTTGCTGTGGCATGAAGGGTCGGGTTTGTTGGAACTTCTTATTGGGGGGTCGCGCGGGAGGCAAGATGTTGGTGCGAGCTGGCTTATTCACATTCGCAAAGAGCTCAAAACTTCAGGATTTCTCTTTTTCTTTTGAGAGGAGCTTAACTGAGGCCACACCAAGGGTCCAGGACCTGAAGAGCACCACTTTGGGGTCAGTAATTCACTTCCACAGAAGCCAACAGGGCGGGCAGGCTTAGTTACAGCTCCAGACAGCAGGTCAGCTGGGCAGTTGCAGGGAGCCTCAGGGGCTTGTTATGTCCCTGTAGCTCAAAACTGGAGGTCAGTCAGCTGACCCTGAGTCACATCAGCCTGTGATGAAGGGTGCAGGTCCAGTCCTCCTTCTCAGCAAGCAGGGAAGCAGACAACAGAGCCGCAGAGTAGCAGGGCAACAGAGTGGCAGTCCTTATGGCAGCAACGCAGCACAGCAGTCCTTCTTCTGTAGTATCTGCAGGTCCAGGAGTGTACTGAAGAGTTGTATCATAGGGTCCTATTTTTATACCTGGTGCCTTCTCCGAAGAAGGAGAAGTTTCTGGAGAATTCCCTTTGAAGTCTTTGAAGTTTCCTGCCTCCTCTGCACTAGCACCAAGCTGGCTGCATGAATAATGCAGTGGTGACAAGTCATTTGTGTGAAGGAAGGGAACAGCCTACTCAATTGCAAGTGGGGCTGTGCCTAGCTCCCCCCCATCCTGCCAGCTGATGGCCCCTCCAGGCACACCTAATCCCTTTACTGTGTGGCTATCTGGGAGGATTAAACAAAGTCCAACTGCCAACTGCACCCAGTAATGTGACCTAGGACAAGCTACAGTCACCAAATTGTTTAGTGCAGGAAAATGCCAATTTTCTAAAAGCGGCATTTAAAAAATTGTAACTTAAAATCCGACTTTATGATTAAAGAGGATTTTTAATTACAATTTCTCAGATATGAAAAACAAAATGCTTACCTGTTCCCAATTAAAAGTTAGCACTTGTTAAATGTAATAAGTGAACCCACTGTTATGCTATTCGAGAGGTAGGCCTCACAGTACTGAAAAATAAATGTAGGGGTTTTTCACTACCAGGGCATGTAAAACTTAGAAGTACATGTCCATCCTTTTAATTACAATGCAACCTGCTCTATGGTCTCCCTGTTGCCCTGGGTGTGATTTATATGCAATAAAAGGGAAGTTTAAGATTTGGCAAGGGAGACATATTGCAAAGTTGAATTGACAGTTAACAAGTGCATTCAGTCTGCAATGGAAGACCATGGATATGTTTTAAGAGGCTACTTAAGTGGGTGGTATAATAAATGCAGGGCCACTAGTAGCATTTAATTTACAGGCCCTGGGTAGATGCAGTACCACTTTACTAGGAACCTACAAGTACATTAAATATGCCAATTGGGTGTAAGCCAATACTACCATGTTTTAAGGAGTGAGCACAAGTACTTTAGCATTGGTTTGCAGTGGTAATGTGTGCAGAGTACTACAAGCCAATAAAAACAGGTTCGGAAAACAGGAGAGTATAGGCAAAATGTTTGGGGATGACCCTGCAAAAATGGCCAGGTGCACCACCTATCTCCTATTGTCTACCCATTCATCCCATCAACCATTGCATGAGCTCACACCCCCCCAATTATGATCGCATCCAACTCCTATTAATTTATTTTATCACAAGGAAACTGGTATAAATGCATGGAATTGTTTTCTGGTGCAAGACAAACTTCAACATCAAAAAATAACCAATACTATCCAATAGCCAACCAAGAACAATAGAAAACAATGGATTAATCACTAACCTTGGGTTCCAAAGTAGTGTGCTACCCACTGAAAAGCATCTCAACACCTCACTAGGTGTAGTAAGCAATATGAAAATGAAATTGCAATTCAGTAGAAAATAAACTGTTCCTACTGGAGTAGCATGAGCAGAGTCTGTCACCCTCTGATATTTCTCTTGCAATTCCGGAGTCTGACAGAGTGAGACAATGTCAGCATTCTGTTGCTATTTCACCTTTCTACCATCAAATATTACTTTCTATGGGGTAATGTTATGGGGTGTGATGAGGTGATTTATTTACACATTCATTTTAGATATTTCATATGGAATGTGAGCATGGCAAACAAGACCAGGGTCCATATGTAAGTATGGGATGCACTTCCTGGTCTGCGCTGGGGCGCATTTTTCACTGGGTGCTCCAGGCAAAGTCGGGGTCAATGTGGTACTACCTATCTTTAAAATATTATACTCTCATTCCAACTTTGTTAATAGGCAGTCTCTGGCACAGAAATGTGGATTATTTTTTCTGTTACGCTCATTCAGGTGGTATTTACTGCTGACATTGCCATTAACACAGGAATTTTGTCATAGTCTTGTTTAATTAGATACTTAGCATGACAGCAACACAAATATATTTAGTCATGATAGTAAAATTGTCACTAGAACAATTGGTATTGGGAAATATATATTACAAGGCAGGCATTACATCTTAGTGCCTTTACAACACAGTCAGTACCACGACTGCGACGTTACCATGAGTTCCATTACAACGCAAGTCATTACAACGACTTGCTTTAGGGAGTGTGGTGTTGGACTGGTGTTGGATTTTAAGTCCAACACCTTCCCTACTGATACATTGACTGGAGTTGGAATAGTAATTTAAACTATTCCAAAGTCCAGCACTTCCCTAAAGCAAGTCATTGTAATGACTTGCGTTGTAATGGAACTCATGGTAACGACTCAGTCATGGTATTGATTGCGTTGTTAAGCCACGCGTGGTTTTGGCATGCTTGGTCACAGATGCTATTCATTGGCATTAGCATGTGGATTTACATCTATTTTTACAACTACGGCCATAATTCCAAGTTGCACAGTACTGGAAATGTGCAAAATCGTAACCATAGTTATCAGTACTAAGTGGTAATACTTGCCTCTACTATGCAATCATGAGTTAAACTCCATAAAATGGGGATAACTTTGTGAACCCACTTTCACATGACATCAAACCACAAGGAATTCCCATTTCCATGGGGTTTAGTGCCTCCTATTTACCAAGTGCTGTATTCAGATTGTAAATGGGAGATGGGGATTCTGTGCAAAGTGGGGTGGTGGGAGGGGCATGTGGAGGCTAGGAGATCAATGGGGAAGAAGTGTCCTGGCAGGGGGAGCATAGCATGATCCCCTTCTATTAGAAAAGGAAGTTAGGTGGGGCCGAGAGTCGAAGTCTAGGTGAAGCTGCATTCAAAGCCTAAAGCAGTGTTCCCAGACATTTTTTCCAGCCAGAACACAGAGTGCGGTGTTACCACATCTGGAAAAACCGGGTGCAAAAACACCGGGCAATTTGTGATAGGGTGGGGTGGAATTTCACACAGGAATTCCACACTGCTAAACTTGTAATGAGGTCTTAAATGTTTTAGGAACCTACTTACTGTTTTCTTCAAATGTATTCTGATGGAACTCTGCAACTTGATACCTGCATGTGTCCTTTTAAACAAACATTTGACCTCATAACATGAGTCATGATATTGTGAGCATTGCCACCACACACCTGGGTCCATATTACAGAAAATGACCCAGTGGCGCAACAGGCATGTGTGCCCGCTTTGTGCGCCACCGGGGCACTTTGGTATTGCAGAAGAGGCTGCAGATGCTTGTGTGGCGCATTCTGTCATACAGGTAGCTCTGATGCACATGTAGTGCCAACGCTATCTCAAAAGGACATACCATATTTTACATGGGGTATGGCCCCATGTAATTGAGGGAATCTCTCCCTCTGCTCCCGTGCCCTATTATGGATGCAGGTGTAAAGACGAAGAAGCTGTCAGGAGGTGCACTGAAAGTGCACCACAAAAAGGTGGTGCAATGTCAGTGCACCACCTGATGGCAGCCCTCTGGAGGGGAAAGGGGGTCCCATGGACCCCACATCATCCACTTGCAGGTTGGTGCATTCACTCACTGCATCCACCTGCAAGAAGATCTCTAATTCCTCCTCAAAATGCATCGGGGTTGCCGCCTGCACAGTGAAACACGGAGTGGCTTTGGAACAGCCGCTCCATATTTCACTTGAATAAGCTGTCCCCAGGGCAGCACGAGTTCGCGTCAGTCCTGAGGGCAGCACATTCACTGCAATAGGCTTGACTTTCCCTGTTTGCACACAGTGCACCTATTTAAAGGTGCTCTGTGGGCCAAACAGGGAAAGTGTGCCATATATGTAATATTGCCACTGGAACAGAACCCATTATTGATTGATGGAGAGACATGGCTGCAAAGAACCATCCTGACAAAGGCTCAAGTGCCACATGGATAAGGGAAGCGATGGTATGGAGCACCAACTTCAGAGGTGGCCAAGACTCGTTCCAGCACACAAAAGCTTATCTTTTGGTGAATATGGCTCTCTGCTATCAAAGCTAGGTTCACCAGATTATTGGAGATGATGGTGTAGATGTTCTTCCTAACCCACTGAATAGTGAATACCCTTACAAAGATGCCTAATGCCCCAAAAAGGAATAGCTGCACACTCCTTTCTGTGTTTTTAAGGAATGCTTGTCCTGCAAATGCCTGTATGATACTGATTGGGTATGCGTGAAAGGCGAGATCTTCTTCTGCCTTCACTTCAACAGTTCTGTTTGTGTAATGGACACTTGCACCACGAGCTACACTCTCACTGCGCCCTGCGGTTCTGCTCCATTACGCTTTGGTTTCCACATTGCACCACGCACAACTTTTCCCCATTGCACTAAGCATTGCTTCTTCTCTGCGACAGTGTCAATTAATCCGTTGATTGCTTCCTTCTCTCAGACAGTGCCATGCGGTCTAAATATTGGACAGAAAAAGGTATGCACCAAGCCTCACTAAGATGTGACGTAGATACATCGGGGCAGATTTACAAGCCCCCTGCGCCACCAGTACGTCACTTTTCGTGACGTACTGGTGGCGCAGGGGCTCCTCGATATTTACAAGGAGAGGAAAAGCCACCATGCGTGACTTTTCCTCTCCTTGTAAATACCGTCCCTTCACACGCAGCACTTTGCGTTGAAGGGGCGTTCCATGGGTGTTGCTGTGGGTGTTCCCACGCAACACCCATGGAACAAGACACATCTCCAGATTTACGAGTAATCGTAACTCTGGAGATGCGTGTGAATGCTACGCCACCCTAGAGGTGGCGTAGCGAGGCGCACCGAGGAGAAATGTTTTCATTTCTCCTCGTTTTTCCTCTTTCAATGCGTGCTGCATTCTGCAGCACGCATTGAAAGAGGAAAAGCCTGTACTGATTGTTTTTGTGCAGAAAGGTGCCCCTTCCTGCACAAAAACAATCTCCCCATGGCGCAGGCATCCTTGCACCATGGTGCAAGGGTGCCTGCGCCGGCGCTTGGCAGCTGTTTGTGCGCCAGCGCAGGGGAGAGCACAGGAATGCGACATATTCTTGTAAATATGTCGCATTCCTGTGCTCTGAAAGTGCCGCAGCGTGGCGCAGCCAAAGGGCTTGCAGCGCCACGCTGCGGCACTTTCTTGTAGATCTGCCCCAATATGTGCAGCAGCAGTGCCGGGTTTCCAGAACATGTAATAGTTACTGGACAAATGATACCAGTGTACACTTTGTGTCACACAGAACAGATACAGCTTGGACAGCAGCTGTCTACGATTCCCTGTATGCGCAGAGTAAGATCTACTTGTGCCACCCTTGTGCCTTCTCTTTTCTATTACTCCAGATTGTGGATGTAATTTCAGTATGCAGCAACTAAAATGATCAGCTTTGTAACGCGTGTTTGCATAGAGTAGGTAAATATTCCCACAAAGAAACACAATCGTATTACATCGATTAATACGCTCTTCAAGTTACTTGGGGGCATATTAGCAAGACCGGCGATAAAATTATCGCCGTTTTAGCGGCAGGAAACTGCCGCTAAAACGGCGACAATGGGCTTGCTAATATGCGTTATAGAATTCAATAGAAGCCCAGGTTAGATGTCCTGCACATCTAACCTGGGCTTCTATTGGAATTCTATAACGCATATTAGCAAGCCCATTAGCGCCGTTTTAGCGGCAGTTTCCTGTCGCTAAAACGGCGATAATTTTATCACCGGTCTTGCTAAAATGCCCCTTCATTCCTTCCAGTCACCATAAACTATATAGGGCCATATGTATGAGCACATTTTCCCATAGACACACAATGGGTAAAACTCTTTGATACATCTGTCCCTAACGCAAAATTATCCTGCATTTCAAACTCCATACCTAATTTAATTTTAACCATTGAAGTGTTAACAAACAATTGATGTATAAAAGTGCTTTGGTCTATCACCAAAGACGACCTTGCATAACAAAGTATCTATTAACGATATAAAATGTCTATGCATGTGTTCATTTTTTAAGAATAATAATTGCGCGTGCAGTGCTTCAAAGATAACCTATGTATTGAGCTAGTAAACATACTATCAAATGACCGGTAGATGGCGCTGCATTACATAAAATTACTTCAGTGCTAAGCCTTGACAGCCGTCATACTGAAAGAAGGAAGGTCGCCCTTTTAGTTTTCGATTGAGGGTGCCTACAATTTACTCAAGGAACAGTAGTGAATTCAGGAGCCGTGGAGACCAGAAATCACGTTGTTCAGTACATGCTGTTATTGTTTACCACACGGTATATCCGAGGTTGCCAAGTTTGAAAGTTATTTCTCTGAAGTTGAGGGGCTCTATATTTCACCGTGCAACAGCTGTCCGAAGGAAAACGCTTGAGAAAGCGGCACGCTTAGTGTGTTCAGCAATGAAGAGTACAATAATAATTTAAAAGCAACAGAAGTGAGCGTACCCAAAACAGGCACTCCGCACTAGGCTACTGATCGAAACCGCAGTATTTATTTTAGGCGTTTGAGTCCCAAAGTCAATATGTGTGGGTCTGTCGCTGAGAAGCAGTTCAGCGAGTTCACCTAATTTCTGCTCGCCTACAGGAACGTGCAGTCATCAAGGCTTTAACTGTATTTTGTGTATAATTACAGGGCAAAATATAGATGGGGTTCTTTGTCATTGCAGCACAATAAAAGCACACTCTTTTACTCCAGCTTTTTTGTCATTTAAGCTGACTTTTTTGTTGGTTTTGGTTGGACAGTTTATAGAACTGCCTCTTCCATCTCAAACACCCGATTAGGGTTGCACGATTTTCAGCGTATGACACTATTTATGTCTACTGCAGCCCAGTTAGGCATGGGCAAAAAAGTCAATTTTAGCAAACGAACAACTTTTGGGAAAAAAAGGCAGAGCCATCCGATTTGTTGACATTCTGCAAACGACACCATTGTCACAATTTGACACAATGCTCTGGTGTGAATATCTAAGTGGTGCCAGGATTTCGCAGCCCTCCACAAATGATTGCCGTTACAACATCCTTCCAGGGGTGGCTCCTCCGCTAAGGCAGAGGAGCGTCGCCCCACTGCCTTTCAGCTAGGCAAAAAAGGAAAAATAAAATCATAATAACAAGATGTTATCATCATTTTATTTTTCTGTGCTGGGGCAGTTTTTGTAGGGTGGGGCAAGGATGCACAGGGGGGAGGAGTGGTGGCACCCTCATAAGTGCGCATGAAAGTTAGGCCAGCCAAACATTCATGCACACTTTGCATGTATTCCAACCAGGCTGCATTACAGCCTGGGTGGAGAACATGCACAGTCTTCCATTCCCTATTTGAGCGCCGAACCACGGTGCTCAGATCAATCACAACGCTGCATTGCAGCATTGTAATTGGCTTAGGGGAGCCTATCCTGCTTCCTGTTCCACCAGAAGCCAGGAAGAAGTCGGAAGAGAGGCAGCGACCGGCCAGCCGGCTGGCCGGCAGGTAAGTGATTTTTAATTTTTTTTTCTCCCCCTTCCTGCCCCACTACTGATTCGTGGGAGCAGCCGTGACTGCATCCTTCCACAGTATGTGGAATTTCTTAGGGAGTTTATTTATTTATGTGTTTTGTATAGCGCCTGAATCACCCCCGAAGGGATATCTCTGCGCTGCGGAAATGCGGGAGTAAGCTGACACGATAAGCATCTAGAACAAAACAGTTTTAAGAAGCCTTCTGAATTGGAGATGATCCGGACATTGCCTCAGCGGAGTGGGAAGCTGATTCCAATACAGAGGAGCGAGGTGCGAAAAAGCTTTCCCACCTATCCTTGACTTCTTGACCCAGGGAACCACAAGGAGGGATTTTGTCCCCGAGCGTAGAGCCCTAGTGGGGGTGTAATGATTGAGTTTCTCGGTGAGGTAGACAGGGCCCATGCCATACACCGCCTTATGGACAGGGCAGCAGATTTTAAACTTAATGCGTTTGCGCACCGGGAGCCAGTGGAGCTGTTGGAGAAGAGGAAGAGAGGCGGTTCTTGGAGGGACATTTAAGACCAGGCGTGCCGCGTTATTCTGGACTACCTGCAGACGGCCCAACGAAGACTCATTAGCTGAAACCAGCAGAGCGTTGCAGTAATCCAGTTTGCTTAGTACCAATGTCTGGATAAGGGTTTTCCGTGTAGAATCTGGGATAAAAGGGAAGACTCGCCTCAACAAACTGAGCACATGGAAACAGGTACCGACAGTGTGGGTCACATGTTCCTTCATAGTCAGTGCCTGATCTAGGCGTACTCCTAGATTTTTGACAACCGTCTTAGGCGCAGGGGGGACACAAAGATCCACTGGCCACCAGTCCGGTGACCACATCAGCGGAGCCTCTCCAAAGAGCATGATCTCGGTCTTCCCTATGCTGAGTTGGAGGAAGTTACTCCTCATCCAATTGGATATTGCTATCATGCCTAAGGAGAAAGTGGACTGGGCAGAGAGAGTAGATTTATTGAATGAGAAGATAAGCTGCGTATCGTCAGCATATGAGATTGGAGTAAACCCGGAGGACCTCAGAAGGTTGGCCAGGGGAACGACATAGATATTAAACAGAGTGGGGCTTAAGCATGACCCCTGATGCACTCCCCTGGTCAGTTTAATAGTTTTGGACCGATAAGGCCCAAGGTTAACAGTCTGAGAGCGGTTGGAAAGAAAGCTTGTCATCCACCGCAGGGCTAATCCTCCAATTCCGATTTCCTCCAGTCTCCTGAGCAAAATCTGGTGGTCGACCGCGTCGAATGCGGCCAAGAGATCTGACAGCACGAGAAATGTGGGTTGGCCACTATCTAAGGCCTACCTGATGTTATCTGTGACAGCCAGCAGGGCTGTCTCCATGCTGTATTTAGGCCTAAAGCCTGATTGCAAAGAGTCGAGGCTCCCGGAGGATTCGACATAGTCTGACAGATGTTTATTGATGTGCTTTTCCAGAAGTTTTCTCAGGAGAGGCAGTAAGGAAATAGGCCGTAGGTTGGAGAGAACTTCCATGGGAACCTTAGTGCTCTTGCGAATAGGGATGACCTGTGCCGCCTTCCATTCCAAAGGGAGATGTCCCTCCCTCAAGGAGAGATTGAGAAGAGAACAGATGGGTGCAGAGAGTTGTTTAGAAAGTAAAGAGGAGATTTTCGCTGGGATGATGTCAAAAGGAGAACCTGACTTCACAGTGCGTAGTAAAACTTGCATCTCCTCACAAGTCAGAAGGGGGAAGCTCACCAGCGACTGCCTCTTTATACAAATAGGAGGGTTGAAGGTCGAAGTGGCCTGCTGCAGGCTTCCGGCTGCAATAATCTTGTCATAGATGAGTTCAATTTTCTGTGTGGAGTGCCGTGCTATTGCATCACAAAGAGCTTGAGACGGGGCCTCCTCAAGATCACAAGCTTTAGGGTTGGTAAAGGATATTAAAATCTGAAATAAAGCTTTGGGAGCATTCCCAGCCTGATTTAACTGTTGGGCAATAAAGGCTTTCCGTGCCGTTTTTATATTTTTATGGTACTGGGAGAGAGAGATCTTATATCTCTCTTTATCATTCCCGTTGTGGGTTCGACGCCAGCACCTCTCCAAATTTTTACATTGTCGTTTTTCATTTCGAAGCTCAGGTGTAAACCAAGCTGTCTGAGGGTGCCTGGCCTTGCTGGGTAAAGCTTTCAAGGGGGCAAGCTGATCAATAGCTGATTGAGCCGAGGCATTGAAATGGGCAAGACCATCCTCGACTGTCTTGGGTTCTACATCCCAGGGCAATAGGAAAACAGCTGGAAAGGAAACAGGAGTGATTTTATGCCATTGTCTGTAGAGACGCTTAGGACCTGGGCAAGATATCGCATGCATTCTGGGGCCCTGAATGTGGAAGTCAATAAGTGCATGATCAGACCAGCTAAGTGGCCGGGGGGGTTCACATAGAAAATAGGACGAATTGGTAAAAATAATGTCCAATGTGTGACCTGCTTCATGTGTCGGGCCTTCATTGATTTTAGCTAAGTCTAACATGGCGAGATCAGCCAGGAGGGACGCCGCCTCTGAGTTGTCCAAACATTCGCTATGTACATTAAAGTCTCCCAGCAATAAAAAGTTTTTAGTAGAAATAACATGAGGTGCTAAGTACCAAGGTGAACCAGAGGCATTTGTCTGTCTTCTCTGTGTGCTTGGTGTGTTTTTGAGACAGAGATGTTGAGGAGTTTTTTAATGGAGAAACTTTGAGTTTGCTTGTTTGACTCTTGTTTCGTTATTGAACATCAGCTATATCTGAATCTGCTTTCTGGGCATAATTGTATTATACTTATGTTGTGATTCAGCATTTGGCAACCTATGTTTGTAACTGAATTACAACAAGGGGTGGGCGGAACCCGTGGAGTTTCACTCTGCGGAATTCCGCTGAGTTACTAAAAAACTCTGTGAGATTCCGCAGAGCTACATGAGTGGTAGAAATCACTGCGTCAAGCAGTGGCTGTGGCGGCTGGTTGGGAACTGTGGTGGTGTGGCGGTTTAGAAAAAAAAGACTTACCTTGTCTTTTCAGGTCGCCAGCCGCCACTTGTCCTCCGACGCAGGAACAAGAAGCACCCAGGCTCCCAATCTCCACTAGCCAATCACGACGCTGCCTGACCACAGCGTTGTGATTGGTCTGAGCGTCGCGGTTCGGTGCTCAGACGGGGACTGGGAGGCTGTGCATGTTCTCCACCCAGGATGTACAATACAACCTGTGGAGAACATGCAAAGTGCGCATGACGGTTTGGCCTGGCCAAGACGGCCAGCCAAATCGTCATGTGCATTTAAGGTGCAGCAGGAACCACTCCTCCTCCCTCTCCCAGGCTGTGACAAGCCCAGCCCCGCCTCACCCCAAACTGGCTGCCCCCTTACTGAAGAAGGAAATGATAATAACGTAAGATTATTAACATTGCATTATTATAATTTTTTTTCTTTTTGCACTTAGTGGGGCGACGCTCCTCTGCCTTAGCGGAGGAGCCGTCCCTGGCGTCGAGCTGTGCTTGCTGATTTTTAGTGCCGGGATCTTGTCCAGCATGAACAGCACCATCCAGCGCACCAAAGGGCCCTGCTTCTTTCTGCCACTTAAGTAGATTTTCTACTTCAGCGGCAGCTTTCTCAACACGGGCAGCAATTTTCTCACCGTGAGCGGTAGCGACCATCCGCGACCGACCCCGTTGAGAAATTTTCCAGGGAGGTAGTCTAGCGCTCAATTGTCCTGCACACGCTTCCCAACGTAACATTGCTGAGCTGTGCATGAGAGAAAACTCTGCCACACGGTGGGATTTTTTCCAGAATTCCACGCTCCAAGTGGAGCGCGGAGTGGGCAAAACTCCATGAACTCTGCCGGAGATGCAGAGTTCATCTCTCACCCCTAATTACAACCTGAACAGAGGACATGAAAGAAGGTCATTGACAGCAGGATTGCTCAGCAAAACTACAATGGCAGTATTACCCTCGCCAGTTGTAGAAGTAACAGTTCACGTGGCGGCACCACAATCAATTGCCTGCACCATCTGCCTGCTCCTGTTTTAAGTCTGGCTTGACCGCACAACTAAATTTTTGACCTAACATTACCATTTCTTCAACTACAATTAGAGCAGGCTTTGGCTCCACACATAGGAGTATTTCTTTAACTTACTGCTATTCATTCTTTGGTAAATCATTCCATCTCTTATTCAGTGCTTGAGTTGCAGTGCATGAGGCACTATTTTACCATCACAAAGTACTCTGACTCATCACGCATTCAATTAATTATCTAATGAAAGCATTGTTGTAAGGAATTGGAGTATTAATCAGGGGGTGAGACCCAGCTTCGAATAATAACCAAAATCCTTGTCAGGGTGAACCACAAAAGTCACTCAATAAACCTGCGCTAACCCTCTGATAGCTTAGCACAAAAGCAGTCAGGCTTAAGTTACAGGGAATGTATACAGTATTTATGCAGCACAAAACCTTAATAAAATGAAAAACCAGCAAAAGAAAAAACCCAAACCAAACTAGAAAAATGTAGAACAATTTAATTAAAATAATGGCACTAAAATGACAAAAAAATAAGTAGAACCACAGTCATGAATTTAAGGTTCAAAATAGTGCCAACAATGGGCACCTGTTTGTGCTTGACCGGGATAAAGGTAAGGTTTAAGGCCGACTGCAAAGGAGCACACGTTACAGGGACATGGTTTGTCCTGGTAAAAACTTTGTCCCTGAGATGGAAGCCAAAACGTCTCAGCTGAGCAAGGCAGCAGGCTGTGCTAAAGAGGGCTTCATGTCTCCGGACAGCCGCCAGATGAGGTCTCGGTGAAGCTGCTCACATTTGGTGGGAAAGCTCAGAGCAAAAGAAATTTGAGTTCCGCTCCTAGAGTAGGTCCCTTGCTGGCCTGATACTTTCATGCCTTCACCCAGTGGAGAATTCAACTTTCAGACTTAGTCACTCTTTAGGAGGACGGAGTCTTCCAGTAGGACAGGGCTGCTCACTGTAGCCAAAGAGGGCTCCACGAGGCCAGACACGTTCTCTCCAAAGTCTAGCTGATCGCATTTGCAGCTGCAGAGAAGAAGGTAGAGGGAGCAACCTAAATCTTTGGCACAGTGCTGATGCACAATTGTCGGATTGGCTTGGCAGGTTGGTCACAGTCTAGAGAGAGCAGAAAGTTGACCAAACATTTCTAAGTCTTATGTTTCAGGATCTTCAGGAGGAGTACACTATGACACCAGCTAATTGTCTAGGACTCTGAGGACAGCACTTGTCCAGCAGAGGCCATCAGCAAGGTTCAGGGCAGGTCCAGTTGGAAGTGGTCAGCTGGGCAGTTGCATGAAAGGGTTCTGGAAGCTTGTTGTGCCCTGTAGCTCAAACAGAAGGTCAGCCAACTGACCCTTTTGGCCACTTCTGGGGTTCTAGATTGAAGTAAAGCAGATTTAAAGCAGATTTAGCCGTACTTCCGGATCTTCAGACAGCAGGGCAGTCTTTCTTCTGATTCATCACAGGTCCATGAGTGTTCTGCGGAGGGTACTGAGCTTTCTACATTTATACCCAGTGCTAGCCTCTGGGTGGGGGAAACTCCTGACCATTCACTAAATAATGGGGTAAAAGTTCCCGGGGAGGCCATACCCAGTTTTGCGGCACTTCATGTTTTTTTTTACTGTAAGCTATACCAGAGTGACTCGCTTTCACTAAAACCAACATGGCAAAACCCTTCTTCCCTTGGTCAGCCTTCCCTGTGCCCACTCAGAGGTGTGGCTATGGAAATGGGATATCCCTCCCATGTGGCAACTCCAAACCAGTTCTGGGGCATATCCCCCTCCCACTGGGTCTCCCCTCTGACTAGGAAAACAAAGGGAGGAAGGCCTAAGTGTGAGCTACATCTGCAATTGTCAAGATAGGCACTATTTCGAGTGATGGAAGGGGCAGGGTACAGCCCCCAACGCCATCCTGCTCAAAGAGGAAAATCACCTCTCCACACCCCAGCCTTTTGTACACTGTCTAGAAGCAATCTACAAGTCAACACAGGGGAGCCATTCACCAATCAGGTGACACCGAATACTAGCAGAAAGGCACATTGGGCTTACGCAGGAAATTACAACTTTCTAAAACAGTCATTTTCAAAATAGTAATTTAAAATCTGACTTTACCATTAATTTGGATTATAAATTACTAATAAAATGTGTAATTGAATTAGTTTTTTGCTGCTCTCAAACTGAAATTAAGCATTATACGTTGTTATAATGTAATACAGTGTTTCCCTATAAGAGATTCAGCCTTGCTGTAGTGAAAAACGACTTTGAGTTCTTTTCACTGCCAGAACATGTAAAACTTTAAGTATACATATCCTACTTTTTAAATATCATGCACCCTGCCCTAGAGGCATTTACAGCCTACTTTAGGAGTGACTTATAATACTAAAAATAAAGGTTTAGGCTTGGCAAAAGGTTTATTTTTCCAGGTCAAAATGGCAGTTTAAAACTGCACACACAGGGTGCAAGGGGAGACCTGGAGACGTGTTTTACCTTACTACTTTAGTAGGTGGCACAATGATTCTAGAATATAATTTACAGGTCTGAAGTACATGTAGTACAATATAATAGGGACATATAAGTAAACTACCTATACTAATTAGGTGCATGCCAATTTTACCATGATTTAAAGAGAGAGCACAAGCACTTTACCACTTTACCACTGGTTAGCAGGAGTAAAGTGTGTAGAGTCCTATGGTCAACAAAAACGGGTTTAGTTAAAGAGGGCAAAAATCTGGGGGAATGCCACACAAAAGATGATAATTTCCAACAATTGTATATAGAAAGCAACATTTTGTTTCTTTTGAATTTACACTACAGCAAGCTTTTTTTTATGTTTTACTCCTGACTCAAAATGCAAACTAAACCTACTGGATTTGCCAACGTTTGTATATGATGTAAGCATGTGTTCCTGCAGCAACAGTCATTAAGAGATCAGCATGCCTGGATGACTCAAAACCTGTACAGTATACTGGCATAGTAGCAACTGGAGAAGACAATGATCAGTAAAGAGATGGAGGAAAATGATACAGGAATCAGTACCAACAACAAAACCACCACACTCAGTCACTACTACTGATTTGGTTCCAGAGTTGGATTATAGCCTTTGGGATTAAGTTAAATCTTCCACGTCAAGGATGCTAACAGGATGCATAACAGCCTCATTCCAGAATTATGAACAAAAGTGAGGGACTGCAAAGTGCTGCGTTGCTTCCCACTTTCGTTTGTGCTAGATAATATTCTTTCTGTATTACATAGAAAGAATGGTCACAAATCTAGCCACTGTCGAGCACACATTATTCAGTGGCCCAGGCTTTCCACTTGCCTCATTCTGCATCAAAAGTATTTTGCCAATAGGAATATCAAAATCCAAATGCTGATACCAGTAGCTTTTGCAAGGCATCTATATAACTCACACAAGAACAAGAATACTGCTAACAACCATCTGGGCAGGAAATATTCTCTGACCACTGCTAGCACCAGGAGAAATGTAATCAGAGCTTCGCACTTTGAGTTGGACCTGCTTTTGAGCTCTTCAGATCATTAATTTATTCATGTATTCATAATACATTAATTATTCATTCATGATTTTGCTTATTATTGCATTGTTTATATTCATTCTATAGTACGTTGCTTTGATATAGGTTGATAGTGATAGTTGATAGCTCACATGAGTATGTCTATGCAGTGGTCCCGAATAGGCATCCTGATGCTGAAGATTTGATGAGAAGAAAAGAAGAAAGGGAAAAGCTTAGAAGTGCCATATTTAAAGGTTTTTCAGGAAGGCAGCAGGGTTGGAAATAGACCGCAGATAGTTTGCCAGTGCTTGCTGGCAAGATATGCAAAGGAGCATCTACCACACTGGCAGCTCTTCACCAGAGGAACAGATAACACCTTCATGGAAGCTGTTTGCAAAGTGCAACAAGGGGGTGCAAGAGAAAACATTGCATCAAAGATATAGAGGCCCACTGTTGTCAATCACTTTATAGACCAAGCGGAGAGATTTAAAGATGAATTGTTTCCTAATGGGTAACCAGTGAAGCCCTTTGAGTGTTTTAGAAATGGAAGAAGATGGTGCGGGGGCCTGTAGATTATTCTGGTTCCAGAGTTTTGCACAACCTGGAGCCTCATAGGCATTCAGGACACCATGGTACACCGAGTTTTCATAGTCTGGCCTGGAAGTAATTGCAGGGAGTTTCTGGGAGAAAGGGAATCCTTTTCCTCAGCACTATAAGAAGGGTAAAACATGTGGTGGAGATGTGGCTAATCCTATTGGTAAAAAAGGGGTGACAAATAAAAAGTCAACATTCTATACAGATTCCAAAGGAGCCAGAGTTGGCCTAGTTCCTGGGGCCACCTGGAAGGAGACCAGCTAATCAAGCTTTTGCCAAAGAATAAAGCTTCAGTTTTGTCTCCTTTAATTTTGAGGCAGTCCTGATTCATTCATTTGGCTACAGCTTTCATGCATGAACAAAATTTGGAGTTGGTGTCCAATGGGTTTTCAAGATGGAGAAGTAGATCTGTATAGGATATAACAGTAATCAGGGGCCTGATATATATGTTAAATAAAGTGGAGCTTAAGAAGGAGCTCTGTGGCACATGTAGGGAAGTGAGAAGGTGTAGAGAGACTGCTTCAGTTCTGTCACTCAGGAAGGAACATAGCCATCTCCGAGCTTCTTCGTACATGCCTGCCTTAAAAATACTAACAATCAGGGTGTTATGAGAGACCATATCGAAAGTGTCTGAAAGGCACAACAGAACCAAGGTGAAGTTTGTCCACTGTCAAGGTGCATCCTAAGGTCAGCAACACTGTCTCCATGCTGCGTGCCCCTCGAAACCAGATGAATAGGCTTGAGTAGACTTTTGTTTCCAAGAAAGCGGAAAGCATCTTATTTACTTCTTGTGTGTTAAGAATTGAATTGTGTATTTATGGAGTGTCTTACATTGAGGAAATGTGCAGGTGAAATTCACATGTTTCTTTTTCACACCTTACATCACAAATCACAGGCCTCCTAATACTGCTGAAAAATAAATCATAAATACGATGGATGTAAAGGTTCTTAACAGAGATAATGTTCAGCTTTTCTAAGGAGCATCAACAGCACAAACAGTCAGAAGGTCATGCATAGGTGGTAACTGTTGCTTTATCAGCTAATGCATCATAAAAAAGCTATGAGTGAAAGGTGTCTGAGTGGCAAGGTAGTCTAAGAAACTCATTTATACGAAACTCTTGGTGCGAATATAATTGGTTGTATGACATAATATAGGCACCAAAAACCCAGCTTTACCTAAATATCCCCAAAAAATATTAAGAACCAAAAAATAGATTTAATAGTTAAAAATAAAAAATGAAATTAAAATGTTCTTTAAAAATTAAAACATTATTTAAACAATTAATAAAAATAAATTACATTACCATTTTTTATAATAATGACAATACAAAAACATTAAGAAACACATATGTGACACAAATATAGAGCAAATAATTAGGGCTCCCAGTTTTATTGTATTTATTTTTTTAACATTTCCGTCTGTATTTATCCATATTTATTTTTTGGTCATTTTATCTTTATTTATCCACATTTATTGTTGTCGCAAGCAAAAAAAGATGCTGCAGCTAGTATTTTTTCAAATGTATTTAAATAGACAACGCGCACTTGGTTGTTATAGGTTTAGATAGATTTATGTAATGGATAAATGGATTACTGCTTTTAACAAAGAGATCTTTTTGTTACTTGCAGTTCATAAATTGTAATCCTTGTAATATAGCACAGTGAGCTATGAAGGACATGTGGCTCCTACTCCTTGTAACCCGCACTGTCTTATGTAACACATCCTACCCATTGATTTACACATATCATTTATTGTCAATGTATAATTTGTATGTGTGATGTAAAGTGCTCTGACACCCTGCATTGAGATGAAGAGCGCTATAGCACTATAAAAGAAATAAAACAAAATAGAGGTATTTAAGTTGTTATTTGTGTAAACACTAGGACAGACCAACACATCTAACATTCTTACAGTCCATGCATATCTCTTATATAGAGGGACTGAAGAAAGTTAAAAGCATGCCTTCAAAAGTCCATTAGAATCAATATGTGCACTGTTTTTTTGTTATGACAATAATCATTGTCCATAAAAAAAAGCAAAATGTATATGTAACAGGAGATCATATAACCCTTTCTATCTACAGTATCCTTCTCATGGTTATCAGGATGTATATCAACTGTGATGAATGTCCCAATAATAGTTCAGGAAGCTGCTGTTGTAGATGAGACTGGGACTAACAAAAGAGAATAAAAGTGAAATGTCAATGTATGGTGGGTTTCCAGTCAAGAGGTGGGCTAATACTCCCATCTGTGTCTTTAATACAATCAGGACTTTCCTTCACAAATCAGTTAGGAACATTTGCATTTTATTACAAGACTGGAGGCTTTATTCTGCAAGTTTAAAACCTTTGACCTACAGGTAAAGAAGCGTAATGCACATGCTCAATATCACATGTTTTAAATGTAGATACTTTGGAGCAATCAGCAGACCTAAGACTGTCTTCCAACCTGGTTCCCGCCAAATAAACATTGGAAGCCTTTGCAACACTAACAGAATGGCTCCAAAATATGTTTTAACCACTCAAAACAGAGCCATAATTCATTTAACCCACGTAGGGTGAATGAAGAGAGGCAATAGAAATGATTAATTGAGTAGAAGTAATTCTTAGGTCTTTCGTCTCATTTACATACTGCTTAACACAATGAGCTATACAGAATATAAAGCAGATACAAGGAGATGATGGACGGAGTGCTAAAAGTTTTCAGACACTCACCCCCAGTCACAGATCTGAGTTGAATCCATCATCGTTCTTTAGCTCACTTCACCACCCCAGTTCAGACCCAGCCATATGCAAATCAGTCTTGACAGAATGTAGGCACCCCATCAAATGTATTTTTATTATATCATATATTAGGAATTGACCTACGTATATATGGGAAAAAAAACCTTGGTGGCAAACTTGATTCTTCTTTTTCTGTGAAGATTCAAGTTATTTCGGTGACTTTGGACAGCACTTGTAACAAGAGAAATATCTGACCCATACACCTTCTTCTTTCTAAAGAGAGCTAACACACTATTTTATTGTCACTTATAGCTTGAGGTCTGGACTGCTGCAATTGCATGTTCTGGGAATTAATCCCTCCTTAATTCACTAGTTACAGTGTACTCTAAACCAGTTTGCCTTTGGTAGTGGCTGTGCCTTGCTTTAGCTACACCACTCCTATTCTAAAGTCTGTTCATTGGTTGCCTATACAGGCAACTCTCCTAGATTTAATGCTAGACAAATAGATCACAGTTCTCATCATGCCAGGTGCTGCTGCAAGTTAAAAGTTTTCAAATGGACAAAATTGGTGGCCGTGCCTTATTTGAGTATACAATAGAAGGCTTTTCCTTTATCTTAAAGGCCACTTTCCTCTACTGTACACTTTTTCAAAATGTTTAAAGTGTACTATTTATTCAGACTTTCCTCCTGTCTGATGGGAGCTGCATCGTGTATTACGTCTAGGCCAAGAAACCTGCTGGTGTTGGTACTCTTTAAAAGATTTATATAACATTACATACTTCCACATAACATCTAGGTTTGAGGTTGTCTAACTTTCCTACATTTAAATGTATTAATTTTTTTCTACATAAATGTGTTTGTGATTACAAGACTTAATCATGTAAGCAGGGGAGCTACTGCAAAGGCAGAATTATATTATGCATGCACACACACCAAAAGTGTATAAACTTCCATATTTTATTTTTTTATTACAGGAGTGATGTCAGAACTCAGCTGCAATAAGAAAAACTCATCCCTAATTGTTTATAATAATTCATTACATGTGACTAAGGACATGCAGTGTTCCCTTCCATTTGCCGGAGGAGAATCAACAACTACATCCAACTAGAATCTGAGTGTTGCACCACCCCTGAACACTCAACTGTGCATTTGAAGCAAGAAAAAACATAAACATCTACTTCTTCAGGTGCACATACCGGGCCTGATTCACAAAGGGACTTACGACTAGTACAGTTGCAAGCAGGGCATTTAGTGGGATGAAAAAATGGGGGTCTATCATAGGTATATGGCTGCTGTAATTATTGGTGTGGCTTAAAACGCTTAAGCCAAAAATCTGTGCTTAGCATAGTGCGCTGCCCCACTGGTATTTTGCAGCTTCTGTCCATTCATCCAGATATATAACACAAGTAACATTACACCTTCAACAAGCCATGACTATTGGCTTTGTCAATGGTTGTTAGTTGCATAAGATAAATACGCAACAACTATGGCTTCGTTGTGTATAATATTGAAAATGGCTTAGTTCTTGTGGGCGAGGTTGTGGTCTAAGGCTAGAGCAGCCAACCTTCGAGCTGAGAAAGCAGGTTCGAGCCTGACGTCCTGTGATTCAAACAAGTATTATGTCCTTATGCAATGTAACTGGTGCTCATGTAAACTGCTCCAAGTCGCACTATATAAAACTGAAAAACGAGTCACTTTGAAATTACATCAAAAGCAGTGACTTTTTTTTTCACCCTGAGGGTAAAAATGGAGAGCCCGAGAAGGACAAGTCTCCTCACCTGCTTGTAAAAATGGCCGGTGATGAGCACTGGCAGGACCCGGCCCACTTAAAGCGCTAGTTACAAGTGCAGAATCTGTGCACTGAGAGCAGAATTTCAGCACTGCAGTGCTCAGTGCGGAGTCGTAAGTCCCTTTTAGGTCAAGCATTCGAGACCTCCTGTATATACTTTAGTATATACTTATTATATACTTATATGTATATGTACTTTGTGGGCTCTGGAGATCAGCCCTAGGACTTGTCTGCTTCCGCTTAGGGACTTCTTTTTCTGTTCAACTGCCTCTATTTAACTGTCTTGATAGAAAACGACCAGCAGAGGTCAGTAAAATACCAGAATTGCTTTCTGCTGAGGGACTTTCTTTTTAAAAAATTTCTGGCAACTGTCTCTATTTAACTTCTTTGATAGAAAACGACCAGCAGAGGTCAGTAAAATACCAGAATCACTTTAGCATTCTCTAGATTCCAGTCCATAGAAATTGTCTTCCACAAGCACTCATAGACAATAATATTTTTTTCAAATCTTGTATTTTCAGTGATATGACCACCGAAAGCCCTGATTTTAAATTAAAAACAGAGCTTTGGACTATACCATTTCCCGCTGAAAGGCAATATTTCTCTCCATGTGTTCCCCTTACTTGGAGTGTCACGCATTTTGGTGCTTACTTTTCCTCCATGTTAAAGAACAGTAGATGTTTCAGCACCCAGACTAATGTGCTGAATAGCTAAATACGTATAAGGTCCCAAAGCCGAGACCGATTGCATTGCAAATGCTTGTTAACTTAGGCCCACCGTCTTTATGTATCTGCCATTATTTCTTCAAGTGAATGAGCTCAATCTGATTTTAGTCTTCTGCATCCTCATGTTTTAAAGAGAGTCAGTGATAAAAATAGTAAAAGGATTACCATGGCAGAATTGAGCAATAGAGAGAATCCTTCCTAACAAAAGATGCTCGTTTACTACAATGTTCGGTTAAGGGAGGCGTTATTATTTGAGCATTTTTTCAGGCATGCAACAACATTTTGTTCTGGCGAAACAAGGGGAGTTTTGCTAGCCTTACGTGGGACACCTTCAGTAATCCCTAGCTTTTTGTTTAACACATATTGTACTGTTTTAATTGCAGTTTACATCTACTCGCCCCTAAATGCAGCTATGATGTTTTAACATGCAAATTGCTTTTGGCTAAAGGGGAATAACTGGTTGAAAGTCTCAAACATGACACACAGCCACTTAGCCGCTCCTATAGAAGTGTGTGAAAAAAACAAAATTACAACCTGCTTATTGATTTGTTTGTTTTGTTTGTTTTCCAGTACAAATTCCCCATTGGTTATATATTATCTGTAACCATAAAATATTTCTGCTTAGAAGCACTTAGAAACCAAGGTTTGACAGGGTGCTTGGAGGATGATGTTGGTAGTATGACCATGTATTATAAGAAATGAAATATCCACAGCCAGACATTAAAAGAATATTGAAAGTCATCTCAGAGTATTTCTCAGTGATGTTCTACCTCCTTATGATGTATGGTTGGTGGTACTTCATCCCATGAACCATGCTTTCTATTAAACATCAAAAATGCAGACTATTTGTTGAAAATCCGACTTTCGGCATTTCAACTCTGGATTTTTCACTTTTTCTAGATCCAACTTTTGCTCAGCCGTGACCGCTGCAGGTAAGAGCAGTGGGGCGGTGGGGCCGGCTGGGGAGGATTTCGAGAGACTACCACAAGGGGAAATTAAATAAATAATTAATTTTCCCTCGTGCTCATCTCTCAAAATCCCCCAGCCGGCCCCACCACCCCACCGCTCTTACCTGCAGCGGCCACGTCTGCTTTTGCTGATATTAGGTCTGCACTGCCTTCAGTGCCACAATATGTGTGCGTGTGCTCTGTCCCTAAAATGGTTCTCTAAAATCGGTTTCAGACCATTGGTGTATTTATTTATCTCTCCAGTAAGACCATTGTGAGTTAGTGCAGAAATTGCACAAGTGGTGAGGAACTTAAATGCCATAGAAGGGCTGCAACAACACATTGCAGGGAAAAGTACCCTTGCCACATAGGAAGGCATATTATTGTGTACAAATGTCACCCATAAAGTTTGCCTTGTAAGTCCTCAGGGCTTAGTGCTTAAATATAAAAAAGTGGCATACCACATATTAAGAACTGTGTGCTCTCATAGTGCATACATACCCAAAATCTGTTTTCACTGTGGAGCATAGTTTGCGTTTTCCTTTAACAGGGTCTGGGTGAGATACAAATTCTTATTTAATAAATTAATGGTCAAAGTAGAATTTTTATAACTCTAGTGAAAAAGTAAAAAATGTTTTTAATATATTTGTGCTGTCTCAATCAATACTGTTTAAAAACTTGTTTGTTATTCACCTCCAATACAGAGGTTCAATACACAGTCCTGACTGAGACTTAATGACACTCCTGACATAGGATAAAAGCTTGATCTCTGGGCCCAGGAAGAAAGAAGGTCTGGCAACAACTTGCTACAGGGATTAGCCAAGGATTAGCTAGGAGTGATATAGTAACAGTTGGCAGTACAGAAGACAGCCTTGACACTTCCTTGTTTGACTTGGAGATGTCAAAGTGGCTGCAGGATCAGTTACCAATAACTCACAGGACCCTTTCAGACCTTTTGATTCCAACTTCAGCAGGAGGGTAAACCCGTTTTTGACCCTGTGGGTATGACCTGTAACTAGGGGAGTGGCTAAAGGAGAGCCAGAAATTGAAGAAAGTATTCACATTTTAGATTAAGAGCTTGGTTGGAATGTTTACAGTAAAGCAAAGAGGAAGTGCTGCAAGAGAATATGGCTTTGGATGAGAAAGTAAACTGCATTAAAAACTAGCTAGTCAGTCAGTCAAATATACTTTTATTTGATTTCATAAAAAAATCATAAAAGGATGGGAAAACTACCATAGATAAAACGTGCATAAAATATACATGTTTGATTTTGAAAATAGGGAAAAGACACAGAAAAATTTGTCAAATAGCAAAAAGTGATAATTAAAAAAGTATTTAAAATGTACAAGCAGTGCAATAAAGGGGTTTCGGGCTGAATGATCTGAAACTTCTTGAGTTGGTTGGCAGATTCTATTTTGTCCAGTTCTATTGCTGCGTTTTTCAAAAAGTTTATGGCACTGCAGGATAGTTGGATTGGTGAGCCTCCGAGGCAATGAATCACTGCTGCTCTTCAAGTTCTTACTTGTTCCTTCCTGAACACCTCCCGAAGGACCATTTTGCGTGTTTCTGCTAGGACAGGGCAGATGCATATTAGATGCAGTAAGGACTCATCCCCTACCCCACATAGGCGGCATTCCTTTGATTGCCATGGGTATTTCCATTTCAGGGTTAGGTCCTTAGATGGATATGACCCAAGCCTTAGTAACGTGAAGAAGTGCTTTTTCTGGTGAGGAAAATGGTCTAGCAAATAAGGTTGGGATTGCAGCCTCTGGTATGTCTGTATCACGGTCCAGGCATGGGATTTTTTTGCTATAGCTGTTTTATCTAATGATAATGAGTGCCGTTTTATCGCTTTGTTGACCGCAGATTTAAAACCGGGGTAGGTAGGAGCAGTAAGCCAGGCCTCCTCTAGCTGCAAAGCCGAGAGCGAAGCCTTCAGAACTTTGAAGATTGAATTATTAAACCTGGCTTGGTTTTCAATCTCTACCCAACAATAGTGAGCGAGTGTGTTGTCCTCTGCGTCCCTCATCCTCCAATAGTACTTGACTAGTGCGCCTTGTCTATCGGGGATCTGGTTTCTTAGACCGTATTCTAGCCGAATTTGAGCTTGCGGGATGTGACGGGGGATTGCAAACAATTTCTTGAAAAGGATTGATTGTGTTATGTTCAGCCCTGTGGCATCTTTGCCATTCAAGATTTCTGTACCGTATGAGATGGAGGGAAGGAATTTTGCTGCAATAACCTTTAGTAGATGACCGGTAGAGCAGCCTGTGAGCTTGTTTTTTAAGATTTTAAAGGCGAACTGCAGCTGTTTGGATTTTGTGCGACCTTGGTCCAGGTGTGTCTTGAAGTTGAGATTGCGGTCAATTTTGAAGCCTAGATATTTATACGAATCCACCTCGGTCAGAGGTCGCTTGTCCAAGATCCAAGTAAATTTACGGTTTTTCACTGCTTTAAGATGTTTGACAAAGCGCATCACCTTCGTTTTTTGGTGATTGATGGTTAATTGAACCGAGGTGGTATAGGCTCCGAGTTCGGTGATTAGTCGTTGCAAACCAACCGGTGTTTGCGCTAGAAGAACGATATCATCAGCGTATTGAAGGCTGGGTGTAGGAATTTTGCCAAGTTTTGGAGGGTCGGATTGAATCGACCGAAGGTGCTCATCCAGGTCAGAGATGTAAATGTTAAAAAGGCAAGGCGCCAACAAACACCCTTATTTTAACCCATTGAGAGTTGTGATCTTGTTAGTTATGCTGAGCCCATCTCCTTTCCTGATCTGCACCCACGTCTGAGAATACAGGTTAATTATAGCCTCCAACAACTTGGCTGGAACCCCCCAATTATGCATTTTTGCCCATAGCGTGGCTCTCGAGACTTTGTCAAAGGCCGCTTTAAGGTCGATGAAGCATGCATACAGTGGCCTTGATTTTACGAGGGCTTGATTAGCTAGGAGGGTTACAGCAGAAATGTTCGTAAGAGTGCCCATCCCAGCCCTAAATCCGGTTTGCGTGTGAGGGATAAGATTTATTCGTGCCGCCCAGTCCTCTAATTCTGCCAACAGGTTCGATGCGTATATTTTCGCCTCCACGTCGATTAACACGATCAATCTATAATTTGAGGGGTCAGAACGAGGACCCGACTTGTATATTGGGCTTAAAATACTTCCCCTCCAGGAGTCGGGGATCGTATTGGAGGCTAAAACATCAGAGAAAAGAGGAGCCAGATGGTTCGCCCACAGTTGTGGATTTTGCCGAAACAAGGCATTTCTGAGGCCGTTGGGCCCTGGGGCACCCTCGGATCTTAAGTTATTATTTAAAAACTAGCTAGTGCACAAGATAAAACTGGTATCTTGATTTGATCTTATCAAACCATTCTTAGACCTGGGAAGAAACCACCTGAAAAAGAAGTCCCCGCTGGAAGAAATTGACTGGAGTGATCTTGACGCCTGCTGGCAGCCAGGAACTGGAACTGTTCTAAAATGATCAGGTGGCTGACATTCTTTTTGCCTGCTCCAGGGACACAAAAAGCAGACAGACTTCAGACATCAAGCCGGCCCCTCTGACAAGAGATTACTAAGCACTGCAGGAGCTGTAGCTGGAGAGAGACGTGGTTCATAGAAGCATGCCCTGGGGACCTGGATGTCTACAGAAATTAACAGAAAGACATTTTCCTGCAGTTGGAGAAAAATAGGATTCATTCATCTTTTCTACCTTGATGGACTGGGCTAAGTTGCAGAGGCTTACAAAGGAAGAATGCACCTGCATTGCTTGAAATGTACATTCATTTTTCTGGTAAACTGCCTACTATTTGTCCCATGGCTACCACAGTCTGAGCAGAGGTTTGCTATGTTCTTATGTTAAGACCTAACCAGGGTACTTTTATTATGTTAGTATGGGTCCTCCCTTTCCAAATTAATAATCCACTTCCTGAACTTATGCTTTCCGTTTAGAGCACTTACTGATGCACATGAATACTCTTCCTGTATTGATCCTTCAGTAACATCCTGTTTGTTGAAGTAAAACCCATAATACCGCTGTGTGTGTCTGTATGGGCACATTCACAAAAGGTGATTTTACCCATGTAAAATTGTTTAGTTTCACATTGATTTTTGTGTTAGTGTCCTTACTCCCATGGGAATGAAGGGGACCTTCTAGGGAGGTAGATGCCGGAAGTTGTTGGACATCCATAAACAAAACCAGTCAGCAATTTACTTCTGTCAAGGGCAGAAGTGAACTCCTCTCTAGTATACGATTCGGAAGGGAATTTTTACAAAATCATTGGAGGTTTAGTGAAAGATGAACTTGATGGTGAAAGATAGTTTCTCTGGAGAAGGAAAAAGAAAAAGTGCATTTGCACACTCAAGGCATTTTCCCATGCTTATTTGTGCACTATGTACTACTAGATATAAAAATATGCTCCTGACTGCTGCTTGTTGAAAATCACCATAAATTTCACCAACAGTAGCAGAGTGAAGTCAAGTATCCATCTCTCACAGCATATTTAATCCCTCCACAGTGTCCAGTTTGCTGGTTATGGTATATGGCAAGGACAAGGACTGAAACCTTCATAAAGTAAACTGGGCCCTTAGACCCAGGCTAACATTTCTTTCCTGCCCTTGTTACCTGACATCAGGGGTATCAAGTATAGTTTCAGGGGTACAAAACTAAAGCCATATCACATACTTGTTCCCAACTGATTATGGTATGATTATGGTTAGGGCTCCCGGTTTTATGGTATTTATTTTTTTAACATTTCCATCTGTATTTATCCATATTTATTTTTGGGCCATTTTATCTGTATTTATCCATATTTATTTTGTGTTTTGCGTATAAATGAAGTTGTAAAACTGTACATTTCCATATTTATTTAACTGATAGACGCGCACTCATACTTTGCTTTCTGTCGTGTTTTAGCTATTTAAGCTGTCAGATATTACATAACAATACATCCACTGGTAAATACTAGCATTATACCATAAATGTATGTTGATATATGCCGTTATTTAAAGAAATTTCATCCTGTTTTTTAATTTCCCATACTGTCCATCTGCTCAGCTGCTTGCCTATAATTCGTGAAAGAAAGCACGGAGAGTCAGTTAAAAGAAGCACAATTTTCTGTATTTATCCATTTTAAAAAATAAATGCAGACAGAAAACACATTGTTTTCTGTCTGTATTTATCTGTAAAAATCCGTAAAAACGGTAGACAGGGAGCCTTAATTATGGTGCATGTATGTTGATTAAATCACTGACTATGACATTCCTCAACTGCTTGCATTTTCTGTATAGTCCGTCATTAGCCTAACAGTTATGATTTCATGTTCATTAACTGCTACAGTACTGCTCTGATGCCACCTCAACGCAAGACCCTGCGTGAAAAAGTGAATACATGAGGCTTATAGGACGTTAGCAGTGTAGCAAGTACTGCGGTTAAACATTAATCAAATAATTTCTAACTGAATGTGTTAAATACTGCAAGAATGGACATAATTAGCAATCAGACAGGACGATTTTTGCCCAGTCTGTCAGAGAGCATATGTATTGCAATGTAGAACAATTGTAGACACACATAGCCTAGTTTTTGTTCAGTCATTAAACTGAAAAGGGAGAGATGGGCAAAATGGAGGGCCATTTGTAAGTACATTAGATTCGCTGAAAGTGGTCACAATTCTCTCACTGACGTTTAGCGAATCCAAAGGTATTTTGTGAGCCGACCTATGTACTATTAGGTCGGTTCACAAAATACTGAACTGCAGTGGCTAACAAGTTGACCTACCTCATAAATATTATTGAGATAGGTCGCAAATTGCATCCCACTACTATTCACTGCTATCACAGAAATGGCAGCCTGCTGGGGTCAGCAGACCACTTCGTCTGTGATTGCTTTTAAATAAACCAACCTTTTTTTTATGCAGCCAGTTTGTAAAACAATTTTTTTTTTAGAGTAGACAGTGGTCCCCATGGACCACTGTTTACTCCTAAGAAACGTTCTCTGGACCAATCACAAAGGGGAAAAGATCCCCCAAGGAAACCTTCCCGTGTGAAACAGATAACCACCTCCTTTCAATATTAATGTTTGGTCACAAAACATTAATACATACCATAAGGAATTGCTATGTGGAAGGGATGTTCTAAACAAATATCTATTCCTTATGATTCCCCAAACCCATTTTGCGATTTGGTAAAATGGTATAGGGGCTTAGTGCATTCAAAAACACATTTTCTTGTTGCAAATCCTACGATTTACCGAATCGCAGGGTTTGCAAAAGAAAATGCGTAAGCACAATTGCCCCCTAGACTTTGTCACATGGGGACTAACGCTGATCATTCTGGTAATTTCTTATTTGTCATCACTACAGTCGTGGGCCAAGCTTTACATTGGTACAAAAGGTGTTTTAGGATGTAATGTGGAAAAAGTTTAAATATTGTCTACATTTTGTTCACATAATAGGAGCACGCACTGTAGCAGTGCACCATTTAGCTTGTTTAGATTCTTTTTCAGAATGTCTGTTACTCTAATGGTTTGATTCTTTTTTATTTTGAAAAGCTTGATAGAGGGATTTCCTGTATTATGCAAACCATCCGCCAAGATTCTTTCCTTTTCTTGCTACTAAGCTTGAAGTCACATAAGGCAGATATTTCTTCTGCTTTTTTTTATAATGTAAAGTGATGTAAAGGTTCAGATGAAATTATCAAACTGGAACACAGCTGAAATGTGTTATGAATGGCAGTAGAGCCTTCAAAGTTATTACAGATTTACATTCACTTTCACGGCATATGTTACAATATGTAATGTGCACTTTTAACGTTTAGAACTTTTTATCAATAATGACGAGCCAAAAAAGAGAGTATTTTTAAGTAAAGGGAATAATATTTAAAATATATGGCCAATTTAATTTCAAGTTTTGCCAAACACAGAGTACTTCAGTTCGTAACTCTTACAGCACGTTGTTAATTTCTCGACGTTTTTCACCCATGCAGGAAACTTGGAGTAGATCTTTTCGAGAAAACTAGCATTTAGGCTTTTCTTTTGTGTTAAAACATGAAACCCACAGGAAAGACTGATATCCTGTAATTTCCAGAAAGTAGCACTGAATCATTTCAATAATTTTCACTGAACACAATTTAACAATACTAAATGCAGGTATTATACATTAAAGTCAAGAAATAACCAGTTAAAGCAGCTAAGCTTACGATAAAAGGTTTCTCCAGAACCCTTTCAGTCTGTGGAACTATACTAGAGTATACTGGAGAAAATTAACAAAATAAATTGCCATGCACAAAACTACATAACACAAAATGTTGCCTGCCCAGACTCAAAAGGAAACCACAAAGAAACGCCCACAACAGTCAATAGGAATAGAATCCATATGTGCACTATCTCTTTTTTTTATGACAATACTCATTGTCCACGAAAAAAAAACAAAAAATATATGGAACAGGAGATAATAGAAAGAAAACTGATAGTTTTATACCTCATATAACCCTTTGTATCTACAGTATCCTTCTCATGGTTATCAGGATGTATATCATCTGTGAAGAATGTCCCATTAATAGTTCAGGAACCTGCTGGTGTAGATGAGATTGGGACTAACAAAAGAGAATAAAAGTGAAATTTCAATGTATGGTGGGTTTCCAGTCAAGAGGTGGGCTAATATTCCAATCTGTGTCTTTAATACAATCAGGACTTTCCTTCACAAATCAGTTAGGAACATGTGCATTTTATTGCAAGACTGGAGGCTTTATTATGCAGGTTTAAAACATTTCACCCACATGTTTTAAATGTAGATACTTTGAAGCAATCAAAAGACGTAAGTCTGTCTTCCAACCTGGTGCTCGCCAAATAAATCTTGGAAGCCTTTGCACCACTAACAGAAGGGTTCCAAAAGATGCTTTATCCACTCCAGCCAGAGCCATAATCCATTTAACCAATTTAACCAACTTAGGGTGAATGAAGAAACAGAGGCAATAGAAATAATTAATAGAGGAGAAGTCATTCTTAGGTCTTTTGTCTCATTTATATACTGCATAACACAATGAGTTATACAGAATATAGGCACCCCATCAAATGAATTTTTAGTATATCATATAGTAGGAATTGACCTCTTAGGAGTACATTATTTCAATAAGGTCTTGGAGCATTCTAACAATGCCAGCAGTGGGAGTCATCAATAGCAGTAGTAGTCATCAGTATTCCACTACCTGTTCAGGAGTGCATCTATGCACAACAACCCCTTTGGCTTTGAGATCCCACTAGAGGCAACGCAGGGTGTAGGGCTGTGTATTTCCCTCTTTGTTTCAACATTTTAGGGCAGTACTTAGTTGTCTGGAGCATTTGGTACCAGAGGTCTGTTTATCAATTAGAAGACACAATAGTTTGCCCTCCAAGATTTACATATCTGTGAGCCCTCTTCCAAGTGTCTGCTGACCCTCTATCCATCTGGCAGCAATTGCAATATCAATGGCAGGCACTAAGATTCAAAAGCTTGGACTTTCATACCTCCCTCCTCCTTAGGGATTTTCAACTTATGCAGTGCAGCCATGGGACTGTATACACTTTAAATCAGGTCCAACACCAGTACATCCAGCTCTCTAAAATATTACTGAGGAAGCTAGACTAACCACATGTAAAAATGATACAAGAGGCATGGGAGCATGACCATATGTGCCAATGCTATCTGGCCTATGACTGATAGTGTTAGAGTTTTCCAAAAAGCCATGCATTTTGCCAGAGCCAATAGTGTTTTCCTGTTGTTGCCATCTCTCAAATCTGTCTCAGCATGAAAAACTTGGACTCTGACACAGCAAAATGAGCCAGGTTCCAAATTCACTACCTTTTTCTCCAATTACCCAGGTTCTCTTGTGTTGTCCAATCTAACCGGTAATCTAAAGATTTTGTCCAAATTGAACTTGAGCCTTGATATTTGCCCAAAATGTGATAGTATTTGGATAATCGCATCTAGGCCTGTGCTGTTCTTCTATAAGAATGCAGTAGGTTACCATATTGCGTGTACACGGTCTCCCAGTGGGACGCCTAACGTGTTGTCCTTTGATCCTAATAGTCCAGCTAGTGGTCCCATGGCCAATGCAAAAAGCATTGGGAACAAGGGCACCCTTGACAGATACCCCTGTGCACCTCAAATGCATCTGAGCTTATTTGACTTTTTATGACTCTAGTCGTGGGTTGAGAATATATGAGACTATCCAGCCAATCTTTGTTTCCCTAATTCCATGAATCTCAACAATGTTATTACATACCTCCAATTGAGTGTCTCAAAGACTTTTTTACTGTCAATCAAAGGCATCATTGGTTTTTATAGGTCATGGGGGCTTTTTTAAGTACTCCGTGGAGCCGCTTATTATTCATGGTTGTGTTCCATCCTTAGATGAACTCAATTTGATTGGGTGTATCAGTCATGGTACTAAATGATTTAGGGCATTATTTAGAGTTTGGCAAACAAGATTCTCTGATAATCTGTTACAAACAAGGTGGATGTCCCGTCCACAGTAATTCAAATGCATAATATTCTATGGCACTTGCAATACGGTGGACGGGACATATGCCATGTTTTGATGGAGTATCCAATCCACCAAACTCTAAATAATGTCCATAGTCTTCTGGCTAGAATCTTAATGAGGATCTTGTATTCTGTGCTTAGCACGGACAAAGGTCTGTAGGACAACCTGTACATGAGGTCTTTTCTGGGTTTGGGGGAATAGTATTAAGGCTTCATTTGTGGGGTAGGGAAGGCAGCTCCTTTCTAATGCAGTTTTATACATTTGAAGTAAACATGGGTCCAGTTGGTCAGAATATATTTGGTAGAATTCTAAGGACAGCTGATTGGATCCTGGTGTCATCTGGGAAGCCAGGTCACATATGGCTCTTTTATCTCTGCTTCTGTATGGGGGAGGTTTAATGGTTCTCATTGGTCATGGGGAAGACTTTTTATTGATATCAGATCTAAATATAGATCACTGTTTGTCTGGGATTTAAATTTTGGCCATCCTGTATGGTTCCATAGAGTACGAGAGAAAAGCGGCATTTATCTCATTTTGAGTGAAGATTGAGTTTCTCGGTTTGTGTTTGAGAGCCCTCTAAATTCTGGTATGCCCAGCCTTATCAGCAGATGGCTAGTTTTTTCTTCCATGGATTGGGTACATTCTCTTTCTTGTTTATAATTGTGACATCTAAGCTGTCTTATTACTGTTGTATATTTCTCTCTCTCGGTCAACAGCTGCCCCTGTCACTTTGGGTCTCCTGCCTCTTTCCACTCAGGGTCTCTAATGGTCATACCAGCCTGTTCAGTTTCATATCTAGAGTCTTTTTTTTACTCCTGCTACTGTTTCAATGCATATTCTACATGCAACTACCTTGAAGGTCTCCAACTCAACTACCTTATCTTAAGTGGTGCCCTTTTTTTTGCAGAAGTAATTCTTAATTCTCTGTTACATCTCTCAGTGCTTCCCTAAATAGTCCATCCTCTATTATGATGCACTGCCTCCAGTTAAGAATTATCATTCGCAGAGCTTTCCATGTCATGTTCAATATTAATTGATTGTGATCATCTATTATCCTCCTGAAATACATTTGGAGAGTGGTATTTCATGTTGGATGTCTGGAGTGCACATAACTCAATGCAGTATAATGTGTAGATTGTGTTCTTGGGAGTAGAATTCCCATTTCCTTCACTGTAATTTCTTCCAAGCATCCACCAACCCCCATTGCACCATGCAGTTATTTAAAGTTTAGGAACACCTATCTACCCAAAAACTCAGAACAGCGAAGTGAGACAACAAACAGCTAGAAAGGAGGTGATGTGCCAGCAAGGACACCTCCGACAGGGCAGCCTTCACGACCTTCCTCAAACTATACCACCGCCTGCTGAGGGCAACGAAGGAGACAGCCCTAGCCGCATGCATTGAAACCAGAGTCAACAACACCAAGAAACTTCTCAACATTGTTAAGAAATTCTCCAACCTAGCTACCAGCGAAAACAACATCACACCCGCAACAACCTACTCCGACTTCTTCCACAACAATATCACAAACTTATACAGAAACTTCGAACCCCAACCTACACCTATTGACTTCCTCGACAGACACGTCACCACCGCAAATGACACGATCCAAGGACTGACCACCTAAAATCTCCTCTCCACTCAGGAGACCACCTCATCATGAAATTCATCCACTCAGGAGGTCCCAAGGACCCATGCCCACACCACATCTTCAGTCTCAAAAACCAAAAGATTGGCCAGGAACTCACCACCCTGCTCAACACCTCCATCACCACTGCAACATTTCCCTACACCTGGAAACACGCCAAAGACAGACCACTACTTAAAAAACCCACTGCTCACCCCAGCAAACTCAAAAACAGTCGGCCAATCTCTCTGCTCCCACTAGGTACTGGAAAAGATAATCAGCAAGCAACTCATAACACACCTTGAGCTGAACCAGCTACTTGATGCATCCCAATCTGGCTTCCTCGACAATCACAGGACCAAGTCCACCCTGACCACAGCCATCAATGACATACGAACCCTCCTTGACCAAGGAGAAACAGCAGCCCTGATCCTCCTTGACCTCTCAGCTGCCTTCAACCACCACATGCTGACCAAAAGAATCCACCACATCGACATCCAAGGGAATGTGCTTAGATGGATCACCTCCTTCCTCACCAGAAGAACCCAGAGGGTCCACCTCCCACCTTTCACCTCCGAACCCAAGGATATCACTTGCGGTGTCCCCCATGGCTCAGCCCTCAGCCCCATGCTCTTCAATGCATATATGACCCCGCTGGCCAACATAGTCAGATCCCATGGTCTAAACATAATTTCCTTCTCAGACGACACCCAACTCATCCTCTCACTCACCGACGACCCCACCACCACAAGAACCAACATCCACAGATGCATGCCAACCATCACCGACTGGATGAAGAACAAATTTCTACAGCTGAACACAGACAAGATGGAAGTACTGTTCCTCAGCTACAACAGCAACACATGGAATGACTTCCGGTGGCCAACAGATCTAGGACCTGCACCCACCCCCTCTGACCATGCCAGAAACCTCAGAATCATCATTGACAATAAGCTCACCAAGAAGTCACTGATCAATGCCGTCTCTTCTGCCTGCTTCCTCACTCTGTACATGCTACATAAAATCTTCAAGTGACTACCCCTACATACGAGACGCACTGTGACACAGGCCCTCATCACCAGCCGACTCGACTAGAGCAACACTCTTTATGTAGGAATAGCCACAAACCTCCTCCAAAGACTTCAGACCATACAGAACACTGCAGCCCGACTCATCCTCGACCTTTCCCAGTGAACCCTCATCATACCCCACCTTAGGCAACTCCACTGACTCCCCATACAGAAGAGATGCCAATGCAAGCTGTGGACCTACACACACAAAACCATACACATCCAAGGACCCTACATTAGTTAACCAATGTCTGAACTTCCGCCAACCATTGAGAACGCTTCACTCTGCCACCCTGTCACTTGCCCGTACTCACTGCGTCTACCGAAGCAGAAGTGGAGGTCACTCCTTCTCCCACATCACAGCAAAGACCTGGAACAGCCTCCCCATGCAATTCAGGACCATCACATCACTTCTAGAATTCCGACTGGCACTCAGGACCTGGCTGTTCAAATGATCCTCTGGGACCTGCTAGCACCTGGATACCCTTCAGATGATTAGCTGCGCTTTATCAATCTTGATAGAGTGATTGATTGATTGATCTACTTGGAAACCTAGGGGTAGGGGGTGTGTGCGATCCAGGTGTGTATTTAACACACTATTAAAGTATCCATCCAGGGCTATTGGAATTTGTAGCCACTGGGCCAATATTGCAGAAAATGCTGCTAAGAAGTCTGTCTCGTCTTCATTTGGGACATGTATACTGCCTAGCCTTATTTCCTTCTGTCCACCCTCTATGTCAATATATGTGTACAAAGGTTTGAAGGGTATACCATGCCTGACCAACCAATGCCTCATCGCGAACATCTGTCCCCTCCATTTATGTTATAATTTTAATAAATGTTATAATTTTAATACCTTGTGTTGAGTGAGATGGATTTCCTGCAGAAATGCTACACTTATGCCTTGCTCTTCAGGAAGCGTTGGTTCTTAAACTTCTTAGTGTTAGTGCCCATGGCCCTTACATTCCATATTGTGGTTTAAAGGAGAACGGAAGGCCCTGCAAAGCCCCGTGTCACCATAAATCCCTAGATTAAATTCTCAAAATGTTGTTGTGAAGTGCTTCATTCCTTTTAACTGTGAGGCCCCTACTTTCCTACAGTAAATGAATCAGTGAAGTGGCATGAGACTCACCGGAATTTGCTAGCACAATGCATATGGTAGTATATACAGCAATGTGTTGCAATTACATGGTTACAGAGACCAAGTCAGACCGCATTGGTACAATGTATATTGGCATTATTCTAATATCATTCCCTACATATTTCTTTGTTGTCCAGTTTCTTAAGCTCAATATGTGCTTCTGGAAATAGATTCTTGTCTTGATATATGCTGCTGTGAAAACAAAATAAGGCACCGTGTATGTCACACACAGGCCTGGACTGTTTTGAAGGCAGTAAATAATTTTCATAGTGGTATGAATCTATCTGCAGTTTTTACAGCTGAAAATGAGAAAAGAGTGAGTGATTACCACAGTAGTGTAACACTGCACTCATGTTTGAAAAGTAGAAAACATACATCATTTTTGTAAAAACAATCTTCCAATCGATATCTTACGTAAGTGTTTATATACTGACATGCAGCTTGAATGTAGCTCGTATAGGTAAATATGAAAGCGAAACAAATGATGAGAAACATGAGGATAGCACAGGGATAAACATCTTTATCAAGTCACTGGAAAGTTGTAAGTTACTAAATTGTGGCTGGACATCATTCGAGCGTGGTGACTCAAAATGAAATCAAGTCATGAAATGAAACAATTCTCTTAATAAGTGTGTTTGGACTACAAAGAGGAGTTCTGGCGCAAGATAGATCTCACAGATAGTTTTGTATTATAAACTATAGAAAGCAAACTAGTGTACTGGGGTATTGTTTTAAAATACAGCCATATTGCAAAGCTAAAGATGCTTAGGAGGCAATAGAAATAAAAGTGACAATGTTGCTAGTTATATGTAAGGGAAGAACAATGCTTTATTAGTAACTAGCACCAATGAACGGTTGCTTATTTAGTCATGCATGGAAACTATATCATTGTAGTGAAACTATCCTGTAGTAACCTGATTTATAGCAAATGAAATGTGAAGTTTCACCTTCTTAAGGTAATGAGTTTAGTGTAGATTCAAAGAACAAGGCGGTGTAAATAACTCATGTGGGCTTGTACAACGAAGTCAGATTAATTACTCATTGACAGAAGAAATCTGTAAAGCGTAGAAATAAAAGTGAAAAATCTGGGATTCAAGCACTGGTACACCAGTAAACATACAAGGAAAGAAAGAAAGACCTGCGATAGTAGAGGTCACATGTACATCAGCAAAGCAGTGCTAATATTAAAATAAAGATAAAAGTTGTGGAGAAACAGAAACAAAGAGAAACAAGGGAAACAAGGGGCAAGCTTTAGAAACTGCTGTTAAGCAGACTGTATCACTCACATTGAGCATGCTAATGCTCCACCTGTAGGTGGGAGAGAAGCACCTAATGGAAATTAATTGGATAAAATGTCTTTCTCTTTCAGCGGACATGGTAGAATCGCTGCTGGCCTGTGTGAGTTACAATGCAGTCTGGAGCATAATCAAAGTCCGACTTCAACCTGTTTATCAGTGATAGTGAGAGAGATTATTAAAAAAAAATTGTAAAAAAGAATGATATGCGCAACATTAACAAGCAAATTATTTTGAACTGAATTGATGTGTTAAAATGTATAAAAAATAGTAAATAGACATACTTATTAGTACTAGGCCTGTTTACAAAGCAGCTTCGCTTCATAAATGACTCGGCAGAGAAATGCTGAAATCAGCATGAAAACTGTTTAAAAGTTGGCCTTTCTATGCTGATGGCTTTTAGTGAGGAGCTTCACATAAATTTGTAAAATGTTTCTGATTAGTTTTGAAATGTTTGCTAAAGAAACAGCATTGATAAATGAATAACCCTGGGCGTAGTTCGCGTAGTCGCTCTACGCGAAGCTACGCGAAGACGTCGAAGCGCTACGCGAGCTTCGCATAGCTTCGCGAGCGTGCGTAGCTGCTTGGCGCGCCCGTTCGCGATGCGTTTTTCTTGCTCGGGAACGCGTCGTTCGTGTTCGGGACGCTGTTTACGTGCTCGGGGGCGCGAACTTACCCATGCGGTCGCCTATGGGCGCGGCCATTTTGATTTTCACTTGTCCCGCCCGTTCGCGATCCCTTATTTCCTGTTCCGGGTCGCGTATAGCGTGCTCGCGATGCACATTCCATGTTCGGGAACGCGTTGTACGTGTTCGCGACGTTTTGTGCGTGCTCGGGGAGAAATATCGCGCGAACTTACCCATGCGGTCGCGATGGGCGCGGCCATCTTGTTTTACCACTCTATGCTATGGTTCTGGGCCTGCTTTTCTATCCTCCCTCAATCTTTGCAATCCTTAGTTTTTTACACTGTTTTTCAATTTTTCTTTATTTCTTACCTATCTCTCTCTCTGCCTAAGTCTATATTTTGCATTTTTTTCTACTTTTTACTGTGTTTTTTTTACTTTCCAACTGTTTTATATAACTTTCTTCTTTAAGCTCCTACTTCTTCCCCTAACTTTATTTTTCCCTTCTAACTTTTCTTTTTCACCTCCTCCCACCCCAGAACCATGGCGAAGGGTAGCAGCAGCGGGTCAAAGAAGGGCAAGGGGCGTGCGCCCAATCGCCGCCTGCCTTGCGGCAGACTGCGCCCCGCAGGGGTGCAAGCCCGCCAGCTGTTTACGGAGGAGGAGGTGGCCGCCCTTGTTTTTTTTATTCAGCGCCACCTCCCCTTGACCTTGGCAGCAGGCGGCAGGCCAGGCTCCGGTTACCCGACCCAGGAGCGTCACCGTCGGTGGGCGAAGGTGCGTCGGGCAGTGTTTCGCTGCTCCGCGGTCCGGCGCACACATAACCAGCTGGCCCACCGGTGGTCAGACATTCTTGACCGGGAGCAGGACCTGTTGGACCTGCTAGGTGTCGAGGTCGTGGGGCTTGGTGAGTAGCCAATATATATAGTAGTATAAGTATTGTGATTTGTGTATACATTTTTTACAAATAATAACAAGAATAATGCTGCTTACATTGCAGGTAAATTACGTTTCAAAATCTTCTGTGATTGTAGGACACAGGTGCTGGGCGGTACTCTTACTTTTTGCAACTTTGCGCTCGCTTGTCATTATTATGTAAGAGTTTACTTTAGAGAACTTCAGTTAGGTAATGCTATTGCTAGAGAGACTGTAGTCTTTCCTTTGTCCTCCTGTCAAATAGTGGTGGATGGATTTGATACTAGGTTTAGTTACTATTAGTTGATAATTTTTGAGCGGTCTGCGTGACGCATCCTCTGTCACTGAGTGCTGCTTACCCCAGTCCTTTTGTAGTTTGTTTAGTGAGTGGTACTGGTAAGCTTAGCTTAGCAGTGTCAGTCAGCTGCAGAACATCAGACGCAACCAACCAACAATTTGATGTATGCATTATGCACTGACTTTATGCATGTGTCCTCCTTCTCACCTATGCATTTTTGATGGAAATAAAAAATTGAAATGCATGCTTAATGAACAATTGGCCCGCCTGGAATAGGTGGGCTAGGTCAGGTGGTACTTAGGCTTAGTTAGTGTTCTGGATTTTATTTGAATCAATCAGAATGGAACACTGAATTAGTGTTCCCCAATAAGTAGACTGTCCGTGAATTCCGCAAGCCAGTAGGCGATCGGATTAGATAGGTCAATTTTATAGCAATTTTTGTTTCCTAAAACGTTTTTTGAGCGTTTTTTTTAAGATAATTTATTTGTTTCACAGCAATCATTAATGTTTGTGTCTTTCTTTTTCTTTATTATATCTTACATGATCACTGATCTGCAGCACCCAGGGGCAAGAAGACGGGGTCCGAGTCGGCGGGACAACCACCAGAGGACCGCTCCTCTACCGAGGGCCCTGCTGCTGGTCCCAGTAAGTCCTCCAGTGGTTATATTAACAATTATATTGCCCTAACTTTTACTGGACCTTATTTATTCTGAACTATTAATTCTGGCTCCACTCCCTAATTATCTTTTTTACAAAAGATTCTTTGATCTTGACTTGACTATCTGTTTCTAAATTCTGGTTATCCCTGCCTCTAAGTTCTAACTGCCTCTGCTATGAATGTCTGTACTCTGTACTACTAATATTAGTCTGTCGCTAAGCTTTCCCAGTTTGCATTGCCACTCTTTATTGTACGGTTTTGAATAAAACTCAGATTGACCAATACTAATAGCTCTAGCCACTGAGTCCAGTCCTTTCGGTTGTCCTCTTCTAGGCTTCTTAATCTTGAGGCTTTGACAATTACCACAAACAAAATGCACAACCAGATATTTGACTATTTTTGATAGGATATAGTACATACTACTTGTATTCTGCACAGCCCCATGCAGAACTATGCACAATGAAAGAGGATGTTGGTGATGAGAGTTTGGAACTTGGACGTTCCTCACACCTCAGTCAGAAGTGAACCCACAATCCCCTGAACGACTAGCTAGTGTCTCATTAGGTCCCCGAACCCCCACCCGAAGATACCCAATGATTATGATTCCACAACCCAGAACATAACACACTTTCGCTCACTCACTCGTGTAAGTCCACCACCACCACCACACCAAATACCACATAGTCTATGTGTAAGTTCAAAAGGTTTATTTTCAAATGACAACTTCTGTAGGTTGTTCTATAAAATTCAGTGTACTCCAGCCAGCTCCAACAGCAAAATGCATAAGATTAAAACAATAAAAATTGTTGCAACAAGTGCATGATGATATAAGACAAAAGATCTGTGTGAATTCTGGGCGACTCCTCACCGTAGAACGTAGAATTACTGGTTACATGCATCATTCATAAGCTCTGCAAATCTCTGGTTCGTACTCGTAGAAGGGAATCCTCTGCCTGAGAAAAATGGTGCGTGTTAAATTTAATGCAAGCATTTGTCAGTCCTGCCAAAAAACTGTAACATGTTACCTATGGCTAAGTAATACGGACTAACGGAACTCCATAACAAAGTGGCTTGTTTTCCGACCTCTTGTACGCAACGCTCAGACAGTAGCTGTATGTGCTCATGTGGGCTCAAAAGGCGTCTTACTGTTACTGCACAACAAGCTGCGAGGTAACATGCGCAAAAGACATGAAGCGAAAAATGGTTGCATGGCTCAGGCTAACTTTGCAAAGAGTAGAGTATAGTATAATAATGACCTTAGGGACCATAATAACACTACTAGTGTCTGTCTACTGACTGTACTCTAGTACCCGATTTGGACTATTGAATGTGATTTATAATAATAAATATGTATTAACCTTTTTTCAATCTTGCTAGTGAAAAATAATAAATAGGGGGAGGTGTACAGGCATCTAAAAATGTGTCATGTTTTTGCTAGGCGTACTACCGACCACCAGTGCCGGTGGGGCCAGCGGCGATGGCGTTGCGGCCATTCCGGAGGGGGCAGGAGATACAGGGGGTGAGCCAGCAGCAGTGGCGGGCGGTGGTAAGTTATATTCATGACTTATTGACATTGCACTAGCTGGAAGGGTGTGTGGAGTGGACTTCACTCACTGTACTGTTGTTGAGACTTATTAGGTATGAAGTTGTAGTGAACATTATACAACGGTTAATAAAGAAGACACCCTTTACTTAGCAGCATGAGCAATGCAGTACCAATAGCATTACCAGCGTGACTTCATTAACCAATGGCCTCTTATATCTGACTCCAACTCAGCTGTGAAAGTTTTATGGAGGAGACTAAAAGTCAGATCAGATGACCTTGATGGATGTGTTGAACAAAAAGGGAAAGAAGGGTGGAAGGAGGAAGGGCGGGCGAGATTTAATATGATGACTGGCAGAGAAGGATACGTTGGAAGCATGGATAGGTGGCTGATAGGAATCAGATGCATGTGTTGTTGAAGGATGGGTGGAAGGTGAAAGAAGAATGGATGCCTGCCTGGGTGGGCGACACAGTATGGGTGGATACTGTGGATAGCAAGAATCATCAGCGGTGTTTGGGTGAAACTCAAAGCCAAGGCAAGCAACGGAGTGAGTGGACGCATGCGTTGTTGTTGGTGAAACAAAGTAAGGTTTGTGGAGAGATTAAGAAGAATGATTGACATTTACTTAGAATGGATGGATGCCTGTATGTATTCATCATAGACAGCATAGGTGGAGACTGTCACGGGATGCTCAGTTTTAGGGAATGTTAAAGAAACCGCGCCAGCGTACCAAAGCCGATGTGGGGAGGGGCAGGGTGGGGGTAGTAGTAAACAATGTATTACGCGGGCAAATACAGGTAACTTTACTGTAACATACAAATAAATAAAGTGAATTTCATTGTGCGCACTGCACCGCCAAATGGGATGCAGTGTGCGCAACAAAATTAGTTTCATTTATTTATATGTTTACTTACCTGTAATTGGCCGTAATCCATAGTTTACTACCCCCATCCTGCCCCTACCCACGCCACCGCCCGGCCAAACTCCCCGAGTCCCACCAACGACCGCTACTGACCTTATGTCGTTGTCCCATATAAAAGCAACGATCATTGGATCAGATATATAATCTGCCTTTTTGTAGTAGCCAAGGCACTGTGAAATTGAGCAATTGCCCTCCATGTAACAGAGAGAGTATGGCCAGTGCCACCCGTAATAGAAAAATACGAGCTTCCCCACCTGCAAACAGTAGTAAATCAAACTAATGTTACTCTGCGTCATGACTCGTATGTTTGTCTTGGCTTCAAGCATAGATGACCGAGCTGGCAATGCCGGCTACAACCAGGTTATGTCATTTCCCTAAACTAGAGATAAGAAGAACACTGGTGTACTGTGTACTGCTTGGAGTCCATAGTGCTAGTATAATGCCTGAAACTCCCACAAATGTTAGAGGCCGAGGAAGTGGGAGGATAGATAGATTATTACCACAAATGTTATGTACTGTGCTTCTTGCTAGTGCTACTGTGCCATTATGTGTTGAATTAATTTTGTGTTACTGTTTATGTAAGAGTACTGGTTACAACAATATTTTCTTTCTTTCTTTTCCCAAGACAAACCATCGCGGAAGGAGTTGGCAGTCAGGGCCCGGCGCCGGAAACTGGAGGCCATATGCCGGGAGTACCGGAGGCTGGTGGCTCTGGCGGAGGAGGAGGAGGAGGCGGCAGCAGCTGCAGCCTCGTCCGATGCCCCGGGCCCCATCCAGGCCCCAACTCCAGCGGTACGGCGCCGCGGTCTGATAGCCAGCCGCCGCAAATCATTACCAGCCAGCACTGCTGCTGTCCCCCATTGTGGATGCCACTGCAGGGCATTCCGCAAGAAGATTCTCCTCCGGATGGCACGGCAAGAGGAGCAAATGGAGGAGCGGGTGAAACTCCTGGTGGACAAACACCTTAAAGCCCGCCGATTATAACATCGAGGACCCTGTTGCTTTGCCCCTTTTTATTCCTTGTTTTGGTGGGTGGGAATTGGGCGTTGGGGTTTCGGGACATTCTTTGGACTTTTTTCGTTTTGGACATTGGTTGGGGTTAGGGAGAGGGGTGGGTCAGGTGTGGGATAGTTTATTTTTGTTAGGGTAATAAATTATATTTATACTTAAACATACAATGTTAATGTTTTGTGGGGGGTTACTGTTTTACGAATTAACGTCACATTGGTTTGCTTGCTGCTGCAGGGCCGCAGCCAGTGTTTGATTTAAATAATCTGCCGATGATGTATAACAAACAGATAGATGCGGTGCCCCTCACCGAGTTATTTGTCCTACTAGTATTCTACCTCCCACCAAACTTATCTTACCTGTGATTGATGATGACTACGTTCGGCACAGCGATGGCTGCATGGTTTCCATAGAGAATGTAGAAGATGCCATGGTTGTGGTGGTAGTACTAGAGTAGACACTGGCAGTAGCATTTGCTAAAAAAATTTAAAAAAGAGACAGTCACTTGCCTGAGAAAAACTGTGGGAGGAGTAGTCGAACGAAGTGAAATACAGTACAGAAGACAACTGCCAAACAAACAATATTGCAGTTGCAACTGCTAAAGTCAAATTAAACATAATGGTGGCGGGGACAGCCTAGTACAAGAAGTTATAAACTGCAGTTGTGCTGTCGAGTGAGTCACTTAACTTAACACAATCGTAATTCGTAACCTTTACTGCTGTGTGGTAGGAGTTTGATGATTAATGCAATCAATGACGGCAATTAATTATGATGTACTACTATTAGCCGTTGACGGCTTGCACAATGCACATAGACTGAGCATGGGTGGCCAAGCAGAAGAAGCTCCTCGCCCTGCCTTGCAATTGAATTAGTGTTGCTTTCACCACATCTGCCCCAGCAAGCGTGTGATCAATTGGTGTACATTTTATGTAGTCACATCACACCTCAATATAAATCACAGCCCGCGGGAAGAGGGTTAGGGTTTGATGAATGGATGGGAAGGGGGTTTGGGGAAAGGTTTGAAAATGAAAAACAGTATGCATGGACAACAAAAGCAAAGCGCAATCTTGGCAGACGACCATGATCTTATCCAAAAAATCAATAAAGCGAGAAAAGGGAAATGCATGCGTTAATGATGAAGATTAGATAACTTGATGGTTAATGAGTAGTACATAATAACTCCTACTAGACAATTAGACAGTACAGGGCACCAGTATATTCTATTTCTATGCAATTTGCCTTGCCTGTAATATGCCCTCAGAGACCCAAATTCCATGTTGTACTGGGCTTACTTGTAAAGATAGCAAAGACAATTAACAAACATTTGTAGGGATCAATTAGCAAACAAACACACAACACACAGTCCTAATGATTGCAGAGAAAAAAGGAATCAAATTAATTAAAAGATGAATGATGAATGATACTAAAGTTACTGTATTATCATGCTAAAATTGTGGAGTTGAATCTCGTCCTTCCTCTTGGTCCTATCTTCCATGGACGCTCCGCACATCAATCTTGGTGGCCTTCCTGATGCCGATTGGTAAGGTAAATGTGAGTTGTGTCTCCCAGTATAGCAAGCACAGGGTAAAGGCCGGCCTGTAACGTCTAGATGGAAAAACAAAAGGGGTATTGAGAAATCAATGAATAAAAAAAAAAAAAACATCAGTTACGGTGGAGTCCAAGAAGAGAAGAGAGAACACTTTCAGAGTGAGGCGGCTTGGATATATCGTGTAGATTCTGTTTACAGCATTAAGCTACAACAACAACAGGACAGAACAGGCCCACCACAGCACCAGCCCGTGACCCAACCTCCATTTACCTTAATTTTTGACATAGCCAGACAAAAGGCATACACAGCAACTTAGCATTTTCCTAATTAACTGACAAAATCAATGCTCCGCTGTCAGTCATCACTACACTCGACTAGACCACTACATGGACATGTAGGTCTGCTGTGTTTACTACTTTCTTGTTGAATTGTTGTGTTTATGTTTACCTTATGCCACTTCATGAAATGCAATTAGTCCTTGAATCATCTCCGATCCAACTGAATGACTGCGCGCGAAAAGATAGTATGGTCATCATCATGGTGTGGTACGTGTTGTCCAACTACAACTCAGTCTGTATTATTGACTCCGATTAAGTCCATATTCCATATTAAAAAATTGCAACAGATATTGGCCTGCACCTGCAGTAGTAGGAGTACAATTTGGTTATTAAACAACAAGAAAGGAAACATTGACTGTCACTTATTTACTTGAGTCACTTTGTAGATTAACTAGTAGAGTAGAGTTCGACTTCATGCACAACATCAACAACAAACAACAGCAATCGCTCAGAGTCTGCAAACATCCAATGCATTCCATCATTACCTGTCTTGCTCTTCTCTTTGGCTGTCAGATCATCAGATGCCTAGTGATGACATTTTTTTTTTGTTTTTGCGGGGCAGTGGCCTCATCATTATTACTCCAGTCCACATTCATTTTGAGTGTTAGGCGCTGTTTCGGTTTTCGTCGTATTCATCTGTGGCACCTTTGTCACAGTTTAAGTTGCTTCCCATGGTCAGCAGCACTGTGATGATGGTCCGCGGCCTGTGTAGTGCTCATTGCTGGTCATTTGAGTTTGCACAAATGTCAGCAAGTTTCTTCGAAGAGTCTATTGTCTTTCTCTGCCAAGTACCTTCTGTCCTGACAGTGAGGACCTTTGGATGCCTGCTGAGGCTGTAGCCTTCGGACACTGATGAGTTTCAGCTTGAAAACAAAACGGAGGATAGCTATAGTAGTCACGTTTCACTTCTAATGGAGGCGGGACTGGTAAAGGCAACATTTATTGTACTAATGTCTGGCTTGATGGAAATGTACTCGTGCGAGACAGGAAGATGAAGCAGGACTCTGAAGAGTGGACAGTTAAATGCACAGACGTGCAACTCCAATAGGGAAATAAAAAGAAGACGGTGGTGATGGTTTTGTTGTGATTTGATTTGAACCAGAAAGACAGATACACAGACACATAAAGGAAGGAAGAAAGCAACAATTTGAAAGCCTAGTTGTCAGGGAAGAGGAGCTCGTCCTCAAACTCTGGTGGTTCGGACAGAAGTAGGTCCTGTAACGCACTATTTACGTCATCCAAGTCGCTCTGCTCTTCCTGCTGTGATTCACGTATTTTGTAATCCGGTGGTATAAAGTGCTGATTCATTTTGATCATGGTTAACCTCTCCACGCTTTGGGCCGAGAGACTGGTCCTTTTCGAAGTTACAATGGCACCAGCAGCACTGAAAACACGCTCAGAAGAGACACTTGCGACAGGGGAAGCGAGATACTTTATCGCCAGCCTGCTGAGCACTGTCCATTGGCTTCTTTTCCCATACCAATACACCAATGGGTTTCCATCCATGAAGACCTCTGTTGGGTCATCCAGATAGGCCTGGACCATCCGCTCAATGTTAAGGGGTGCTCGGATGTGCTCGGCCGGTTTTGCCTTTGCATCAGCCCTGGACTTACCATACCCCTGCTGTAGAAACCAATCAGTTGCACATTGTGCTGCGGACGATCCTGTTCTTGATGTTATTGTTGGTGTAGGTGACTGCTGGGAGGCAAATGCACTGCCCTCAGGCTCCGAAGTATAACTTGACTCTGGATGCCCTGTAGTACTGGTTATGGCCTGTGGTGGGGGGCCTGTAATTAACAGCCGTTCACTTTCGAAAATAGTTGCTTCCTTAGCTATCAAAGTTTTGTAGTTGGCAACATCCACTTCCGAAAAAGGAATTACTGCCTTGCTGTTCAGAAATACTTTGTACCGTGGATCCAAAATTGTGGCACTAATGTAATGTGGTTGTGACAAAATTTTATTTTTAATCCTTGTATTTTCCGATAAGCGAGCGGCTAAGGTCTCCGCCAAATGATATGCGTCTTGTTTGTCATCCACACCTGTGTACGTTTCAGACACATCCTTCAGCTGTTGCTCTAGCATGTGCAACAATGGGATAGCTTGGCCCATAGTACAGTCCTCCCTGCTGACTTCACGTGTGAAGATCTCAAAAGGAAGTAGCATCTCAGTCAGGCATTTAATGAGGTCCCATTGAGCCATCTCAACGGTCATGCCTCTCACAGTAGGTTCCCCTATTCTTTGCATGACATAAGCATTGAGTGGTATGTACAGTTCAAACAGACGATCAAGCATATAATAAGTTGAGTTCCAACGTGTTGGCACCTCCTGGATGAGCGCTTTGACTGGCAGTTTATGCTCACGTTGAATGACCCTCAGCTGCTTCCGGGCTTTAAAAGAATGGCTGAAATGTGTGCATATTCTTCTGCAGGTGACCAGTAAGTTGCTGACTTTTGATTCATTTTTCAAAAAGTCTTGAACAACAATGTTAATGCAGTGTGCCAAACACGGGACCCTGAAATATCCACCATTGCGCATGGCCAAAACTACATTACTGCCGTTGTCCGTGGCAACAAAACCAATCGTAAGCCCTCTTGGGCGCAGCCACTCAAAGACCTTGGTGTTAAACTCTTCCAAAATGTTTGCAGCAGTATGAGATTTCTCCATGGCAAACATGGCTACAGTTGCATGTTTGCGAGTGGCATGAAAAATCTCTGCAGTATCAACACCAGCAGATAGCTGTTCTCTAACACCCACAAAACTGATCCAGTGTGCAGTGATGCACATGTAATCTGTGGCTTGGCAACTGGTCCACATGTCTGTAGTCAGGTGGATACTGTGAACAGCACTCTGCTTCAAGGCCTTTCCTAGCAATTCCAGCACGTCGTGATGTAGTGCTGGAACTGCAACTCTGGCAAAATAGTAGCGGCTGGGAACATGCCATTTTGGGCAGATGGTTGACACAAATTCCACAAAACCCAACCCTTCAACAAAAGAAAAAGGGAGAAGGTCCAGTGCTAACATTTTAGCCAGCTTCGCATTGTACAAACGTGCTATTGGGTGGTTGCGTTCGTACTGCCCCTCACCCCCAAACATGCTGATAATGGTAGGCTGCATGGTTTTCCTTTCTCTTAGGCTCAACGCACTTTTTGGTAGTGCGGACCTGGTACTTCTTGGTGTCTCCGGCTGACTCTTACTCTTGTGCCACTGAGATGTTGCTGAAGATGTGTGCAACGTTAAGACTGCACTGCTGGGGTCAGGGACACCTTGTGTACCACTAGTGAGAATGTCTCCCTGTCCTTCCTCTTCCACCGTGATCGGATCTTCTTCTACTCCTTTATCCCCACCAACACCAGTGGTTGCCGTTTTTTTTCTGTCGCGAAGGTGGTCCTCCCAGCTGATCAAGTGGTGTTTTTTCAGATGGGTCATTTGGCCTCCGGTACCATAGTTTGTACCAAGCTTACCACGACTAACAGAGGTATTACAAATGGAGCATATAGCAATGTTCTCCTCCTTTTCGCTAACCGTAAAGAAGTCCCAAACTGGGGAGCTTAACTTTGGCCTCCTGCTGGAGGTGCCACTTCCAATGCCGGATGATCTGTAGGGTGTGTGTTGAATTTGACTCTGTGCTGCTGTACCACTACCTACTCCTACAGAGGTGGTGGTTGTGCTGGATGTAGGTCGCTGCCGGGCCTTTGCTAATGCAAATATGGAAGCTGTAGGTCGTGTTGGTGTTACCTGTGGAGGTATGCGTGCTACATCCCTCGCAGCGATTTTGGATAGAGTAAGAATGTTGGTCTCCATCTCCTCGGGGCCGGGAGTGATGTTCATGATGACTGGCTCGTCGTCATCATCATCATCATCTTGCTGTTCTACATCGACCTCCATAAGTGTAAGGCTTTCTGGAACCTTCCTTTTCCCTAGCTTGGTCTTGGAACGTGGCTCCCTCTCAGACTCAGTTTGAGGCTTCCAAGTGGCATCTAGATCATCAGAAGGGGGCTTGGCGAAGAACTCGATGGACTACCCCTCCTTTTCCTTGCTGGGGATTTGGAAGACAATGGATCTTCTGAATGAGTGGCTTCTTCTTCTACCTCTGCATGAGGCTCAATTTCCTGAACTGCCCCTACTTCAGGAGGAACAACAACTACTATTGCGGGCGGTGGTTGCGGCTGTTGTTGTTGACCACTTATCTGCTGTGTTTCCTCCTGCGTTGATTGGGTACTACTTTGAGATAGCGATAAGTTTATCTCCGGCTCAGCATCACTGCTTTCCACCATTAGGCTGGCTACCTCTTCTCCACTCATGTGCTTGGCCCTGGGTTGGTGGGTTGGGTCCACTGATGCGGATGTGCTGCCCCCAGCTTGCCCCCCGGACACCGCTGCTGCAGGCGCAATTTTTTTTCTCCCAAAAAGGTACTGGCCGGCACACCAGACTTCAGTGTCACTTGCTTCTTCTGTTCCTTCTTCTTCTCAATAGCAACTTTCTTGGTACTGGAGGACCTGGTACCTGCTTTCTTTGGGCCCATCTTCTTCAGATGTCAGCAGCACTCAGTTGCAGAGATGTCTGGTCAGTCAGGTCACACGTCACGTTGTGTGTCCAGCAGCAGGATGTCTGTCTGGAAGTGCAACAGGCAATGTTGAGAGACACACCTCCTCCTCAGTCTTTGTGCACCTAAAAGCAAAAAAGGCAGAACATCAGTCAAACATAGCACAAATCAAACAAATAGAATATAGAACTTAGTGTGTGGTGGCCTCAATTATTAAATTTCAGAAACTCTTCCAACAACAACACACAGTGTAGCCATTTGTGAGACGTTGACAACAAGGCCAGGGCTTTCCTGGCTACTGTACACTCTGGAAGAATAAGAATATTAAAGAACTAAAACTAAAATGTACTGGAGCATGTTTGGCCTAAATTTGTGCATCACGTCACGTGTGATGTATTATATAGCAGCATCAGGGAGCTGCAGCTGGCAATGGGGATGGATTTGGCAGCAGTAAAACAAGAGGAAAAATGGAAAGACACGCAGGCCTATTTGGCAAAAACAGCACACTAATAACTACCACAACAAAATGGCCCCCAGAAACATGGTGACTCACAGGCACAAGGCACGGCAAACAATGAACTCAAGCAGGCCTATATATGGGCAGACAAAGGATGCCTTATAAAACACACACCGCTTTCATGCAAAAACAAAAATCCACATGGCTAAAAACACTTTGGAAAGTTAGACAACCACTACAACAACACTATTATAATGACAGTACACACGCAAAAAATGCATTTATTTACCACACCCAATAAGTGAAATAGTCAGACCCTCCAAAAAAAGCCAGATTTCGGAATTCAATTTAATCTATTCAATGCCATCTAGGGCCTAAATGATGCCAAAGTTACACAGACTACACAGAAACAGTTTTATGCACCCATGGTGACTACCTCTGGGCCTACTGGCATACTGGGCCGCAAGCTTGGAGGCCTATGGCAAAAGCACAGTGGCTGGTTTAACAAAATGGCCGCCGCCCACATGTCCAGGCCACCCAAAATAACAAAAAGTGAAGACAAAGGACAGGACCAGGCAGTTGGAGACTGTGGGAAACTTGCTACCTCTTGGAAAAAATTGTAAAACAAAGAAAAAATGACTCCTTGATCACCAAACTACATCTAAATGACAACCTGAGGAGTTTTTTGTGCAAAATGAACTAAATCAACATTTTCGAGAAGGTTTACTGATGCTCGAGAGATATTGTTCGCCAGATTGTAAATCCTGCGTGTTCGGCATCGCGATCGTCACAAATTGTCGTTATCGCGCGCGCGAAAACGTACATTGAGCGCGCGAAGAAGTTAAAAAGTGTAAGTCCGCGTTGTCGCGCAGTGCGGACTTGCCCAAAGTCCGCGAGCTGAAGGCCCAGGGTTACCTACTGGCTGAAAAGGCCTATTTATTTAACAAACACCACAAAAAAGAAAATACGCTCCAAAAACCACTTTTACAAATTAAAAACAATGCCATCCATGGCCTCAATTATGTTACAATTCAACAGACAACAAAAAACAGTTTTTATGCACCCATGAGGATGACTACCGCCGGGCCTACTGCCACACTAGGCCGCAAGCTTTGAGGCCTATGGCAAAAGCACAGTGGCTGTTCACACAAAATGGCCGCCAACAACAACAAGAAAAGGAAGACAAGACAGACAATGCAGGCCTAAGGCAAAAGCACAATGCCTGGCTTCACAAAATGGCTGCCACCCACATGGCCAGGCCACCCAAAATAACAAAAAGTGAAGACAAAGGACAGGACCAGGCAGTTGGAGACTGTGGGAAACTTGCTACCTCTTGGAAAAAATTGTAAAACAAAGAAAAAATGACTCCTTGATCGCCAAACTACATCTAAATGACAACCTGAGGAGTTTTTTGTGCAAAATGAACTAAATCAACAGTTTCGAGAAGGTTTAATGATGCTCGAGAGATATTGTTCGCCAGATTGTAAATCCTGCGTGTTCGGCATCGCGATCGTCACAAATTGTCGTTATCGCGCGCGCGAAAACGTACATTGAGCGCGCGAAGAAGTTAAAAAGTGTAAGTCCGCGTTGTCGCGCAGTGCGGACTTGCACAAAGTCCGCGAGCTGAAGGCCCAGGGTTACCTACTGGCTGAAAAGGCCTATTTATTTAACAAACACCACAAAAAATAAAATACGCTCCAAAAACCACTTTTACCAATTAAAAACAATGCCATCCATGGCCTCAATTATGTTACAATTCAACAGACAACACAAAACAGTTTTTATGCACCCATGAGGATGACTACCGCCGGGCCTACTGCCACACTAGGCCGCAACAAGCTTTGAGGCCTATGGCAAAAGCACAGTGGCTGTTCACACAAAATGGCCGCCAACAACAACAAGAAAAGGAAGACAAGACAGACAATGCAGGCCTAAGGCAAAAGCACAATGCCTGGCTTCACAAAATGGCTGCCACCCACATGGCCAGGCCACCCAAAATAACAAAAAGTGAAGAAAAAGGACAGGACCAGGCAGTTGGAGACTCTGGGAAACTTGCTACCTCTTGGAACAAATTGTAAAACAAAAAAAAAATGACTCCTTCATCACCAAACTACATCTAAATGACAACCTGAGGAGTTTTTTGTGCAAAATGAACTAAATCAACATTTTCGAGAAGGTTTAATGATGCTCGAGAGATATTGTTCGCCAGATTGTAAATCCTGCGTGTTCGGCATCGCGATCGTCACAAATTGTCGTTATTGCGCGCGCGAAAACGTACATTGAGCGCGCGAAGAAGTTAAAAAGTGTAAGTCCGCGTTGTCGCGCAGTGCGGACTTGCCCAAAGTCCGCGAGCTGAAGGCCCAGGGTTACCTACTGGCTGAAAAGGCCTATTTATTTAACAAACACCACAAAAAAGAAAATACGCTCAAAAAACCACTTTTACCAATTAAAAACAATGCCATCCATGGCCTCAATTATGTTACAATTCAACAGACAACAAAAAACAGTTTTTATGCACCCATGAGGATGACTACCGCCGGGCCTACTGCCACACTAGGCCGCAACAAGCTTTGAGGCCTATGGCAAAAGCACAGTGGCTGTTCACACAAAATGGCCGCCAACAACAACAAGAAAAGGAAGACAAGACAGACAATGCAGGCCTATGGCAAAAGCACAATGCCTGGCTTCACAAAATGGCTGCCACCCACATGGCCAGGCCACCCAAAATAACAAAAAGTGAAGACAAAGGACAGGACCAGGCAGTTGGAGACTCTGGGAAACTTGCTACCTCTTGGAAAAAATTGTAAAACCAAACAAAAATGACTCCTTGATCACCAAACTACATCTAAATGACAACCTGAGGAGTTTTTTGTGCAAAATGAACTAAATCAACATTTTCGAGAAGGTTTAATGATGCTCGAGAGATATTGTTCGCCAGATTGTAAATTCTGCGTGTTCGGCATCGCGATCGTCATAAATTGTCATTATCGCGCGCGCGAAAACGTACATTGAGCGCGCGAAGAAGTTAAAAAGTGCAAGTCCGCGTTGTCGCGCAGTGCGGACTTGCCCAAAGTCCGCGAGCTGAACGCCCAGGGTTACCTACTGGCTGAAAAGGCCTATTTATTTAACAAACACCACAAAAAATAAAATACACCCCAAAAACCACTTTTACCAATTCAAAAGTAAACAAGGCCATCCATGGATGCCCGGCCTACATGATGTTTAAACTTTAAATTCAACAGACATCACAGAAACCTGCACCCATGGGTACCTCGGGCTCTAGTCTGGGCCTACTGGCTGAAATTCCAATCAAAGAAAAACAACTAGGCCCCTGCAGAAACTACAGGCCACAACAATACATTTAAAAAAATATGGAAATCCCCCAAAAAATGTAGGTACAAACAAGCCCCAATCAAACAAACAAGTACACCAATTCTCCAACTTACTTGTAAAATCTCAAATCCAAGAGTCCTCAAATCCAATCCAATGATATGATGCAGCAGACAGACACAAAAAGTGATCCTTCCAGGTCAAAATCAAAATGCAAGTGAACAGCACATGGACAAAACACTGGGAGGAGCCTGCTGGACAGGAACAGGAAGTTTGAGAATCAGGGGCACTTCCTTCCTCTTGGAAAAAGAGAAAAAGGACTCCTTGCTCACCAAACTACATCTCTAAATGACAACCTGAGGAGTTTTTTGTGCAAAATGAACGAATTCATCTTTTTCGAGAAGGTTTTATGATGCTCGAGATATATTCATCGCCAGAATGTAGTTTCTTCGTGTTCGGGATCGCGATCTTACCAACACTGCCGCCGGAAGTCAGATCGCGCGTCCGAATGACGTGTTCGCGGTCGCACACTCTCGCGGGAACTTGCGGCCGGATTCCAAATCTCGTGGCGCCCGCGAACGGATAGGAAGTCGCGTCGGCGAACGCAGAATCACGGTAGGTCGTTACCGCGCGCGCGAGAACGTATATTGAGCGCGCGATGAAGAAAAACAGCTACGCTACGCCGCAAATTGCGTAGCGCACGGTAGCTTCGCGTTCTACGCGAATCGCGAAGTTACCGCAACTTCGCAGGCTTCGCGAGCGTAGCGAATTTCACCGCCCAGGCTTATAAATGAAGTAATAGAGAAATATCACAATAGAATGTAATGCTTAAATAAAATGTTAACCCATTAACATTTTTTTACTCATACTATAAGGAAGGATGTGGGGCTGAATAATCCTTCATTGGGGTTGATTTTTCTCTTTTATATAGTTCATTGTCTAGTTAACATACAATGTATTTCATTAGAACCTTAGAAATGCTTCCAGGGAAAGAAGGTCTGAATCAAAAGCCCTCATATGTAGCCACAATTCAAATTTTGTTTCACAACTCATGATAACTGTCTGTAGTCCTTTGTTCAATACCAGGGAAAGGAAGAGGAGAGACTTTTCTCAGAAAAATCCTGAAAGCTGATTGGATGAGAGGAGAACAAGAGGCAACATGTACTGCAACATTTTTTTTAACTATTTATATTAGTGCATGTTCCTAGAGTGAGTAAGCTTAATTCCTTTACAAATGGCTTCCCAGATGCTTTTTTCCAGATGCCCTTTTCTAGATGCTGTACCCTCTCCAATACCCTCTCCCGAGGCTGAGTGCTAAAGGCTTCATGATGAATGTAGAAAGCTGGTTTATAATTTTTGAAGATATTGCTGACTGTGGTTTGCTACTGCTACTGCATGATTATTTTCCTCATTTCCCTGAGACTCTATTGAGTTTCATAAACTTCTCTTCATGGGAAATTATGCTGGTATTGATTCATTGGAGCTAATTTCACCGCCGCCGCCAACACTGCTGCTGTTTCCCCCTTGCTGGGGGTGGAGGAAAGCTGACACCGGGTGACTGGGAGGAAGCGGACTACACCTCCCAGCGCCCCTTGCGGCCCCGCGAGCCCCGCTAACGCTGCCAGCACCTGAAGCGCCAGGAGGAGCCTACATAAGCACACCGGTGCTCCCGCAGCGCGGGAGCTAATTTCACCGCCGCCGCCAACACTGCTGCTGTTTCCCCCTTGCTGGGGGTGGAGGAAAGCTGACACCGGGTGACTGGGAGGAAGCGGACTACACCTCCCAGAGCCCCTTGCGGCCCCGCGAGCCCCGTTAGCGCTGCCAGCACCTGAAGCGCCAGGAGGCGCCTACATAAGCACACCGGTGCTCCCGCAGCGCGGGACCTAATTTCACCGCCGCTGCCAACATTGCTGCTGTTTCCCCCTTGCTGGGGGTGGAGGAAAGCTGACACCGGGTGACTGGGAGGAAGCGGACTACACCTCCCAGCACCCCTTGTGGCCCCGCTAACACTGCCAGCACCTGAAGCGCCAGGAGGCGCCTACATAAGAACACCGGTGCTCCCGCAGCGCGGGACGTGCGTGGGAGTGCCCAGGTTGCGCCCGGGCCAAGGGCGGGCCCATCTGTGCCCGTCCGAGACCGGTCAAGGCTGGGCTGGGCCACCCCTCTTTGAAGCAGCATCTGGAATCAGTGTCAAGACGGGTGAGTGCCCCATCGTTCAACAATAACCTCATTGAGATTATCCTGTTTTGATACCTACATAACCCCACCACGAACAGGCATTATAGGAAAACGCACTACGCTACCGCCAGCACACCCATTAACCGCTAGCATCGACAGTATGCTTGAGAGGGCGGTCAGTATTGTCTCAGGCGAGATAGAACTTACAGAGCGGCGCTTGTCCCTGGATATTGAGGGGCGGGCGGCTATCTCAAATCTCAGAGGTGTCCTAGCAGACCGCACTCCAGAATTACCTTTGTCCCAACTCCGTGGGCTTGAAACCGACAAATCCCCTACTGCAAGTGGGAGCACTAGCGGGCCGGACTTAATTGAGTCAGCCGAGTCACACCCGATCACTAATACTGCCACATATGTAGGAATCCCTGTGGCCAAACGGAAGAGAAAGGCTGGGAAACCCACCTGCACTAAAAGGAAGCAGCCCATTCTTACCACCCCCGCATGAACCTGTCTCTCTGCTTGGGTACAACCATCTTTAATTAATGACAATGATAACCCAGAAGTTTCCGACTCTCCTGTGACAACACTGACAACAAAGCTGAGTTGCTCAATTAGCACTCAGACTGAGGCAACACCTTGTAATGAGAGCTGCAGGGACGTCATTGCCGCATTACTGTATAAACAAGTTAATGAACTCTTGGAGAAAAAACTTGCCCCACTTAAGGCGTGCATAGACAACCTGGCTTTAATTATAGGGGGGGCCGGTCATCCGACAGGGAATGTACAAATGTCCACCACTACCAAGGGAGGAGGTGGGGGCACTAAGGGTGTAACAACGAGCACACCGACTCACGTCTCACTTGGAATTCAACCCCCTAATGTTAGAGCTATCACCTCTGTAAGTAACCCACGTGTGTCACTAGATCAAACTTTGCCCTGCCCCCAATCAAATCCAGGCAAGCATGGCATTGCACCCACTGGTAATCACTCCACCACCACACGCACCCATCTTAGACAGGAGAATGCAAATGGCCCGAGTCGACCTAACAGAGCAGTTCAGAACCCATTGATTGGCAGCACTAGTAGTAACGTTTTATCCATCATAAATAGTAATTCCCCGGCAGCTAACCAAGATGTCTTGAGTCTGCCGCCTGCTGCATGTCCCTATGTGCTGGTCTTGGCAGGGGTACCAACATTAAAAAAGGACCAGCACGAGTCATGGGTTCAATTACGCAATAAATGTGTAGACTGGCTATCAAGGAATAAGAGCTTCCAGGTATCTGATATGAAGGACATTATCATGGTACGCAGAGTCAGGTGGGTTGGCGCATCCATAAAGAACATCGAAGGGGACTGCGTTGTAATTAATTTTCGCAGGCCAGCTTTGGTGAGATACCTATTAAGGCCCTGTGAGTCTGAAACATTCAAGAGCTCCAACATAGGCTCACTACCTCTTGGTTATTTTTATAAGCCAAACCACGGGCCCTGTTCCAACGTGATCCTTCCAACTCACACTTCAAATAGGTTTCAGGCACTATCTGGTTTGGACACGCAAGACTGACTACCTCCTCTTGCGGTAGCTTTTGTCCTCGCAGACAGCTTTCTCCACTCTACGGATGCGGAAGCGTCCATCTCTGATGTTAGTACCTCCCATTCCATCGACATTAGTCCCTCCAATCGCATTGCACCCTGCCCTCCAACTCAATTAGCGCGGGCTAACTTAGTTAACTCCTGTCCCACCCTGACTATTACTGATGATGCTATGACGAAGGTTCTTTCTTGGAACATAGCGGGCCTAAGGTAAAAAAAGGGTGACATTTCCTGGGAAAATTTCCTTGCCACACACCACATTATTGCTGTACAAGAAACATGGGAGTCCACTGACCATTTCTATCTGGGTGGATTCATATCATTCTGCAAACTTGCTACTCCATCAAACATGGGTAGAGCCAGGGGGGGTCTTCTTTTAATGTTTAGTCTTAAATTTTCTTATAGTGCCAAGTTGATTAACTCTTGTTGGTCCCATGTTCTAGCTGTGGAATTGTCAGGGAAGAATTTACCAACCCTATTAGTGGTACATTTTTATAATTCTTTCACTAGAACTAATGAGATCGAGCATCTAATGGCACTAGAGGGTTTTTTGGCAAGCTATGGTGAAGGAACAGAAGCCTACTATGATATATTAATTCTGGGAGATTTTAACACTCGCATCTGCCCCCTTAATTGTTCATCAATGCTGGAGGAGGAAGACGGCCTGCAGGGGCAAAATCACTTTGAACATACTCCGTCTTGCTCCTTCCTGGAAGGCCTCCTATCAGCTTACAACCTGAATTGCTTACAACAATCAGATAGGTCAGCATTGGTATCCACCTATGTGGGCCATGGCCGTCAAAGCATAATTGACCATATTCTGCTATCCTCCCCATTAACAACAGCCGTAAAGAGCCTAAGTGTCACCAGAAACTGCTTTAGCGACCATAATCCATTAATATTGGATCTTCACCTTCAAGCTGCCCTCAAGGGAAGGGTCACAAGTCAAGTTACTAACAAAAACATTAGCCTTAAAGACCAAGCACGTAGAGTGAGGTGGGAAAGGATCACCCCCGAAAGTTTTATTGATAATCTGTACACTACTCATGCCTTGGAGTTCAAAGTGTGTCTAGATCAGGAATCTCATGCCAGATCCATTCTAGATGCCTTTGAACTAATTGCTAAACAGGTTGCTTCTAATCTATCCACTACGACCAGAGCAAGGTGTCCAAAACTAAAAGGTGGTTTGACGATACCTGCGTGGCTACCCATAAGGAGCTCATGCAGGTCCTCAAGCACAAACCGAGGGAGGCAACATTAGTCAAGAATAGTAGGAAGGTCTACAAACTTGCAGTCCAGAGTAAGAAAAAACAGTTAAGGGAGATGGCCTGGGAGGAGCTTAGCCAAGCCAGTGTGCTGACCAATAGCTCTAAATTTTGGTCTGTTGTTAACAGCTCTCTTTTTGTCGACACACCAAATTCCAGTAGAGATTGCTTAGTTCCCGCAGAAAAATGGGTCCAGCACTTTGGTAAAGTTTACAGTGATGCCAACTTAGGGGACTCCGTGGGACAAACCGTTCCCGGATTAGTAGGTTCCCCCCTTATTTTTAATATGGATGAAGTCTACAAAGCCATCATTTCAACCTCAGGTGGAAAGGCACCTGGCCCTGATGGAGTACCGGCTGACCTTTATAAGGCAGACCCAAAAGTCTGGGCTAAGATCTTAACACATGTCTTTAACGCAGCTTGTCTGTCCAGTTTTCCTCTATCATGGGCAAAGGCGGTGATTATCCCCATTTTCAAAAAGGGCGCAAGGGATGACCCGGCATGTTATAGATCTATCTCGCTCCTTGATTCTGCGGTTAAATTATGGGAAAAGAAGTTTTGGAGCGCTTAACAGCCTGGCTTGATCATGCTAACATCGTCTCTCACCTCCAATATGGCTTCAGGCAGGGGAAAGGGACCTTGGATCAATGCCTCAACCTTCACTTGGTGATTGGAAAGTATACTGTTGCCAAGGGAGGGGACTTACACCTGGCTTTTATGGACCTAACCTCAGCCTTTGACCTTGTCAATAGGTCTAAGCTGTGGTTGATCCTTCACGACATGGGCCTAGATGCTGATTTGATCTCCTTTTTGACTACCGCCCACGAAAACACAACGGCTGCGGTACGCTTTAATAAAGATGGGAGCCTGACTGACTCATGGGCAGTAAGAAGAGGGGTTCGGCAGGGATGCATATTGGCTCCTTTGCCGTTCACCCTCTACATTAATAAATTGGGGGACTCCTTAACATCCTGTTGTAAAGATATTCCAAGAGCCGGCACTAAAATGACCCCGCACTTCTGTACGCTGATGGCGCGTCTTAGTGTCCAGGACAGCAAGGGGGCTGCAACTACTTTTAAATTGTTTTATAGATTTTATGGACTCTCTGGATTTAACTACTAATTTAAAAAAATCGCATGCCATGACCATAGGCTCCCGGAAGGCATCCAAGGCCAAATTCTACTGTAAGGGGGGCGAGTTAACAAAAGTGTCTACGTTCCCATACTTAGGAGTACTTTTTGATGACCAATGCTCCTGGTGCGCTCAACGCGCACAAAAAAAGAATGTTTTGGCAGGGCAGCGGGGCTACATTAGATTTTGCAAAAAGAATAGGGTCGAAGCTGTTTCCTGCGCTCCTGAAGGCCTATAACGCAAAGTGTATCCCCATGGCCACTTACGGCAGCGACATCTGGGGCTATAAGGATGAGAAAGAAATTCAAGGGGCCGAGAATAACTTTATGCGCAAACTTCTCTCAGTCCCTGTAGCCACCCCAATTTTTAATCTACACGAGGAACTGGGAGAGGGTCATATCTCAGACCAGATTGCGGTTGCGCCGCTCTTACGTTGGTTGACAATTTGGGCTCAACCGACCCCAAACATAAATCAACTTATCATCCTAGATTGTCTAGCCCTGGAGAAGGCTTTACACATTCCCTGGCTGAAATATATTAAGGATCAGACCGAGAACCTTGGCTGCCCGGTCTATTTTTGACCCCCATCCCTCTGGGCAAGACCGCTATTAGAGCTTTTAAACAGCGGTTTTTAGACAGATGCCAAGCTCTAAGGGAGGAGAATGAACTAATCAAACCCTCAGTGAGAAGGTTTGCTACACTGAGCCTGGGCCAGCAGATGCAACCATATCTATCATATGTAAACAAAGCTTACCATCTTTTTGTCTTGACGAGATTCGGATTGAATATGGTTTCTTGGTTACTGGCTTTTCCGAAAGGCTACTCCTAACCTGATTTATCAAAACCCTGTCCCTGCGACAACTTCTCTGAGCAAGACACTCTCCATCTAATGTTCTTCTGCGCTCATTATGATTCCTTGCGCAGAAAGTTCATCCTCCCCCTGCTCAGAGGTTGCAATTTTGTTCAAGTAAGGCCGGCTCTGATTTATTTACAAATGCTAGCCTCACCTATAGTCTGTGCCGGGGTGGCAAGTTTTTTAATTGGGGCTATTAGACACAGGAATAGGCTGCCGTCGAGTTAGCTTTTCTGGTTACTGTGGCAGCGTAAATATGTTTCTTTGCTAAATAATGTAATATAATTTTGACGAGACGATAAGTTCGATCCCAAGATGCTGTCCTATTATTATTGTTATCATCTTTTTAACGCACGGCCACCATGGAAAGTGAATGTAGGGCTACTTTACCATGCAATGTTGTAATTTATCATTTTTACTACTAGGATGAACTGTGTTACAATGGGCTGTCTTTTTATTCATGTATATTTCTCTCATGAATATTATGATGATTTTGTTTTTAAACTGAATGTTTCTTTTTTACGATGGTTTGTATTTTAACAGGTTGTCATTTTAAAGAGGTGTGTCGCTTATGAATTTGACGTTAACATGAGTTTTCGATCGATTGTTCCTCTGTGCCATGGATAAACTGTTAATTACATTTTTGCACATGTTTCTACATAACTGTTACAAAGGCGGAAGACTGATTCCTTTGCTTAAATATTTAAGGTTTTTAAGATTATTGGAACATGATCTTTGTATAGATTATTATGCTGTCTTATAGAAATATTTTGCTGTGTACTTTTATGGCTTTAACCAGTCGAATAAAGTTGATTTTGAGTTTGAGTTTGAGTTTTGATTGATTGATTTTGAGCTTCATGCTCTATCTCACTCTTCTTCTCGAACTTGTATTCTTTATGGGTTCTGACTAACACCATTTTCACCCCATTTTTTAGAATAGGGATTCTTTCCTTTATGGAACGCGCTTGATGTTTTATTATATGTAATATGATTTTGATCTAACCATACTTTTTATCAATTTCTGTTAACTGACTGTGATATTGAACTAATCGAAAAAAGAGAAAGAGGTCTTACTAGACTTTAATGAAAATAAAAACCCTTGAAACTAATTTGAACTCTCATTATTGACTAAACTTTGAGAACTGGGAGTGGACTTTCTGCTCAACTTGACCTCATTGTTTTCCTGAGCTCTGGCTGGGGTTGGGACTATGTCCCCAGCCTTCCCTTTTCTAAGGAGGGTTATGGCAGCACTTGTCATGCTTAAAAGCGCAACAGCAGTCCCGCAGCGCAGGTTTCAGAACTGGGAGCAGCCTTTCTGCTTAACTTGGCCAGGTTGTTTTTCTGAGCCCTGGCTGGGGTGGGACCACGTTGCCCAGCCTCCCCTTGTCTAAGGAGGGGCATGGCAGCACTCATCACGCTTAAAAGCGGAACTGCAGTCCCTGCAGTGCGGGTTCCAGAACTGGAAGCGGACTTTCTGTTCAACTTGGCCGTGTGAGCCCTGGCTGGGGTGGGACTACATCCCTCAGCCTTCCCATGACTAAGGAGGGGCATGGCAGCACTCGTTGCACTTAAAAGCGCTACAGCAGTCCCACAGCACGGGTTCCAGACCTGCGAGCGGACTTTCTGCACAACTTGGCTGCATTGTTTTCCTGAGCCATGGCTGGGGTGGCCAAACTTCCTTGTCTAAGGAGGGGTGCGGCAGCACTGGTCACTCTTAAAAGCTCTACAGCAGTCCCACAGCACGGGGTCCAGAACTGGGAGTGGACTTTCACCTCAACTTTGCCACATTGTTTTCCTGAGCCCGGGTGAAGACACAGCCTGTCTACGCCCGTCATCACCCAGAAGAGACTGGGCTAGGCCACCCCTCATTTAAGTGTATTTTCTTTGGTGGGCTTGTAGGGGAATATGGGGAAATGAAAGAAGATTTCGATAGCCCCAGCAAATGGTACCACTCTTGTTGCGTTTCTGCAACTGGCATTAGGTGTTTTAAATGAAGAAATCGAATTACCCAAAAGACGCCTTTTGCTATCCTCCTCCTCATCCACTCACATTGCATTGGTGCAGGATCTGATCGGGCAACGATTGAGGCTCATACTACTGCCCAACAACCCACTTCTATTCTATTGCAATCAGAACTCCCCTTTACATACTATGGGAAACAAGGTATGTCTAAAGCCTAAAGGGGTAAAAGGATACATATGGAGGGATGAGTAAAATCTAATGGACAATGCCTGGCCACCAAGATTCGTGCACAGAATTCCACCCAAGATCTACCTAATAAAGAAATTGTGAAGGGTGAAGAAGGTGAATTGTCTTTTCCAGAGGGGTTTCACTCTATCATTCAGCCCATGCTAAAGGAAGTTATAAAAGAAGCACTAAATCTATTGATATGTCAACTAGATAAAATTTAGGAACAATTGTCATGTATCTTTTGCACCATTAAAGAGGGGTCTGTAGCAGGGCCCTCACAGCTTGGCATAGCAAAGTCATCTTTGAACCAATTGCAAAGGAGCGAAATCAGTCCACCAGATGCTCATACATGTTCATAAAACATGGGAATTAATAGTAACCCAGAGGTGAATGTCATGTAAGAGGGGTCCCAAACTGCGGAACATCAACCACTCGGATTGTCAGGGGTGACCACCATGGCCAACCACAAACATTTGTTAGGAACACAAGAAATAAAGAGAATTAGAAGTCTTCCCATGATCCTTTGGGCTCTAAGGTATTGCATTTGCCTCTGCAAGTGACCCCTTATGTAGTGATGTTAAAAGTTGTTCCCCCTTTAAGGAATAATGGGAAAGAAGATCACGAACAACTTAAGAACAAGGTGGTGCATTGGATAAATAAGAGTTCAAGAGGCAACAACACATCTCACGTTAAAATAATTCATGTCTGTAGCATATCTTGGGTTGACGTACAAAGGTGGCTGTGTCGTGGTCAACTTTAGAAGTGAGGTTGTGGTAAAAAATACTTTAATAGGGCTAAGTCACTTTGTCATTTCATATAGTGAGATTAAAGCTCTTGCTTTGGGATATTTTTGTAGGCCATCTAAGCTTTCTCCTCCCCTCCTTTATCCTCAAACTCTGCACTTTATTCAGTGCCTATATAAAGTAGATAGGAGACGATTTCTGATCTGGATCAAACAGACTGACTCCTCACTGTGGCATCACCTCTTGATCCCCTTCCTCCTTTACATGCAGAGACTAATGAAGTTGCCCTGAGTTCGACTCCAGCTATAGTGGGCTGCAGCATTATGTCCTGGAATATTGCTGGGGTTTGTTGAAAGCTTGAAAACCTGGATTGGATTGAATTCATAAGCTCAGGGATATGATATGCCTCCAGGAAACATGGATGATGGCAGAGTTTTATCTAAATGGCTACCATGCCTTTCATGAGTCTGCTCATCCCTTGCCCGTGGGAGGAGTCAAGGAAGGTTTAGCAACCTTTGTTACTGTTCATATCCCCTCCTCCCAGGTGGCAAAGATTTGGTCTTCTCCTTTCTTTTTGGTTATTTTACTGTCCAGCCTAAGGGAATATATTATGCTGGTGAATTTCTATAATAATAATATTAGACAATTGACATCGGAGGAGATTTACCCTTTTGACAACTTTGTGGCCTCTTTCCTCCTGTCAGCCAAGCGTAGAACCATGTTGTGCTGGGTTGGTTATTTTACTATCAGTCTATGCGAGCATAGTGGGGACCGGGTCTGTGGTTTTATGAATGGATTTGGGGAAAATCTGACACATTTTAAACACTCACCTTATGGGGTAACTTTGAATAGCCTTATTTTAAAGTATAACCTGGTCCTAGCAAACGACTTGGTTGATAGGGAGGTAAGCAGACTTCCAACCTTCACAGGATGCGATAAGGGGAGTTGCATTGACTTTTTTGAATTGTCTTCTGAATTGGCATGTTCCTTTGTGGACTATAAAGTTTTTATAAATTGTACGAGCGATCACAATCCTCTGCTTCTAGTTTTGAATCACCAGTTAAAGGATCCTATTGCACCCAAATACAGTAGTAGTGTGTATCCAAATAAGAAGGGCCTGAGAATAAAGTGGCAAAAGGTAAGTGCAGAACATTTCACCAGGCAGATTATTGGGCAGAACATGGACTTCATATCAACTTGTCTATCAGCATATACAAAAGGCCAAGTTGTACGAGAAGGCTTTGAGAGCTTGGGTAAAGCTATTCCAGACAACTTAATTACAGATAAGCCCTTAAGGGATAAGCCTTTGCATGGATGGTTTAATCAAGGATGTACTGTAGTCCATAGGAATATGAGGGCTCTTTTAAAAAAGAATCCTAGTCCAGCGGGGGAGACTAAAGTAGCAAGCAATTTGTATAAAGCAAGGATAGAGGGAAGGAAACAGGAGATCCAAGTGCTAGCATGGGAAGAACTTCAATTAGCAGCAACAGTTGGAGATAAGTTATTTTGGGATACAATTAATTGGCCTTTCTTTTCAGATAGTGCTACTCTAAAAACTGAGGCAGTGATCCCTGTGGAACTATGGGTGGCCCATTTTTCAGCTATTTTTCAATCTGAATCTACTCTCCTCCTTAGTACCATTTCAAATCAGGAATCAGATCTGTTTGGTCAAGGTTTCCAGGATTCTATGGCTAATATCGAAGTACAAGAAGTAATTAATGCCATTAATAAATGTGCAACAGGCAAAGCACCAGGTCCGGATGGGGTGCCTCCAGATAGATCTGTGGGCTCCTCTTCTAACTAATGTGTATAGAAATGTTGTTAAAGTACAAACCCTGAACTCCTGGAAAACCGCTATAATTATTCTGGTTTATAAAAAAAAAGGAGATCGTCATTATTCATCCTGCTATCGACCCATATCATTAATTGGTTCCAGCATAAAAATACTTGGTAGGGTCCTCTTGGCACAGCTGGAATAATGGGTTACTTAAAATAACATTTTGCCAAACCTCCAGTTTGGGTTTAATCCTGACTGGGCATAGTAGATCAGTGTCTATATCTCTACCTCATACATGAAAAATATGTTCAGGCAAAAAACGTATCACTTCATCTGGCATTTATTGAGCTTTCAAGTGCCTTTGCCCTTATAAAGCGTGGTAAATTGTGGTCAGTGATAGAATCTATGGGAATCAAACCTGAGCTTTTATTATGAATTAAATGCCTTTACCAGAACCTGACAGTCCAAGTTTGATATAGCCAAGCAGGGTGAAACCAGCCCCTATATTAAATCATTGTATAGAGTAAGACAGCGATGCATCCTTGCTCCATTTTTATTTCTGGTATATATATATATTATAAATGGAATCTCCAAATGTTTGGTGGAGGTAGGGAAGGACATTCCTTGTATAGGAAGGAATAAAATCCCTCTTTTACTCTATGCTGACTATGTAGTATTAATTGTGCATATAGCTAATGGCTTGCAAATTTTCTAATTTTATGGGTAACTTGGATCTCAGGGTGAATCTGTCCAAATCTTACATTATGACTTGCAGGCCATGTACCACTAAAACTTATGTCATGGGAAATTTAACCCTGGAAAAAGCAAATGTTTTTAATTACTTGGGAATTGTATTTACTTCCCCCTCTCAATGGAAATCGCTATTAACTACCAGGACACAGAGCCTTAAAAGCAATACAGAGGCAAATTTTAGATTTGCTAAAAAGTTGGGACAGAAGCTCATTAAAGAAATGCTTCATCTGCACAAAGCAAAACGTATTTCAGCAGGTGCATATGGGGTAGGCCTTTGGGGGTATGCACATGTGAATATTCTGCAGAAAGTCGAGAATTGTGTTTTACGTATATCATTAATGGTTCCCGAGGGCTCTGCAACATTGATTTGCCATGAAGAAGTAGGTCTCCCTTATCCGGAAGATATCTAGTTGCTAGCCCCACTGTTATTGTGGATCAAGTCTTGGCCAAATCCAGAAGGAGAGTTGGTCCGCACTTGTATTTTGGATTGTCCGGTACTGGAAGGGGTGGCACAAATCCCTTGGGTGACCTATTTAACCGCTTAACCGCGGCGGCAATTCACTGAAAAAACACAGGTTTCAGTGACGTTATAGTTAGGCTGACATTTCACTCGTACAAAACCAAAGAAATTCAGCCGTTATAGGTAGCTGAGCTAACTATAACTCGCGCCCCGCAATGCACTGCTGATGACGTCACATATTACATCACTCATGACATGATCAGTGACATCACTGATGACATCACTGATGACATATTAAATGACATCACTGATGACATAATTCAGTGACTGTGAGTGTTTCTAAAAAGTTTAAGAATGTTATATATATACGTCAAGGTGTATTGAAGAATGAGTGGGTGAATGAGTGTCTGTATGGATGATTTTTTGGGTGTGCGACTGATTGTATGAGTGAGTGATTAAATGTTTCTTAGTGAATGTATGGGTAAGTGACTAATCTGTGTGAATGTGTGTATAGTCTGTCAGTTGATGTGTAAGTGGCTGCATGGGTTGGTGAGTAGGTACATGAGTGTCTATATGGGTTATTGATTAGTTGTCTGAGTACCTGTATGGGTGCCTGAGTGTCTGTGTGGGTGGGTCAGGGGCTCTGTGACTCCCTGCATGGATGTATGAGTGGGTGAATTCCTGGGTGTATGGGTTTATGAGTGCGTCTGTGAGGGACGGTATGGTTGAGTGAGTGTGTGTATGGCTGTGTCAGTGAGTGAATGGATGTCTCAGTGGTATATTGGTGAGTAACTGCATATGTGAAAGGCAGTATATGTGAGTGTTGGAGTATATAAGTGACTGTATGTGTGAGTGAGTGAGTGTGAGAGTGGCTATGTGGGTGAGTGTCTGCTTGTGTCAGTGACTGTATAGGAGAGTAAGTATTTGTTAGTATCTGTACGAGTAGTGAGTGTGTGTGTTTCTGTATGGGTGAGTGAGTAGCTGTGTGATTGAGTGTTTGGGTGAGTGAGTAGGTGTGTGAGTAGCTCAATGGGTGACTGACGGTGCCTAAGTGGCTGTATGGGTGTATGAATGGATATATCAGTGTCTGTATTGGTGAGTGACTGGCTGTATGAGTACCTGTATGAGTACCTGTATGGGTGAGTGAGTGGATGCGTATGTAGACCTATGAATCAGTGAGTGGGTATGTATGTACTGGTATTGGTGTGTCAATAGTATCAAGAATGGTAGTCTGATATTTGGAGTGGGTGTATGAAAGGTTATATTGGGGTGTGAGTAGGGTCATCAGAGATTAAGTGGAGAAGACCCATCCCTTCCCTTACTACCCTTCCTCTGCCCTAATTAAGCCCCCGCCTCCTCTCACCCACTCCTACTTGGAGTCTTAATTTGCTCTCCACATCTTCCGGACATTCTGTAGTGAAATTTGAATATTGTATTTGATAGCTGCATCAATGTTTGCTCTGCCACCCTCCAATATGATGCCCTCACTCTTATACCCTTGACACCCCCCCCCCACATACTTCAATTAGCCCTCAGGGAACATGGAAGACAGGGGAGTGAATGGTATCACAAGGAATCCATTCAGCATAGGCTACATCTTTCAGTGGTGGGTTGAAGATTTATTATTGTATAAAATCTGAACAGGTCATAAATCTGGCTCCTGCTTTTGCACTTGGTTGAGAACGTTGTGGCCCACTCATAATCAAGACCTAAGTGTTGATCCATGAAAAAGCATAAAAGTTATTAGTAAGTGAACTGTTTTTTTTGGCTCTTTCTAACTCTGTTCCCCCTTGACAGAACTGAACCAAAAAACTGAAAGCACTGAAAGAAAGCTAGACCTGCAAAGTGTCAGCCACATTTTATACATATTCATCAATAGATGTGAAAGGACTTTTGCAGGTCTCAATTGCATGTGTTTTTCACCTCCCTTGTGCTGTTGATTTACACTCACAAAGCACTGATGCGTCTCACTGCAGCTATTAATGAGGGGGTTCCTCTTTCTTGTCCCCTTCATATTGAGATCCAGAATGGGTTGCAAAACCCCTTTTGAGATTCAGAAAGCCTTTTCTGAATTGCAGAAAGGGTTCAGCTCATCAGAAAATACAATCTATTTATCTGTTTACCTAGCTATCCTACACAGTGACAATTGCAGTTGTGGTTCACTCGCACTTCCCATTGAAAAGACATGTTTTTTTTCTGTCATCTTCAAACTCATATTGTTTTTTAAAAAAATTAGTTTTGTGCTGTGGACAAATAATTACCACAGTCATGGGAGGGCACCACAAGAGTAGCCTGACTCCAGGGGAGTGCTTCGGGTCACCCAGAGCTATGGAAGAATGCACCAAAACCCACCCAAAAAACAGCGTTAATGAGCAAAAATTTAAATTGTAATGAAAATCATATTTTAGCAGCATAAAGACACTATCTTCTGCTGATTATTACAAATTTCATTAGAATTGTGAGTTGTCACCAACAATAAACAAATAGAATATAGGAAAAAAGCAAACGATCCCATTCAAGCAAAAGAAGCTGCTGGGTGCAGTCCAACAAAGATTGTGCGCAAAGACAGTTGTTCACCTATAGCTTCGATTGGCTGATTATGGGCAGTTTGAGCTGGACAGTTCCTATTGGAGCAAAAACAATGTTAATTTGCATATCGCTGAGTCTAATCAAAGGTGGCATAGTGGGCAAATAATGTTGGACTGGAATTTGAGATGGAGTAATTGTCAATGGCCAAGAGTATTTCAAGCATTCCACCCATACCTTTTTTGTTTGCTACAGTGTGACACCCACTGATGCCTAGATGTGGGTCCTGTGTAGACTATGCCACTGGAACCAAGCTGCACCTGACTAAAAAGCCCCAATTAGGGCAAAACCGGTCTTGGGTTGCTTGTGCTTCAGCTCAGAGAAGCACTGACTGGGCAATTCAGGTTGGTCATTCATATTGGATCAGGATCAAGGCTGATTTGCATATGGCTGGGTGTAATCTGAGGTGGCATGCTGGGTAAAAGAACAATGGATGCAGCCCTGAATAATTTGCAATGACTGAGATTAATTCAAGCATTCCACCCATCACTTTTTAGTTTACTTCATGGCTGTATGGGTGCAAGACCTGGCCCCTCTTCCATCTCCTTTGGCTGTGAACAGCTTGGGTTTGCTGCAACCATGGACTGTGTCCTGTGCTCACTGTGCCAGTAGAACTGAGTCACGATTGACTGAAGAGGCCCAACTAGGATGAAACTAGACTTGGATTGATTGTGTTCTGGTTCAGAGGGGAAATTGTTTGGCAGATCCGGCTGGACTTTTCCTATTAGAACAGGACCAATGCTGAGTTGATATAGCTGGGTCTAATCTGAGGTAGCATAGTGGTCAAAAAAAGGATGGATTTGAATGCTACGCAAAGGGATTGCCAATGGCTAGACTATTTGCAAGAATTCCTGCCATCCCAATAAGCACATACATTTTTTTCAGGATTTTTTTTTTTGGGCGGGGGGTTAGGTTCTTAAACTGAAACTTTTAGGGTGTTAAACTGAACTCTTTAAAAACAATTGTATCTTTTATTACAACTTTTTTGTTTTTTTTCAATAGATAATTTGAACTTTTTTGTGTTACTTTTTAAATTCAATTGTCTGTAATCGAATTGCTCTATTACACTGCCAAAGAACCTCATTATAATTTTTGAGGTGATGGTCAAAATGTGAAAATTACTCTCAGGTTTTCTTCACCTGGTTGTATTACTTTTTTCTACGTCATGCAGTAGGTTGTAAATATCTTTATCTTCATGTCACTGTCTTCTTCCTGTGCTTATAGAAGTCAGCAGGTGCCGGTTCTTCCTTCTCTTCATTTTCTTGTCTCCTCTGCTGTACTTAAACCCAGAAGAACTTATTGGAATGAATTGTTCAAAGATGCTTCCCTGTGGTGCCAGATGAGTTAAGTCCTCTGTGAGTCAGTTGCAAAACTTGGATGCAGAAAGTACAAATGACTTTTCATGAATTCACATTCTTTCCTCTGTGGTGAGTAAAACTTCCACACCATGGACTTTCTTGATAGATGCTTACATCCTCTTAAAGTGACTGTTATTTCAAATGCATCTTCTTCAACAACCTCTGTTGATGGAGGCTCTGAACATGAGACTGCTGGCTTTGTAGTTAAGACATTGTCCTTGTGAAGATATTGAAATGGACTGTTCCAAATATGCTTCTGCGTCCTGCGTTTTTGAATACGTGGAGTCTATAACTAATCAGATGCCTCCCTTCACGTTTTTGATGTTCTAGGATTTAGGGATCCTCAGCTGTTACAGCAATAGAAACAATACTTCAGTACCACAACTATTTTTTGGGGTCAGTGACTTTCACACCATTGCAAAGGCTGGACTTCATTTTCAAGTTCCTAAAGTTCCAGAAACCCACTACATTTTTAAAAAGTTGTGTTCTGTATCAAAATTAGTTGTAATATGTTGCTTCAAGGTATGGGTTATCTAAGTCCATAAAGACAAGTCTGCGCTCCATTTCAATTTTCTATGTTTTAAACATTCTGGGTGGATCTGACATGTCTCAGATTTGTGGTACTGGTTCCCCATTCTGCAAACCTAAGATAAGACAGATCTTCCCATGCTTACTCCCTGGGATCCACAGAGGATCTGCTCATCCTTATGAACAATTGCAGAAATAGGATTGATTCCTGAAAATGTATTGGCCTGCATTCAAACAGTTCTTGACTTTTATGAACAGAACATTGCATTTCTTGCCAAAGGTATCTGAGTAGCTCTTTTTTGGGGAAGCAAATCTTTTTGTTCCTTTGCAGTGATGTCTGGACAAGGAGAAGAGGAGAGGGGAATTCCAGAGGTATATTGAGCGGAAGGAAATTAATAAGTAGAAGATGTTCAGACTGTGGATTCCAAGTCACCATCAGCCAATATTTTCTGAAAAGTTATCAGCATTCTACAGGGTGGAAAAATTGTTATCCAAGCAAGTGATCTGTTATTTGTGTGCCAAGAGGCTGAGCGGGGTAACCAAAGAAAATAATGCTTTGGCATTGTTGGACTTGGCCCTTTTTGCAGGGTCATCCCTAAACTTTTTGCCTTTCTCCTAGCCATTTTTCTGACATGGTGTTGGTGGTTTTAGGCCTCTGGGCACTTTAGCACTGCTGTCCAGTGTAAAGTGTGTGCGCTCTCTGTGTTAAATATGGTAAGATTGGTCTACACCTGTTTGGCCTATTTAATTTACCTGTCTGCCCCTTGTAGAGTGGTATCTCCTATACCCAGGGCTGGTAAATTAAATGCTACTGGTGGGCTTGCAGCGCTGATTGCGCCACCCACCAAAGTAGCCTTTCAAACCTATCTCAGGCCTCTGCCATCGCAGGGCCTGTGCGCGCAGTGTTACTGCAGCTGTGACGTGGCACCTAAAGTGTGTGCCATTTCCGTGACCCCCCTTTACTACATGTCAGTCACCCCTAAGGTAGGCCCTAGCTAGCCCTATGGGCAGGGTGCATTGTAGGTAAAAGATAGGACATGTACCTTAAGTGTGTGACATGTCCTGGTAGTGACAAACAGCCATTTTGGTTTCTCACTACTGTGGGGCTGCCCTCCCATAGGAATGCATTGGGGATTCCCTGATAAGTGTTTCAGTGGTAATTCCTGATATGAGAGGCGCAGCGTGGTCAAGTTTGGTATATTTGGAATAGTGATAATAAATGCTGCGCAATGGTGTGCGCAGATTTATTATAACTATTTTAGAAATGCCACTTTTAGAAGTTGGCATTTCTGTGTGCTATGTGTCTGCCTGCCTGATGTGAATTGCATGTCTGGCTTGTGAGTGACAGGGGCCGGTGAGGTGTGTGTGGCTCCAGGAGGGGACGGGTGAGTCAGCGCTAGGCTGAATGGGACATCTGCATCTGGAGTGGTGGGAGGAGAAATCCCTGGTCCCTGAATAGGATGGTGCCTGCCCTAGTGAAAGCTGGCTCCGCCCCCCTGTGGTGTGTCTAATGACGAGCCCCCACCTGACAAAGGGGAAGAGGAGCTTGGTAAACAGAGTGCTCCAGAACCAGTTCTAACTGGTTTCCCCAAGCCCTGTGCCAGGGCAGACAAAGGAAAACTAAGTATAAATGTAGGGGCTGTGACCCCATGGAGGGTGTGCTGTTCCTGGACCTTGGGGGGCTTGCTGCTGCTGGGGCCCAGGAGGAACCGCCATGTGGGCTTGCCTCCCGGCTGGAGGACCCTGTGTGCTGGCCTCCCTGGGCCCAGCTATGCCCCCTGAACCTTAAGGACTGTTATTCCTGCCTGCTGGATTCCTTGTGGGACATCAAGCGCCTCGTGAGCGCTATATTTAAATTTCCAGGGAGAAGAGGAGCATCTGTGGCTTGGCCTTGCAGCGCTGGGCTGCAACGGCATTGGGAGGGAATCCTGACGTGGGGATTCCCCTGCCCTGGGGCTGATTAGAGCAGGAGCCCACCCTGTGTTTGTGCCGCATTTATGCTTATGTGGAGAGCGGGTGCCCACCCTGCAATTGCGTGTTGCTGAGCGGGAGCCCACCCCGCTTTATTATTACTTAAAATGGCGGGTGCCCACCCCGCTTGCGCTTTACATTATTTGCGGGTGTCCACCCCACGTCCAATTGCTGGGAATCACCGCCGAGGCCCCGTTCGCAAAATGGAAAGTCAGGCACGTCTGCCTGGCCTGGGGCGGAGCCTACGGCCGGAAGGAAGAAGTCCCGAGAGGCGGCCGAGGCCGCATATGGCAGCGCGGGGCTCCCGTGAGCGAGGCAAACCCCGCATGCAGGAGGAAGACCGGTGCTGGTCCGCGGGGCTCTCGTAGTGAGCCCCGCGTAGTGCTGGCCTTGCCGAGAGAAGCTGCGGCCAGAGAGGAAGTCCCGGCCCCAGGAGAGGGACCTGGCGAAGAGGGGCCGAGTCGTCTGCCCAGAGAAGTCGCCGGAGGCCGAGAGCAGCGCCGGAGGAGTACAAAGGAGCCCCCGGACAGCCCCGGTGAGTGGGGCTGAGCTGATAGCCTTTAGTTGTTTTAGTGCTCCCTAGGCACGTTGAGTGCCCGTGCTGGTTTCTTTCTGCTCAGCTGCGCCGCACAAATGCGGGCAGCTGCAATGAGGGCGCATTCTTGTGATCCAGAGCCCCAGAGGGGGGCTCCAACATGCCAGTGTTCTTTTGGGCTACACAGCGGCGCCGCAGTTGCGGGCCGCTGCAACATTTTGGGCAATGTTATTTCTAGAGTCCCAGTGGGGGGCTCAGGAGGCACGGTAGTGCCAGGTGGCATTTGCTCAGCTGCACCGCAGTTGCGGGCAGCTGCAACGTTGGGGCAAGTTTTATTTGGTAAAGTCCCTGAGTGGGACAAGAGAGGCACAGTGAGTGCCAGGGCCTACAGTGATCTTCACAGCTGCACGGCAATTAGCGTCAGCTGCTACGTTTAGGCCAACAGTTCTTTGGGGGCAGTTTTGTAGGAGATAGGAGTGAGATACACTCCTCTGCCCCAGCGCAATTGCGCACGTGGATTCTGCTGCATTGGCAGCCGCCCTGACTGTGCGGGACATAGGGCATTTGAGCCCCAGTGGAAGGCCAGGTGGCCTGGGGGTCATTTCAGTGTTTAGGCTCCTGAGGGTTAGGATAATGTGTTTATGCCTAATGCGATATTTCGTAATGTGTTTATGCTAAGGAGGTTTGGGGCCTAACGTGTTACTGCCTAATGTCATGTTATGATGTTTGGGTGAGGACCTATTTGCATAAGGTGTTTATGCTGGTGAGGCCCATTGCGTAATGTGTTTATGCTGATGAGGTTTGGGCCTAATGTGGGTTTATGTCTAATGCTAATAGGATAATGCTTAGGTCATTTTGGTACCAGTAGCTACTGGTTGTGTTTTATATTTGCATTTACTTACCTGTTCTGATGGTTCTGACCGTGGCCCGATTAGCCTGGTCCTGTATATAATCCCCTGTGAATATTGCCTAGTGCCAGTTGGCACAGTGTATATGTGTGATTATGATTCTAATGTGTTTATGATAATACAAAGGCTATTTTTGATATAACCTTGTGTGGAGTTTCTTTTGTAGTGTGCCTAGTGTGTTGCTGCTGTGTGTGTGTTGCGCAAACGCTTTACACATTGTCTCTGGGATAAGCCTGACTGCTCGTGCCAAGCTACCAAGGGGGTGAGCAGGGGTTATCTTGGGTGTGTAACTCCCTTGCCCTGACTAGAGTGGTGGTTTCTGCCTGGCTTTGGTGCAAGCCTTAGCCAACCAGAAATCCCAGTTCTAACAGGCATGTTTTCAATGCAGAAGCACCTTAATACTAGGCATCAACAGCAGTTCAATGCTGAGAAGAAGAAAAGAGACAAGAGGCGAGTTTATATTCAGTGTTCCATTACAGCATCCCTCTTGGTGAAAGGATGCTTGAAGATGGCTTACAGGAGACACAAGAAGAGATGTATTGCTTCTTTGCAACTGTGGTATACATTACTTTCTGTGTTGAAAGGTCATATTGTGTGGTAAGCAAAGTGTAAGAGTGTGCGAAACTCAAATGCTTCTCTTCTGAGACATGTAAAAAATATTTTTTGTTTTTTTAACACACTTTCTTTCCCATTGTTTATGTTTTATTTTTGGTTGGTTTTCCCAAAAAAGTCAAACATAAAAAACATTTTTTTTTAAACAAGCAAAAGTAGCTTTTAAAACAACTTTCTTTGTTTAATAAGGAAAACCCCCATCTTCAGAGTCCCTACTCCATTGTGCTGCCCCTTCTTCTGTATTGCCACTGCCCTTAGTTGGTGCCCCTGCCCCTTCCACCTTCGTTCTCTGTGAGCATGCCCATGCTCACTCCCTTGCTGGCCTGTTCTGCTGCACCTTCCCTCTGTTGCTGCCCCTGCCCCCTTTTCTCTGTGTGCATGCATTTGCTGCCTCCCTTCCTGGTCCATTCTGCTGCCACTCACCCTGTGTTGCCACTGCCCTTCGTTGGTGCTGCTGCCCTCCTTCTCCCCCCATTCTCCATGTTTGTGCCTCATCCCCCCTTCCTGGTCCGTAGTGCTGCGACTACACCTTTACTGCCACTGTCCTCCATTAATGCCCCTTCCATTGCCCCCTTGTCTCCCATTGTTCTCTGAATTTGTGTGCTTGCCCCCTCCCTACCTGATTTGTTCTGCTGCCACTGTCCCTGTGCTGCCTCTCCCATCCATTGATGCACCTGCCACCCTCAAATGTGATCTACATGGTCATGCCTCCTTCCTCCCTAGTCTGTGGTGCTAACACTGCCATCCTTTGCTGCCCCTCCCCACCCCCATTCTTTGTGTGGGTGAATCTGTCCCCTTCCCTGGTCCATTGTGCTGCTACTGCCCCTCTGATGTCACTTCCCTCTATCACTGGACCTGCCTACCTGTCCCCCTGTTCTCCATTTATATGCACCTGCCCACTCCTTCCCTGGTCTGCTGTGTGGCCATTGTGCTGCCACTGCCCTCCATCGCTTGTCTGCCCCTGCTCCCCTCCCCCTGTCACCTGTTGTCAGTGTAGTTGCCCCTAGCCCCTCCCTCCATGGTCCCATCCAACACATATGACAGATTTCTATAAGCTTTTCATACTGGACAGTATTCAGCCAGGTTCACATATGCCCAATTTTCCATAATCTCTGTAATTGAAATGGACGTAATCTTTGACAACCAGAAGAAGCAGATTATGGAGAGTATCTGTAAAATCAGCCAGATTTCATATATATAATTCTTATTAAACCTTGAAAACCATTCAAAAACAGTTTTTGGTCCTTATTTACATTAATGAGATGTACTTGATAGATACTTCATCTGACATAGATTTCAAGTGAACAACTTGATGTCTACAGATTAGTCAATGATAATGCATGCACAACCAGGGCCTATGGAGAACCTTCCATAATACGTAAAAGTTCCCTACCTGTATTCCTGAAATGAGCAGAATGGTGTATACCTTTTTAAGTACGTTCACAATCATACTGTAACTTGAACTGTCTGTAAGTGAGTCAACTATAGATTACACACACTACAACAAAGTATAATGTCTGAGAATATTCAATGAGTTTATGGGAATAACTATCTGCACCGTATAAAACTACAGTATATATAGAAAATTGTCTATAGCACTATATGAGAACTCTAACTTTAGTGTGTGTACAGATATCTACAGTTGAATCATATATTGTGAATAAAAGCTTTAGTTTTTCATACATGTTTCAGCAATAGGCATTTCAATTAATCCACAACCTATTTGAAAGTTATACCTGCAACTCACACTAGTTGCGCTCAGTCTGTACCTAATTTGAATGAAGTACTGCTTGCACTGCATATGCTTGTGAGCTCTTTGCTACCTGCTTAGTTTTCTAAAATGATCTAAGGGCTTTTTTAGTAATTTGAGGAGAAGTAAGGGGAATTATGTCATCAGTGATGTCATCAATGATGTCATCTGTGATATCATCAATGATGTCATTTAACATATTTTGAGTGATGTAATATGAGAGGTCATAAGCAATGCATGGCGGGGCCACACATTATAGTTGCCTCAGTAATGTATAACTGGTGAATTTCAGTGTTTTTTAGGTTTTTAAATGTTAATTCTTGTATTATTTCAACATTCAACAATAATGTCAATTTCACTTTTTTTCCTGTGAATGAACATATATGTATTCCATGAAAAAAAAAAGTTAATGGGATGTTATAGTTAGGTAAAAATGTCTGTTAAAACATAATGAATTAAATGGTATGCTGGCGGCCGATGACACAGTGCAGCAGGGAGTTGGGAGCAGGGCCTGGCTGTGCGCATTGTGGGTTTGGGTGCAGGGCCTGGCCTGCGACCAGGCCCCATGCCCAACGACCCACTGGCTAGCACAGCTGCCTTTGTATAATGATAAAAAAAGGGTGCCATTTTAGTTTAGACAAACATACTGGCTTTGTCAAAAAATTACCAATAATTATAATTAAATGTATATTTCATAAACTCACCATTGCAGTAATAAAGGTGATTGACAAAATATTTTCAATAAAGTCTTTATAAGAAACATTATCATGTTTTTGAGTCTTTTTTTTAAACATTTTTCAAGGCACAAAGTGCAACCATTGAATTAGCCAATAGACATCTCTGCACTCTAGCTGAAGATCATACAGCTCCAGCTTGGAGTGCTTTTAAAAAATATGGTAAGCTCTCCAGAGGTCATGGATTTAATGACCCTGGAGACTTGCTAATTTTGTTAAATGTTGAGGCGGGCAGCTGTACTCCCTGTAGCCCTCCCCCACAACATTTTAAAATGTTTGGTGGTACCCCGCCTCTTCTAAGGGCAACACCAGCAAGAAAATATATAGTTTAAAAAAAGCCCTACAGCATTATGTGGAGCAGTGAATAATAAATTAGCTACTCTTGCCGCGCATTTATTATTCCATTTTTCCCTTTTTTATCATATTTTATTATTATTGTGGGTGTACTGGACACACGCGGGACACACACCATCTTTTTCTTTATTGGGGGCTGCAGGGGGAGCTCCAGGGCCCCTGCTGCCATACCGACTCACCCTATTGCACCCATCCTGAATACAGCAGGAGCCAGCTTTTCTCCTACCCGGCAGGAACTGGCTTTTTCTCTGCTTCTGCCAGATGGATGCAATCTCTTTTTCCTTGCCCATAAGAGCATGGGTTGGAAAAAAAATGTGCGCTGGTACCCGGCAGGAAAATTTGAGCAGCACCCGCCTGTTGAGAGCATACAAGTCTTCCCTACCCACTCTCTCGTAGACAGGAAAACAGGGACCCGGGATGGGCTCCTTGGGAATGGGGTCCTCAGGGCCTTTCGAGGCTCATGAAGGGGGGCAACGTGCCTCCTCCTTTTTAATTAAATATTGGACTAGGGATGGGGTCCAAGGAGCCTTGGCGAGGTGTAGGGAGGGGACATGCATGTCCCCTCCCCTTTTATAAAATACTAGCAGCAGGGGTTGGAGGTCCCTGGGGCCTCAAAGAGGTCAAGGAGGCGGGCTGCACACCTTCTTCTACTTTCAATAAATATCGTCCCCAGGGTTGGGTCCAGAAGGGCCTTAAAGAGGCTTGGGGAGGGAGCCACCCCCCCTACAAAACACATTGCGCCACCCCCCGGGTCCCTGGCCCACCCTGAGGAGCTTCTTTTTATAAATCATTGGGATCACGTTCCTACAAGCAGGGAAAAAACTTCCTAGAGTGGGCTCCCAGGGGATATGGCCCCTGGTGTCTTTTGAGGCTCGAGAAGGGTGGCTGCATTGCCCTTCCCCTTGAATTAAATATTGGTCCTGGAGAGGATGGGTCCCAGTGCCTCATCGAGGCTTGGGGACGGAGGGCGCATGCCCCATCCCCTTTCATTAAATATCAGCCAAGAGATTTGGTTCACAGATTCTCAGCGAGGCTCCGGTAGGGGACCTTGCATCACCCTCCCCTTTCATAAAATTTTGGTTAGAGGGAGGGAGAGAGAAGCCACATGAAAGCTCAGCTTGTTATGGGCTTGAGGTTCCAACAGGCCATCGAGCTGAGCCAGGCTTCAGACTTGAACCTGGCGCGAGCTTTCAGTGGGTTGCCCACCTCCAATTAATATATATATATATATATATATATATATATATATATATATATATATATATATATATATATATATATATATATATATATATATATATCGAAACCAACTCCTACTCCATACTTGAAGAAGGCACGCACACAAGGGCTGCAAGGTAAAAGCTTCTTTTATTTCATCGGGCCTCCCACAACCCCACGACTGAAGAGACGCGTTTCGGCTGTCACAGCAGCCTTTCTCGGCCTGGCGAGCGCCATTCACATTGAAAAATAAATACCCCATCCCAGTGATAAACATACAAGAAATTTCATGGATATAGAAGAGGTTACTCCGATGTGCAATCTTACATCTAAAACATATCTCAATCCAAATTGGAACGTGTAGGAAGATATCATAACATATAAAACATTATGGGGGATATTCTCAAGAACGCGTGTTAACTATCGCCAAAATCGCTTAACGCAACTTTTCACATCGCAGTTCATCACGGGAAAATAACACCGTGTTAACGCAGCATTCACAACCCGGCGGCACCATGCGATAGCCTCACGTTAACGCGACAAATGCCTGCGTTAAAATCATCGCGACGCCGCAAAAATGCAAAACGCGAAAAAAGTTGCGATGACCCCAATGGCGATACAAAAATCAGCAAAAACCAGTGACAGGCCTGCGATTCCCACGCGCCATGCATGAGAAGGCACTATAAAAGCAGAGAAAAAAAAAGACAAATAAATGCAACTGCGTAGCACCATGGACGCACCCGGACCCAGTGCAGAGGACAACGCGAACCCCACAAGCCCCACAGACGACCAGCCAGGAACCCCGGGGCCGGAGAAGGGCAAAGAGCAGAGGAAGAGGAAGACGGGGTTCAGTCCGCAGGAAAACCGGATCCTCGTCACGGAGGTGACCGAACACTACCAACAACTGTACGTCACCTCCACTGTGTCATCGGCAACACAAACGGAAATATGGCAGTCCATCGTGAACAACGTGAATGCAGTCGGAGTGTCGAGGAGGTCAATGGAGGAGGTCAAGAGGCGCTGGCATGACGTCAAAAGCCAAACCAAGCAGGAACTCGCTGCCAACCTGAAGGCAGCAACGGCCACTGGAGGTGGGAGTCCTGCGCCACAGGAGGAGCTGGATGAGCTGGAGGAAATGGTGGCCACAGTCATCAGTGCGGAGACGGTGCAAGGAGTTGGGGGTCCGGACACTGCCCGAAATGACCTGACCCAACAGCAACAGGGTGAGTAACCACCAGGGACTGGGGGGAGAGGGGAGACGGTCACAATGGCACACATGCACAATCAAGAATAGCACACTGCACACCCACAATGACTGTGGAACCTGTCCCTGATGGCCTTGGAACACTGCAGCACACACAGAAACACCAAGTAGGCCCCCGTCCACCATGTGCACAAATGCCCCCCCTCACCAATCCCACAACCTACCCATGCACATGTGCTGAACCCAGCAAAGCAGCGGCTCTGTGAGCCACACTGACAATGCAAGTGACACTGCATGACCACTAGCATGGCTGCAGTCAAAATACATGACATGGTGCACGCCACGACACTGAGGTGGCCCAGTGTGGATAACATCCCCAAAGGAGCAGGTCACACTCTGACACATCCACATGCACATACAACCCCTGACGTCAACAACACATCTGCAGACAAACAATGCACAAGAGTACAAAATCCGTACAGGAGCACAAATGACTCAAGTCGCCAACATCTCAGCACTGTAAAAGCACACAAGTCAAAGGCACACCGCCTCAAAGGGATAAGGGGCCGCTAAATCAGAGCTGCAGGGGCGACTCTCCCACAATGCAGCACACACACATAGCAATCACAGCACATCAACATTGACCACAATGTGATAGAAAGTGCCACAAGTACACCACAGAACAGAGGACACAACTGGTGCCGCACATGCGTAGAAAATGGCCAATCACATCAGGCATAGCAGGAAACTGTCAGATGATAATGTACGAGTACAACCTCACATCCGTCATGTAGTCGGAATGTCCACTGTCCCCATCAAATACCCAGCTCCTCCAAAACAGTCACAATGTACATTGTCATGCAGTCAGTATGTAAACATGTACAATGCGTGCACATACATGGAACACACTGTTAACCTGCATCTCCCCTTTACATTGCAGAGGGACAATCAACACCTCCTGCAGAGCAGACCAGACATCTCTTCAGTGATGAGGAGGAACCCCTGGCCATCTGCTCTGACACCCTCCAACGGCTCGTGGACAGCCTCCGCACCCCACCTCCAGGAGCAGGGCAGCCCAGATGCATCGAGGTGATACCACCCCCTGCACAGACCACACAGCAGGAAGCACCCATCACCACGGCTGGCTCCCAGCACCTCACTGAAGAACACGTGGCATTCCAACGCCGTGTGTCAGACTGCCAGAGGGGGCTGGCTGAACAGGTGCGGGTGGGTTTCGAGCTCATGGCAGCTAAACTAGATGCCATACGTGGGAGTCTCAGTCCCATCAGGGACCACTTACAGTCCCTAACGGACACCCACAGTCCGCTCCATGCCCTACAACAATCCTTGGCTGACCTCGCTGGATCCATTACTCGGATACAAGAAATGTCTAGGCAGAGAGGCTTCAGCGATGATAGCACAGAGTTGGCACGGATGCGGAGGACAATGGAGAACATGGAGCGGATGCAGGCAGGAAGGATGGCTGCCACGGCTGAACACCAGCAAGATGTAGCTGGGATCTACCATGCCCTGCAGATCCTCATCTTGCCATTGCTGCCACAGAGCCTGTCCCAGATGACTGCTGCAGGAACTTCGACACACACATCTCCGCCCCCTGCTATGTCAGTGGCACACAGTGATGCAGCCATACCACCTCCGCACCCTGATGAGTCCGTGCACACAGTGATGCAGCCATAACACCACCACACACACCTGGCACACCTGACACAGAAGACGTATCAGAGGACGAAGATGTGGACGGTAATGACTCTGTGTCAAAAAGGAGGTTGTAGCATTCATCCCCCACCATATGGCCTGTTTCTGCTTGGTACAGCCCTCTGCATCATGCCCTGGTACTACACCTTCCACTGTCACCCAAAACACTCTGCGACATCCACCTGGACCCCGACATGGACTGCCATATCTGCTCTGGTTACCAATGACACAGCAAACAGGCTGCAGACCCAACTCTTCCTCTGCCGATTAACTTGTCATCCCCTAAAGGACTCTGTTTGGCCCTCCACTGGGCAACCATGTAATGTGGGGTGTGCATGGCCATGTACTGCTCCAGCTCCGACACTCCACAGGATGTGAATAAAACATTCCTAATCACACAGATGTGTCATGTCTATGTCCAGTCAAATATGACAGTATGGATGACTGTAGGGACATTGATTGCACAAAAAGGTACACCCTGGGAAATGACATCAATGCGCATGTTTGACCGGGACACACATGGCCAATTACATGACTGTGGAGGTGTGAACTAGCTGTGGCCTCATTGATCATGAACAACAATATCGCAACCCCCCAACGAAGCCCCATGGCCATGTATTAAATAGGGATGTGTGTAAATATGTCAAAGTCGGTAGGAGGCCTAAAGTAGTGTCCCACATCACATGTGACAACAGAACATCTCTTCGCATACCTACACACACTCAACTGTGTGGACACAGCCTGGTTTGATGGAACACATTGGTCCACATGGCAAGAAGTTGGACACCATACTCACATTGCTGAAGACACGTAAGCGCACAGGTCGACCAGCAACTCTCCCAAACACAATGTCTGGCTCACAGAGGTGTAGCTGGCAATAGGGACTCACCCCTAAGTGAAATCTGTCAGTCAGTCCCTCCCTGTGTATGTACAATGCTCATTGGGGCACACGATTTGGCATGCAAATCAACACTCTTCACAGTTGAACACTAGTGAAGCTGCGTAGACTTTATTAGCATGTGCATGTCAGTACGGGCAAGACAAGGGCCACAACATGCAGACCAATGCATCATACACTAACAGGCAGCCAAGGAACATGTAGAGGTGCAAGACATGGGGAGGCACAAATGAACACCAACCATGACGGATGCCGACGGTCTCAGCCCACCTTGCCTTGCTGGACGAGTCATGTGGTGTTTGGCGAATGCTCATTGCACCGTGTCAGGGGACACCACTCACAGCCCATGGGATCTGCATAGTCCTGTACCACCGGACAGCGCTGACTGCCTGCTCTGCTGACAGTGAGCAGGTGAAGGAGTCCAACAAAGTCACATGTAGTACTACATTGCCATGTGTGTGCTCTCCCTCCAGCGGTGTGTCAGGTTGAGGAACGTTACCAGGCGCCGCTGTCCACTCACCTTGCACAGGTGTGTGTCAACCCGCAGTCCTGCACACACATGCATTCTGAGGCGAATGCAGACATGTCCACTGTCATGGTGGGATATGTGTCCATTTCCCCAAGATGCAAAAGGGTGTTGGGACTTGTGCCATGGGTTACAATCTTTTGTGGCTGCAGGAACGTAGTTACTCGTCCATGAAAGCAAGCGCAGCTTCATGGGCAATCAGTTCCAAGAGTACGTCGTTGTCGACTTCAACGAACACGGGGGCGAGCCAATCCATTAGCTGCTCAGGACAGATGTGCTCCGTCAACGCCGTTTCACCAATCCGCAACACAGCCCAATAGGGGAGTGCTACGATGTGGTCACTGCACACGAGGAATTGTGCGATCTCACATGCTCAACTGCCAGCACATATGCCCAATTCCAAGGCATCCCATGAACGGGTATCACAGTTACACTCCTGGTCGTGGTCCAACAGGGGGCGCACACACACATGTCATAATCCAGTTCAGCTACCGGTGTATTGGATAGGCAGACATCCATAGGCCACTCGAATATGCATGATCGGCAGGGGAACCAGGGCTGGACGCAGGTGACGTACGCAAGACGGAAGCTCAGACGGTAACTGATGTGCAACACTGCCAGTGGCAGTGCCCCCAACAAATGCAGCATTCGGTCACGGTACAGTTCCACGTGACAGGGTTTGTGCATGTGCCCGGGATGTTCTGACATTGCGTTGTTCGCACTCGTAGAACTGGCACTCTTCTGCCCTGTGGCTGTTATGTGGATGATATGCCACAGCTCGGAGCAATAAGTCGTATGAGTGTGCAAAGTTTGTACCTATGGGTTGTCCTGTACGTAAGTGTCAAGGCCGTTCCATGCAGGTGTACCTCGGGCAAGGACTTCTGTGTGTGGGGTGTGGATACGTTGATCTTTCATTGGCGCCTTGTGTAGTGTGGGAGTCGTCTTCGTCTGCCATGGTATCTCTCTAAGGGGGTGCCTGCCACATGCGTTTCCAAGGTCAGGGGTGCAGATGTCTTTCCGCATTCTGTATTGAGACAAGGGGGCTTTCATCCCTAATGTTAGTCAGACTACTGCTTGTATCCTGGGTATGTGATGTGGCTATCGCGCTGCAATTGAGGCTAGGCCTTGGGCTTATGGTGCACCAAAATAGATGAACACACACACCAGATGCCATGTATGAGCCAAGACCCCGAGCGGCCTTGCGCTCCATGTACAGTCCCTTCGTGTGTGGACGCCCTCCGGCTGCATGCAACATTGCAACATTGTTGATTGTGGGCCGTGTGGCGCAGACACTGCAACAGAGACACACGCATCAGTTGGTTTCCTGTGCAGCCCAGATATGAACCACGCCCAGAGGCCAGGGATAATTGTTCACACCCCTACGCTGGCCTGGCATACGCTGACCCAGCCCACTAGGCGTACGTATGAAGGGGGGACGACGATGCTAAGTGTCCCAGTTCTTCCCCACTGCCTGAGGTGACATGGCTGCGTCCGCCTGGCCTACGACGAGGCTCAATCATATAGGGTACATGACTTGCATTGCACGGAGTCGGTGGCACCGGTTGCACTGCGGCCGGCACGGGCCTACCGCCACGGAACGGTGACTTACTGTGCACTGAGGTAGGGGCACCTAAAGTGCTGAGCGGGTGTGCAGCCTGCGATGATGACATGTGCACTGATATGGTCTCTGCCATTGCAAAATCAAGACCCAGAGTCAAGTGTGGGCCTGGTGGCCCACGCTGCGGGGATGCGTGATGTGGAGGCTGCCAAGGTCGCGGGCCCCGGGCTCGGTGCTTGCACCGGGACATGGTGTGCCCTCTTGGAGACACACCGGTGGCGGAAGGTGAGCAGTGAGGCCTGGGGCGCAGGGGTGGGCAATCCGCGCTGGGCGGCGGGAGGGGCTGGGGTGCAGCGGCCTGGGTGCGCAGGGGCGGCCATGCGATGTTGCCATGTGCAATGATATGTACTCTGCTATCATTAGCTGTGGACTCTGTTCCAGATGAGGGACCTGGTGGCCTGCAGTGTGAACCGGCACGTGGTTGGAGACCCACCGGTGGCAGCAGGTGAGCAGTGAGGCCTGGGTGCACAGGGGCAGGCAATCCACGCTCGTTGGCGGGAGGGGCTGGGGTGCAGCGGCCTGGGTGCGCAGGGGCGGCCATGCGATGTTGCCGTGTGCAATGATATGTACTCTGCCATCATTAGCTGTGGACTCTGTTTCAGATGAGGGACCTGGTGGCCTGCAGTGTGAACCGGCACGTGGTTGGAGACACACTGGTGGCAGAAGGTGAGCAGTGAGGCCTGGGTGCGCAGGGGCAGGCAATCCACACTCGGCGGCGGGAGGGGCTGGGGTGCAGCTGCCTGGGTGCGCAGTGTCGGCACTGTCTCTCTCTCCCTCTCTTTCTCTATCTTTCTCTCTCTTTCTTTCTTTCACTCTCTCTCTCCCTCTCTTTCTTTCACTGTCTCTCCCTCTCCCTCTCTTCCTTTCACTGTCTCTCTCTCTTCCTCTGTGACTCTCTCTCTTCCTTTCGCTGTCTCTCTCTCTCTTCCTCTGTTTCTCTCTCTCTCTCTTCTCCCTCTCTCCCCTTTCTCTCTCTTTCTCTCTCTCCCTCTCTTTCACGCTCTCTCTCTCTCCCTTTCTTTCTCTCTCTCTTTCTCTCTCTCTCTCGCTCTGTCCTTTGTTGTGCGCATGACACACCTTCTTATCTTCAATTTTGTCTTGCAGGCTGTGACTTATGGTTTGTCTGGAGAAGATCCGCCATGACTCTTCCAATTATTGATGTTGATTGGAAATTGAATAAATTGATTATTTTTGGAATTCTGCGATGTATGTATGTTTTTCCTTTTTTGAACCACACATGGATGTTGGTTGGTGTACTTGTGCGACATCAGGTGAATTATTGTGTTCATGAGTTTGTGAGGTAGATGTGAGATATCTTTGTCCGGGGGGGTGCCCGGGGTAGGGCCACGGGGTGGGTCCTGGGGGGGGGGGGGGGGCGGTGGGTGTTGTGGCCCTCTTGGGGCTCCGAGCTGCATGGTCAGTAGCTCCATGGCATCTGTTGTTCTTCTGGTGTGGCTGTGGGCTGGGCTCCCTTTTGTGGTGCAGTTTGTCGTCCGACTTAACACCAGGTAGGAGCAGGTGTTAAATCCCTGCTGCTAACTCGCCTTATTGCATGTTTTGTGGTCTTATCGCCGATCTGGCTGGTCGTCGTGAATGTTGCGAAGTGGTGTTTCCGCGGGTTTTTGCACGGGAACGCCTACTCTGCATCTCAATAGCGTTAGTTGCCGGTGTCATCCGTGGCGATGTTTTTTGCGGCTGCTATCGCAGGAATAATGGTGATATCGGCTGTTAGCACCAGCTTGTCAATGGTGCGATGAATTTATCACCACTTTGGCTGCGATAAAGTGCCGCTAACTCGGCGATAAGTTCTTGAGAATATGCCCCTATGAATGGTAAGTGTATAATGCAGTCATTTAAAGCATTGATACATATTAAATGCATAGTGCAACATTGACCACATAGTCCTTTATGATATGTCCAAACTACTATTGTGCACATGGGAAATATCGCCTGCTCAAATTTTAAAACTGTGATGTTTGGGGGCAGTAAATAAAATCCACTATATGGCGCAACCCCCTCAGAAAATGCAAGCCAAATAAAATGCAATAACGTGAAACATGCTGCGTATAGCGCTTGTACCAATGCGAGAGACAACATTCACCGAAATTGAAATGATGTGGCTTGAAATGACTAACGGGTTGAATTCGTACCCTTTGCCCTTTCATACATGCCAAGAGACAGCGCCTGTTCACTGCCCGATTGTGCTGACACATATATACATGATGAACATTATGGGGGGAATGAAACATGAGACCGCTGGATATCATTAGAAGCTGGAAACACATAGTGCGCACTTTCGAAACTAAAATAGCGGCCTCAACGTTTATGGCTAGTATCCCATAGGGACTGCATGTCCCATAATGCCCTTGTCATGATATGTCAAACTTCGGCAAATTTACCAAGTCTTTTGTTAATCACACTAGCATGTGCCAAACATTTAGACAGACTCAATTCCAAGTCAATATTGATGCTACAATAGTCACAGATTCAGCAAAGTAAAACACTGAATTCCTCGGGGGCAATACAGCCTGTCCCGTGAGTTTCCAACCAAGGCTTCAGGTAATAGTCATGATAAATGGGCAGGAAATTCAAAGTCAAGCCCACTCCCGGTGAATGTCATACAGTCTCCAAATGGACAGCAGCACATCATATATAAATGATATAAACAAAACGTGGGGTCGAGGGAGACCAAATGATCAAAAATTTTTTGAGCCAAACAGTCCTCACTGCTTCCGCATAGGCTTTCACGGTGCCCAATCACCACAGAAACGCCGGTCTGCTGAGTAAGGCATTTCTAGACCGGGGAAACGTCGACCCCGTGCTGGCAGTCAGCAGACCGCCTTGCGCTGAGATCTATGCCTCCCATACCGCTGTCATCCTGTAATCCTCTTCCCGGCGGAATCCCTGGGGGCTCTTCAGCGTAGCACTCCCATGCTGCTCCAAACTGACTGCGGTCAAGATGAAGAGCCCAGAACGATTAGTGATGCGTGGACAGCGTCGACCGCCGACGCTGAATAATAACTAAACCAACTCCTACTCCATACTTAAAGAAGGCACGCACAGAAGGGCTGCAAGGTAAAAGTTTCTTTTATTTCATCGGGCCTCCCACCACCCCACGACTGAAGAGACGCATTTCGGCTGTCACAGCAGCCTTTCTCGATCTGGCGAGCGCCATTCACATTGAAAAATAAATATCCCATCCCAGTGATAAACATAAAAGAAATTTCATGGATATAGAAGAGGTTACTCCGATGTGCAATCTTACATCTAAAACATATCTCAATCCAAATTGGAACGTTTATGAAGATATCAAAACATATAAAACATTATGACTGGTAAGTGTATAATGCAGTCACTTAAAGCATTGATACATATTAAATGCATAGTGCAACATTGATCACATAGTCCTATATATATATATATATTCTGTATATATATTAATATATATTATATATATATATTTATATATATTCACTGAAAAAAACCAAAGGTTGCAGGGATGTTATAGTTAGAAAATAGGATTTAAAAACAAAACATAGAAATTCACTGAAAAAACTAAACGTTACTGGGACTTCACTCGTACAAAACCTTCGAAATTCTGCAGTTATAATTACCTGAGCTAAATCAAATCAAATCAAATCAGGAATATTTATTTAGCGCAAACATATCACCCGAAAGTCTCATGGCGCTTGCAGAAAAGCTCAGATGTTAATTTATGCAGAGCCGTTAGAAGTCAAACAGCCAAGTTTTTAGCTCCCCACGAAAATGATTATGACTTGAGATGGTGCACAACTATAGGGGCAGTTTATTCCAGAAAGCAGGTGCGAGGAAGGAGAAAGATCTCCCCCCCATTCTGGTTGCACGGATTTTAATAGAATTTAAAAGAAATTTGTTGCTGGATGTTAGAGCCCTGCATGGGCAATACCAGCTGAGTATCTTTTTCCAGTAACCAGGACCATTTCCATAAATGTTTTTATGAGTTAGGCAGAGAATCTTAAAACGAGTTCGTTTTCTGACAGCTAACCATAACTTACACTCCTGCAATGCACTGCTTATGACTTCTCATATTACATCACCCATGACATGGTCAGTGACATCACTGATTACTTCACTGATGACATCTCAAATGACATCACTGATGACAGCATCCAGTGAGTAAAAGTGTTTCATAAATGTTTCTGAGACGTATATATATATATATATATACTAAGCTACTGCATAAGTTAAATTACTATTCTTCTTGTACTTCTGATGAGTGATACTCTTTCTAACATATGTCATCTGAGTGGCTGTGTGACTGTCTGTAACAGTGTGGGAGTGGGTGTGTGAGTCGCTGTATGGGTGTGGGAGTGGGTGTGCAAGTGGCTGTATAGGTGAATAAGTGGGTGTGTGAGTAGCTGTATAGGGGAAGGAGTGACTGTGTGAGTGGCTGTATTGGTGAGTGAATGGGTGTGTGAATGGCTGTATGGTTAGGTGAGTGGCTATATGAGTGGGTGAGTGTGTGTGTGAGTGGCTGTGTGGGTGACTGAGTGGCTGTGTGAATGGCTCTGTTGGTGAGTGACTGTGTGCAAGTGGGTGTATGGATAAGTGAGTGGCTGTTTGAGTGGGTGTAGGCATATGTGAGTGGGCCTGAGAGTGGCTGTTTTGCATAGTAAGTATCTGTGTGAGTGGCTGTATAGGTGAGTGAATGAGCATGTGAGTGCTTGTATTGATGTGTTAATGGGAAGGTAAGTGGTTTTGGGAATGAGTGATTGGATGTGTGATTGGCTGTTTGGGTGAATGAGTAACTCTATTAGTAGCTGTGTTGGCGAGTGGACTGAGTGGCTTAATGGGTGAGTGAGTGGCTGTGTGAGTGAGTAAGTAGGTGTGTGTCAGTAGTTGTATGGGTCAGTGAATGGGTACGTTAGTGGTTGTGTGGGTGTGTTAGTGGGTGTATGACAAGTTGTATGGGGTGTGAGTGGGTGTGTGAGTGGTTCTGTGGATGATATCATCAGTGATGTTGTTTGAGATGATCATCAGTGATGTCATGAGTGATTTCACTGACCATGTCATGAGTGATGTAATGTGAGGTCATAAGCAGTGCATTGTGGGGGTAAGTAATTTTTAGCTCAGGTAACTATAACTGCTGATTTCAATGGTTTTGTACAAGTGAAATCTTACCCTAACTATAATGTCCCTGTAACGTTTTTTTTCAGTGAATTTCTAAGGTTTTTAAAAAATGTATTTCCTAACTATAACGTCACTGTAACTTTTGTTTTTTTCAGTAAATTTCTTAGGTTTTTAAAAAACTCATTCCTAACTATAACGTCCCTGTAACCTTTGATTTTTTCAGAGAATTTCTATGGTTTTTTAACTAATAATCGCATTTGCAGAGTGGTGAGGCTGGGCCTCCGATTAGCTTTCAGGAATCCCGATGTGTAGGACTTACAGACTTAATCCACCAAACAAAAGTGCACCATGAGTGGAGACGTGTTCACAGAGTGGTGGAGAAAGGAGGCGTGGCCTCCAAAGACCTCTTACCAATCTCGCTGTGTGGGACTTCCTGGAGGTAACAGGAGGGGTAGTTGGCCCTCAAGGATGTCCTTGGAGGCCAACTACCCCTCCTGTTACCTCCAGTAAGTCCCACACAGCAGGATTGCTGAGAGATTGTCAGATGCATGCCCCCTTTCACACATCTGTGCATACTCGGCTCCTGGCGCACTACTAGTAGGGGGATGATCCTTGGAGGCCAACTTCCTGTCCTGCCACCCCCAGTAACACCCACACAGCTGAATTGCTGAGAGGTTGTCAGAGGCCACGCCCCCTTTCCCCACCACTCCGCAGATGTGCCTTCTGACGCACTACTGGTTGGGGGAAGTAGTCCACTTTAGTCCTGAGGCCCTCAGGAGTAAAGTGGAATTCATTACCCAACCAGAAGCAGGCCAGGAGACGCGTTTGCAGAGTGGTGGAGAAAGGGGGCATGACCTTCAAGTCCTCTCAGCAATCCCGTTCTCTGGCACTTACTGGAGGTAACAAGAGGGCTTGTTGCCCCCTTAAGACCCTCAGCATTCAAGAGGATTTCATTACCCAACCACCACTGCGCCAGGAGGTGTGTTTGCAGAGTGGTGGTGAAAGGGGTGTTTTTCCAATAGTTTTTTTAGGGAAGGGGGCTGTTGTAGCCCCCCTTCCCGTAGCAGATTTCGGCCCCGGGGACCTCATCCCCAGGGGCAAGTCTTTTTTTTTTTTAAATGGGGAGGTGGGCCACACGGCCTCCCTCCCCGGGCCGATTTTGGCCCCGGGGACCCCATCCCCCAGGGCTTGCCCTTTATTTTATTTAGCTTTTTAATTTGGGAGTGGGGCCACGCGGCCCCCCCACCCCAGGACCCCATCCCCTGGTGTCAGGCTTCATCTTTTTTTTAAAGTGGGGAGGGGGAGGTGGCAGTCCCCGGGGGTATGGGGGCCCCCCTCATTTGTATGAGCCTGGGGCTGTGTGGAGGGGCTGCAACCTCCCCATGCATTATTTTTCCATATGGCCCCGGGGAGGTGGCAGTCCCTGGGCTGCGGGTGGGCAGTGTGACTCACCCACATTTGGATGAGTTCACCCCGGGGAGGTGGCCATCCCCGGGGCTGCTGTGGGGGGGCTGGAGGCCCCCCACGCATTATTGTTTAATACAGCACCAGGCAGGTGGCAGCCCCTGGGGCTGCGGAGGGCCTGCATGGCCCCTCATCATTGTTTCTAATTGAACCAGGACCTGCCCACCCAGGGGCCTAATTAAATGAAGCGTGGGAACCTGCTATTCGTTCTTTTTAAATTTTTACGGATCCTCAGCGATTCCCACCAAAAATTAACAAAAAAAGGCTTTTTTTGGTCCTTGAGTATCCCTGTGGGACCCCTCCAAGGTTCCAAGGGGTTTTCTACCCTGCCCCCTTTTCTTTTTTTACGTTTTTGCTTGAGACTCGGTTCAACGGAGTCACAAGATGGCTGCCAACACTTTCTGGTTTGAAGTGTTGGCAGGCAATCATATCTCAGGCATGAGATTGGGAGGGGTCGCGGATCTGAGAAATCTTTAAATTTCTCAGCAACTACTGAAGGGATTTACAACATTTAACAAAAAGAGTGCTTTCTGGACCAAGAGCTACCTTTTTGCCAAATTTGGTGTAATTCCGTTGAGCAGTTCGGGCTGGGAAACGACCTTTACCACTACTCTTTAACAACGAGGGGCCTGAACCACGATCCCTCAACCACTACTGCATTTACAACTACCGAGTCTAAACAACGACCTGCCTAAACAATGACCTGCATGAAGAGATTAGTTGTTTCTTTTGTTATAGTAAGTTAAGTCTGTCTAATTTGTTTTTTTCATAGTGTAACATTTTGTAAAAATAATTAACTGTTTTACATTTTCTAAGTTTATTTAAGCAATCTTACTAATTAATGTATGTTGTTTAAATTTACCTTCTGAGACCAGTAGATGGCACTCTTGGATTGTTTATGACTGATATATATCTATATCTATATATATATATATATATATATACAGTGGCAAGTGTATCATGAGTATGAGTTTTTGGGTGGCAAGGGTATTTTTAGGGTTTATGGTGGGTGTGGGTTTTTGGGTGGCAAGGGCATGTTTTACATTTTGGGTGGGAATGGGTTTTTGGGTGGCAAGTGTATTTTTAGGGTTAGGGGTGGGTATGGGTTTTTGGGTGGACAGGGTAATTTGAGGGTCTAGGGTGGGTATGGTTTTTGGGTGGCAAGGGTAATTTTAGGATTTCGGGTGGGTATGGGTTTTTGGGATTGCAAGGGTATTTTTAGGGTTTAGGGTGGGTATGGGTTTTGAGGTGGAAAGGGGATTTTTAGGGTTTAGGGTGGGTGTGGGTTTCTGGGTGGCAAGGGTAATTTTAGGGTTTTGGGTGGGTATGGGTTTTTGGGCGGCAAGGGTAATTTTAGGGTTTAAGGTAGGTATGGGTTTTTGGGATTGCAAGGGTATTTACAGGGTTTAGGGTGGGTGTGGGTTTTTGGGTGGAAAGGGAATTTTTAGGGTTTAGGGTGGGTATAGGTTTTTGGGTGGAAAGGGAATTTTTAAGGTTTGGGGTGAGTGTAGGTTTTTGGGTGGAAAGGAAATTTATAACATTAAAAGTGAGTATAGGGGTGTGTGTGTATGTATATATACATACATACTACACATATATATATATATATATGTGTGTGTGTATATAGTGTTAATACTTATCAATATTAATTTTACAACGCATATGTCTTTGGCATGCATGCCTTTGCAACGAAATTTAAGATTTTTACAGGTACATACAAACCCATTATATATATATATATATATATACACGCATATGGATTTATACTTACCCGGAAAATAGATACATTAATGGGGTAAAGGCAATCATGGTAAAGGCGTAGTAGTTGTAAAAAATTGTAGTTGGTAAAACTTTAGTGGTTTAGACTAGGTAGTGGTTGAGGAGTAGTGGTTTAGACTGTAGTTGTTCATATGGTAGTTGTTCCATCATACAACCGTTCGGGCTGTATCCGTGTCCAAAGTTTCCTATGGAAATTAACATGGAGAAAAAGAGATTTGGGACCACCCTTTTTCTCGGTCCCTGCTTGACGAATCACCCCAAAACTTTCACGACAGCAGCTGAAGTAACTGTGCTGATAGTTTTGAAAATTTCACAAAGATTTGGCAAACAACGCCAAAGTTATTGGCAAATGAAAAAACGATCTTCCTATGAAAATGTTATCCTAACTATAACTACTTACTGACGACCACCAGTAGGTTATATATATATCTCCCAACAGAAAGCCACTTTGAAGCTGCTACATCCTGCGGGGGGCTCGTGAGGGATTGGGGTGGGCCTTACCAAATAAGAAACAACTATCACTAGGCATACTACCAATATGGCACCCGTGTTTGTATTTAGTTTATGCACTCTGTGTTCCATACAGTCCTCTTTTCACTGCGATGTTTTTACAAATTTAAATGGTTGTCCTCACTCGAACATGCATGAATGACCAAGGCCGAAACATGTTGCATGAATTGGTATTTCCTTCCTGATAAATAAGGATTTTGGTGCAACAGCCCTGAGTTCGCGTGTTTGATGACTTTTGAAAGTGTCTTCTAATGGATATATAAATATATATCTCCTTCCACTCGGAGTTTCCCTTCTCAGCGGCTCATCAGCGCAAAATCTAGACTGATAGCACAACTTTTTCTCAGTATTGGGCTCAATGTTGGTTTATTTCAAAACATTAAAGATTTATAAGGGCACATTGAAAGCACAATTATATATACAATATGTAATTTAATTTTTTTTTTGGGGTGGGAGACTTCCCAAACCCAGCCACCTTTTTAAAATTAACTACACAGTTTTTCTTTATTGTGCTAAACACCCCCAAGCCCCTTCTTTTAAATTACCTTTAACACTCCATACCCTTATCCAACTTAAACCCTAACACTACCCTTATCCCCCTATACCCATACCCACTCCTAAACCCTAAAACTTACCTCTACTAATCTATACCCGTACCCACTACTAAACCCTAAAATTACCCCTACCACCCCATACCCCTTTCCACCCCAAAACCTAAAAATATCCTTACCACCCTATACCCTTACACACCCCAAACCCTAGATAGATAGATAGATAGATAGATAGATAGATAGATAGATAGATAGATATCTTTACCTTAACTATACTTATCTTGCGTGGTAAAGGCATGCGAGATAAAGACATATGCATGATAAAGGCATGTATGGTAAATGTTGCATGGTAAAGGCACTGAGTAGTAAAGATTGTGTGGTAAAGGCTATTTCCCTTTAGAGCCATGCAGGGAACATTTCCAAGCCAACAAAAGTGGGACGAATCAATCCGAGTTGTAATTGAGCCAAGGCTTGCCGGCGCCCTCTATAGCACGCTGTACCAACTGCACCTGCACAAATATATGCCATCTAGAAATGAAGCACACTGTACCACTGTATGAGAAGAAAATGGAACCAGTCAATGCCAAATGAAAATGAACCAAGTCACTTAAACGATTTTTGGTCCAAGCTGTGCCAACAAAAGCTTCACAGAACAATGCCCACTACAGCTGATCCAAGCTGGCTGGCAGGCTGTAACCAATTCAGGATGTGCCAAACAATAACAAACTATGCCAACTACATCTGCACCAAGCAGGGCCCTCCCTTATACCAAAAAACCTGGGCCAAACTATTTGTTATATGTATACCTGGCAAAATCCAAACTGAGCTTCATTAACTGTTGTATGAAAATTGGTGCTCAGAAATGGCTTGATTGAAATTTAAATCACATTGGCATAATTGGCATCATTTCTGAAATGCTACTTTATGTTTGTTATGCAAACATTGCGAAATTATAACATGATGCCACATCACAGAATTACATGCTATTTGTCATAAAATTTTACCACAAGCTCCCAGAAACAGTACAACAGGGAGAGGACTTTGGAACTGGGAAACCGGGTTCAAGTCTTGGTGTTGGTTCAACATACTGTGATTCTGGGCAAACCACTTAATCTCCCAGTGCGTAAAAAAATGAATGCGTAATGTACCTGGTGCTCATGTAAAGTGTTCCAATACCTTCAGGTTGAGTTTGTGCTATATGTAAAACTACAAAAAATAAAGGCGAGCGGCTGTTGCTCAACACTCTTGTGTTTTTATTGCTATTTTTTAGCACTAAATGCATCCTTGCGTCAAAAAATTACGCGAGGAAGCACGTCAGGATAAAATATTGCACTAACTGAGAGATTTACATTTCATGTAATTGCTCATTTTGCAGCACTGGATTTGACCTTACCTGCAGATGCTCATACCCATCACCCATGGAGAGCCATCCTCCACATGCCACCCTCTAGCCCCTCCCCAGTCACATTCCATTGTTCTCCTCCAAGACTGGGCCTCTGGAGACAAATGCAGGAGATTGTTCCACCCATGCCAGCACCCAAATGGTCACTACCTAGTTTACCCTTACTTTAGTCTCTAGTTTCTCAAAAGGGAGTAGGGGCAAGCCTAACATGTGAATAAAACTATTACTAATACTATGTGAATAAAACTAATACCAGCCAACCATACCAGCTCTGTTCATATCTAGAAGCGAAGAATGGAGGTGCTGAACATCGGGCGACAGAGAAGGATAGAGTGGGGCAGGGGACTATAGGAAACGAAAGGCAGCAGTGTCCATATTGGAGTCGAATAACAGAGAATAAGCTAAAGAAAAGTCCAGGGTAGACCATATGGAACACATGGAGCCTCACTCCCTCCACTTGTCCGTGGGCTGAGGACCAGTAGTGGGCCTACAGTTATGGGTGGACGGACGGATTAACAGCTATGAGGCCTGGAACACAATATTCATATAGATAGGTAGAGAGTCCCCTGACACTCGACACTCCATCCAGGAGACTGTTGGGCTCCCTAAGTAAACCCACTCTCTACACTCATATGGTGCACCAGGGAGCTGGTATGAACACAATTCCAAGACTGCGTTTAGCTTTCTTCCACCACTAATAGATATAGGGGAGTAATGGCGGGGATATTGGGGAATGGGTGGAGTGCCAGAAGGCGGAGGGAGGAGCCGAAGAGGAGTACTGAAATGCGGTTCATTTAACGCTCACCTTTTACATCTGCAGTGATCCTTGAGTCACAAGTCGAGGCAAGGTCAACTCCACTGTGACATGTAAGAACACAACTGGGCACAGTGAAATACAAATGGTGCGGGCAAAGAAACGCTAGAACTGAGACATTAATGAAAATAATGATTCTCATAACTAATATCAAAATTACATTCGTTTATTTTACATGAAGTAGTAAAACATTTTTTTTAATTTTATCTATTATAGTCATTCATTTATAAAATATTATTCACATCTGTCTTTGTTGTCATACTTCACGTTAGGTACATATGAAAAGACAAAAATCAACATATTGCTAAAATTTCATTACAAAAGAAATTATGGGGCATATGTATCAACAATTCATTTTGCGAATCCTTAATAGCGAATTTTTGTGAATCGCTATTAAGGACTCGCAAAATAAAATGTATGTAGGTTTCGCAATATTAATTGCGATTCCTACGTATTCCTTAATTGCGAATCGCAAATTGCGATTCGCAATTAAGGAATACCTCCCCATTCATTCCTATGGGCCTGGAGGCCCATAGGAATGAATGGGAGGACATTCACAATTTGCGAGTACCCATTACATACTCGCAAATTGCGAATGCAATTTCAAATGTGTCAAAAGGACACCCTGTTGCACCCCTGAAATGAGCATGTGTGTATATGTGGAGCACATACATGCCCTAAGGGCATGTATGTGCGCCACATGGCACTTTGAAAAATGCCAAAAAGTGCATTTTTCAATGAACTCGCAAATTACCACCAACTTGAAGGTGGTGGTAATTTGTGATTTCCTAAGGCAAATTCACACAACTTGGGTGCTTCAGGAATTGCATTTAAGGAATCGCAATTTGCGATTCCTTAAATGCATTCGCAGAATAGGGAATTGCAAAGTTTGCGATTCCCTATTGTGCGAGGGCCTTTTGTGATGATACATCCCAAAAGGCTTTTTCCCGTTCGCAAACGGGCCGATTCTAAGAATTGGCCCGTTTGCGAACGGAAAACGCATGATACATATGCCCCCAAGTGATCCATAATTCAAGATAACAATAATCAAATGATGTGCAGAGACTGGCGGTATGTTGTCATACCGCCAGTCTATGCACATCATGATTTTATCTATTATAGTCATTCATTTATAAAATATTATTCACATCTGTCTTTTTTGTCATACTTCACGTTAGGTACATATGAAAAGACAAAAATCAACATATTGCTAAAATTTCATTACAAAAGAAATAATGTGATCCATAATTCAAGATGACAATAATCAAGGGGAGTCGCGCGCACCGCGACTAAAGATGGTCGCCTGACGTCGGGGCTCCGTGGCTCACCAGACCGCGTTTGTTATTTACGAGCGGTTTCAGCGCCCCCCTGCCACCTCCGATGCCGAATTCCTGAACCGGAATCCCTGCTCTTCAGGAGGCAGTGTTTTTCTGCCATAAATTCCTGCAACTTGTGGGGTAATTATGCAGGTGTTCTTTCAGTCAGGTAACGGCCGCCATTTTATAGGTCGCCCTGCCGTTTTTTCTATCAGCTTTACCTCACGTGATGCCTTTTCAGTGTTCCAGGAATTTTTGTTGCACTAACTCATAACCCTGCTACTTTAATGTGGGAAATACTTATTTTTTACCTTTGACCAGCTAAAGAGGGAACATTCTGCATGTCCTCCTATGTGATGCCTACATCTCCCAGCGCCCTTCATGTTTTGTTCTAAGTAGGAGCAGATGCTTACGTCTAATGTGTTTCTCAATACTCATGTGGAGTCTATCTGAAGATTTTTTTTATTTTTTGTGAGTGACATATTGGACTTTGCAGATGACTTTATTTGACCTCTAGTCAGCCTCATTTGGTGCACTTTCCTGTCTATTTTTTCCTCACATTTCTTCACACTAAGCTATACTTCGCTGTCGGTTGCAGTTTCCTGCTGGAGTCCTGTATCTTCTCACATGATCCTCTCTTTTAACGTTGTTGTGGGGTATGGTACCAGCGCTCATCTGAACCCTCCTGTGGTTAATATTTCATGGGTAGGAGCAAGCGCTTGCCGTGCCACACCCAAAATTTGAGGTTGAACACTCCTACTTCTCCTGGATCCGGCTGCACGCTTTTTAATAGATTCTCTTATTTATCTGAGACTTTGTCGCACAGTGATTGTGCCTTCACTGCAGAGCCGACAGCAACAATGGCCTCCAAAGTTCCTCTACCTTCGACCACCAGCAAAAGACTTAAGCAGGATCCTCTGTCTCCCCCTAAGTCGGCCTCGCCGGTTTCTTTAGACATGGTTCTGGAGGAGATCCGTGCTATCAGGCCCTTTGTGGAGGAAACTAATGCTCGTCTTCAATCAATGGACTCTAAATGGGCCCCTATGGATTCCCGGGTGGCCGCGGTGGAACAACAGCTCGTCCTTGTACAGGATGCACCTTAAAAATGTCATCTCTGGAAAGAGAAGTCTTGCAACTTCGAAGAGCCACTGAGGATTTGGAAAATAGAAATCGTCGTAATGATTTACGCGTTTATGGTCTTTCTGAGGGTCTTGAAGGTGATGACCCTGTCACAATCTTTACTTCTTTTTTGCCACAGTTCCTAGGACTCCCGCCTACGACCAAATTAAATCTACAACGCGCACATAGACTGGGCTCTCGCCTCTCTTCCTCATCTACGCCAACGAAACCTTGTGGTATAATCATCTTATTCCTACAGTTCACTGACCTTCTCCTTGTTCTGAATGCCGCTAAGTCTAAAAAGAATCTCTCTTGGCAGGGTACCAAAGTCTTTATATCTCAGGATCTCTCTTCGGCTACAGCCAAACGACGCAAAGAATTTCTAGATCTCCGTCCACCTCTCCGCTGCTTGGGCGCCAGGTATGGCTTGTTTCACCCCTGCATCTTCAAGGTCACTTTTCTTAACAAGACTTCTACCTTTGAGGACCCTGCAGATCTTAGAAGATTTATTCAGACTCATTCCCACGCTTCAATGGAGACAATTCCTTCTCCTTCTGGATCTTGACTGTTGTGCTCCTACTTTTGTATTATTTTGTATTATTGCATTGAATGTCATTGTTATAGTTTAATTCTATTTACATACATTAGTTTCTGGTTCTATTCCGCATAACTCTTTTTTCCTTTTACAGGTTCACTGATGTTTAACTTGCTTCTCTTCATGTTCCCGCTCCTACCCTTGTCTGTTATTTGCTGCTCTGGTGTGTTGCGTTGTCCCCTTGTTGGGTGTGCTGTTCCTGTTGCCCGTCGCCGTCTCATCCTTCCTTGTTCCCTGTAAGGTACGTTTTACAGTCGTCTTTTTGACATGTACTGTCTCCTCTTGTTCCTATATTTTCTCCCCTTCCTTTTTCTTCCCCTTTTCATATATTTCCCTCTCTTCTCCCAAGATGTTTTCCCTTCCTCTCCCACTACATACCTCTCCTTCAGCATCTTCTTGTCATCTTTCCCTTCTGTTTCCCTTTCTCTCTTATTTTTTATTATTATTGTTGCATTTACAGATTTCTATGTAATTTTGATGGTTTTGCATTCAAAGTTATTTCATGGAATGTGAAAGGTTTCATTAACCCAATTAAGAGACAGAGAATACTCTCCCACCTGGCCTCTTATAATCCGGACTTGGTTTTCTTACAAGAAACTCATCTTTCAGAACCTGAGGCGTTAAAACTGAAAAAGGTTGGGTGGGCTCAGTCTTGGTTTCCCCCACTGCTAATAAGAAAAATGGCGTGATTATTTTATGTCATAAGAGGCTGAATTGCAAGATTGTTTTGCAAGAAACCGATACAGAAGGTAGATGGGTGTTGGCTAGGTTGTTAATTAACAATATCTCTTTAACTATATGTGTATGGTCCTACCCATCCTGAATGTTCTTTCTGACCCTTGATTGTTCAGAAATGTATTCAATTTAAAGATGACTTTGTTATTCTAGGAGGTGACTGCAATCAGATCATTGACCCCTTTCTTGACCGCAAATCTCAGACACGTTTTGTTCCCCATAAGACACACAAACATTTTCTTGATACCATTTCTCAGGTTCACCTTGTAGATGGATGGAGGCTCACCCATCCTGATTCTCTTGACTTTTCCTTCTTTTCTCCTCCTCATAATTCTTTCTCTCACCTCGACTATCTTTTCCTATCGAATTCTCTCTCTCAAAACTTACTGTCTTCTTCTATTGAACCTATTGTCATCTCTGATCATGCCCCAATCGTCATGGACCTCGATTTGCTTCCCTTTCACCCTAGCTCTTCCCGCTGGCGTTTTAATAACTCTCTTCTCCTTGACCCCCTTTTCTCTTCCTCTTTTACTACTTTTGCCAAGGAATTTTTTGACCTAAACAGTACTCCCAATATTCCCCCGCATATACTATGGGACTCCTTTAAAGCTACGGCAAGGGGTTTTATTATAGATTTTGTCACCAAAAAGAAGAAACATTTCCTCCAACAACGCAAAGATGCCCTAACGCACATTAAATCCCTAGAACATACGTTTTATACTTCATCCACAGATTCGGTCTTGCCTGCTCTTATCCGTGCCAAGCTGGCCTTTAATAAGACCACAACTGATAATGCATCTTCCATACTACTGCGTAGTAGCGCTAGGTACTATGGTGGTCGTAATAAAGTGGGGAAACTTTTAGCGAATTACCTCAAGTCCCGTAAGGACCATACTCTGATTGATGTGATCTATTCCTCAGATGGATCTCCTGTTTATAAGGACCAGGATATTCTGAAAGAATTTATGCTTTTTTACAAAGACCTTTATACCCCGGATTCTCCCCCTCCTTCTTCCCTTATCCAATCCTATCTCGAGGCGCTTCCAACTCCATCTAATGATCACCTTAATCTTTCTAATCTTGAATCAGACTTATCCCTTCAGGAATTATCTCATGTTTAACCACTCTAAAGAAAGGAAAATCCCCTGGCCCTGATGGTTTTTCAGTCGAATTTTATCTACATTTTTCTAATCTGCTTCTTCCTAGACTCCTACATCTTTTTCACTCTTTCCTTCTTTCTGATGGGACATTGGGCACTTTTCAGGAGGCTACCATTTGTCTAATACATAAAGAAGGCCGGGATCCGAAATTTTGTAAAAACTATCGTCCAATTTCCTTGGTTAATGTAGATTATAAATTATTTTCCCAATCACTTGCTTTGCGCTTGGATCCACTTATGCCTCACTTGGTGGGTAAAGAGCAATGTGGTAGGTTGACTTCAGATAACTCCCGTCTCCTTCTAAATGTTCTCAACAAGGTCCCCTCTCTTTCATCTTCCCTGGCAGCCATCTCTGTTGATGCTGAAAAAGCATTTGATAGGGTTGACTGGTCTTTTTTGTTGGCTTCGCTGAAGTGGCATGGATTTGGCCCCAAGTTAATTTCACTTATTTCCTTATTATATTCAGCCCCTAGAGCCTCCATACTTGTTAATGGATCCGTTTCTTCTTACTTTCCCCTTCGATGTGGTGTCCGACAGGGCTGTCCTCTCTCTCTCCTCTTCTCTTCATTTTGGCTCTTGAACCCTTCTTATCCTCAATTCGCAATAATACTTCGATTTCTGGTTTTTCCTATGGCGATCATCATTTAAAGATTTCCGCTTATGCCGATGACATTCTCCTTTTTATTTCCAATCCTGAGACCTCTATACCTCCTCTATTAGATGAATTCACATCTTTTTCCCTAGTCTCTGGCTATAAAATTAATTCAGATAAAACAGAAATTCTACCTCTTACAAAATGATGTCTTCCGTACTCCTTTTCTGCTACTGGTTTCACATGGTCTTCCTCCAAAATTAAATATCTAGGTATGTGGTTTTCCAACTCCATTTCCTCCTCTGTTAAATTAAATATGACCACGGTCATCTCTCAGATTGACAAATTACTCTCCTCTTGGAACCCTCTTTTTCTTTCTTGGTGGGGTCGGCTAGACTCAATCAAAATGATGATTACCCCTATTTTAATATACACCCTTTCCATGCTTCCAGTCCACATTCCTGCCCTCTATTTTAAAAAAATCGATTCCCTTCTCTCTAGATTTCTTTGGAAGGGCAAGAATGCCAGAATTTCCTTATCCTCCCTTCGTAAGTCAAAACTTAATGGGGGCGTGAACTTCCCTGATTTTTGTTTATATCACAAATCCTTTTGCCTGCGTCAAGCCTCAAAGTGGCTCCTCATTGATCAGTCTCCCTATACCCCTTTGTGGTATACTATTGAACGTGCTCTGCTTTTACCCTTCTCATTTAATGAGGTTTTGGCCTTTTCTGCTAAGACCCCTCTTGCCTCTCTCCCTTTATTTAAGCACACTTGTTCCCTACTAAAACCTTTGTCTCATCCAATACCTCTTTCTAGAGAATCCTTTTTAGAATCTTCAATTTGGCATAATTCTCTTATTACAGTTAATAACAGACCCATTTTTTGGAAGTCCTGGAGAGTTAGGGGGATAATCTGGGTTAAAGATTTGTTTGATGGGCTTAACCCGTGCTCATTCCCCCAATTTCAACTCATTTTTCATTGTCCCGATCCTTTTTAAAAAAATACTCCACTCTCCTCGCAGTTATCCTCGAATCTTTCTACTCTCTTCCCTCTATCCCTTCTCCTTCTGATCAACATCCTTTACTTAAAATTCTCCTTCTTTTTCCCAAAGCCTCTCTCATCTATAAATTCTTTCTATCTCCTAACTCTGATCGTCTTAAAACTAAAGTGGAACTTGCATGGGAATCTGACCTTGCATGTGTTTGGACTACTATTTTTTGGGACAAACTCTGGTCTTCGTCTCTTAAAATTTCTCGCTCTTCTTCTCTTACTCAATCTATGTTCTTTCTTTATCATAGACTTTACTTTACTCCTGTCTCTGTTGCTAATTTTTCTCACTCTACGGATACTAATTGTTGGTCCTGTGGATCCCCTAATGCTGATTTTATACATCTTCTTTTCCTTTGCCCCTCTGTTTCTGCTTTTGGGGAAAAGTTTGGGCCTATATCTCTCGCATGTTTAATATTTCTATTCCTCACTCTCCCCCTCTTCTTTTTGCTGGCAGCTTGTTTCAGTCCTTGGATCTCCCCTCCCCTATGCATGGTCTCTTTGACCTCATGTTAGCTCTGGCCTTTCAACACATAACCCTTAACTGGAAAACATTCTCAAAACTCTCTATTCAACATTGGTGGAACAATCTATGTCATTTTCATTGTCTGGATATTGCTTTTGCCTCCTCTTGTAAACCAAGGATTGATAGAGATCTTTTCTGGATGCCACTTACTACTTATTTAGATAACTGGGTGTTAGCAGATAATTCTCGTCTAAATGCAGAACATTTTAAGCCTCCTTAAATATTTAATTTCTCTGCCTCGTTCTTTTTAATTCAAGTAATTTTGTTATCTATTATCATTATATGATGATTTCACTGTGTCCAGTTGTGTTCTTACATGTCATTGTTTATTCCATGTCAGGGCTAAGATATCCTAATTACAGGGGCCCCAGCTCTTTCCCAGATTAAGGTCAACTCCACTGTTCATCATTCCCTAGTTGTTAGTCAGGTGCCATTGAATTTGGATAGTGGTAACATCTGTTATTTTGTATCGCTAAGAAAGCGAGTACTCACTATTAAAAACATTATCAGAATTATATGGAAGGTAATTAATGAGGAAATAGGGGGTCACAGCCTTGTGCAGCAAGATGGGCATATTCACTGCTTTAACCAAGATGTTTATATATGTATCTAGCGCTGCGTCACCAGCAAAGATGATTCCCAAGTATTCCTTCATGTTTCGATGCTTGGTGAAACTAAGATATTCACTGTGTTTGTGCTCACTGGGAGGACCCTGTAAGTGTGCGACCGTAAACTCACTGTACTTTGTATGGGGTAATCAGTGTATGTCACAGATCTTTGTTAGAATTTGTTCAATTTCATAATACCCATTTCTAATATAGAAGCTGTATTGATGGAGATGGGGCAATACAAGAGTGCACAGCTCAAAGGCCATTGTGTCACCTTAAAAAATAAATCAGCCATCTGAATGCTATCTTTTTTTCTTTGTGTGTACATATAGGGGATTATATTTTAAATGAGATGGCTAGTAACCAGAAGCAGCCTGAGAAGGAGGGACGGAGGGTACGGAAAGAGGGATGGCGCTTGGAGTGTGAGTGGAGGTTGGTAAAGCATAGTGGCTGGTTTGTGGGAATCAGGGCTTTAAGTGGGCTGAGTCCTGCTGGTGCTCAGCACCGCCAGTTCTAAAAAGCAGGTGAGGAGATGGGTCCCCATTGGGCTCTCTATATTTACTCTCACCCTCAAGGTGAAAAAAAGTCTAAACTCTGCAGCCGTACCAATCTTTACTGGCTTTGATGTAACTTCAAAGAGACTCGTTATAGTTCTTTCAGTCTCATCATTTCAGCACTGAAGCATTTTTAATATTCTATACAATGCAGCCATAGTTGTTGCATATTTAGCTTGTGCAACTAACAACCATTGACAAAGCCAATAGTCCTGGTTTGTTGAAGGTGTAATATTACTTGTTGTATTATATGTCTGGATGCAATGACAGAAGCAGCAAAATACCAGTTGGCAGCACGCTATGCTAAGCACCAGGGCAGGCCTTTGTTAAGACAGTGCCCTGGGCAGAGAGAAAGTTAGCGTCCTTGCTGATGCTAGCGAATTAAATGAGGCAGCAGGGGGGCCCTTTTGAGTTCACTGGTCAGTCCCTGGCTGAGCAGTGACTGGCCCCTGAACACAAACATCTACGGAACTCCCCAACTCACCTAAATCACCGATAGCTTAGCTGCCCTACACTGATGATGGTTTTGTTGGTGTGTTTTAGCAGGGATGAGACTGTGAAGGGAGGACAAGGAAAGGGGCAATCGGGTGTTAAAAACATTGCCCATGGTATGATAATGAAGGACTAAAACCACTTACTGGCAAATGAGACAGAAACAAGCCTGAAGGGACATGGACAAGGCTGGAGCAAGACAACAGGGGTGCTGCCGTTGGCCTTACCTTAATGCACACAGCTCCTTGTGCCCCTCTGAATTTTGGCACCCTGGCCCAGCTCGCCCATGCTAAAGGCTGGCCCTGCTAAGCACAGATTTTTAACTTACAGTGTTTTTAAGCCACACCCTTATTTACTTCGGCTACACCTCTTTGAGAGACCCCCCAGTTTTTTCATCCGACTTAAAGTCCTGGTGGCACTCTATACATTCTGAACTCCCCAGAACATACTCAATAAAGCATACATCTGTGTTAAGTGCACACATTTACTCGCTGTCATCAGGACAACTCAGGTCGTTACTGTAACGTCCTAACCTGGAGTCCACCTCTGCACAGGGAACGTGGTTATTGCTTGGGAAGGGCAAGCTGGAGGCGCTATATGCAAACACAAGGAGATGATGGATGGAGCGCTGAAACTTTTCAGACACTCACCCCCCAGTCACAGATCTGGGTTGAATCCATCATCGTTCTTTAGCTCACTTCTCCACCCCAGTTCGGACCCAGCCATATGCAAATCAGTCTTGATCCTGTTCCTTATGGGACATTCCAGCCCGAACTGCCAAGCCAGGTCTTTCCTGGACTGGAAACAAGCATCCTGGGACCGGTTTAGGGGTAAGACCCCTCATCAGCTAGGCTAGCTCGAATCCAGTGGCAAAGTGAGCAAGGGATTCACATCTGGGCATAGCCTGACAACTTAGGGCATACAAAGCAAGCACAAGGAGATGATGGACGGAGCGCTGAAAGTTTTCAAAAACCCACCCCAGTCACAGATTTGGGTTGAATCCATCATTGTTCTTTAGCTCACTTCGCCACCCCAGTTCAGACCCAGCCATATGCAAATCAATCATGACCCTGTTCCTCACAGGAACAGTCCAGCCCGAACTGCAAAGCCAGGTCTTCCCTGGACTGGAACCAAGCATCCTGGGACTGGTTTTGGGGTAACACCTCTCATCAGCCAGGCTAGCTTGAATCCAGTGGCAAAGTGAGCACTTTCCATGCACAATAAGACTCACCTGCACACTTTTTTTGGAACATTATGTTAAGATTCGTCATACCATTTTGAGTCATGAAAGCTTACATACACTTGATAAATGTAGCTTCTCAAATCATGATATTTCTTTTTAAGTAAACACAATATTTAGCTTTAAATCAGGTGAGTATGTGGGTTCAATGTAATTGTATGTTAGTGGAAATGGGAGTTTTATTCTTTGTATTCATTGTTGGTTATCGTGTATATATATTTATCAATCAATCAGGGAGTTTTAAGCGTGCTACTCACCCGTGAGGGTCTCAAGGCACCGGGAGGTGGTCAGCTCCGTCAGTCGAAGAGCCGGTCAGTCGAAGAGCCAGGTCTTGAGGATCTTCCTGAAGATGTGCAGGGTGGGGGCACGTCTGATGTCTATCGGGAGCTCGTTCCAGGTCTTGGCCGTAATGTAGGAGAAGGATCTTCCACCCATTCTTGCTCTGTGGATGCGTGGGGTTTCAGCGAGGTTGGTGGATTGGAGATTCCTCTTGCTTACGTGGAAGGAGATTCTGTCTTTGAGATATTGTGGTCCGGTGTTGTGTAGGCCTTTGTAGGTGTGGGTGAGTATCTTGAAAGTTTCTCTCTTTCCGACGGGGAGCCAGTGGAGGCTGCGCAGGTGTTGGGGGATGTGTTCGTGTAGAGGGATGCCGAGGACGAGTCTGGCTGCGGTGTTCTGTATGGTCTGGAGTTTGTGGAGCAGAGAGAAGAGTTTATGGAGCGAGAGAGAGAAAGCGCTGTTTCTCTCTCTCCTCGAAAGATAGTGATATATAGGTATATATGTATATATATATAATATATATATATATGTATATATATATATATCCCCTACTGCGTTTGCCAGTAGGTAGTTATAGTTAGGACCTAGTTTCCATAGGAAAAGCATTTATGGACTTGTGCATAACTTTGGCACCGGTTGACGAATCTTAACGAAATGTTCCAAAACATTTGTGCTGGTGAGTCTTATTGTGCAAGGTAATTTTCGGGGGGATCCGCCAAACAGGGTCGGAGAAAAAGGGAGGTAAAAAAAAGTGTGTTTCCCATGTTAATTCCCAAAGAGATTTAAGATCTCTCCATATGTATATATGGAGAGAGAGAGAGAAAGCGCTGTATCGAGAGAGAGAAAGATAGTGATGTAATTGTGCAATGTAAAATCTACCAACCACTGACATTTGCCAGTTATAGTAAGCAGCATAACAATACCACATAACACACTTCTCTCAAACGCTGCTCATGACTTCACACTTGACATCTCTGATGATGTTTCAAATTTTTGTCAATAGACTCAAACATGTACCTTTCCATTGTGTTAATTTTTTGTATATTTGTACACAGAGGGTATAAATATTTAAAGTCTATTCTAATAGGCCCACGTCTATTATTCATTGCTTTCTGCTTTGAATTAATCTACTCATAGTACCTGATCCCAAATAAAATCCATAATTTTCCAGATGTTAAGCCAGTGTCACTTCAAACATAAAGGAAGCAATGATGTCACCGTTTCGGTAGCCTTCGAGTTATGTCAACACATATCTGGTTGCACTTAGCGGGAGTTGAGGCACCATTGGCTAGTGTACATTTCACTATGCCATTTTCTTTATAAAAACACCTTAGTGTTTCCCCTATAAAACTGCCAAAACTTTTTACAGTACACGTTTGTTCAGAACGTAAATTCCTCAATACCTCAAGAGAACACATTGAGCACTCTGAACAAGTTTGATATTAAACTCTCCAATCTATTCCTTTTATACTATGCCCACATGTGTACCATATTAATTTCTTGGTGTGTCATATTTCTTCCATCATGTTATCCAAACTACCCTACCTTATTAAAGTAACATTGTTCATAATTCGAGACCTCAAATTCTTAATGGGATAATTGATTATTTTTTGTAACATCAGATGTGATGGAAGAAACAAAATGCTCTGTCTGCTAACCTCGGAATATGTGGTAAATTATGTAAGCGATTTCTCTAAAATATTCTTTTCTGTACACTGTATTTTATTCACAGTGTGAAATAATATCCTAGTGACATCACAGACGCTGTATTTTTTTTGGCACTTAATTGCTTTTGCATGGTTTTGAGGTGCTTCAAATCACAATACTAAGAGTGTGCATGAAAAGGGTGGATTGAGAACTGAAAAGTTGTATGCTGTCTACTATTGTAAGTGTGATTGCCTAAATCAAGACGTTTTTGTTATAGGTACTTTAAACATCTGATTGTATCTTTAATGTGAATCAATGAACGCAATATGTTTTATCAGTAGACTGTTGGGAGAGCACAGAGCATTTAAATTTAGACAAGCAAATCTGATTAGAAAGCGCTGGCGTTTCAGTAAAATAGAATCTAAATCCAGAAATTTCTGCTAAGCCATAAGCAAAATTTGAAACAAAAAATACCTGTGGTAACTTTACCTAAAGACAAAGACATTTTTCAGTTTTGTAAGGAATATTAATTTTTTTCTCACAGAATTCCTTTGTATTCCTTCCTTTGACGTGATCTACATTGACAAAGATGCACCTATGTATGACACCTGTTCATTCCTAATAAAGTGTGGGGCATATTTATATTAAACAATCACGTAGTGCAGCGCAGCAAGCCACCTTGCTGCGCTGAATGATTGGGAAAGGGCAGGAATGTGCCCTCATTAACATTATACAGTGCATTCCTGTCATTTCCCAGCACTGGCACACAATGTTATGCCTAGCGCCAATACAGCCACCCTTGCACAACGGTGCAAGGGTGCCGGCATTGTAAGCAGGATTATTTTTGTGCAGGAAGGGACACCTTCCTGCACAAAAACAACCCCCTGAGCCATTTTACTCTTTCTATGTGTGCTGCAGAATGCAGTAAACATAGAAAGAGGAAAACACTGGGAGAAATAAAGATATTTATCCTCGTTACATCTCCCCTGGGGATGCATAGCATTTTGACACATTCCCAGGTCTACCACTAATGGTAAAAATCTGGGAATGCGCCAAAACTCATGGGTGTTGTATTGGAACACCAATGCTCTGCCTATGAAAGGCCTCCCTGGAGCAGAGTAAATCAACACAGCGATTTGCACTGCGTTGCGTTACTCTAGATTTATCAAGCCATGCAGGGCCACGCAAGGTGGCCTTGCTTGGCTTAATAAATCTAACTTAAGAGTTAAGTTGCTCTTGTGCCCCATTGCGTGGCTCATGGGTGATGCAGCTCTCTAATATATATGTACCTATGTGCGGACCAGCTATTTTAAGTGCTGGAAATTCAGGTTGGCTCATACTTTCTGTTATTTGGGAAAGTATGAGGCATGTTTCCTGATATTTCACGAAACACAGTGCATCAAGTGAAGTTGCCATGCTGTACTACATGAGCCTCATTGTCAAAGATATGGTGCAGTTCTTCTCTCTCCTAGTGCTGGTGTACTTGTGGCTGCCTAGCGCCAACACAGGCACCATTGCATCACGGTGGAAGGGTGCCTGCATTGTCACCAGGTTAGTTTTTGTGCAGGAAGGGATACTTTCCAGCACAAAAACTATTCTTTGAGGCTATTTCCTCTTCGGATGTGTGATAGGAAAAAAGGAGGAGAAAATAAGATATTTCACCTCATTACACAAGCCTCAGGTAGGTGCATCATTTTGGAGCAAACCCATGTATACAAGTCTTTGTAAATATGGGTTTGCATCAAAATACATGGGGGGATGCACCACCCGTGTAACGCCTACCTGATGCAAGGTAACACACAACAGCGCTATGCCCCACTGGTATCTTCTTTGGTGCACCAAGACAAAAGTGGGTCTATACCTGGTAAAATTCCCACATGAACTTACACCGCCACTTTAATGTGTTGGACAGATTGAAGTGGTTAACGAAGAGTGCAATGGCGGCCTCCCTAGATATAGAGAAGCCCTTTGACACTCTTCAGTGCTTCTAATTATTTGATGTCCTCCACAAGGTTGGTATAGGGAATTATTTCCTGCGCTAGATGCGTCACCTCTTTTCGGACTGAATCAGATCAGAACAATGGAGCATACACAGAGGCACCTGGTAGGAATGGCCCCTATCGCCTCTGATATTTGTTTTAGCGATTGATCCACTGGCTTGCCTTCTGCACTCAAAGGGATCGGTTTGGGCTATACTTTTGACATGAGAATTGCACATTGTTTCTCTGTACCCTGATGATGCTCTGCTGTACTTGCAGTACTTGGGTTGCAGTATGATGGACCTTCTTGTCATATTGGCTGAATTCGAGTTAACTGGGGCAAGTCACTTCTTTACCCCATTCACTCTGTGGAGACAACTGTCCAGACTGTCCATGCAGGTGCACCACTGCAGGTCTTAAATATCTTGGTGTTTGGATTCGAAGGAACAATGAGTGAGGGGTAATCTTGGTAGGGCTGTGACTTCTGGGTGAACTTCAATGGCCTTCTGGAGGAGACTGCTCCTCCTCTCTCAGCATAGTCGCCGTAATCACCATGATAGTATTGTCACACCTGCTATACTGTTTTCAACCCATACCAGTGCTGCATTCTTTGCTGTCATTTTTAATTCATGGTGATACATGTAAGACACTCCACAGGTGAGAGGAAGCAATTAGCACTGAACTCACAGATGGCATGTGGGAGAACATTTTAAAATATGTGTAGACTATTCCCAGGTTTCAGTTTACACAGGTGAACTATCTACACCAGACCTACTTATCTTCTCACAGAATTGCTAGAATGTTTACTGGAGCTGCTGACACCTGTCCTGGAGGTATGCAACCCATGGCCCACTTCTACCACATGGTGTGAAACTGTGCTGTAATACAGGCCTATTAAAAGGAGATACTGGGGATTATACAAGATGTCACAGGGTTGGAACTTCAACAGGTGCCACTCCAGTGTTATTGGATCCGATTCCTAGACACAAACCCACAAGTCAACAATATAAGTTCATTGACCTGCTGTTGGGAAATGGCTGAGGGATTTGACCAATGGTCACAGGAGGAAATCTTGACAATATTGGCCTATAACATAAGATGCCATATTACAATGCCTATGAAATGTTGGGTCAAACTTTTACTAGCTCTGAAAGCGAAGTCCAACACACATCCTTCTTTAGGTGAATGGCAGGAGTGTAAATATAACAATGGTGTTTGGTATCTTGAATGTAATATGACACATAACATGGGATTTACACGTCAGCTTGCACAATGTGTGGCAAGCTACATGTGGGGAAGGGAAGAGTTTTCTTCTCAGTACAATAGTTAATTTTTAGCATATTGTTGCTCTTTATATATCCCAGTGCACAATTGGTGCTGCATCTCCAGTTATTCTGGGTGACACTGTGTTTGTATTAACTCTTCATGCACAGAAAACCTAATAAAGAATGATTACAAAAAATTTGTGACTCAAAATGCATGAAGCAAATATATAAAAGCAATTTAGCTCTGCACAACACACAGGTACACTGTACGTCTAACAAAGAGACTGGGCGGATCATCCGTGTCGCCTGTGCTTGCAGTGTATGAGGCATAGGCACAGGCTCCTGTGCTATATGGGGCTGAGTTTTGGGGTTTGCAAACATCACTACTTTGACCACATGTGAGAAGTGATTTGTGCACACCAAGCATCCCATTCTATATGAATCATGTCCTAACAGATATTGCAGCCCTTGCACGGTCAAAACCAGTGGTGCATTGGATCAGAATTTGGAGTATCCAGGAGCTAAATCCTTTATAGATGCCTTGAGGGATGTATTTATCTGGCAATGAGTTAGAAACAGGTTGGTGCAAACATGTCAACAGTTCACATGAGGCAATGGGCTTTGCAGACTTAAGGGTCATGTCTCAAGTGATTAAATCAGGGTCCCCAAACATTATAAAAGCTCAGGCAGGATCACAGAGTTCTTTTTGACCAGTGTTTGGACAAAGTATTGAGTTAAAAATATTGTGTGAACAAAATATTGTGTCAAGAATATAGAGGACAAAAATATTGTGAAGGTAAGTTTCTATGTGTAAGCAAAGTTTTAATATGCTTAACTCCACATATATGTACCTTGACAATATAAATATCTTCAAGGTACGTAGGTGTGGAGTTAAGAATAGAAAATTGATTCTAACTTAATTGCACTTTACCTTCTTGATATTTTGGTCCTCAATACTTTTGACACAATATTCTGTCCATGCAATTTTTAGCTTTGATAGTCTATCAAACAAACCTTTGACCATCAAAAGTGTGCCTTAGTTCGAAGAATATCTAGACAACATTGACTATCTTATGGCAAAAGCACTCAAATTACACACATTTATACCTCCCCCTAGCTGAAAGCACTAAGTCTTGGAAACAGTAACACAGTGTCTCAGGATTTAGAGGTATTACAGGTGCTACAGCACACCCAGAGATCCTAGACTGAGTTCAGCAAGACAAGTGGCAATAGTGAGGACTGTTGAAGTGCTTGGAATAAATATGGCCATCAGATCGTATGTCTTATGGTAATAAATACTTTGCGGAATAGTGTACCATCAGAAATGATTCCGCCAGAAATACTATGATTCCTGCTCTATAGTAGGACTGTGCAATGCAGTAATATCCTTCTGAATATAATGTTTTTTGGAACAAGGTTCTTAAAAGTAATGGGCAGAGACCACACTCAACAATTAGAGTAGAACAGAATTAGCCGTACAATACTGTGTGGTAGATCAAAGTCCTCATCATAGCTACTGGACAACAGTTGTACTGTGGTGTTCTGTACAATGTCTAGTTAAGGTTTATTTTCTTTAGTTCAACCTGTTTGTTTATCCACATAGGCCATTACCATTACAAACCTAGAGCATATATTATTTGATTATCATTTGTGGTTAATAGTGTATCAATAAATTAATTCTGTAGATAATCAAGATTTGTGGTGGGTAAATAGATGTAATTGAGGATGATGTGAATGTGACATTAGAAGGAGCTTGAAAAAGCTAATGGTGGTGGGGCACTGACGTATGGTTCCTCTACAATCATTTGCATTGCATTGCATTTTGCCATCTTTAGGTTTTTAAATTTATGAATTAGTTTTACTACTAGCATATCTCTAAACTTATGTAAAATTAGGGGTGGGTCAATTTGAAAAAGTTCACCAGCTGGCCCAACACTTCACTATTCCAGGAGTTGTTTCTCGTCCGGAGTGTTCTCTACATTGGGTCAGACCAATGGCCACCGGCCAATGGTCACTTTCAAAAAGAACATTAAAAAAACTCTGTATGAAATTAATCAAACAAATGTATGGCAATCATTGGCAAAGCCAATAGGCCTGGCATTGGTTGCCAGCCTTTAGACTTTTGTCAATACATATTTGGCATTTTTTTTCAAAATATTGTTGTCAATCTAAAAAAACCTTTTCAAAAACATCTTTGGGTTTCTTAAAGCACACATTGCCATAGTAGTCCCAGGCAATGAAGAGAACTACTTTGTGTGAATGTGCTTCTTGTGAAAGAGCAGATTGTTGTCACTTACAGTAAAGTTAGCCAATGGCTGAATTGAGCTGACACAATACCAGACGAATGGATGAAAAGGGCTGTGTGAAAGCCCCAATAAGTAAGTATATTATACGCTTAAATGTAGTAAAATCAAAAGGTCTTAGCATACACCAGACCTCAAAGCACATATCTTAAACACAGCTCGACATGTGCTAAAAACTCAATTTGTAGCAATGCTGGCCTTGTAAATCCTATAAGACACTCTTTTTACACGAACATGCACTACATAAAATTGTTAACAAGTCATTCTACAGTGAACAGGAGCATTCTTCTAACAGGCATGGTACTTTGGTGAGTTTGCATGCCTGCTGCCCAGAATCCACATACCTTGAGCAGAGGGACATATGAATAGAACAGATTTAAATCTATTGCCATAATATTGCACTGAATAACAAAGCATTCCATACTGCGACATAAACTGAAAGGGCCTCATTTACAATGAGGCTGCGTCACCGGAACATCACTTTTTGCGATGCTCCGGTGGCACAGGGGCCTGCTCCATATTTACCAGGCAGCAGTTAGCCACTTTGCGTGGCTTAATGCAGCCTTGTAAATATCCTTCCCTTTATCACAGTTTTCTGCGTTAAAGGGGTGTGCAATGGGTGTTGCTGGGGGCATTCCCAGCAACACCCATGGCTTTTTTACATTGCCCTAGATTTACTAGGAATCGTAACACTGAGGCAGCGCCAAAAAGATACAGCTCCCCAGGGGAGGCGTACGGGAGGCACAACATGGAGAATACCTTTATTTCTCCTCATTGTTCTTTTTTCTATGTGTGCTGCATTCTTCAGCGCACATAGAAAGAGGGAAAAGTCTCTTGTGATTGTTTTTGTGCAGGAAGGGAAAGTATCATCCCGCAAACGCAGGCACCCTTGCACCATGGCGCAAAGGTACCTGCACTGAGCATCGCAGCCCATTGTGTAGTAGCACAGGGGAAAAGGACAGGCACAGATACAGCGCATTCCTGACCTTTTCTTTTGCCGTAGGGCAGTGCAGCAGGAAGCCCTGCGGCGCTGCCCTACAGCAAAATCTTGTAAATAAGGCCCAAAGTATGGATGATCAAACATAGGAAATTTAAAAGAACCACAATAGCGTGTAATTAATGAACACTGTATTAAAAGATATTGCCTTTGATGTCATAAATTAGACTAATTACTAGCCTACAATTATCTAAAAAAAGAATACAACATATTTTGCACATATAAAAGTATTTTATTTTTGTATGGGTTTGTTTTGACCCCGATTAGAAATGTTTGGTCACATCACACTTCAGCATTAGGAAGCAAGTAAGAGTATTTCTAATTTCAAAGCTAGACTACTATTGTGATAAAACAGAGTAGGCTTTAGAACAGAAGCTAGCAAATGTTACTTTACACCTCAGTGTGTTATTAAACCTTTGGCATCCCATCACCATTTAGGCCATCCTAGATTCAGCAAGTTAAAAAATGTCTTTACTGCTCAGACAAAATAAATGCAAACTACATGACAAATAAAAAAGCAATAGTATTTTAGATTAGGGTAATTTTGACCTGCCAACATTTGTCTTTGAGCAAACACCAAATGCTGCGCGAAACTTAAAGAAAACACTTCAACAGGCCTCACTATTGCCCCTTGTCTTGCTGAACTCAGTCTAGGATCTCTGTGGATGCTGAAGAACCCATCATACCTCTTGATCCAGAGACCCTGTGTTACTGTCTCCATGAAATAGTGCTTTCAAATGGGAGTTGTTATACATATTTGAACTGTGATGTGAATAGGCCTGGGCGGAAAACTACGCTACGCTCGCGTAGTTTGCGAAGTTTGCGCTACTTCGCACTACGCGAATTGCACGTAGCACAGTGCGAACACGCGTAGCGTAGCGTAGTGCAGCGGTCATTTTTGCTTGCTCGCGGTCCTCAACGTCAAGTTGGCGACCGCAAGCAAGCAAAATGACATCCCGGCGAGACTTTTTCTCGTTCGCGATCAGCAACATCAAGTTGCCGATCGCGAGCGTGGAAAATAAACCTCCCGGCGAGATTCTCAACGCGGGAGGTCAGGTTTCTCATTGCGAGTGGTCGCGTATGCTCGAGACCGCTCGCGATGAGAAACTACCAGTCCGCGTTGAGAAGCTGCCGCTCGAGTAAAAATCTACTCGAGCGGCAGTAAAAGACAGCTTGCACTGTGCAAGATGCCGTTTTCAATGATTGCACAGTGCGGACAAGCATCCGGCAGTGTGCAATCATTGCGAACACGCACTACGCAGTTCGCGTAGGGCTACGCGTAGCTCGTGTAGTGCGAACTGCACTTTGCGTAGCTTCGCGAAGCGTTACTTCGCGAACTACGCCCAGGGTTAGATGTGAAGTGCTTTTCCCATTGGATATTCGATGTGGTATAGATAGTCTTCATACTCATGCTCACTTTTGATGGTCAAAAAGAACTCTGTAATCCTGCCTGACTCTTGAATAGTCTTCTTCATTGTATTCATTCATTTCCAGTAGACAGCTTTTATAATGTTTGTGGACCATGAGTTCATCACTTCAGGTATGACCCTTTCAGTCTGCAAAGCCCATTGCCCCAAGAGAATTGCAGTGGCGGCTCGCACAGGTATACATGGTGAGCAGTGAGGTGGGTCGGGCGGGTGGGGGATAGTGGAATTCGACATACATCGGGATAGTCAAAAGTAAATGAATAAATAAATAAAACCACTTACCTTGGCGAGTCCGCGATGCGGTGAGTGCAAGGTAAGTGGATTTATTTATTTATTTATTTACTTTTGACTCGTCGTATGTCGAATTCCACTACCCCCCACCCCGCCCGCATCACCCCCACCCCCGCTTCACCACCCTACCGCAAATACCTGTGCCAGCCACGACTGGAGAATTGTGGACATGGTTGCACCGACCTATGTAGCTATGTTTATATCTACGTATGTTGTCCTCTGGATAATTTTGTGCTTTTTGGAATGTCAAGATGATTCACTCATTTAGTCACATAGTGAAGCTTAAACTGTACTGAACTGGAGTCGTTGTCCAGCACCCTTACTTTAAAAAGTGTTCCAGCACCACTGCAGTCACATTTGAAGTCCGATAACTGTTTCAGCTGCTCTGACTGTTAAATCTGAGTCCCACTCGTTTCTAGTAAAAATGCTTGTCACATATTTTGTTAAGATTTGGGGATGGTAATCAAGAGGATATGATAAGAAGGTGTAAATTCGACATTGTATCCTTATTACCTTAGCCATCTAGGGGCATATTTATGAGAGCCTTGCGTCATGTTTACACAATGCAAAGGGGTACATTTGTGACACAAGGGTCCGAGAAGGATTTATGAAGCCACACAAAGCCACATTGCGTGGCTTTAAGTGGCCTCATAAATCTTGAATAAGGCAACGCAGCGAGAAATACTGCTTCACCTTACTCTGTGCAAGGGAGGAATTTCATGGGTGTTGCAGTAGGTGTTTCCACGCAACTCCAATGGGTTTTGGCACACTCCCAGATATACAATGGGAATGCATCAAAATCTTACACCTCTCCATCTCTATCTTTATTTCTCCTTGTTTGTTTCTCGATGTGTGCTTCATTTTGCAGCACACATAGAAGGAGGAAAATGCCTTAATGGATTGTTTTCATGCAGGAAGGTGCCCCTTTCTGCACAAATACAATCCTGCCTACAACACAGGCACCCTTGCACCATAGTGCAAGGGTGCCAGTGTTTGCGCTATACTCCCAAAATGGCACCTGCACAGTGGGAAAGGACAGTAATGCACCATATTGAATAAGTATGGTGCATTCCTGCCCTTTCACTTTGACGTGGACTGCACAGCAAGGTGACTTGCTGCCCTGCCTATGTCAAAACCCCATAAATGAGGCCCCTAGTATTTTTTGTGTGCTGCATGAAGAATCCATTGCACTACAACTAATAAGGGGATTTAGAGTTTGCCAGCTGGGTTACTCTGTCACAAACATGACAGATATCCCGTCCGCCTTAATACAAGTGCATTGTATCCTATGGCACTTGAAATAAGGTAAACGGGATATCCGTTACTTTTGTGATAGAGTACCCATCTGCCCAACTCTAAATCTGGCTGTTCGAAATTGGGTTGCTGGTTAACTGGGGAGTGAACCCTGGTCAAGCAACAGCCTCAATCCCTTGCAGGTAAAATCACAAAAAGTCACAAAATTAACCCTGGGTAGCTTGGCACAAAACCAGTCAAGCTTTACTTAGAGGCAAATATGTAAAGTATTTATGCAGCACACAAACAGTAATAAAGTAAAAACTCAACACAAGAAGAATCTCAAACCAATTTAGAAAACATGAACAACAAAAATGGTTCAGCACACAAAAAATGTGGTTATACAATTTAGTTTTCGATAACAATTATTATGTATAGATCCAAGAAATTCTCAATCGCCGTGGTCTTGTTTTCACGCGCAGCGTTCTTTATTGAAAACAGATGATTTAACAGCCAATTAAAATCCAGTAGCCGACGCGTTTCGTCCCCAAAGGGACTTCTTCAGGGCTTGAATTAAATATCACAGCGTATGTCCACCTTAAGATTAATATGATGGCAATCATGTCCAGAAGTCACACATTTTGTATAGTGTGTAGTATCTTCCTTATGGCGTGGTAACCATAAAAGATCCGTCACAGTGTCTGCTTCAAAAGAATAAGGAGTAGAGAGGGGTGTACTCCTTGGTTCCTTTGCACCAATATCATTTTCCCATAAACTGGTTTGACAGGTGCGGGTGTTCTTTATTGCCTCATCCCTCAGCTTGTGATTGCCAATTTAGAAAACGTTTAATAAATTATTTGAGCACAAAATGACAAAAATCCAATCAGTAGACCCAGAGTTATGATTTTTGTAATGTTTTTAGTAAAAACTACCTCCCAAAACATAAACGCGCCAACCGCGGACCACTAGTTATGTGCGAACTGGTCAAAGTAAAAAAAATATGGCTGACTACGATTGAGTGTGGTTCATATACAAGAATTGGATTGGGCCTGGTCTGCCCTCACCTTCGGGCTTAGAAACATTCTTGAGAAAAATGTTCTGAGAAGGTAAAGTTCAATGGGGCAAGGCTGCAGAAGGTGTCTGATGAGGGAGCGTCGTCGCCAGATTGCCTTGGGTGAAAGCAGCGGTGAAGTTTTCTACATTTGGACTTAGTCTCTGAAATGGAAGTCGAAAATCTCCAACAGGACGAGGCAAAGGGCTGTAGCAGAAGGCAGTTCTATGAAGTAAGATACCCTGTGGTGAGGGACTGCTGAAACGGATTTGCTGCTGCGGAGAAGAACATAGCGGAAGAAGCCACAATGTCAATCTGACCAGCGATGCACCTCGGGCAGATAGGCGAGCAGGTTGGCACCGGTCTCCTTGTTCTCAGAACAGTTTATAGGCAAAAATATACCCTCTTTTGGATTACGGCTATCTGTACTCCTATAGCAACACTGTAAGGGGTCCAGGACTGGAGGGGGACCACTTGAAGGTCAGGACGCACTCAGGGTGGGTCCAGGTGCACGTTCAAGATGGAGAACGGTGTTTGTGTCCCTGTGGTTCTCAACAGGAGGCCAGCAAACTAGCTCTTGTGAGTCACTCTGGAGGTTCTAGGATAGTTGGAGATCCAGTCCCTGTCCCCAGTCAGAAGGTAGCAGAGCAGCAGGACAAACAGGGCAGCAATCCAGCAGATCAGCAGTCTTGGGGAGCAGCAGTCAGGCAGAGTTGCAGCACAGCAGTCCTTCTTTCTGTACAGTATCCACAGTTTCAGAAGTATAGAAGAGTTGGTGTCTCAGGTGCCATTTTTATACCCTTGTGCCCTGGTTCTGGAAAGTGGGAGAAGCTTCTAGACAGTGGCTTTGAAGTGCCTGGAATTTCTTGCCTCCCCTGCCCTGGCTCCAAGCTGACTGAAGTAACAATACCTGGTCATTAAGCACTTTGTATGAAAGTAGAGCACAGGCAATTTAGTTGTAAGTGGGGCTGTGCTCAGCTCCAACCCCCCCATCCTGCCAGCAGATGGCCCATTCAGGCACACCTAATCCCTCTAATGTGTGACTGCCTGGGAGGAATACACAAAGTCTAACTGTCAGTTACACCCAGTTATGTGACCCAGTCCAGGCTATGGGCACAAAAGGGCTAAGGGCAAAACAGTTTCTAAAAGTGGGCTTTTTATAATTTTGATTAAAAAATCCGACTTTATCATTAAATAGGAATCTTCGCCACAATTCCAGAGACGCCAAAAATGACATACCTACAAGCTCCCAATTGGAAATTACAGGATATTAAATGTAATAATTAATCCCCAATGTTATACTATGGGAGGGGTAGCCCTCATAGTAGTGAAAAATGAATTTAGGAGTGACGTTTTCACCACCAGGACTCGTAAAACTTAAAAGTACATGTCCAATCTTTTAATTACACAGAACACTGCCCTATGGGCTGCCTATGGCCTACCTTAGGGGTGACATATATGGCATGAAAAGAAGGTTAAATGCCAAATCGACAAGACAGTTTAGAACTGCATTCAGGATGCAGTGGCAGAACAGGGCCCTGTTTTAAAGTGCTAATTAAGTGGGTGGCACAATACGTGCCCCAGGCCTACTAGTACCAGTTAATTTACAGGCCCTGGATATATGGAATACCACTCTACAAGGTACTTACAAGTAAATGAAATTGTGCAAATTGGGATATGCCAATGTAACCATTTTTTAGGAGAGGAGAGCAAGCACTTTAGCACTGGTTAGCAGTGGTAAAGTGCACAGAGTTCACGGCCACAAAAATAAGTGAAGGAAAAATGGAGGAGGTGAGGCAAATTGTTCTGGGGAAGACCACCCTAAGGCTGACAGGTCTAACACTTGCCCTATATCTGTTTCTAAACAACAGACATCTTATAAAAGTATCCTATATTTTACATATTTTCTCTATTTATTTTATCTTTAAGTAGCATGTTTTATGGATATTCTATCTGGAAAACTAATACTAGTAATACTAAGGAGGAGGAGGAGGAGGAAGATGAGGATGAGAAGGAGAATGAGGAGGAGGACTTCTAAATCCCAAAGACATCCTTTTGGTGATACAATCCTTGATGATCTCTCAACTACTCTCCTGAGATGCTGTAGGGGACCCTGGAGATTATTGTCATAGAATGAGCCAGGATTGTTGGTGATATAGACATCCAAGTATTGGAAGCCGTCAGAAGCTACCCTTGCATCACATCACCCTGGGTTGGCATGGGGCGTCCCCGCGGAGAACAATTAGAGTTGACTTAGACCAATTAATAGTGTACCCCATGTTTCTGCCGAAGGCTGTGAATATGTCCAGTATATGAACCAGGGAGGCACGTGGGGCTGCTATGTAAAATAATATATCATCAGCGTATGAATATATTTTGCCCTCCCACTCCTCTGTCCAGCGTAAGCCACATATCAAAGGTTCAGTGCAGACCCAGTTCGCTAGTGTTTCTAAAACTAGGGCAAACAAGAGAGGCGAAAGAGGGCAACCCTGCCAGGTCCCACGCCGCAGGGGGAAATCTCTAGAGGTTTTCGCATTAATGACTACTCAGGCCAGGGGATCACTATATAGTAGCTGTACTGTACCCAGGACAAGAACTTGGGGCCGAAGCCCATCCGTTTCAACACAGCAAAAAGGTATGGCCATTCCACCACATTGAATGCCATTTGGGCATCGAGAGACAAGATAGATGCATTATCTGGTATAGAACGAGCTCACCCCAGCACACCATGAAGACGCTGCAGACTTAAGGCTCTGTTCCTGCCTGGCATGAAACCGAATTGGTCCAGGTGGGCCAATTTAGTAATCATTTGCATTAGTCTAAGGGCTAATAGTTTTACCAGAATTCTGACCTCCCCATTGAGGAGGGAGATGGGTCTGTAGGAGCAACAGTACTCAGCCAGCCTACCCTCCTTATGAATGACTACTATATATGTGAGCCTTTGGTCCCTGGGGAATACTCCCTTTCCTTGTCTCTCCAGAAACATTTTAAGTAAGTACGGTGTAATAAGAGTCATAGTGATCTTGTAGAACTCTATTGGGAGTCCGTTCGGTCCCATTGCTTTGCCTGATGTGATATTACAAATCACTTGAGCAATTACGTCCTCTGTAGGGTCACTCTTCATGAATACTCTGTCCTCAGTGGTGAGTATGGGAAGCTGTAAATCACAGAGAAGGTCGTAAGAGCCACACCTAGTTGCGGTCCCGACTGGGGATTTAAGTGTTCACAGTAATACGTGAAGGTATTTGCAATATTTTGGGGATCCGTAAGAGACACCCCCGTCCCCTGAGAAATTTCAGTAATCCATTGATTCGCCCTTTCCTTACTATCAAACCATGCTATCAGTTTTCCTGCTTTGTCACTGAGTTCATATACCCGATGTTGAGTCACCCGATAACTAGCCCTGGCGGCATCCGTAGTAAGGTCCCTATATTCCTGTAGTTTAAGATAAGGTCCAGCTCATGCTTTATTTCAACTGTGGTATCAATGCATAATTGAGCCTCTAGAGCAACAATGTCGCTCTCGAGTTTATCAATTGCTGCCCTTTTTTCCTTTTTATGCCCTACCGTCAGTGAGAGTACTTCACCCTTAATTACAGTCTTATATGCTTCCCAGAGGGTCTGAGAGGCATCCACGAGAGCCTGTTTTCTTTAAAATTATTTTCTGAGGCCTTCTTTAGGCCTGTTCTAACACTCAGATCTTCAGATACCATTTAACGAGATACCTATGTTGGTTCTCTGTTTATCAATGCCATATCTAGCCCAGATGGGAAGTGGTCAGATATCCCCATAGCCAAATAGTGCACCTCTCGAAATCGCAAAACTCGGTGGGCCAAATTAAGCAGGAGGTCAATACAGGAGAGACTCTCATGCACCCTCAAGTGAAATGTAAAATTCTGAGGGTTGGGATTATGCGTGCGCCATATATCTATCAACCCCATTGCTATGCAGACATCCGTTAAGTGTGTGCTGGAAGGGGTCGTGTAGCATGGGTGTAAACAATCTACTGAATCACACATGGTCATATGAAAGCCCCTCCCATTAGGAGTACACCCACAGGTAATTTGAGTAGGAGTCCACCCAGGTCCAGGAAGAGTGAAGTTGTGTAAGGCCGGAGGGATATACACTGATAGGATATTAATCGTTTCTTCCTCCCATATCCCAGAGAGGGCTGTATATCTGCCAAGGGGGTAGGCCCAGGATTGCTTCACCGTCAACGGCAATTGTTTTTTAAGTAAAATGCCTACTCCTCTGGAGCTTGTCGTGAAACCTGCGTGTACCACCATCTTGTAACCCAAACGGTCAAGGGCTTTGCAAGTGTTACCCATCAGGTGTGTCTCCGGTAGGAGGACTAACTCAGGTGAGTTTCGTTTAAAATATTGTAGCACTACCCATCGTTTGATTCTGTCTCCCAAACCGTTCACATTCCAGGATGGGATGCAGATATCAGAAACTGTTTGCATCGTCATTCCCGGGGCCTAGTGTGGTCGATAACCGCGCGGGTATAGTCCTGTCTGCATATACAGAGTAGTCCCTACTTAACAATATATGCGGAGCACTGTTGTCAAGAAAAATAACAGAACATTCAATACAACCCATTCTCTTCCCACCTTCCACCTTCCACCCTCCCCCAAACTTTAAACCCCCCCACCCCACCTCCCTGCATGGCGAACTCAAAACTGTCCACCCCTAAACTCTGCAGATTGCCCATCGCCCCACCCCAACATGAAACCAGTGAAGGAGCTGCCGACCACCCAACGTATCGTACTCCTGGCCTCCCCTATAACTGGTACCGAAGAGCACAGTTAAAGCCCACAGCAGTGCAAAACATGTAAATATAAATGTTAACAACTCTACCATTCCATTGCATCTATATACTTCACCCGTCTTCATAGGTTCACTGCCCCCCCTCAGCTCAGTAGTCTGGGGTCTGCGCTTCAATCTTGGCCTGTGCTGTACACAGTTCCATATCACCGTGTGAGATGTCCCAGAGTTCGCAAATAGTTCAAAACAGTCTGTTGTGTTCTGTTCATGGATTGTGTTCAGTTGTGTCTCCTCTTGATGTGTGTCTTGAGCCTGCTATCCTGATGGATCTCCTGAGTGGCGGTGCCGTCGTCCATGGCAGTTCGTAGCTTCCTGCTTGCCGATGGTTCTCCAATCATCCAACCACTCCCAGGCCTCTTCAGGGGATGTGAAAAATCATGTTTTCCCTTTGCTTCCACTCTTAATCTAGCCAGGAAGAGTATTGCATACTTAATTGCCTCATCCCTCAACACTTTTTTCACCTCAAGGAAGCTGCGGCGTTGTCTCTGAACTTTGAGCGTAAAGTCCGGAACAATTGTGATTTGTGCATTCTCATAATTCACTGGGGCTGCACTGCGGGCTGTGTGTAATATCACGACCCGGTCTTTGAAGTAAAAATTTCAGGCAATGATAGATTGCGGTGCTGTCCCCAACCATGGCCGCCCTCCCGGGATCCTGTGGGCCCGTTCCACCCAAAAATATTTAGAGAGGCCGCGAGGCTGCAGCCTCTCTGTCACCAGCTCCTCAACAAATCGGTCTACTGCGGGCAGCTTTGGTTATTCCGGAACCACGAGCATGCGTATCTTATTGCGCCATGCTGTGCCTTCAAAGTCTTCCAGTCAGGCCTCTATTACGGAGTTAGCCTCTCGTAGATTGTGGACTTGGCTGTGGAGGGTCTTAGTGTCTAGGCCAAGAGAGTTAGTAGTGTCTTCTATCTCCTTCACTCGTGAGCTCATGTTTTGCAGATCCGCCCTCATCAGAGATACTTCATTTGTGACCGAGAAGTTTATCCTCTGGATCGCCGTCATGATATCCTGAAGCGTCAAGGATTCCCCCCGACAGAGGTGGCCCTACAGGCGGCGTCTGGTCAATATCTATATCTATCACCATGAATGACTTCGCCACAGATAGAATGCAGAGGATTCCCCCTAGATAATTAGGGTCTACATCATTCAGCTATATGATACTCTACTATACGCTTTAACCCTTTTTAAAATACCTAAAGGTAAGAAAAATATTAGGTCGTAGTCTCCATTAAGTATGCTAGTTGAGCTTTCCTACTTTTTAAATAATATGTACATTCCTAATTATAACATTACTTCAGGATGAGAAGGGGGTTTTAGATAGTAGATAAAGTTTTGAACTTTCTATTAGAAAACACTTAGCTTCCCGAAATGGCAACATTAAATAAACATACCCATAAGGGATGAGACATTATAAGATGGCCGCCACATTCACAGGCTAAGATGGATCGCCTGAATCATTGATGACCCGGAAACACTTAAAATCAAAGTAAGAGGAGCGCGCAGATCGGCACGTATTAAGCATACAAACGTGAAGCGTATACATACCGATGCCTTCCGACCGCAAAACACCACTAAGCGGGTGACTCTCAATCAGTTTGAACGAGGACTAAGGAACACAGTGGGTAATATCTAGATACACGACTATTATTTTACCCAAGATAAGCCCAAGCAGCCTATTCGCGTTACAGCTGGAGAAATGAAACCCCCAGGGCACTCAATAAAACACAAGGGGTGAGCCAAGGTAAAGGACAGGATCCCATATTTATGAATTTGTAAGAATGTCATTGCACAAAATACGAGTGAAGTAGGACCCCCACATTTTTTAAAAAAAAGGACGAATTTTGTCCTTTAAGGTGATAATATATGAACACTTTGCATAATTTCCCTTATCTTTTCGGGCGTATTAAAACACCAATAATATAGCGGGATTTAACATACTCACCCGGGGAGGGTACCTTAGGACAAAATGAGTTGTTTGTAGATAGTTGAGTAAGTTGTAATTATCTGAAAAATTAACGCCTAAAAATGTGATTAAGACAGTAAATATTATATGCATGCATCCCTTAGAATTGCTCAGCTTTTTAAATGAAAATTGGGATAGCCTTCTCATAATAGGGGGTCTGACGAAGAAATAGTATAAATCTATTAGCTAAGCCTAGTTCGGGCTAAATAATACAGGAAGAATATAAACATAAAATATTTTTAAGCCTAATTTTATATATATTTGTATACTTTGTAGACATTGAGACTATGGAATATCAAAAAGTGTCCCAAAGTCGGATAAGACATAAGGGTGAAGAAATTAATGGTGCCCTTGCCACACTACTTGATAGAGATTAAGACTGCAGCCGAAAACAGCTCATTGACTAATGGAATGAATATACAATACCTTGAAATTAAGGGTAAGCACTCGTATTTTAATACCCAAAATTGACAATAAACAATGGTAAAATTTGAACATAAGATAATGATATGAACATGAATCCTTACAGAAAATAAGGGAAAAAAGAGAAGAAATCCCAGCTAATAAATCCTCTGGTGATTTACACCCAAAGGAAGTGATCTATCACACAAACGTTGGGGTGATACCCGCTCAGTCCATAAAATAAACTGTAAGTTAGTAACTACTAAAAGGAATTGGGTGAAGATCGCTAATAAGGATGAATGAGGAATGAATGAAGGTGCTCTTACCCTAACACTTAATATTCTGCAACATCTTATTTTCAAAGAATGATAACCTTCATGTGACAACAGGAGCTTTTTTTACATATTAGGAGTGGTTTTAATAGAGGAATAAGAATGGTGTATGATAGAAATGAATCAGAGAGTGTAAGCATGAGTATATAATCCATGGGATAATCACCAGCATGTTTTTTGTAGATATAAGTGGTCCTCTTTATTGAATATTGATGTATTTAATGTTTTTATTTCTAGAGTGAACAACATTGTTTTTTCTAAAAACGTTTGTCCTGAAGAAAGTGGTGTCAATCAACTTAAGTCCACCGAAACGCCGTTGACAACTTGTTTTTACTGTATTGCTTCACTATTATTTGTAATTGTTATTTATGTTTCTTTTTTGGAGATTCACAGTTAGAGTTACCTTCTGAATACTGCTCTCTATTACAATATATGTACTAGAAACAAAGTGACATGAGGCTCTCTGTCTATAATCAAAATCAAGCATCAGTAGAGGAAAATTCGGTTGAAGAGAAAGGATTACCACGTATATGTATGTACAATTCAGCATAAACACTCCTTGTGGTTTCTCCTGTAGAAAATTTAAAGATTTTATGAATTGTTGAGTTTTTTAAACAGATTTTATTGTTGTATTTGAAATAGTTTTTAATAAAGAAGGAGATACTTTTACTAAAAACAAGGCACATAGTTTGGGTTGATTGTATGCAAGTGTGTGTAAAGTATGATGTGGAAGTAGTAAGTGAAATACTTAGAGTTACAAGGGGGACAACATTTTGTTATTCTATTCTAACCCAGTCCCCTTTGTTTAGAAGGGTTGCTCTCAAATTTGTTTTTTGGCGTCTGGTCTAGAGCCTTACCACTAAGCCCAACATCCTCCGTTAACACGAAGTGGTCCAGTTTTGTTTGCAGAGGGCTTCTCTGGACTTTACCCCACGCCATGGTGTTTCCTTCAAGGTACTAGAGAGTAGGCCCCATATGAAAGGATCGGGAGGGGGAGGGGGGAGGGGGAGGAGGAGGGTACTCACCGCCATCTGCCTGTGGGTAAGAGGTACACCATGCGGTCTGTTGGTTTTCCCACAATTCTGAGACCAGGTCTCCTACAAACACCTACACACACCCCCACAATAGGCCCAGGGGGTCCTTCTTTTAATGTCCCAGACTCACCAGGGGGGCAAAGGGAGGCAGTCAGTAAGGGTCCATGTTCCGGTGCTTAATCCAGGACCAGTGCTATAAATATAAGCAGTCCTAGCACTGTCAGTAGCATGAGGTAGAAGCTCCAATTGAGGTGGCATCTCATGGAGAAAAGCACTGTAGTGAACTTATCAGTGTTTGTTGGAATCACAGCAGGCAGATTGGAATCCCCCAGTGTAGCCTCAGAAGGGAGACAAGGCCGTGCATGTGTCAGTTCTTTAGGCCTCAGGCACGCCATGTTCTAGCAGGCATGACCAGGCCCCAGGAGTCAGAAGTAGAGCTCCCACTGGTCACAGCCCCCACCCGGTCCACAACGGGTAGCGTCGGGGTGAAGGACACACCTAGGGAGCACCTCCTCACTCCGGCAAAGCCAACTTTCCACACTCGATTCTCGGCCTGGGGCGTCAGAATGTAGATGACGACCGCAGTCACCTCCCACGTATTTCCTCGGCAGCCACTGGGAACATGAGGGCGGTGTCGCTCACTGCCAACGAGGCCGCGTCAGCTCCAAGCCCTACGCTGCTGTTTCCTCCGACAGTGCTGGGCTCATTCTGGTCCCCTTGACCACACGATCAATAAGCCACCATTCTATCGCTTTGAGGGGACAGATAGATGTTGGATGATGCAGGGAAATTGCAGTTGAGTGACAGAACCGCTCTACTGAGCAGACATCTTCGTTGCCGGCTGGCCACGCCCCCGCAAATCGCTCTTATTGATTGTTTATGTGCAGGAAGGTGTCCCTTCCTGCACATAAACAATCGTCCCTTCAGCGCAGGCACCCTTGCAACATGGCAGCAAGGTGCCTGAGCTGGCGCTACGATGCTTTTTTGTGCCAGCGCTAGGGGAAACACAGGGGTGTGCCGTATTCTTGTCAATATGGCACATACTTGCATTTTGAACATGTCAGAGTGCGGCACTGACAAATTTGCCGCAGCTCCACGATCTGACATTTTTTTGTAAATATACTCCTAGATTACATAAACTGAAACAAAAGTAGCTATGTTTTAATGCTGATGCTCCTTACCCACAGATATGCACCACTTTAGAGAAGTAAAATAATTTCTGCATGTTGCACCACAGACAAGTCTGGAATGCAATTTCGAAGGAATACAAGGGTATCAAAGAAATCCCACATTGAATAAATTCCGTCCACATCAAATGCTAAGGACACTGATCTCATTTGGTCATTATCAAGCACCAGAATTAATTATTTTTCATTAAGTCAAAATATTATTTCATATCTATGATGTGATGAATTCTCCAAATGGGAAAACTAACAATTCTGTCTTAGTAGCCCGTTTTTATACTTTACTGCCACTAGGAAGCCCTTTGTGTCCTATTTTGTAAAAAAAATATACATGAGTGAAACTAGAACGCAGTTTATGGGCAGTAGCGGATGCTACTGGACCCGGGTGGTGGGGCGAGTGGGGGGGCAACCAGGACTAAAAAGAAAACAAAAAAAACACACTTAACCTGATGAGACTGCCGCCGCCTCTCCACCGTTCTCCGTCCTCTTCCTTACTGCACTCCCGGCCAGCAGCAGGAAGCACCTGCACTCCCAGCCTCCCCATAGCAAATCACACTGCTGCAATGCAGCGTTGTGATTGGTCTGAGCGCCGGGGTTTGCATGTTCCTCACCAGGCTGTGTAATGTAGCCTGATGGGGGACATGCAGAGTGTGCAGGACTGCTTGGGGCAGCCCGAGAGGGCCGACCAAGCAGTCCTGCGCACTTCAGGAGTAAAAACCCCTCCTCTCCGCGTTACACCAACCCCGCCCCAGAGCCACTGAATTAGATAGGAAAAATAAAATGATATTAACAATAGTTATTATCATCTTATTTTTCCTTTTGTTTAATGGGGTGACGCTCCTCCGCCTTAGCACAGGAGCCGCCACTATTTATGGGCCCTTCTAAGAATTAGCTGTGAAGATGTGAAAGACGTTGTTTTTGTGTTTTACCAAATTTATGTCTCAGACAAGCAATTTCAGAAAAAGAACAAATTATCATAGCTCTTTTTGGATTCTTTGTTGATTAAAAGATATGTGAAGACGCACAAGGAAAGACACTCCTTTGTGACAAGCCCAACACCATGCCCTGACCTGCACCATTCAGTTAGCTCTGTGTAAATTTTACAATAATGGTATGCCAGGAAAGAAGCAAAACGCCATATATTTGAGGCTGCAATAGCCTCTACCCCACATAATTCATGCATTTAAACTAGTATTGGTGAACTACTCAATATTTAAATCCATCTCCTTCACGCTGAAGCTGAAAATTTCTTAAAAAAACAGAACATGAAGAAGAATGCTGCTCAAGCTCTCCCTGCTACTTGCTTTCATCACACACAGTTTGTAACTTGATAACTTCTATGTATCTCTCTGTATTTCTGTCACTGCCTGCTTCCCCATCCAGTATGGAATCTGTGAAACATCGTAAGCATCACCCAAATACTCCTTCTGTTATTAACTATGGTAAGCAACAAATGATTAATAGCAACAGTAAAACAGTATGATTTATACATATGTGTGTGTGTATATATATATATATATATATATATATATATATATATATATATATATATATTATCTACTGGCGGTCGCCAGTAGATAGTTATAGTTACAACCTATTATCCATAGGAAATCCGCGACATTCTATTTGAAATAACTCTCTTGCCGGTTGACGTATCTTCGCAAAGTTTCAAACTTTGTGGCCCGCTCCGGTCCACTCCTACCCTGGAAAGTCTCGGGGGATTCGTCTAGCGGGGCCGAGAAAAAGGGGGTCCCAAAACGCGTTTTCCCATGCAATTTTCCATAGGAAACTTTAGACACGGCTACAGCCTCGAACTGCTGAACGGAATTACACCAAATTTGGCAAAGAGGTAGTTCTTGGTTCAGAAAGAACCCTTTTTGTTAAATGGTGTAAATCCGTTCAGTAGTTGCTGAGAAAATCAAAAGAAAAAAGATAGGTATATCTAGGGCCGCGGATCCTCCCGAGCACGAGCTTTATGTTAATTGGCTGTCAACACTCCAAATCAGGAAGTGTTGGCAGCCATTTTGTCCCTCGGTAGAACCGAGGGACAGAAACAAGTGCGCAAAGCGCACAAAGGGGGCAGGGTAGGAACACCCTGACCCCCTAGGTCTGCTCAGGGGGTCCCACAAGGACCCCCTGGGCAAAAAAAAAAAATTTAAAAAAATAAATAAATCGGCAGGATGCGCTCAGGGAGCGCGAACCCTGCCGAAAAAAAAAAATGTTAATTGGCCCCCGGGTGGGCCAAGTCCCGGGGGCATGCTGGGGGGGGTTAATTTTATGTGTGGGGGGCCTCTAAGGGCCCCCCAAACCCCGGGGACCACCACCCCCCCGGGCTTTATGGATAATGGTGCGGGAGGGCTCTGAGCCCTCCCGCAGCCCCGGGACCACCACCTCCCGGGGCTTCTTTTTTATATTTAAAAACCTGTGTGGGGGCTCCAGCCCCCACACGCCCGGGACCACCACCTCCCGGGGCACTAAGAAAAATTAAAATGGGGGTCCGTTTTGGACCCCCAAGCCCCGGGGACCACCACCTCCCGGGGCTTTCTCGATGTAGGGAGGGGGGCCGCGCGGCCCCCTCCTGGAGCCCTTGATGGCCCTGGGGACCGCCACCCCCAGGGCCGGCTCCTGCAGTGTCCTGGGGTGCCTACCCCGGGACACTGCTGTTTGCAATGACAGGACGGAGCCTCGCGGCTCCCGTCCTGTCATTGCAAACTGCTTTGGATATTGGAAGAGAGAGCAGGAAACCTGCTCTCTCTTCCAATATCCAAAGCCGATTGCTTTTCCACATGGGGAGCAGCATGTTAGCTGCTCCCCATGTGTAAAGCAATGCCGGCTCCCGTAGGACACGGGAGCCGGCGGGACTGTGGGGGGTTTGGGGACCCCCACAGTCCCCAACGAGAGGCCAGGCCCCGGGGGATGGGGTCCCCGGGCCTAAAAATAGGAAAAGGAAGGGGGCCACACGGCCCCCTTCAGGGAAAAACCCAAAAACGATCGGGCCCGCAGGCCCCGCCCCTTCCTTCACCACTCTGCAAACGCGCCCTGGCGCGTTTGCAGAGGAGGAACGATTCCCCTTGAATACTGGGGGTCCCTGGGGGCCAACTAGCCCACCAGGAACCTCCAGTATGCGCCAGGGCTGCCTTGCAGAGAGGTGTACAGAGGCCACGCCCCTTTTTACACCTCTCTGCAACGCAGCTCTGTGGCGCTTTTGGAGGAACATGGTGGGCTAGTTGGACTCCAGGGACCCTCAGGATTCAAGGGGAGTTAATCCCCCGACTTAAAACGCGCCACGGGGCGCGTTTGCACAGTGGTGAAGGGAGGGCGGGGCTTCAGGTGACATGTGTGCAAACAGGCCTCGTGGCGCGTTTTAAGATGGGGAATTAAATCCTCTTCAATCCTGAGGGTCCCTGGGGGCCAACTAGCCCAACAGGTACGTCCAGAAAGCGCCCGTAGGTACCCTCATGATTCAAGGGGACTTAATCCCCCAACTTAAAACGCGCCACGGGGCGCGTTTGCACAGATGCCACCTCAGGCCCCGCCCCTCCCTTCACCATTGTGCAAATATTCCTCTAAAATCAGCCGAAATACGAATTCCGATTTACTCACCTGTTATCAGGAGAGACCTCAGTGCTGCATCTTTCAGCCCAGTACTGATCCTCAAAAGTAATTTTAACCGTACTTACCGGTAACTTGAATTTCCTTCATAGGCTAACATTGACTGGTTTCACTTGGAAATTCTTCTAAGTGTGGAGTTTTGGAACTTTAAAATATTCCTCTAAAATCAGCCGAAATACGAATTCCGATTTACTCACCTGTTATCAGGAGAGACCTCAGTGCTGCATCTTTCAGCCCAGTACTGATCCTCAAAAGTAATTTTAACCGTACTTACCAGTAACTTGAATTTCCTTCCATAGGATATCATTGCCTGCTTTTTGCTGAAAAGTTTCTAAGTGTTGATTTTTGAAACATACAAATATTCCTCTAAAATCAGCCGAAATCCGAATTCCGATTTACTCACCTGTTATCAGGAGAGACCTCAGTGCTGCATCTTTCAGCCCAGTACTGATCCTCAAAAGTAATTTTAACCGTACTTACCGGTAACTTGAATTTCCTTCATAGGCTAACATTGACTAGTTTCACTTGGAAATTCTTCTAAGTGTGGAGTTTTGGAACTTTAAAATATTCCTCTAAAATCAGCCGAAATACGAATTCCGATTTTCTCACCTGTTATCAGGAGAGACCTCAGTGCTGCATCTTTCAGCCCAGTACTGGTCCTGAAAAGTAATTTTAACCGTACTTACCGGTAACTTGAATTTCCTTCATAGGCTAACATTGACTGGTTTCACTTGGAAATTCTTCTAAGTGTGGAGTTTTGGAACTTTAAAATATTCCTCTAAAATCAGCCGAAATACGAATTCCGATTTACTCACCTGTTATCAGGAGAGACCTCAGTGCTGCATCTTTCAGCCCAGTACTGATCCTCAAAAGTAATTTTAACCGTACTTACCAGTAACTTGAATTTCCTTCCATAGGATATCATTGCCTGCTTTTTTCTGAAAACGTTTCTAAGTGTCGATTTTTGAAACATACAAATATTCCTCTAAAATCAGCCGAACTACGAATTCCAATTTACTCACCTGTTATCAGGAGAGACCTCAGTGCTGCATCTTTGAGCCCAGTACTGATCCTGAAAAGTAATTTTAACCGTACTTACCAGTAACTTGAATTTCCTTCATAGGCTAACATTGACTGGTTTCACTTGGAAATTCTTCTAAGTGTGGAGTTTTGGAACTTTAAAATATTCCTCTAAAATCAGCCGAAATACGAATTCCGATTTACTCACCTGTTATCAGGAGAGACCTCAGTGCTGCATCTTTCAGCCCAGTACTGGTCCTGAAAAGTAATTTTAACCGTACTTACCGGTAACTTGAGTTTCCTTCATAGGCTAACATTGACTGGTTTCACTTGGAAATTCTTCTAAGTGTGGAGTTTTGGAACTTTAAAATATTCCTATAAAATCAGCCGAAATACGAATTCCGATTTACTCACCTGTTATCAGGAGAGAACCCAGTGCTGCATCTTTTAGCCCAGTACTGATCCTCAAAAGTAATTTTAACCGTACTTACCAGTAACTTGAATTTCCTTCCATAGGATATCATTGCCTGCTTTTTGCTGAAAAAGTTTCTAAGTGTTGATTTTTGAAACATACAAATATTCCTCTAAAATCAGCCGAAATCCGAATTCTGATTTACTCACCTGTTATCAGGAGAGACCTCAGTGCTGCATCTTTCAGCCCAGTACTGGTCCTGAAAAGTAATTTTAACCGTACTTACCGGTAACTTGAATTTCCTTCATAGGCTAACATTGACTGGTTTCACTTGGAAATTCTTCTAAGTGTGGAGTTTTGGAACTTTAAAATATTCCTCTAAAATCAGCCGAAATACGAATTCCGATTTACTCACCTGTTATCAGGAGAGACCTCAGTGCTGCATCTTTCAGCCCAGTACTGATCCTCAAAAGTAATTTTAACCGTACTTACCAGTAACTTGAATTTCCTTCCATAGGATATCATTGCCTGCTTTTTGCTGAAAAAGTTTCTAAGTGTCGATTTTTGAAACATACAAATATTCCTCTAAAATCAGCCGAACTACGAATTCCGATTTACTCACCGGTTATCAGGAGAGACCTCAGTGCTGCATCTTTGAGCCCAGTACTGATCCTGAAAAGTAATTTTAACCGTACTTACCAGTAACTTGAATTTCCTTCATAGGCTAACATTGACTGGTTTCACTTGGAAATTCTTCTAAGTGTGGAGTTTTGGAACTTTAAAATATTCCTCTAAAATCAGCCGAAATACGAATTCCGATTTACTCACCTGTTATCAGGAGAGACCTCAGTGCTGCATCTTTCAGCCCAGTACTGATCCTCAAAAGTAATTTTAACCGTACTTACCGGTAACTTGAATTTCCTTCATAGGCTAACATTGACTGGTTTCACTTGGAAATTCTTCTAAGTGTGGAGTTTTGGAACTTTAAAATATTCCTCTAAAATCAGCCGAAATACGAATTCCGATTTACTCACCTGTTATCAGGAGAGAACCCAGTGCTGCATCTTTTAGCCCAGTACTGATCCTCAAAAGTAATTTTAACCGTACTTACCAGTAACTTGAATTTCCTTCCATAGGATATCATTGCCTGCTTTTTGCTGAAAAAGTTTCTAAGTGTTGATTTTTGAAACATACAAATATTCCTCTAAAATCAGCCGAAATCCGAATTCTGATTTACTCACCTGTTATCAGGAGAGACCTCAGTGCTGCATCTTTCAATCCCAGTACTGGTCCTGAAAAGTAATTTTAACCGTACTTACCAGTAACTTGAATTTCCTTCCATAGGCTAACATTGACTGGTTTCACTTGGAAATTCTTCTAAGTGTGGAGTTTTGGAACTTTAAAATAGTCCTCTAAAATCAGCCGAAATACGAATTCCGATTTACTCACCTGTTATCAGGAGAGACCTCAGTGCTGCATCTTTCAGCCCAGTACTGATCCTCAAAAGTAATTTTAACCGTACTTACCAGTAACTTGAATTTCCTTCCATAGGAATCCATTGTCTGGTTTTCAGCAGAAAAGTTTCAAAGTGTCGATTTTCACAAACTACAAATATTCCTAAAAAATCGCCTGTATGACTTAAACGCATTCTTTCAACTGTTTACAGGAGATGCACCAGTGCTGGATCCAGGATCCAACACTGAGTAAGAAAAAGTAACGATAACAGTTTTTAACTTCTAAGTGAATTTCCTTCCATAGGATAACATTGGTGATTCTATGAGAAAAAGTTTCTAAGTGTGAACTTTTAAAGTACAATAATATTCCTTAAAAATCACGACTGTAACCAAAACGCTTTTACTCAACTGTTTACAGGAGATGTCCCAGGACTGAATCTAGGATCCAGTAATGTGGTTAGAAAAGTAATCCATAAAGTAACTAATTGCATTTAACTAGAAATTCACATTGAGCTGAATGTTGCATTGTGTTTGAAAATGTGTTGCCCATTGCAACAACTGTAACTACTGTACTTAAAAGTCTATTGCCTATGTGCAAAGTAATTAAACTAAAGTAATTCATTCTGAGAAAGTATTTTTGTAATGTAATGTATAATGTAATTACAATGTAATTTAAAAAATAAAATATGTAAAAAAAAATTGTTTCTAAAAAATTTGGAAATCAGTATGAAAAAAATTTATATAACAATTAATACATTTAAAAATTGTCATTTACAAAACCTTTGAAATTCACTGAAAAAACTGTAGGTTTCAGACATGTTATAGTTACAAATTAGCATTTAAAAAACCTTTGAAATTCACTGAAAAAACCATAGGTTTTAGGGACAGTTATAGTTAGTTGGACATTGCACTCGTACAAAACCCGTGAAATTCCCCCGTTATAGTTAGTCCAGCTAACTATAACTCGCGCCCGCAATGCACTGCTGATGACGTCACATATTACATCACTCATGACATGGTCAGTGACATCACTGATGACATCACTGATGACATCTCAAATGACATCACTGATGACATCATCCACGTGATAATCTGATGCACCTCCTCACACTCTAATATAACCTTTGATACACCCACTCTAAATTACAGACTGCCATTCACAAAACCATAGACACTCCAACACCAATAACTACATACCCACTCACTGATTCTTAGGTCTACGCACACATCCACTCACTCACCCGTACAGTCACTCATACTTACGGTCACTCAGTACAGGACTATCATATGCACTCATACTCCTATATAGACACTCAAACACCGCCACTCATCCATAGAGGTACTCACACACCTAGTCAGTCATGCAAATAATTAAACACACTACCATTTACTCACCTATACAGTTATACACACACCAGCTCACTTACTCATACAAATAGTAGCACATTCTTACGCTCTTATACAATCACTGATACAAGCACACACTCATCCATACAGCCACTATCACAATCACTCACTCTCGCTTATAGCTATTTATATACTCCAACACACATATATACTGCCTTTCACATATGTAGTTACTCACACATGTACCACTGGGACATACATTCACTCACTAACACACTCTTACACACACTTACCCACCCATACAGTCTATCACAGTTGCACTCTTGAAACCATCCACCCAGTGAATCACCCACTCACACATCTATGCACAGAGTTGCACACACCCCTCCCACACAAACACTCAGGCACCCATACAGATACTCAGACAAGCATTCAATAACTCATATAGACACTCATGTAGCTATTCACAAACACATGCAGCCACTTACACAGCAACAGACAGACGGATACAGACATTCACCCAGTTTAGTCACTAACCCATGCATTCAGTAAGATACGTTAAATCACTCACTTATAGAGTCAGTCACGCACCTACTAAATCATCCATACAGACACTTACACACCCACTCATTCTTCAATACGTCTTTTCCTATATATATTAAAAATATTTAAACTTTACAGAAACACACAGTCACTGGATGATGTCATCAGTGATGTCATCAGTGATGTCATTTGAGATGTCATCAGTGATGTCATCAGTGATGTCACTGACCATGTCATGAGTGATGTAATATGTGACGTCATCAGCAGTGCATTGCGGGGCGCGAGTTATAGTTAGCTGGACTATCTATAACGGGGGAATTTCACGGGTTTTGTACGAGTGCAATGTCCAACTAACTATAACTGTCCCTAAAACCTATGGTTTTTCAGTGAATTTCAAAGGTTTTTTAAATGCTAATTTGTAACTATAACGTCCTGAAACCTATGGTTTTTTCAGTGAATATAGATATATATATAGATATGTATATATAGATATATATTCACTGAAAAACCATAGGTTTCAAGGACGTTATAGTTAGTTGGACATTTCACTCATATAAAACCAGAGAAATTCCACCGTTATAGTTAGTTCAGCTAACTATAACTCGCGCACCCGCAATGCACTGCTCATGACGTCACATATTACATCATTCATGACATGGTCAGTGACATCACTCATGACATCACTGATGACATCTCAAATGACATCACTGATGACATCATCCACGTGAAAAACTGATGCATCTCCTCACACTCTAATATAACCTTTAATACACCCACTGTAAAATACAGACAACCATTTTCAAAATCGTTAACACACCAATACCAGTTACTACATACGCACTCCCTGATTGCTAGGTCTACACACACATCTACTCATTCATCCATACAATCACTCATACATGCAGTCACTCATAAATACAACACTATCATATGCCCTCATACACCTATACAGACAATCACACACCGCCACTCATCCATGCAGTTACTCACACACCTACTTAGTCATGCAAAGAATCTATCACAGTCCCATTTACTCACCTATACAATTATACACACACCACCTCACTTATTCATACAGATACTAACGCATACTTACTCTATTATATAATCAGTGATACAAGTACAGACTCATCTATACAGCCAGTCTCAAAATCACCAACTATCATGTAGAGTCCTTTATATACTTCAACTCTCACATACACTGCCTTTTACATATGTAGTTACTTGGACATGTACCACTGAGACATCCATTCACTCACCAACACACCGATACACACACTCACGCACCCATACACGTGTTTCCACATGCGCTGTTGAACCCATACATCCAGTGAATCAACCACTCACACATCTATGCACAGAGTCACACACCTCAGACCCACCCACACACACACTCAATCTCCCCCCAAAAATACTCAAACAACCAATTAATAACCTATATTGACACTCATATAGCTACTGACCAACCCATGCAGCAGCTTGCACAACAACAGACAGACTGATACAGACATTCACACAGTTTAGTCACTAACCCATGCATTCAGTAAGACACATTTAACCACTCACTTATACAGCCAGTCACCCTCCTACTAAATCCTCTATCCAGACACTTATACACCCATTCATTCTTCAATACACCTAGGAATATATATAAAACATATTTAAAAATTACAGAAACACACAGTCACGGGATGATGTCATCAGTGATGTCATCAGTGATGTCATTTGAGATGTCATCAGTGATGTCATGAGTGATGTCACTGACCATGTCATGAATGATGTAATATGTGACGTCATGAGCAGTGCATTGCGGGTGCGCGAGTTATAGTTAGCTGAACTAACTATAACGGTGGAATTTCTCTGGTTTTATATGAGTGAAATGTCCAACTAACTATAACGTCCCTGAAACCTATGGTTTTTTCAGTGAATATATATATATATATATATATATATATATATCCAAACAACTCCTTCGTGTAGAAAGAAACAGGTTGCACTCCAGCAGTAATGATTTAGCAAGTTAATTTATTCTTAAATCCTTTTTCGACAGCATGCACAGACCCAACAAACGCGTTTCGTTACTCACACATATACCACTGGGAAATCTATTCACTCACCAACACACCCATACACACACTCACCCACCCATACAGCCCTTCACAGATGCACTCTTGAACCCATACACCCAGTGAATCACCCACTCACACATCTATGCACAGAGTCATCCACCCCCACCCACTCACAAAGACACTCAGGCACCCATACAGATACTCAGACAACCAATCAATAACCCATATAGACAGTCATGTAGCTACTCACCAACCCATGCAGCCGCTTATACACCAACTGACAGACTGATACAGACATTTACACAGTTTACTCACTAACCCATGCATTCAGTAAGATACACTTAATCAGTCACTTATACAATCAGTCACGCACCTACTAAATCATCCATTCAGACACTCATTCTTCAATACACCTTGGCATATATATATATAAAACATATTTAAACTTTAAAGAAATACACATTCACTGGATGATGTCTGGATGATGTCATCAGTGATGTCATTTGAGATGTCATCAGTGATGTCATCAGTGATGTCACTGACCATGTCATGAGTGATGTAATATGTGACGTCATCAGCAGTGCATTGCGGGGGCGCGAGTTATAGTTAGCTCTACTGACTATAACGGCCGAATTTCTCTGGTTTTGTACGAATGAAATGTCCAACTAACTATAACGTCCCTGAAACCTATGTTTTTTTCAGTGAATTTCTAAGGTTTTTTAAATGCTAATTTCTAACTATAACATGCCTAAAACCTATGGTTTTTTCAGTGAATTTCAAAGGTTTTCTAAATGCTAATTTCTAGCTATAACGTCCCTGAAACTTATGTTTTTTTTAGTGAATATATATATATTTATATATATATATATAACTCACGCCCACGCAATGCACTGCTGATGACGTCACATATTACATCACTCATTACATGATCAGTGACATCATTGATGACATCACTGATGACATCTCAAATGAGAAATGCGATCCACGAGACGTCATTGTAGCTTCCTTATTTAAATGTGCCTCCAGTTGCCAACATTAACAAAGGACGTCATATTACTTTAATCCAAAAAGCTGGCGGCCATATTGGCCTGGTTACAATGTGAAAATTCAGGAATTGATACAATAAAGAAAAGAAAACAAGTGTTAATATGCACACAATGTCATTTCAGCATATCTTGCCCCGTGACCGCCGTACCTGTATGTTCGTCAACGTGACTTGTTCATAATAAACATACTTAGGATTGCAAACATCAACATAAACAATGGACTACACATTACTTTAAAGTGAAAGGCTATCGGCCATATTGATCTGGGCATGTTGCGTATTATAATGGTTCTTACACGAAAGAAAAGAAAAAAAAGGGGTGTTAATATACACACACTATCCATAAATAAAGTTCTAGTGATTATAGTTCCATTCCATTCACAGCTCATTTGAGATGTCATGAGTGATGTCACTGACCATGTCATGAATGATGTAATGTCTGAGGTCATAAGCAGTGCATTGCGGGGTGTAAGTTATGGTTAGCTCAGGCAACTTTAACTGCTGAATTTCACTGGTTTTGCACGAGTGAAATCTGAGTCTAACTATAACGTCCCTGTAATCTTTTTTTTTTCAGCGAATTTCTAGGTTTTTTCTAACGTTAAGTAAGATGCCTATCACAATGGATGGTGGGGGGTTGGAAGCAGGGCCTGGCCTGGCATTGTGCTGCCCCCACCCAAGCTTGCTGCTTCTGCCTCCCCTCCTCCTTGCCATCCATTGTCCAAGTCTATGCCCCTGCTCCCTCATTACAGCCCTGTGTGGCCGTTGTTCTGCCACTGGCCTTCCCGCCTTCTCTGAACAGTTAGCTTGCTGCCCCATCCACCTCCTCCCTATCCTCTGTTGTCTGAATCCATGCACTAGCCTTCTCCCTCCTGCCATGCATGGTCTGATGTGCTGCCACTGCCCTCCATTTAGCATGATGTCCCAGTCCACTCCTCCTGCCCTCCATTGCCCAATTCTATGCCCCATCATTGACCTCCTGCTTAGCCTCTGTGCTTAGCTTGCTGCCCGTACTCTCCTTCCCCCTGCCCTCCGATGTCTGTGTGCATGCCCCTGCTCCATCCTTTTTGCCCACCATGTTCCATGGACCTGCCCCTCCTATCTACTCTGAGTGTTCTGTTGAGCTGCCACTCCCCTCCCACCTGCCTAGCATTGTCAGTTGACTGTAACCTGTCCCTGCCACCTCCACCCTGCCTGTCCACGTTCCATGACCCTATCCCCTTCCTCCTGTCCTCTATGGTCCATTTTACTGCCAAACCCTTCTGCCCTCCCTGGTCTATTGTGCTGCAACTGCTCCTCCTGCCTGCCCCGTGTGGTCTGTTGTGAGGCCCCTTCCCCTGAACTCTCTTGTCTGTGCCCAGCTCCTATCCCTCCCTTCTATCCTCCATGGTCCTTTCTGCATGCACCTGCCCCCTCCTTCTCGCCCATCATGGCCATTGCGCTGCCACTAACCCTACCGCTTGCCAGGCATGCTCTTCTGTGCTGCCACGGCCCCTCCTACCTTCCCTGTGTGGTCAGCTAGCTGCCCCTGACCCACTCCCACCTTCCCTCCACGGTCTGTGTGTATGCCATTATAGTCTCACTGTTGCTCTCCATGGTGTGTCTTGCTTCTAGTGCCCATCCTGCCTGACCTCCATTGTCAGCTTGCTGCTCCTGCCCCGCCCTCTTGCCCCCTGCCCTCTGTTTTCCATGTGCAGACCCCTATTCCCTCCCTCCTGGCTTGTCTGTTCCATTGTAATGCCCCTGATCCCTACCTCCTGCCCTTTATGGTCCGTTATGCTGAAGCTTTCTCTCCTGTCTGTCCATTATGGTCAGCTAGCTGCCATTGCCTCTTTCCCCTCTGTTCTCTGTTGTCCATGTGCATGGTCCTGTCCCCTCCCTATTGCTTTCCATGGATTGTTGTGCTGCACTCCCGTCCCGCATGCCCTGTGTGGTGTATTGTGCTGCTGCAAACCCTGATGCCTGCCCTATAAGGTCAGTTTGGTGCACCTGTCCATGTCCCTCCTGTCCTCTGGTATCTGAGTCCATGTCCCTACCCCAATTCCTCCTGCCTTCCATGATCCAATGTACCATAATTGCTAACATTTTGAACTTGGTAAGAGGGAGATTTTGAAAAAAAACTGGGGTATTGATTTCCCCCATTGACTTACATTGAAAAAGAGGAGATTGTAGACAGGAGACGGATCAAATATAGCCCATTTGGGCTTAAAAACATTGGGCGTTTCCTGGCTGAATCGGGTCTGTTGGCATGTATGCCTCTTCCTTCTGCCCACAATAGTCTATTATATTGCCACAGCCTCTCTTGCCTGTCCTGCATTGTTGGTTTGTTGCCCCTGCCCCCCTTTCCACTGCCCTCCATAGTCTGTTGTGCTGCCACTGCCCTTCCTGCCTGCCCAGTGTGGTCAAATTGTTGCCTCTGCACCCTCCTGCCTGCCTTCAATTTTCTGAGTCCGTGCCCCTGGCCTCTGCCTCTCAACAGTATCCTAATGAACAACTAGATTGCTAACATTCTATATTTATTACAAAAGTGTGGCACGCCTGACGTCATCTTGATGTAATCAAAACTGTAATACCTAGAGCATTTCCTTTAGAAATTACAGAAATGAGAGGGTCTTATTTGCATCGAAATTATGGTTAGTGCTCTAAAAACTAAAATGAGGACATATTTTCTGAGTTTTCAAATAGCGACAAAGCACTTTTAAATTATTTGTTATCTTTATGTTTTTTTATCCAGTTGACCACTTGATTAAATGTTGCACTTAGGGGAGAGTATTGGTATTACTTACAGAGCTGCAGACGTTGCAACTGGGGAACCAGGTTGGAGTTACTTTCTGCTTCAGCTCGACATTCTGTGATTCTGGTCAAATCACTTAATCTCCCCATGTCTACAACCAACATGAATTTGTCCTTGTGTGATGTAACCAATGCTCATGTAAAGCACTCCAATACCTGACCAGTCTGCACTATATAAAACTGTAAAAAGTGTTTTGCACACTTCTGTCATTGGGCTATACGTGGGCTACATCTGGGTGATATTTGTGCTACATTTGGGCTCTTTTGTCTCTGGTGGCAATCCTGGGAGATTTATTTGTTATGAAGTTTCCTAATTTCCTCATTTACTGGAGTCTCCTCAGTAGGAAATGCTTTCAGTTCTTTACTTTGATTCCATCAAGAAGGCATTCAGATGTGTCACACATTTGCCATAAATTCAGAATGTTAGCACTCTAGTTGCTCATTAGATCACTGTAGTAAAGCTACTGCTCAATAGGGAAGTCTGCTGCTGGTATTGAAAGTGCATGTTTCAGTCTGCATGTCAGAATTTCTTAATGAAATAGAAGAGGATTTGAGAAGTCACTCAAAATGTGCCCTAATTTTTCTTTCTTCAGCACTAATCATAATTTCTATGGCAAAATGGACCCCTCAGTTTGTTCCTTTTTAAATTAAATGTTTTAAGTGTTACCACTTTATTCCAATCAAGATGGCTTCAGGTGTGCCATACGTTTGTCATAAGTAAGACTGTTAGCGCTCTAGTTGTTCTTTAGAACACTCTGGGACATTCTGTCATTGGGCTATACGTGGGCTACATCTGGGTGATATTTGTGCTACATTTGGGCTCTTTTGTCTCTGGTGGCCATCTTGGGAGACTTATTTGTTATGAAGTTTCCTAATTTCCTCATTTACTGCAGTTTCATCCATAGTAAATACTTTCAGTTTTTTACTTTGATTCCATCAAGAAGTCATTCAGATGTGTCACACATTTGCCATAAATTCAGAATGTTAGCACTCTAGTTGCTCATTAGATCACTGTGGTAAAGCTACTGCTCACCAGGGAAGTCTACTTCTGGTATTGAAAGTGCATGTTTCAGTCTGCATGTCAGAATTTTTTAATGAAATAGAAGAGGATTTGAGAAGGCACTCAAAATGTGCCCGAATTTTTCTTTCTGCAGCACTAATCATAATTTCTATGGCAAAATGAACCCCTCATTTTGTTCCTTTTAAATTAAATGTTTTAAGTGTTACCACTTTATTCCAATCAAGATGGCTTCAGGTGTGCCATACTTTTGTCATAAGTAAGACTGTTAGCGCTCTAGTTGTTCTTTAGAACACTCTGGGAAGCTGCAGTAGAACACAAAGGAATCAACTGACAGTCTCTGCACTTGTTGGATGTACATGTTTTACTGAGAATGTCAGACTTCATTCTCACATGACTGAGAAAGATAATGTGAATTTACAGAAAATATGCTCTCATTTTAGCTTCTAGATCACCTTCCAAACCTCTATGGGAAAAGTATGAGAAAATAGTTTTCTCTCAAACATGATTCATGATATTCCAGCAGAAGGCTTTTTCACAGGGAAAAATCACCTTAGAACACACCACAATTCCTAAAATTAGTATGGTACCATCAACAAATGATTTATAATGTAACTAAAGTCTTATCACCCTTTATACGTTCTCCTTTCGGTGACCCTCAAAACCTTCCATTCACTACAATGCATTTTAATGGGGTGCTATCATGTATATTGATCTCAAGATGGCTGCCAACACTTCTTGGATGAAGTGCTGACAGCCAATCAGATCTCACGATGAGATGTGTGGTTAGGCTCCGCCCAGATATATAAATTTATTTTTCCTTTAATATTTAAAAACCTACGGAACGGATTTACACCATTTAAAAAAAAGGGCGCTTTCTGAACCAAGAGCTACCTTTTTGCCAAATTTGGTGTAATTCCGTTCAGCAGTTCGGGCTGTAGCCTTGTCTAAAGTTTCCTATGGATATTAACATGTGGAAAACGTGTTTTGGGACACCCCTTTTTTCTCAGCCCCTGCTTGACGAATCACCCCGAAACATTCAAGACAGGAGCTGACCGGAGCGCCCCATTAGTTTTGAAAATTTCGCGAAGATTCGTCAAACGGCACCAAAGATATTGGCAAAAGAGAAAACACTTTTTGAATAGAAACAAGGTCCTAACTATAACTACCTACTGGCGACCGCCAGTAGGTAATATATACATGTGTGTGTGTATATATATATATATATGTGTACATAGCTTTCAGCAAGTACACACGAAGATAAAACCGAACAAACAGTTAATGTCATTTAAAATACATAAGTAATCAATAAGTCATACAAGTGTGCGAAGCTACAATGAACCCCTAGTCGAATTCCTTGATCTCACAGTGGCTTTTAAGAAAAAGAGTACACAGCATACAGCAAATACACACAAAGATAAAACCAGGCAAACAGTTAATATAATTTAAAATAAATAAGTAATGAATATGTCATACAGCTGAATAAAATTTCTATCAGTCCCTCATTGAATTCCTTGATCTCACAGCAGCTTTTAAGAAGCTAGCAACATAAAAAACAATGTCCATAGAAAGAATTTGTAAAAACAAGAGAGCAGGTCGTGCTTGCTTAAAATGATGCCCCTTTAAGAGAGGAACTGAATAGACCCTTTTTGGAATCTCAAAAAAATTACAGAACAAGGTAAAATGCATTGTGTCCTGCGGAGACACCTGTTCGCAGCCGCAGGGTGCTTAAGAGGATTCCTCTTGCCAGCCCTAGGGAGATGCTAGTATCTGGGACAACAGATTTAACCTAAATCTGGTCAACAGGAATCGAGTATTGTTAGAGATAACAACTGTGAGATAAGGTTCTGTGGATAAGGTTATCAACAACGGATAGCGTCATCCCGACACCTTCTGAAGGGCCACAGACTCTCTCTCCAGTGATCTTTCTCTTAAAAGGTTTTCACTAACCCAGGCACGGTCTGCCTTTACAATCTTACTTGGGCATGTAAACAGGCCCCCCTTTCCTAAATTCTGAAACAAAGCTTTGATAATCTTAAGTCAAAGACTTCGTAGTGCAATATCAAGGGATAAGCAATCCTGCAAAACGCTCTATTTAAATGCGCACCTTTATTCCAGATGTCAACTCAACATAAAAGGGGGTGGAGATCTATTATGTCAGTAGGATAATTAGCACCTAGTTCTTCGTATACTATATAGGAGGGGGTACTCTAGCAAGCACAAAGGAGGTGTCTCAAAAATCTATTTTTAACCACCTGAAGGGAATCAAGCTTTATATAACCCCAAATGTCACTCCTGTCTGATACTTTAGAGACACTTCAACATGGTAAACTTGTAACAGGGCACTTATTGGCTTTCTACCCAATCTGGAGGCAAACCTCCAGACTGCAGCATTAGTCCTACTAAAAAGGGCTCCAGCATAAATCGGCCTCGAAAATGACACCCAGATACCGAAAGGCTTTAACCCTTGTAAGAGTCTGTGTTCCTATCTTAAAAAGATGAGTCTTCGTATTTCTAGGGCCAATTACCAACACATGGGACTTGCTAATGTTAATACTTATGTCTAGTTCTTCCATAAAGCCCACAAAAGCATTTATGAGGGCTTGCAAACCCCTACCTGTATTAGCCATGAGTATTGCGTCATCCACAAAAAACAGGCCTGGCCCAGGCCGACCTTCTACTTGTGGACAATCCGTTCCCACATCATTGAGAACTTGCTCTAGTTTGTTTATATTGAAAGTAAACAGAAAAGGGGCCAAGATACACCCCTGCCTGACACCACACACGGTTTTAAAACTACCTGTGCAATGGGAATCCAAAGTATATATGACCGAAGCCATGGTTTGGGCATGGAGAGCCCTCAAAAAGTAAACTGTCTTGCTCATCCCCCAAATCCAGGATAATCCACCACAGTTTCTCATGATTTACACGGTCAAAGGCTGTAGTTAAATCCATTAAGGCCGCTGAAGAGATCCTTTTCAAGCCACTGTGTCTTTGTTCAGAATCAAATAGAGGTTCAGACACTGGCTGGAAGTTGACCTACCAGGTCTGAAGCTATATTGGAGATCAGATAGTATATTATGATAAAAAGTCCAAGGAAATAGTCTATCCAATATGACCCCACCCATAACTTTAACAACAGAATAAATCAGGGAAATTGGCCTGTAGCACTGTGGACTATCCCTGTCAAATTTTTTAAATACTGGGACAATGACCAAAGAAGCCCAGGAGGAGGGGGGACCTTCCTTAACAAAGGCATTCAAAATGTTTGTTAGGATGTGGGTCTATGTGTCTATGTCACCCAGGTAGAGATCAGGAGGGATCCCATTAGGTCCTGGTGCCTTATTTTTTGACAAGCCCAAAATTCCCTTTTTTACTTCATCCAGGGTGAATACGAGATGGGAGTTCCCTATGATTGATTGCCATTCCACACTTTTAACTAAATCTGGCCCCCCATAAAAAAACTCCTTAGAGTGAGAAACCCAACTAACCACATCGATGTGATGCACTAAAGACGGAGCATCAGTATGTGCAAAAAATGGCTGATTGATGATGCTTCAAAACTTAGAACTGTTCTTTTAACATCCAGGGCCAAGCAAGTTATCCTATACGCATCCCTTATCTCGTTTCTGTACCTGCTCACTTCAGCTTTATAATTGCAGTGACATTGTACCACAAAAGTGACATCCCTAGGAATATACTTAAGTGCCCATTTAAGTCCCTTGTGGCTTGTGAGCACCCTTTATTGAACCATTTCAGACCAACAGGGGCTCTAGGGCCCACGAGACGACTAAGAGATTCAGAGGCTACACATGCAATATAGGAGAAGGCACCAAAATCGTTTGAGAACAAAATGTGCCATCAAAGCAGGTTTCAATCTCATTCATACATTTAATAGAAAGGTTATGTCTAAGATGCTCCAGGGATACCTGTGACCACTGATGTCTTCTTTTTTGTCTGGTGGACTTTAAAGCACACCAAGGTCCCCCAGGGTAGTGCTTGGTTGCCTCACCCCAAAAGAGAGAGATACAATTTGGGTTGTGATCACTGCGGGGGCTGCTCTCAAGCTTAACATCTAAAGTACAAGGAAAAATAAATGGCGAAACAAAGATAAAATCTATGATTGATGCACACCCTCTACCAGTAAAAGTCGGGATCAGTTCCCCCCCTGAAGAGTGGACAAGTTTATCCGATGAGAAAACTAGATCATAATTATTAAGGATGGAATTCAATAGGTTCCCTAGTAAAGATGGTCCAAATGTAGACCCTCTGGTGATAAACAGTTATGAGGCTTATAGAACAAGACAGTAGGGTCCTCGCACAGGTGACAGTTGAAATATCCTGCTAAAATGATATTCAGGACCTCCCACTTGGACCCCTCCAGTTGGCAGAGAAAAGAATCCAAGATATGTAAATTATTAATATCCTGTGGAGAATGTTTAGCATTATAAAAATGTAACATCAGGGTCTTGGGTGCCCGTACGAGAGAAAGCAAAAAAGCATGTAATGTGGGGGACCCTGTGTCAAGAACCTCTACATCCAATTGAACCTCCAGAGATATAAAAACAGTCAATCCACCCTTGGCCTGATCCCTTTGAGATTCACATGCTGAGTAGGAAAAAGACTCCAGGTATCAACTAGCTACTGTCCAAGTCTCCTGCAGACATATCACCCCAAACTGTTTCATATAGTTGATCCATACTGAGTCACTACATTTAGGCCCAAGGCCTGCTATTTTCCAGCTGATGAGTCTGATACCTTCAGGAGCCCAATTTGTTATGACAACTGAAGATGAAATACAAGTACCATGTGGGGGGCTGTTAGTGAAATCAGGCTGATTCAGTCAATCACACGAGTCCAAAGGGCTAAGCGGCAGGAATCTATTGACATTTTCGAAAGTAAATGGTACTGCTGACCCCATGTTCCGGCTGGGGAGAGGCTGAGAGGGCAAGTGGCTTTGACTGTGGAGCACTTGATCCTGTCTATAAAAGAATTCTAATGGCAGAGCTGAGATTACTGTTCTTGTGTCCGACCTAATTGAAGCAAGAATGTGCCCTACTACATTGGATCTATTAAAGGCTATATATATATATGTGCAGAGACTACAGCTCCCATCATGCCCAGTCTCATAGGAGCGGCCCATTTGGGGGCATGCAATATTTAAATGTGGACTGGGACCGGTACATGCACGCGTCCTTTCCATTAAAGGCTCTGAGGAGAAGTTGAGGAACTTCGAAATGCGTCAGGCAGTCCTATACAGAATGGCTGTTTAAAGTATCCACAGGCAGAATACTGTTCATACCTATCAAAGGCTGTTGTCTTGCTGCTGTTGTCTGAGTGCTGCTCATCTGGTGGACAACTTTGGAGCTGAAAATATATATATATATATATATATATAATATATATATATATATATATTACCTACTGGCGGTCGCCAGTAGGTAGTTATAGTTAGGACCTTGTTTCTATTCATAAAGCATTTTTTCTTTTACCAATATCTTTGGCGCCGTTTGACGAATTTTTTAAATAATGAGTTCCCTATCATGCCCACAATTTACTTTATCCCTAAAGTCCATAAAGGGGTCAGTCCGATACCAGGGAGACCCATCATTTCCGCTAAGAAAAGTCTATTTGAGTGCACGTCAAGATATGTTGATTACTACCTACAAGAACATGTAATCAATCTTCCCACGTATATACGTGATACTAATGACTTTCTCTTCGAACTGAGTATACAAACATGGTCCAGTGAATATTTGTTTCTCACCTTAGATATTACTGCCCTGTACACCAGCATCAGGCATGATGATGGTTTGAAAGCAGTGGATTTTTACTTGCAAAAAGACCTATTTCAATGTATAGCCATAACTCAATGCTGCTTAAGATGATCAGATGGTGCCTATTCAATAATGTATTTACATTTGATGGCAGTATTTTTCAACAAATGCATGGTGTGGCTATGGGGGCATGCTTCTCCCCCAGCTACGCCTGCCTCCATGTAGGCTGGTGGGAGGAGCATGTCCTACAGGTGGAACATAGCAATGCATGGATCAACAATGTAGTTCAATGGTGGCGCTACATTGATGATGTTTTTGTAATTTGGCACGGAACACAAGCTCAAGCTGAACTATTTGTAGACAACATCAACTGTAACAATATGAATTTAAATTTTACAGCACACATCGATAAGGTTTCAACCAATTCTTTTGATATTTTGATATACATTAACCAGGGCAAAATTGAAACCTGCCTGTATAGGAAGCCTACTGCAGGTAACACATTGTTACACGCTACTAGCTTTCACCCACAACACACCATCACCAGTATACCATACAGTGAATTTCTACGAATACATAGGGCCTGTAGTTCGAGTGGTGATTTAGAGTATCATCAAATGGCAGCCAAGCAAAGGTTCATTGAAAGAGGATATAATCCCAGGAAATTAGATATAGCGATTAGAAAGGCTAACAGCAAAGACAGGCAGTCATTATTGAGTGGTAACAGTAGAAGAGCTACTTCTGATATTTCATCTGACAACTCTTCTTCTGAGAATGTTTCATCTAACATACCAGAAACAACTCAGTGCAGACTCATAACCAGCTATAGCAAGCAGGCCAATGCAATCAAATCTATCATTAACACACAATGGCCTATTGTCCTCACAGACACCACACTCAAACAAATACTGCCTGACAGACCAACTCTGATCTTTCGTAAAGCTTATTCCATGCACAATGACCTAGTCAAAACAAGTCCAGAGATTGACAACAAAATTAGCTGGTTATCGCCGAAAAGAGGATTCTACATGTGTAGTTCTTGCCCTGCGTGTAAATTCGGAATCAATACTAGCTCTTACACCATGGCATTCTCCAATACTAGCATTAAAGTTAAAGGTCACTACACAAGTAGATCTGAATATGCTGTTTATGTGTTGCAATGCAAATGTGGGTTGCGTTATATAGGTAGCACAAAATTACAGGTATATGTACGTATACTACAACACCTACGCGCCATAGTGAATTCCGACCCAGCCTACCCAGTGGCTCGACATTTTAAATTGGAACACAAAAACAATCTCAATTGTCTTCAATACTTTGTAATCAACACTGTTCCAGTTAACAAAAGAGGGGGCAATCGAGAGAAAAAGCTAAGACAATTAGAATCAAGATATATTGTCGAACTCAATACCAAGTCCCCCAGGGTCTTAACTTAGGCGAAGATTTACACAACTATCTAAAGTATTTTACAGTTTTGTGCTACTTATAAAATGAAAAATTATAGATGGCCCCCAATATATGTTACAACGGATATTTCCTGATAACTAACATCATGCCCGTGCCTGTCACTTATGACTGTGGCAACTAAGATAATGCTTTTTATTTGAAGCATTTTATTGTAATGGGGCTCCCTTACAATCGTGATAATGAGTCAGTATACATTATTAATCTAGTCTATATTTTATTTCTTCTCGTCTTCAGCTGCCAGTAGCACTTTACCTTATCTTAGCACTTTTAGACACCAATAAGTTTTGCACTGTTTGCACTTACCTAGCACATTAGCACCGCACTTTGGAACAACTTATAATATAATCGAGCGTAATACTTGAAGCCAATGAGGCCAATACAAAATGTACATCAATTATGTTTACATTGCAGTATTTGCACTGATTATTTATTAACATATTTATTGACTATTTATTAGGTAATGTGGTTGTTATTCTATTCATATTTCTATTTATGGTTCTTCACAGTGAACACAAACAATTGCTTTTATGATCATTTGAATATATAGAACAACTGCATTTGTGCCTATTACATTTTATAAGAATGCAATCAATTAATATTTATGCCTATTTATTATTATTCTATATGTTTAATTTATGCAGCATACAGCTTATAACATTGACCTATTGGTATTAGCAGAGGCAGTATTTGCACTGATTATTTATTAACATATTTATCGACTATTTATTAGGTAATGGGGTTGTTATTCTATCAAATTTCTAGTTATGGTTCTTCACAGTGTACATTAACAATTGCTTTTATGATCATTTGAACATATAGAACTACTGCATTTGTGCCTTTTACATTTTATGTGAATGCAATCAAGTAATATTTATGCCTATTCATTATTATTCTATATGTTAATTAATGCAGCATATAGCTTATTATATTGACCTATTGGTATTAGCAGAGTCATCTAATTTTCAATTATTTAGCTTCATTTGAACCATACATACACTGTATGATCAATCACCTTATCCATAGTATTTTGTCCATTTCCATTGTGTTGTAGCCAAGATGTCATGTGACTGATAGGTATCCAATAAATGTCTTGTATCAACGTAATGCGATCATGTGACCATGGCCACAGTGTTGGCCGAAACGCGGCATGATGGATTTTGCACTTGGCTGAAAATAAATCGCTTCACTGGGCACCAAGCTATCAAAGTTGTCCGTATCTCTGTTAGTGCGTGAATGCACGTTGGAGTGGTAATTGGATATATATATATATATATATATATATATATATATATATATATATATATATATATATATATATTCAAACGAAAGTTGCCTGGATGTTTACGCCGCTGCTCCAAACCAGAGAGCGCATTGTCGTTACGGACCTTCCAAGCTGGGTCCACACAAATATTTACTCTTCGCCTCACAGCAAGGATGATGACGCCGTGTACAGGTGCATAAAAATGGATTTATTCACTGGCTCAAATTGGACGCGTTTCGCCTGTCCTGCAGGCTTGCTCACCAACACGGAAGTAAAGTTTTTCACTCATTTTAAACACACACTTTTTTTTGTTGTAAGTCACGTGTAAACTACTGTGCAATTAAAACTATAGATAGACTAGTAGTTCTTTTCATTTCCTTACGTTAACAAGTCATAATTGAATTTGAATTTCGTCTATTTACATGCTGCTTGATAAGAACATATATTTTGTACAATCTTTACCAAACTCAAAAAGGATACCTTCTGCGTACAGCAATGTATAGGTAAAAACGAATTACCCAAAATTCATCGCACATCTAGACACCATTATTCTAGAATAAATCGCAATCACAGGGTTTTCCCTTCTTATAGTATCCTGGTTAAGTTAAAAATGTTGCCCAAGTGGGCTATTATGTATACTGCTAATATATATCAACAGCAAAGCATTCAGCCCGTGTGGGCATTTTCTACAGCATGAATTCATTTTCTTTTAACAAACAAATATCTACCCAAAGTGCAAAGTGTAAAGAGTGCTATCTAAACAACAAAAATTCTAACATTTAAAATCTTGAATAGGGTGTGAGAGGAGGTTTCATATCTGATCTTTAGTCATCACAGGTGAGTATGGAAATCTTCTTCCATATTCAATCCTTCTGGAGTTTTTGTATTTAATTCAATTATGTAACACGACTCAAGCTTTCTCAATTTTTTCTCACGGTTACCTCCTCTAATATTCGATAATACATCATCAATCACAAAATACGTTAACCCTTGCTCATTTTTATTATGGACCGTTTTAAAATGGCGCGCAACTGGATATGATCTATCGCCATTTTTAATGGCTCTTAGGTGTTGAAGAATCCATTTGTGAACAGGCAGAATAGTGCTGCCCACGTACCTCAGGCCACATGGGCACTGAAGCACGTAGACAGCATACTCTGTTTTGCATGTAAATTCACCATTGATTTTCTTAACATTAGTTGATAAATTGGATGTGTAAGATACAGTGTTTTTCCCATGTGTGGAAGCCTTGCACTTAGTACATTTTAAGAAACCTGTTTTTTTTCTTAACCATGTTGTACTTGGGTTCCTGATTTTGTGCAGTGTATTTCTGACCACTGTTTGTTTGAGGGATTTAGCGCGTCTAAAAGTTATCTGTGGCTTACGCAGTACCATTTTTCCTAACATTGGGTCGTTTTGAATAATATGCCAATGCTTATTCATAATTGTTCTTACTTTGGCCTCTTGGGTGCTGTATGTTGTTATCATTCTGCACTGATCTTTTCCATGTAGTTCTTGTTTATTTTTGGACTTACTTTTATCAAACAAGATTTCCTCCCTTGTCATTTTGTTCGCTTTTGTTATTGCTGTCTTGATACATTCATCTGAGTAACCTCTAGCCTTAAAGCGAGTTTTCAGACTGTTCAGTTCTTTACCCATCTGTTCTTTATTGCTGCAATTTCTCATGGTCCTTAAGCATTCCCCATAGGGGATGCTTCTTATCAAATTCTTTGGATGGAAGCTTGTTGCATGAAGCAACGTATTGCCCGCTGTCGGCTTCCTAAACAATTTATTTTCTAGTTTCCCATTGTTTATATAAACAGTTAGATCCAAAAAGTTTACATTTGTGGAGCTTAATTCATAAGTAAACTTGAGATTAAGACTATTTAATTCAAGTTTCTTCATAAAGTCTCTTGCCTCTTTCTCTGTACCTCTCCAAACGACAAAGAGGTCGTCAATGAACCTACTCCAATGTAATATGTGATCTTGCCATTCTGTGTGGCACTGCGTCCGGACCACCTTCTCCTCCCACCATCCCATATGCAAATTCGCATAGCTGGGGGTGAAGCAGGTGCCCATTGCAGTACCGCAGGTCTGATGGAACAATTCTTCATTGAAAAGGAAGTAGTTGTTAGTAAGGCATGTCTCTATCATATGGAGTAGCATCTGCATATGCGCCCATAATTTAAGTGGTCTACTGCCCAAGAAGTGTTTTATTGCATTCAGGCCATCACTATGCTTAATGCTCGTATAGAGCGTGGTTACATCAATTGTGAGGAGTAAAAAATCTGCTTCCCAAGGAAGATCATAAATGCTTTTGAGGAAATCCCCCGTATCCTGTATGTAGGATGGGAGAGTCTTGACCAATGCATTTAAAAATGAATCAACATATTTTGATGTATTCTCCAGGGCGCTACCCATAGCTGATATAATTGGGCACCCGGGAGGGTTTACCAGATCTTTGTGAACTTTTGGTATTAGGTAAAACACTGGTGTCACTGGATTATTGATTTTTAAAAACATAAACTCATCATGGCTAATCAACCTACGGTCATACCAATTCTGTAGCTCTAAATTGTACTTGCTGTGGGCTGCCTTCATTATGTTCTCAGAAATTCTAACATAATTACCTCTATTATTCAATTGCTTGTAGGCTTCAGTTAGGTATTTGCTCTTGCCCCATAACACCACATTCCCACCTTTGTCAGCATTGCGCACAATACAATCATTATTCAATGCTAGTTTATTCACTAAGGCATCATAATCTTTTTGTTTTTGTGATTTTATACATTTTTTCTCAATAGTTTGTTTGTGCAGTTTTTTTAGCTCGTTCACCACCAGTTCACTATACACATCGGTGGTATCTCTCGCTGTCATGGGTATAAAACGAGAATTTGGTCTAAAGCCTGTTGGCGCATCCCCTGAAATTTCCATGCTTTCTTCTTGTGCTAACAGTGTGGCATCGGTGTTGGTGCTCTGAAGTGCTCTTACACCATCATCCTCAGCGTCCTGGTTCGAATTTTCCATTTCTAGTGCCCTTAAAGCTAACATGAGGGTCATATCGCTGACTCTTAAATCACTTTCATGCGCTACAGATGTTACTGGTATTGGTCTATGTATTCGCGTTTCATTAATTTTGAAATGCTTCTTCAGTTTTAATGTTCTCACAAATTTAAAAATATCAATTCTCGTTTGAACACAATCTAGGCGTGCCTCCGGGCAAAATGATAAGCCCAATTGCAAAGTTCTCTTCTCTTTCTCTGTAAGCACAATGTTAGTCAGGTTCACTATTGCAGATTCATCTGCTTGATCTACTTCTTGTTGGATTTCTTTGGATTTTTTTCTGTGGAGTCGGCATTGCTTTGCCCCCTTCCTCCTCTTGCTCCTCTGCCTCTTCCTCTTTGTGGCCTTGGATTTACTGCTTGTACCCTTGGTCTCAGGTTGAATCTTCGTTCTTCCAGTAAAAAATCAAATTCGTCAATCACAGTTGGCACTGGACCGGTTGCCTGTCCACTTGGTCCTTCATCAACTTTGCTGCCTATATCGGAACTTTTTATACTGCTCTGTTCCGATTGTAGATCATTGACAGGTCTTTTCGTAGCTGATAACTTTTGTCTGCGTAAAACATCAAATTTCTTTGCGAAAGTAAAAATTGGGCCCTTATCGTAGTCGATTTTATCATGCACAAATTTTTGAGCTTTTCTTTCTTTAATTGACTCCTCCAACTTCCGCAACCGCTCTTGCATTTCTTTTTTAAACTTCATGATAGAGTCCTGGTCAAGTTCTTTCTCCAGGATTGATGATATTTGCTCTATTTCCTCCAAGATCTTCTGTCGATCAATGTCTGCATACTTTATCAGAATTGCCAACATCCTTTCTTGGGGACTCATGATTGTTATCAGCCCATCAGCAAGTTCGGAAAGTTTACGTTTTTCCAATCTTTTTAAACGTGTTGCAACGTCCGATGTCTTCGCGTTGCTTGTTGCTGGCATGCTTGTTTTCACACTAGCGATGCTGTCGTCAAAAATTGAGAGTGCCGCCTCCTCTCGTTCCCTTACTTCAGCAGCCGACATCGCGCTGTTGCTATGCGCTTCTTATCTTATAGGTAGTTATAGTTAGGACCTTGTTTCTATTCAAAAAGCATTTTTTCTTTTACCAATATGTTTGGCGCCGTTTGACGAATCTTCGTGAAATTTTCAAGACTAATGGTTCACTCAGGTCAGCTCCTGTGTTGAACGTTTTGGGGTGATTTGTCAAGCGGGGGCCGAGAAAAAAGGGGGGTCCCAAATTGCGTTTTCTCAATGTTAATTTCCATAGGAACTTTACACACGGCTACAGCCCAAACTGCTGAACGGAATTACACCAAATTTGGCAAAAAAGTAGCTCTTGGTTCAGGAAGCAACCTTTTTTTAAATGGTGTAAATCTGCACAGCCACCTCCCCGGGGCTTTGTTATGAATGTGCGGGGGCACGCGGCCCCACCACAGCCCCGGGGGACTGCCACCTCCCCGGGGCTCATGTCAATTATGCGTGGGGGGCTCCTGCCCCCCCACACTGCCAAGGGGACTGCCACCTCCCCGGGGCATTTAGTAATAATGTGCAGGGGCACATGCCCCCCACAGCCCCGGGGACCGCCACCTCCCCAGGGCTTTCTCAAATTATGCATGGGGTCACATGCCCCCCCTGCTGCCCCAGGAACAGCCACCTCCCCGGGGCATTTGCTAATAATGTGTGGGGGGCCTCACATGCCCCCCCAAGCCCCAGGGACCGCCACCTCCCCGGGACTTCAATAATAAAAAAATATGTGTGGGGGCTCCTGCCCCCCCACACTGCCCCAGGTGGGCCAGGTTCCGGGGGCAATTTATTATTGGTATGCGGGGCATACCAATTGGTGGGCAGCCCTGGGGACCGCCACCTCCCCGGGGCTTTGTTATGAATGTGCGGGGAGCACGCGGCCCCCCCACATCCAAGGGGTCCGCACCTCCCTGGGGCATTTAGTAATAATGTGCGGGGGCATGCGGCCCCCCGCAGCCCTGGGGACTGCCACCTCCCCAGGGATTTCTTTAATTATGTGCAGGGCACACGCCCCCCCACAGCCCCTGGGACTGCCATCTCCCCAAGGCTCATGTCAATAATGTGTGGGGGGGCTCCTGCCCCCCATGCTGCACCGGGGACCACCACCTCCCCGGGCCAATTACTAATAATGTGCGGGGTGCCTCCCACAGCCCCGGGGACCGCCACCTCCCCAGGGCTTTCTCAAATTATGCATGGGGTCACATGCCCCTCCTGCTGCCCCAGGACCACCACCTCCCTGGGCCAATTACTAATAATGTGCGGGGTGCCTCGTGGGCCCCCCAAGCCCCGGGGACTGCCACCTCCCTGGGGCTTCAATAATGAAATAAAATATGTGTGGGGGGCTCCTGCCACCCCCACACTGACCCGGGGACCACCACCTCCCCGGGGCACTAATTAAGATAATGCGGGGGTCTGTTGCAGCCCCCTGGCCCTGGGGACCAACACCTCCCCGGGGCTTTTATACAGATGGGAGGGGGCAGTGCGGTCCCCCTCCTGGAGCCCTCTATGGCCCTGGGGACCGCCACCCCCAGGACCGGCTCTGGCAATGTCCCGGGGGGCCCACCCCCGGGACATTGCAGTTTGCAATGGCAGGGCGGGAGCACGGCTCCCACCCTGTCATTGCAAATTTCTGCTTTGCTTCATGGAAGCAAGAGCAGGAAACCTGCTCTCTCTTCCATGAAGCAAAGCAGTATTGCTTTTGGACAAGGGGAGCTGCACGTTAGCGTCTCCCCTTGTCCCAAAGCAATGCTGGCTCCCGCAGGAGGCGGGGAGCCGGCTGGGACCGTGGAGGCATTAGGGCTCCACCCACGGTCCCCAACGTTGAGGGCCGGCCCCGGGGGATGGGGTCCCTGGGGCCAGAAGTGGCCCAGGGGAGGGGGGCACGTGGACCTCCTCCTGGGATTTTTTAATTTTAAACGAGGCCAGGCCCTGGGGGATGGGGTCCTCGGGGCCAGAAGTGGCCCAGGGGAGGGGAGCCACACAGCCCCCTTCTGGGAAAAATAAAAAAATAAAATAAAAAAACAAGGCCAGGACCCGGGGGATGGGGTCCCCGGGGCCAATAGTGGCCCAGGGAAGAAAGGCCATGTGGCCCCCTTCTATTTAAAAAAAAAAATGCTCAGGTCCCGGGGGATGGGGTCCCAAGGGCCCAAACATAATTAAGGGAAAGGGGGCCACACAGCCCCCCTTCCAAAAAAGCAAATAAAAAAAAGCTGGCATCTCGCTGGAGGCCCCACCCCCTCCCTGCACCACTGTGCAAACGCGCCTCCTGGCGCATCCTGAATTGGGGGATTAAGTCCCTTTCAATCCTAAGGGTCCTTAGGGGCCAACTAGACCACCAGGTACCTCCAGTAATCCCCACACAATGGGATTGCTGAGAGGTGGTCCGAGGCCATGCCCCTTTTTACACCACTCTGCAAACGCGCCTCTTGGCGCACTGCTGGTGGGGCGATGAGGTCCTCTTGTGCCCTGAGGACCTCAGGACTGAAGTGGACTTCATCCCCCGTGGCCTCTTTCTGCACCTCTGTTGCTTCTTTCTGTACTTCTCTTCCCTCTTTCAATACCCCTCTTGCCTCTTTCTGCACCTCTGTTGCTTCTTTCTGCATTTCTCTTGCTTCTTTCTGCAATTCTCTTGCTGCTTTCTGTTCTTCTCTCGCCTGTTTCTATTTTCAAATGGGAAGTGGAAGCTGTCAAATTTAAAGGTCTGCGTGCTCTCGTGACTGAGGTATATGTCTATTTGCACATGTATTCTCACATGTGTTATGCATCTGAAGATGGTAGCTTAAAAAGTGGGTAGCTTCTCCTATAGGTGGTCAAATCTTCTTAGTTCTGCTCTGTCATTCGGTTGCATAGGCAGACATGTCTTATGTATGTATGTGTTATAGAGCCCCACAAATATACTATTGAATACCCATGTGCCCTGTATTGTGAGCAGAAAGAAATGCTTACACCTTTTTTACACAATTTTACAGAGTATGCTGTTTGAAACACAGGTATTCAAGTGTTTGTATGTTTATTTTCATTTAACATGTCACTAGGAAAAAGCATAGAAACGCATGCATACCTTCACAAACTTGGTCAGACTTACAACAGTGATATGCTTAGGAATGCTGTTTTATATTTGGTAGGCCTAACATTTTGAGCAGTCGATTAATAGTGAACCTTCAAAAGAAAAGTGAGATTTAAGACATCTTCGGAGAAGGATTAGTGATTAGGGTACTTTGTATGACTCTTTTGTAAGGTACAGTCAAAGTAGGCCTCTTTCTGCACCTCTGTTGGTTCTTTCTGCACATCTCTTGTTTCTTTCTGTACCTTTCTTCCTCTTTCTGCACCTCTCTTGCCTCCTTCTGCACTTCTCTTGCTTCTTTCTGCGCCTTTCTTCCTCTTTCTGCACATGTCCTACCTATGCAGGCATAGTTAGAAATTGTCATTTAAAAAACCTTTGAAATTCACTGAAAAAACCATAAGTTTTAGGGACGTTATAGTTAGAAATTATCATTTAAAAAACCATTGAAATTCACTGAAAAAAACATAGGTTTCAGGGACGTTATAGTTAGAAATTAGCATTTAAAAAACCATAGAAATTCACTGAAAAAACCACAGGTTTCAGGGACGTTATAGTTAGTTGGACATTTCACTCGTACAAAACCAGAGAAATTCGGCCGTTATAGTTAGTTGAGCTAACTATAACTCGCGCCCCCGCAATGCACTGCTGATGACATCACATATTACATCACTCATGAAATGGCCAGTGACATCAATGATGACATCACTCATGACATCTCAAATGACATCACTCATGACAACACTGATGACATCATCCACGTGATAATCTGATGCACTTCCTCACAGCCTAATATAACCTTTGATACACCCACTCTAAATTACAGACTGCCATTCGCAAAACCATAGACACACCAATACCAGTTACTACATACCCACTCACTGATTCCTAGGTCTACACACATAGCCACCCCCTCATCCATACAGTCACTCATACATGCAGTCACTCATCAATACAGCCACTATCATATGCACTCATACACCCATACAGACACTCACACACTGCCCCTCACCCCTGGAGTTACTCACACAGCTAGTCAGTCATGCAAATAATCAATCACACTCCCATTTACTCACCTACACAGTTATACACACACCACCTCACTTATTTATACAGATACTAACACATACTTACTCTCTTATACAATCACTGATCCAGGCACACACTCATCCATACAGCCATTCTCACAATCACTCACTCTCACATATAATCATTTATATACTCCAACACTCACATATACTGCCTTTCACATATGTAATTACTCACACATGTCCCACAGAGACATCCATTCACTCACCAACACAGCCATACACACACTCACCCACCCATACAGCCTCTCAGAGACGCACTCTTGAACCCATACACCCAGTGGATCACCCACTCGCACATCCATGCAGAGAGTCACACGCACTCCACCCACCCACACAGACACTGAGGCACCCATTCAGGTACTCAGAAAACCAATCAAAAACCCATATAGACACTCATGTGGCTACTCACCAACCCAAGCAGCCACTTACACACAAACTGACAAACTGATACAGACATTCATACAGATTAGTCAGTCATCCATGTATTAGTGAGCCACGTTTAATCACTCACTTATACAGTCAGTCATACACCTATTAAATCATCCATTCAGACACTCAAACACCCACTCATTCTTCAATACACCTTGGCATATATATATATATATAAAAGATATTTAAACTTTTTAGAATCACTCAGTCACTGGATGATGTCATCAGTAATGTCATCAGTGATGTCATTTGAGATGTCATCAGTGATGTCATCAGTGATGTCACTGACCATGTCATGAGTGATGTAATATGTGACGTCATCAGCAGTGCATTACGGGGGCGCGAGTTATAGTTAGCTGAACTAACTATAACGGGGGAATTTCACAGGTTTTGTACGAGTGGAAATGTCCAACTAACTATAACGTCTCTGAAACCTGTGGTTTTGTCTGTGAATTTCTATGTTTTTTTAAAATGCCAATTTCTACCTATGACGTCCCTGAAACCTATGGTTTTTTCAGTGAATAATATTATATATATACATATATATATGCCTCTGCCCCGGCTACACGCGAATCGAATATTGACTCTGTGGCAGTTAACATTTCAGCATAACCAGTGACATTGACCTAGCAGTACGATCATATGGTGATAATTGCCTGCTTCACGATTTACTATTTTGGGGCATTATGGGTATGGTAGTCCCGATGGGTTTCACAGCACGTGCTTGTAATTTGACTTTGAGTTAGAACATTACTCTCAGTCATGTACTTGGCCCCCAGGTGAAGCTTCAGTTTTCCGTTCCCGTGCCTCAGGATGTTTGAAGACAATGACTGTGTTATCAATAGCATGGCAGGAATAGGATATATTTTGCAAAAGGTCACACTGTGGCGGATGTGTCATCAGCTCGGGTGAGCTGAAACCGGGACATTGGCAGTTCTCCAAGTTTGCCATAATCAGTGACATATGAGAGCATTCATTTTAAAAGTACATTTTATATAATTTAGTAAATTTGGCAACACAGGATGAAAATTTTGGCAATGCAAATGTTAAAAGCCAGTTTCTCAATGTGACGGATGCTTTTATAATTCATATGTATATTTTGTTACCTAAATTGTTTGCTACATGATATTTCCAGCTAAACTTATAATTGTATTATGCAATGCATTTAATCAGTTTATATTTTACCTACAATCAGGCTGGTTTTAGCTGTAGAAAACGATGTTTTGTAGCATTCTGGGTCATACGTTGTTTGCACACATGAGAGTATGTTTTCTATGTTTACTCAATAGTCTTATGGGAAGGGCTATTTATTTTGCATGTATTCTGGTGCCAAACCAGATTGACAAAGGCTTTCTGAAAGCCGAAACGCGTCTCTCCTTACCTCTGGGATTGAGGGCGACCTGGCAGAATAAAATAATGCTGAATCTTTAAACACCTCGAGTCCGTGCCATTCTTCGATGGAGTTTCTGTGGGAGATGGATTTTGTTGTTCATATATATATATATATATATATATATATATATATATATATATATATATATATATATATATATATATATATATATATATATATATAACTTTCAGGACAGGAGCTGACCTGAGTGAACCATTAGGCCCCCCGCACATAATTAGGAATGCCCTGGGGAGGTGGCGGTCCCCGGGGTGGCATGGGGGGGCAGGAGCCCCCATGCATTTTTTAACACAAATCCCCAGGGAGGTGGCGGTCCCCGGGGCTGCGGGGGGGCCACGTGCCCCCCGCATATGATAAACAAAACCCCAGGGAGGTGGTGGTCCCTGGGGCTGTGGGGGCCCCCACGGGCCTCCACACCATAATTAGGAATTGCCCCGGGACCTGGCCCACCCGGGGGCTTGAAAGAAACGACCACCAGTAGTTAATATATATATATATATATATTACCTACTGGCGACCTTGTTTCTATTCAAAAAGCGTTTTTCTTTTGCCAATATCTTTGGTGCCTTTTGACGAATCTTTGCGAAATTTACAAAACTAATGGTTCACTCAGGTCAGCTCCTGTCCTGAAAGTTTTGGGGTGATTCATCAAGCAGGGGCCGAGAAAAAAGGGGGGTCCCTAAGCACGTTCTCCCTATGTTAATTTCCATAGGAATTTTGGAACAGGCTACAGCCCGAACTGCTGAATGGAATTACACCAAATTTGGCAAAAAGGAGCTCTTGGTTCAGAAAGCGACCTTTTTTTAAATGGTGTAAATCCATTTGGTAGTTCCAGAGAAATTTAAAAAATAAAAATATCGATATCTGAGCACCAAGGAGGATTCGCGAATCCTTCCAAGCACGAGCTTAATTCTGATTGGCTGCCAACACTCCAAACCAGAATGTGTTGGCAGCCATCTTGTGACTCGGTAACCGAGTCACAAGAAAACTGTCAAAAAAACATTAAAAAACAAGAAAAGGGGGCAGGGTAGAAACACCCTGACCCCCTAGGCCTGCTCAGGGGGTCCCACAAGGACCCCCAGGGCCAAAAAAAGCATTTTTTAAGAATAGTTTTGGCTGAATTTGCGCTGGGTGCGCGAATACGGCCAAAATTATTTTTTTAAAATGAAGCGCGGTTTCCCACGCTTCATTTCTTTCAAGCCCCCGGGTGGGCCAGGTCCCGGGGCAATTCTTAATTATGGTGTGGGAGCCCGTTGGGGCCTCCACAGCCCCGGGGACTGCCACCTCCCCGGGGCATTCCTAATTATGTGCGGGGGGCCTCGCGGGGGCCTCGCGGGCTAATCTGCAGATTTGCACAAAAAAAGCCTTGTTTCTAGCTCAAACGGCTCAAACTTTACCAAAAATGCAGCGACAACTGTTACAGCATGGTGGAAGGCCCTTTGCAAACCTAGAATGGTCACCTGTTACTTATTGCTAAATGTGGGTGTTAAATTGGTACTAATGGTGTGCAAACCACTCTTGCTTCTTTCTGCGCCTCTCTTGCCACTTTCTGCATTTCTGTTGCTTCTTTCTGCAACTTTCTTTTTTTTCTGTACTTCTTTTGCCTCTTTCTGCTCATCTCTTCCACTTTCTGTACCTCTCTTGCCTCTTTCAGCACCTCTCTTGCCTCTTTCTGCACATCTGTTGCCACTTTCTGTACCTCACTTGCTTCTTCCTGTACCCCTCTTGCCTCTTTCTGCACCCCTGTTCCCTCTTTCTGCACCTCTCCTGCTTGTTTCTGCACCTCTCTTGCCTCTTCTTACACTTCTCTTGCCTCTTTCTGCACCTCTGTTGTTTCCTTCTGCACTTCTCTTGCCTCTTTCTGCACCCCACTTGCCTCTTTCTGCACATCTGTTGCTTCCTTCTGCACTTCTCTTGCTTCTTTCTGCACCTCTGTTATTTCTTTCTGCACCCCTCTTGCCTCTTTCTGCAACCCTCTTCCCTCTTTCTGCACCTCTCTTGCCTCAGTCAGCCCACCTGTCCCCTGTTTCTGCACCCCTTTTGCCTGTTTCTGCAACTCTCTTGCCTCTTTCTGCAGTTCTCTTGCCTCCTTCTGCATCTCACTTGCCTCTTTCTGCAACTCTCTTGCCTCTTTCTGCAGTTCTCTTGCCTCTTTCTGCACCTCTCTTACCTCTTTCTGTACCTCACTTGCTTCTTTCTGCACCCCTTTTGCCAGTTTCTCCACCCCTCTTTCCTCTTTGTGTAACTCTCTTGCCTCTTTCGACACCTCTCTTCCCTCTGTATGCACCTCGCTTCCCTCTTTCTGTACCTCTGTTGCTTCTTTCTGCACCTCTCTTGTCTCTTTCTGCACCCTTCGTGCCTCGTTCAGCACCTCTGTTTCTTCTTTCTGCAGTTCACTTCCTTCTTTCTGCACCCCTCCTGCCTCTTTCTGTACCCCTCTTGCCTCTTTGTGCACCTCTCCTAACCCTTTCTGCACCCCTCTTGCTTCTCTTTGCACCTCTGTTGGTTCTTTCTGCACCTCTTTTGCTCCGTTCTGCACTTCACTTGCCTCTTCCTGTACCCATCTTGCCTCTTTCTGCACCTCTGTTGGTTCTTTCTGCACTGCTCTTGCTTCTTTTTGCACCTCTGTTCCAAATTTCTGCATCCCTCTTGCCTTTTTTTGCACCCCTCTTCTCTCTTTCTGCACCTCTCTTTCCTCAGTCTGCCCACCTATTCCATCTTTCTGAACCCCTTTTGCCTGTTTCTGCAACTCTCTTTCCTCTTTCTGCAGTTCTCCTGCCTCTTTTTGCACCTCTGTTGGTTCTTTTGCACTGCTCTTGCTACTTTCTGCACCTCTCTTGCAAATTTCTACACCCCTCTTGCCTCTTTCTGCTCCCCTCTTACCTGTTTCTGCACCTCTCTTGCCTCTGTCTGCACCCCTGTTCCCTCTTTCTGCAACTCTCTTGCCTCTTTCTGCAGTTCTCTTGCCTACTTCTGCACCTCTGTTTCTTCTTTCTGCACTTCTCTTGCCTCTTTCTGCACCCCTGTTTCTTCATTCTGCACTTCCCATGCTTATTTCTGCACCTGTCTTGCTTCTTTCTGCACCCCTGTTGTCTCTTTCTGCACTCGTCTTCCCTCTTTCTGCACCTCTTTTGTCTCTTTCTGCATCTCACTTGCCTCTTTCTGCACTTCTCTTGCTTCTTTCTACACCTCTGTTGCTTCTTTCAGCAATTATCTTGCCTCTTTCTGCACTTCTCTTGCCTGTTTCTGCACCTCTCTTGCCTCTTTCTGCACCTCACTTGCTTCTTTCTGCACCCCTGTTGCCTCTTTCTGCACCCCTCTTCCCTCTTTGTGCAACTCTCTTGCCTCTTTCTACACCTCTGTTCCCTCTTTCTGCACCACTTTTGCCCCTTTCTCTACCTCTGATGCTTCTTTATGCACTTCTCTTGCCTCTTTCTGTACTCTTCATGCCTCTTTCAGCACCTCTGTTGCTTCTTTCTGTACTTCTCTTCCTTCTTTCTGCACCCCTGGTGCCTCTTTCTGCACCCTTCTTCCCTTTTCCTGCACATCTCCTGGTTCTTCTCTTGCCTCTTTCTGCACGTCTTTTGCTTCTTTCTGCACTTCTCTTGCTACTTTCTGAAACCATCTTGCTTCTTTCTACACCTCTCTTGCCTCTCTCTGCACCCTTCTTACCTCTTTGTGCACCTCTCTTGCCTATTTCTGCACCCCTCTAGCATCTTTCCGCACCTCTTTTGCTTGTTTCTGCTCTTCTATTTCCTCTTTCTGTACCCCTCTTGCCTCCTTCTGCACCTCTGTTGTTTTTTACTGCACTGCTCTTGCTTCTTTCTGCACCTCTCTTGCAAATGTCTGCACCCCTCTTGCCTCTTTTGGCACCCCTCTTCTCTCTTTCTGTACCCCTGTTCCCTCTTTCTGCACCTCTTCTGCCTGTTTCTGCACCTCTGCTGCCTCTTCCTGAACTTCTCTTGTCTCTTTCTGTACCTCTGTTTGTTCTTTCTGCACTTCTCTTCCTTCTTTCTGCACTTTTCTTGCCTCTTTCAGCACCTCTGTTGCTTCTTTCTGCACTTCTCTTCTCTCTTACTGCACCCCTCTTCCCTCTTTCTGCACCTCACTCGTTTCTTTCTGGATCCCTCTTGCCTCCTTCTCCACCCCACTTCCCCCTTACTACATCTATGTTGCTTCTTTATGCACTTCTCTTACTTGTTTCTGCACCTCTCTTGCGTCTTTCTGCACCTCTGTTGCGTCTTTCTGTACCTCTGTTGGTTCTTTCTGCACTTCTCTTCCTTCTTTCTGCACCCCTCGTGCCTCTTTCTGCACCCTTCTTCCCTTTTCCTGCACATCTCTTGGTCCTTTTTGCACTGCTCTTGCCTCTTTCTGCACCCTTCTTGCCTCCTTCTGTATCTCTGTTGTTTCTTACTGCACTGCTCTTGCTTCTTTCTACACCTCTCTTGCAAATTCCTTCATCCCTCTTGTGTCTTCCGGCATTCCTCTTCTCTCTTTCTGCACCCCTGTTCCCTCTTTCTGCACCTCTTCTGCCTGTTTCTGCACCTCTGCTGCCTCTTTCTGAACTTCTCTTGCCTCTTTCTGCACCTCTTTAGCTTCTTTCAGCACTTCTCTTGCTTCTTTCTGCAACCCTCTTCGTTCTTTCTACACCTCTCTTGCTTCTTTCTGCACCCCACTAGCCTCTTTCTGCACCCTTCTTCCCTCTTTCTGCACCTCTCTTGCCTCTTTCTGAACCTCTCTTGCCTCTTTCTGCACCCCTCAAGCCTCTTTCTGCATCTCTTTTGCTTGTTTCTGCTCTTCTTTTGCTTCTTTCTGTACCCCTCTTGCCTCCTTCTGCACCTCTGTTGTTTTTTACTGCACTGCTCTTGCTTCTTTCTGCACCTCTCTTGCAAATTTCTGCACCCCCCTTGCCTCTTTCGGCACCCCTCTTCTCTCTTTCTACATCCCTGTTCCCTCTTTCTGCATCTCTTCTGCCTGTTTCTGCACCTCTGGTGCCTCTTTCTGAACTTCTCTTGTCTCTTTCTGTACCTCTGTTGGTTCTTTCTGCACTTCTCTTCCTTCTTTCTGCACTTCTCTTGCCTCTTTCTGCACACCTGTTGCTTCATTCTGCACTTCCCATGCATCTTTCTGCACCTGTCTTGCTTCTTTCTGCACCCCTGTTGTCTCTTTCTGCACTCATCTTTCCTCTGTCTGCACCTCTTTTGCCTCTTTCTGCATCTCACTTGCCTCTTTCTGGACTTCTCTTCCTTCTTTCTACACCTCTGTTGCTTCTTTCAGCAATTCTCTTGCCTCTTTCTGCACTTCTCTTGCCTGTTTCTGCACCTCTCGTGCCTCTTTTGGCACCCCACTTGCTTCTTTCTGCACCCCTGTTGCCTCTTTCTGCACCCCTCTTCCCTCTGTCTGTACCTCTTTTGCATCTTTCTGCATCTCACGTGCCTCTTTCTGCGCTTCTCTTGCTTCTTTCTATACCTCTGTTGCTTCTTTCAGCAATTCTCTTGCCTCTTTCTGCACCCCTCTTCCCTCTTTGCGCAACTCTCTTGCCTCTTTCTACACCTCTCTTCCCTCTTTCTGCACCACTCTTGCCTCTTTCTCTACCTCTGATGCTTCTTTCTGCACTTCTCTTGCCTCTTTCTGCACTCTTCATGCCTCTTTCAGAACCTCTGTTGCTTCTTTCTGCACTTCTCTTCATTCTTTCTGCACCCCTCGTGCCTCTTTCTGTACCCTTCTTCCCTTTTCCTGCATGTCTCCTGGTTCTTTTTTCACTGCTCTTGCCTCTTTCTGCACCCCTCTGGCCTCCTTCTGTATTGCTGTTGTTTCTTACTGCACTGCTCTTGCTTCTTTCTGCACCGCTCTTGCAAATTTCTGCACCCCTCTTGTCTCTTTCGGCACCCCTCTTCTCTCTTTCTGCACCCCTGTTCCTTCTTTCTGCACCTCTTCTGCCTGTTTCTGCACCTCTGCTGACTCTTTCTGAACTTCTCTTGCCTCTTTATGCACGTCTTTTGCTTCTTTCTGCACTTCTCTTGCTCCTTTCTGCAACCATCTTGCTTCTTTCTACACCTCTCTAGCCTCTTTCTGCACCCTTCTTCCCTCTTTGTGCACCTCTCTTGCCTATTTCTGCACCCCTCTAGCCTCTTTCCGCACCTCTTTTGCTTGTTTCTGTTCTTCTATTTCCTCTTTCTGTACCCCTCTTCCCTCCTTATGCACCTCTGTTATTTTTTACTGCACTGCTCTTGCTTCTTTCTGCACCTCTCTTGCACATTTCTGCACCCCTCTTGCCTCTTTCGGCACCCCTCTTCTCTCTTTCTGTACCCCTGTTCCCCCTTTCTGCACCTCTTCTGCCTGTTTCTGCACCTCTGCTGCCTCTTTCTGAACTTCTCTTGTCTCTTTCTGTACCTCTGTTGGTTCTTTCTGCACTTCTCTTCCTTCTTTCTGCACCCCTCTTCCCTCTTTCTGCACCGCTCTTGTTTCTTTCTGTATCCCTCTTGCCTCCTTCTCCACCCCACTTCCCCCTTACTACATCTCTGTTGCTTCTTTATGCACTTCTCTTGCAAATTTCTGCACCCCTCTTGCCTCTTTCGGCACCCTTCTTCTCTCTTTCTGTACCCCTGTTCCCCCTTTCTGTACCTCTTCTGCCTGTTTCTGCACCTCAGCTGCCTCTTTCTGAACTTCTCTTGTCTCTTTCTGTACCTCTGTTGGTTCTTTCTGCACTTCTCTTGCTCTTTCTTCACCCTTCGTGCCTCTTTCAGCACCTCTTTTGCTTCTTTCTGCACTTCTCTTCCTTCTTTCTGTACCACTCCTGCCTCTTTCTGTACCTCTCTAGCCTCTTTGTGCACCTCTTCTACCTTTTTCTGTAGCACTCCTGCTTCTTTTTCACCTCTGTTGGCTCTTTCTGCACTGCTCTTGCTTCTTTCTGCACCTCACTTGCCTTTTTCTGCACTTCTCTTGCATCTTTCTACACCTCTGTTGCTTCTTTCAGCAATTTTCTTGCCTCTTTCTGCACTTCTCTTGCTTGTTTCTGCACCTCTCTTCCGTCTTTCTATACCTCACTTGCTTCTTTCTGCACCCCTCTTGCCTCTTTCTGCACCCCTCTTCCCTCTTTCTGCACCTCTCTTGTCTCTTTTTGCACCCCTGTTCCCTATTTTGCACCCCTGTTCCCTCTTTCTGCACCTCTCTTGCCTATTTCTGTACCTCTATTGCCTCTTTGTGCACCTCTTCTACCTTTTTCTGTACCACTCCTGCTTATTTGTGCACCCCTGTTGGTTCTTTCTGCACAGCTCTTGCTTCTTTCTACACCTCACTTGCTTCTTTCTACTCCTCTGTTGCTTCTTTCAGCAATTCTTTTACCTCTTTCTGTACTTCTCTTCCTTCTTTCTGCACCCCTCCTGCCTCTTTCTGTACCTCTCTTGTCTCTTTGTGCAGCTCTCCTACCTCTTTCTGCACTCCTCTTGCCTCTTTCAGTACCTCTGTTGCTTCTTTCTGCACTTCTCTTCCTTCTTTCTTTACCCCTCTTTCATCTTTCTGCACATCCCTTGCTTCTTTCTGTACCCCTCTTGCCTCTTTCTGCACCCCTCTCCCCTCTTTCTGTACCTCTCTTGCCTCTTTCTGCACCCTTGTTACATCTTTCTGCACCTTTCCTCCTGTTTCTGCACCTCTCTTGCCTTTCTGTACCTCTGTTGCTTTTTTCTGCACTTCTCTTGCTCTTTCTGCACCCTTCGTGCCTCTTTCAGCACCTCTGTTGCTTCTTTTTGCACTTCTCTTCCTTCTTTCTGCACCCCTCCTGCCTCTTTCTGTACCTCTCTTGCCTCTTTGTGCACCTCTGTTGGTTCTTTCTGCACTGCCCTTGCTTCTTTCTGCACCTCACTTGCCTTTTTCTGTACTTCTATTGCTTCTTTGTACACCTCTGTTGCTTCTATCAGCAAGTCTCTTCACTCTTTCTGCACTTCTCTTCCTTCTTTCTGCACCCCTCCTGCCTCTTTCTATACCCCTCTTGCCTCTTTGTGCACCTCTCCTACCTCTTTCTGTAACCATCTTACCTCTTTTTGCACCTCTGTTGGTTCTTTCTGCGCTGTTCTTGCTTCTTTCTGCACCTCATTTGCCTCTTTCTGCACTTCTCTTGGTTCTTTCTACACCTCTGTTGCTTCTTTCAGTAGTTCTCTTTTCTCTTTCTGCACCTCACTTGCTTCTTTCTGCACCCCTCCTGACTCTTTCTACACTTCTCTTGCTTCTTTCTACACCCCTCTTGCCTCTTTCTGCTCCTCTCTTGCCTCTGTGCATTTCTCTTGCCTCTTTCTGCACTTCCCTTGCCTCTTTCTGAACCTCTCGTGCCTCTTTCTGCACCTCTCTTGACTCTTTCTGCACTTCTCTTGCTTCTTTCTGCACCTCTCTTGCTTCTTTCTGCACCCTACTTCCCTTTTTTGCATCCCTCTTACCTCTTTCCGCTGTTCTCTTGACATTTTCTGCACCTCTCTTGCCTCTTTCTGCACCTCACTTGCCTCTTTCTGCACTTCTCTTGCTTCTTTCCACACCTCTGTTGCTTCTTTCAGCAATTCTCTTGCCTCTTTCTGCACTTCTTTCCCTTGTTTCTGCACCTCTCTTGCATCTTTATGCACCTCTGTTGCCTCTTTCTGCACCTTTCCTGCCTGTTTCTGCACCTCTTTTGCCTCTTTCTTTACCTCTGTTGGTTCTTTCTGCACTTCTCTTGCTCTTTCTGCACCCTTTACGCCTCTTCTAGCACCTCTGTTGGCTCTTTCTGTACTTCTCTTCCTTATTTCTGCACCCCTCCTGCCTCTTTCTGCACCTCTGTTACCTCTTTCTGCACTTCACTTGCTTCTTTCTGCACCTTTCTTGCCTGTTTTGGCACCTCTGTTGCTTCTTTCTGCACTTCTCATGCCTCTTTATGCACCTCTGACTTAGAGGTAGTTTTAGTCCCCCTGCCCTAATATGTACTAGGGCAGTGGTTCCCAAACGTTTGACTCCTGAGGACCCCCATTGAGTCACCACTAGAATCCGGGGACCCCCTAGCAATTTGTATGATTTATATTTCAAACATTAAAACAGTAATTTGAAAAAAATAAACACACGTGTGCACCAAAACAAATACTCAAAATACTAAGGATTTTAGTATTTTATATTGAAAGAATTTGCAAAAAACGAACAATTTTAATGGGAAGGTTAGTACTGCATATCCGTGACTAACTTTTAAATGGTTGAGTTTATTTCACAGTATGAGGCTCCTGCTCCTGCCAGGGCCAGACTGGAAACCCAAAGCAGCCCTGGCAAATGTTTTCAGACCAGTCCCCATACGGTGCACATCAAGCGCAGTGAGTGAGCCCGACCACTACAAAGAGGGCTTTGGTAGGCTCTCCCCCCAAGAAAATTTAGGAAACAACGGTGCATTCTACAACACATTTATTATTATATATTGAATTGTATTAGCTTTTAAAGAATAGTAAATGATGACCTTACTATGCACCAGGATACGGCAATCTTTGTTGGGGTTCTTCAATGATTCCCTTATTATCACCCTCCAACAGTGCCTCTCATCTCTCCATAGCCCTTCTGTCACATGTACTTCATATGTTTTTATAGCATCTCTCATACCATTGTAGGATGTCAGAGCACTGTACATCACACACATATAGAGACAATGAATCATACGTGTAAATCAGTGTATAGAAAATGTTACATAAGGTAAAGGGGAGTAGAAGGTGTAGGATTCACATGTCATTCATGCTGGTAGGCATTTCTAAAGAGTGCTTGGTCTGGAGAAGCACAAACTCAGGATTCAGAACATAACACAGTGGTTAGCATTGACTTTAACACTAAAAATGTAGTTATACCCAAATAATCCTTTTTAGCAGCATCAGGATAATGAAAGAATGGGAAAAACATAATTTACTAACGTGTACCATACAGTTTGCAAGCAACTCTTTGATGACAGTTTATAGGTCAATGTGCTAGATTACGATTGTCAATTATGAACTGCACAGTAATAAAAGACTCTCTGTGACAAAAGCAGTAACCCACTGACCTATGCACATAAAATACAGTTTTTTTAAATGCATGGTACACGTTCTTTGCAGTAGGCATATTAACCCTCTGTGCTACATTAGATAAGTCAAAGCTGCCACTGGACAAAACTCTCATCTCTCTCCAGCAGGTACATTAATCACTGGCGTTATCTTGACACTTTTATTGTTGCTCAAAAACTGCTAATTATACAAGGAACTTTGCAGTGCTTTTAAACTGCTGCCTGAGGACCCCCTGGGAATGTGTCACGGACCCCTGGGGGTCCTCGAACCACAGTTTGGGAAACACTGTACTAGGGCTTTCCAGGGGAGGTCATGCCAATCACAGGGGTACACAACCCATAGTGTACCCTAGTGTATGTAGGTGTTTTCACTGTATTCTAAGTGTCTTTCAGCATAGCACTGGCTCCGGGCCTGGTTAGTCAGAGTCAGTTACCACCAGGACCAGTCAGCAAAAAGTTGGGGGCACTGGATGACTTTGCAACAAGGCCTCTTTCTGCCCCTCTGTTGGTTCTTTCTGCATATCTCTTGCTTCTTTCTGCACCTTTCTTCGTCTTTCTGGACTTCTGTTGCCTCTTTCTGCATTTCTCTTGCTTCTTTCTGTGCTTTTCTTCCTCTTTCTGCACATGTCCTACCTCTGTAGGCATAGTTAGAAATTAGCATTTAAAAAACCTTTGAAATTCACTGAAAAAAACATAGGTTTCAGGGACATTATAGTTAGAAATTAGCATTTAAAAAACCTTTGAAATTCACTGAATAAACCATAGGTTTAAGGGACGTTATAGTTAGAAATTATCATTTAAAAAACCTTAGAAATTCACTGAAAAAACCATAGGTTTCAGGGACGTTATAGTTAGAAATTAGCATTTAAAAAACTTTAGAAATTCACTGAAAAAAGACACAGGTTTCAGGGACATTATAGTTAGTTGGACATTTCACTCGTACAAAACCAGAGAAATTTGGCCGTTATAGTTAGTTGAGCTAACTATAACTCGCGCCGCCGCAATGCACTGCTGATGATGTCACATATTACATCATTCATGACATGGTCAGTGACATCACTGATGACATCACTGATGACATCTCAAATGACATCACTGATGACATCACTGATCACATCATCCACGTGATAATCTAATGCACCTTCTCACAGCCTAATATAACCAATACCAGTTACTACATACCCACTCACTGATTCCAAGGTCTACACACACATCCACTCATTCACCCATGCAATCACTCATACATGCAGTCATTCATCAATAGAGCACTATCATATGCACTCATACACCTATACAGACACTCACACACCGCCACTGATCCATAGAGTTACTCGCACACCTAGTCAGTCATGCAAAGAATCAATCACACTCCCATTTACTCACCTATACAGTTATACACATACCACCTCACTTATTCATACAGATAGTAACACATGCTTACTCTCTTATACAATCACTGATACAAGCACACACTTATCCATACAGCCACTCTCACAATCACTCAATCTCACATATAGATATTTATATACTCCAACACTATAATATACTGCCTTTCACATATGTAGTTACTCACACATGTACCACTGAGACATCCATTCACTCACCAACACACCCATACACACACTCACCCACCCATACAGCCCTTCACAGATGTACACTTGAACCCATACACCCAGTGAATCACCCACTCACACATCTATGCACAGAGTCACCCACCCCCCACCCACCCACACAGACACTCAGGCACCCAAACAGATACTCAGACAACCAATCAATAACCCATATAAACACTCATGTAGCTACTCACCAACCCCTGCAGCCGCTTACACACCAACTGACAAACTGATACAGACATTCACAAAGTTTAGTCACTAACCAATGCATTCAGTAAGACACATTTAATCACTCACTTATACAGTCAGTCACGCACCTACTAAATCATCCATTCAGACTCTTATACACCAACTCATTCTTCAATACACCTTGGCATATATATATATATATATATAAAACATATTTAAACTTTACAGAAACACACAGTCACTGGATGATGTCATCAGTGATGTCATCAGTGATGTCATTTGAGATGTCATCAGTGATGTCACTGACCATGTCATGAATGAAGTAATATGTGACATCATCAGCAGTGCATTGCAGGGGTGCGAGTTATAGTTAGCTCAACTAACTATAACAGCTGAATTTCTCTGGTTTTGTACAAGTGAAATGTCCAACTTACTATAACGTCCCTAAAACCTGTGGCTTTTTTCAGTGCATTTCTAAGGTTTTTTAAATGCTAATTTCTAACTATAACGGCCCTGAAACCTATGGTTTTTTCATTGAATATATATATATATATATATATATATATATGCAAAACACGGTCAGTGTTGCCATGGACATAGAAGAGTTACCAGTAGAAATTTGCAAACTTCTTTTCTTACATAGGATTGTTGTAAATTACTGCAAAACATGTTATCAAGTTAACAATTTCATGAAGATCCAATAATTATATAGAAAAAAACATTAAATGATAAACGATCACATCGAACAATTCATCAATTTTGTAAAAAAGTACAAACCCCACATTCAGAGGGTAAGCAATCGTATTGTATGTGGTTTGCAAATTAGTAAAGTTCCAAACCCACTACAGGGGCAAAAAAATATATATATACCGGGCAAATGCCCATATTATATCACAACAAAAATTAATAGTTCCCGGCAAGTGCCCGTATAATACCACAGCAAAGAAAACACCTTGTCTAGGCAAAATATGAGTTCAGAGGCATTTCACATATTCAAATAGCCACATGCATCGAAAAACAAGTAATTATTGCAAGCAATTAATGCAAATCATATAGATAATACATTAAATTCTATATAAAGTCATGGTCACAAGGTCGGATGCAGAAAAAAGCCTAGCTGCAGGCCCAACAGGAATCTAAAATTGTCACCACCCAGTGTACAAATTATATGAACCATCACAAAAAATGAGTAGAACTTCTTGTCTGAAACAAATGTGATCATGAAAGGGAGGGGATACATATTCAAGGTAATATTTAAACAGTTTTGTGATCTAACATGTCTGACCCTCTTCTTTACAGGGCAGATGGTGCTGCCTACATATGTCAAACCACACGGGCATACAAGAACATATACCACAAAATCATGAGAGCATGTAATGACACTTGTGGAGCCCTTTCTGTTCGCTTAGCCATCTGCCTCCAATTGTACGTGTGTTGACATAACTATGCACAAGATGGTCCTTCAAGTACTTTGACTTACGATCCGTGATCTGGGGTGTGATGCCATACTCATCCCGATTACATGATCTGATTTGACTAAGTGCCAATGTTTATTAAAGATCTTTCTTAGAGCACCCGATTCATTGCTATATGTAGTGATCAGTCTCACTGTATGTGGGTCCTGTTTTTTTCTTTTCATTCTGTATTAGAAGGTGTTCCCTTTGTGTCTGACCCACTTTTCTACTAGCCTCTCTCAACACTTTGTATGAATAACCCCTTGCTCTAAACCTCTGAGTCATCTTCCCTTCTTCCATACTAAAGCACTGTGTGCTACTGCATGCCCGTTTGGCTTTTAGGAGTTCCCTGTACAGGATACTCCATTTTAACATGTTAGGGTCGTGGCTGCTGGCATGGAGAATGCTATTGCCTGCCGTCTCTTTACGAAAAAGGCCAGTTTGTATTTTGCCATTGATTGCTTTGACAGAGACATCCAGGTAATCCATCTCACTTTCATGGATTTTATGCGTGAAAGACAGATTAAGATCATTCTGTGAGATGTGTGTAAGAATATCATGCAACTCGTGTTGCATACCATCCCAAATCAGAAACAGGTCGTCTATATATAACGAGTCCAGAAACTGATGTGGCCTGTCCACTTTTCATTTTCCTCCGTCCTGATATATTGCTCCTCCCACCAACCCATGAACATGCAGGCATAACTGGGAGTAAAACAGCTTCCCATCGCAGTCTCCAAAAGTTGGCGGTACCACACATCGTTAAACACTTTGTGATGGTTCATATAATTTGTACACTGGGTGCTGACAATTTTAGATTCCTGATGGGCTTACAGCTAGGCTTTTTTCTGCATTCAACCTTGTGACCATGACTTTATATAGTATTTAATGTATTATCTATATGATTTGCATTAATTGCTTGCTATAATTGATTGTTTTTTGGATGCATGTGGCTATTTGAATATGTGAAATGCCTCTGAACTCATATTTTCCCTAGACAAGGAGTTATCTTTGCTGTGGTATTACTAGTTTGCTAATTTGTACACCACATACAATATGATCACTTACCCTCTGAATGTGGGGTTTGTACTTGTTTACAAAAATGATTAATTGTTCTATGTGATAATTTATCATTTAATGATTTTTCTATATAATTATTGGATCTTCATGAAATTGTTAACTTGATAAAATGTTTTGCAGTAATTTACAGCAAACTTATGTAAGAAGATAAGTTTGCAAATTTTTACTGATAACTCTTCTATGTCCATGGCAACACTGATCGAGACCTTCTTTGTTAGTCATTAAGTATTTTCTTTAAAGATGGTTGGGCACAACTGTGTATGTTTTGTTGGCCATGAAGAAGCCCAGGATCCTGTGAAACGCATTGCCGTGAATACATTTTCATGCTCTTATACCTCACTGTGGAGTGCGAGGTTTCTTTGGGATTTATGGCTTCCCTTGTTTGTTTTTGCATCTATATGGGGTCCTGCACCCGTTCACTTGCACCAGCCCCCTGAAGAGTGGATGTGACTGGCAAGTCTGCAGGACTGTGGTTGTTATATATATATATGCATATATATATATATGGCAATATATATATATACATATATATATGGCAATATATATATATATATCCAAAAATTCTGGTTACAAATTACGTAGATCGAAAGAACCAGTGCCGAGGCCACAAATCTGCTTAAGCGTTTTTATTTAAGGCAACGCTCGCTATATATATTCACTGAAAAAACCACAGGTTTCAGGGATGTTATAGATAGGGATCAGCATTTAAAATTTAAAAACCTTAGAAATTCATCCAAAAAACCACAAGTTTCAGGGACGTCATAGTTAGGCTGACATTTCACTCGTTCAAAAAACAGAGAAATTCAGCTGTTATAGTTAGCTGAGCTAACTATAACTCATGCCCCCGCAATGCACTGTTGATGACGTCACATATTACATCACTCATGACATGGTCAGTGACATCACTGATGACATCACTGATGACATCTCAAATGACATCCCTGATGACATTACGGATGACATCATCTACTTAATATCTGATGCACCTCCTCACACCATACTATAACCTTTGATGCACCCACTCTAAAATACAGCCTACCATTTTCGAAACCATATACACACCAATACCAGTTAGTACATACCCGCTCACTGTCATAGGTCTACACACACATCCACTCACTAACCCATACAGTCACTCATACGCGCAGTCACTCATCAATACAGCCACTGATATATGCACTCATACACCCATACAGACACTCACGCACCGGCACTCACACATAGAGTTACTCAAACACCTAGTCAGTCACCCAAAGAATCAATCACACTGCCATTTACTCACCTACACAGTTATACACACACCACCTCACTTATTTATACAGATACTAACACATACTTACTTTCTCATACAATCACTGACACAAGCACACACTCATCCATACAGCTACTCTCACTATCACTCACTCTCAAACATAGTTACTTATATACTCCAACACTCACATATACTGCCTTTCATATTTGTAGTTACTTACAAATATACCACTGAGACATCCATTCACTCACCAACACAGCCATACTCACACTCACTCACCCATACAGCTCCTCGCAGACACACTCATGAACCCATACACCTTGTGAATCACTCACTCACATATCCATGCAGGGAGTCATACCCCCCACCCACCCACAAAGACACTCAGGCACCCCTAGGTCTAAACACACATCCACTCCCTCATCCATACAGTCACTCATAAATGCAGTCCCTCATCTATACAGCCACTATCATATGCACTCATACACCCATACAGACACTCACACACCACCACTCACCCATAGAGTTACTCACACAGCTGGTCAGTCATGCAAAGAATCAATCACACTCCCATTTACTCACCTACACAGTTATACACACACCACCTCACTTATTTATACAGATACTAACACATACTTACTCTCTTATACAATCACTGGCACAAACATACACTCATCCATACAGCCACTCTCACAATCACTCACTCTCACATATAAACATTTATATACTCCAACACTCACATATACTGCCTTTCACATATGTAGTTACTCACACATGTACCAGTGAGACATCCATTCACTCACCAACACAGCCATACACACACTCACCCACCCATACAGCCCCTCACAGATGCACTCTTGAACCCATACACCCAGTGAATCACCCACTCACACATCCATGCAGGGAGTCACACACACCCCACCTACCCACACAGACACTGAGGCACCACTTTAGGTACTCAGACAACCAATCAAAAACCTATATAGACACTCATGTAGCTACTCACTAACTCATACAGCCACTTACACACCAACTGACAGACTGATACAGATATTCACACAGTTTAGTCATTCACCCATGCATTCATTAAGACACGTTTAATCACTCACTTATACAGTCAGTCACGCACCTACTAAATCATCCATTCAGACACTCATACACCCACTCATTCTTCAAAACACCTTGCCATGTATATATATAACATTCTTAAACTTTTTAGAAACACTCAGTCACTGGATGATGTCATCAGTGATGTCATGTGAGATGTCATCAGTGATGTCATGAGTGATGTCACTGATCATGACATGAGTGATGTAATATGTGACGTCATCAGCAGTGCATTGCGGGGGCGCAAGTTATAGTTAGCTCAGCTAACTATAACGGCCGAATTTCAGTTTTTTTGTATGAATGAAATGTCAGCCTAACTATAACATCCCTGAAACCTGTGGTTTTTTCCAATAAAAAAAAAAATATATATATATATACATATACATACATATATATATAATACATATACATATATGTGGGTGTGTTTATATGAGTATATATTTGTTTACCGTATCAAATAATATCGGAATGTATATACTTTATGTTATAATATATAAGATTTACCACTTTAACCTGTATATATATTAGAAAATCAATATTTTTGCATTTTTTTGGACGATATTTGTGTCAATGATATTTTTTCAGATTTTTTTTGTTTTGCTTACCATTATAAGTATAGGAACATGATATTGTGGTAAACAATAGTTTTGGCCACAATATTGTGTCAGTGACCCATCGTAGACCACAGGAGTAACAATGTGTGTTGTCCTCAATCTTAAGCTTGCATATGTTTGAGATGCCTTTGTTTCGAAATGGTAGTATGTAGGTAAAATACAGGCTCCATCAACTCCTCATCTCTTATCTATTCGGTCAAGGGGGTGCTAGGTCCATGTCACATTTTTGTAATGTCACATTTTGCAACTATTTTCCCTCTTGCGATAAGAGTATGGATATGTCTAGGCCCTCCAATTTCATATTTGATTCTCAGGATTGTTACCCTGGTGTCTAGTACAGCCAGACACCAGTCACCCTCCCAAATGTATTCAGTGTTTTTAAGCAGTATCAGTAAAAGATTGGGTAGTCCCAGATCAGGTGGATCTAAGTCCCCATCGCAGTTTTGCATTTCATATAATGAAGGTCGATGTTTTTATTCATTTTCCCAAGCCCTTTGGGATAGGAATAAGCTTTGTGGAAGACCTTAATTGTATGAGGAGAACATTTGATCCAATAGCCATTATAGCCTCAGTCCATTCTACATCTTCAAGTTTCCCTAATTCAGTTTCCCATTGAATTTGCAGATCTAGTACGTTTAGTACTAATGACATGTATATGCTGATAATTCCCTTTTCCCCAAGTTGCTTCATGGTCTCTTTCAGCTCTAGCAAGTTGAATTCAAGAATGATTGTAAGGTTGGTCATGTGTGCCTCCAAAGCATTCTATAACTGTAATTTTGAAAAAGGTGGGATTTGTGTAGGGAAAGCTCTAGTGTTAATTGCTCATTGGCTTTAATATGATTGCCTAATTTCTAGACATCCCACAGATTTGTTATGCCAATTTGGTCTCTTATATTCAACCTGTTTCGATGTTTCACTTTAGTTAGTGATTTTCTGTGCCACCCACCTGGTTTCATGAGTGAGCCTTCCCTCCCAATTAATCCATTTCAGTGCACAGCACCAGACACTCAGTGGTATATTGGTGATTTTGTACATGGATGTCATTTAGGGGTTGCCAGTGGTCACTGCTGTGACCCCTGGCTTGCTCCTTGCAGCTCCTCATACTGCCTTTGCAATCCCGGGCCTGAGCAATTAAAAAGCAGTGGCTGGAAACAAGGAATACTGGGCTCCTTTTACCTGTAGACCTGCGATAAAAGATTTTAAAAAGCAGCCACGCTTTAAATAAACAAACTCTCCAGGGTGAGCCAGGGCACGGGGGCAGAGAAACAATTTAATAGGTGAGGGTGTCTGCAATTCCCCCCACAAACCTCCCATGGCACCCATCCCACAGGGCTGATGGTAAATTAAAGGGGAGGTCCACATGGCACCCCTCCCTGGGCCACCCTGAGGCCCCAGGTTCCACAACCCCTACAGCCTGTTGTAAACTGAAGGGAAAGTGGCATGCATCCCCCCTCCCTAAGCCTCCAGAGGCCCTGGGGATCCCATTCCTTGGGGCTGAAATTACTTAAAAGGGGAGGGGTGTGCAGCCTCACTCCCTTAACTTTGCGTAGTCCCTGGGGACCCTATCTCCGATAGCAGGCTAATGGTTGTGTCCAAGGGAGCCCACTCCTGGGACCCTGTTACCCTGCCTGTGAGAATGTAGGAGCTTCAAAAATGCTCCACCCGGCCGGGAGCAAGTATTTCTTTCTCTCCCCGCACTCTTGGGGGCAGGGAAACAGAGATTGCTCCTGCCCGGATGGATCAGAGAAAAAACCTACTTTCGCTGGGCGGGATCAAAGCCAGCTCCCTCTGCACCCAGGATGGGTGCATGCAGGGTAGCTGGTGGGCCACAGAGCCCTGGGGCTCCCCCTTCGGCCTCCAATGTAACCTAACTTGTTGGTGTACCGATGGGCACCTTATGCCCAGTGGCATGGGATCCCTGGTACCAGTATTGGCTCAGAGAGGGCAGCTGCATGTTCCTATCCTCAATATTACAAAAAAAAGCAGAAAGATTAATAAAAAATTAGCAAAAAGAGCATCGCATGTATTATTCACTGCTCCTAGCAAAGAGCACTTCATAATGCCATAGACCATTTTCATCCAACATATTTTCTTGCTGGTGATGCCCCTAGAAGAGACAGGAGAACCACAAAACATTATCCGGCAGGGTTTCTATGTTGGAAGGGCCGGCATGGAAACACTGCCGGAAACCGTGCATCGTAATCCCAAAGGCGGAAAGACCGCCCTTTGGAATTACGGGCCGAATGACTGGCCGGTTGAGTTTCCGACCGCCAGCATTGTAATGCGGCGGTCGGAAAGTAAACCGAGATGCGGCCCAGAAAGGCTCTGACAGTCAGTCGGAGCCTTTCTGGGCTGCATCGTAACGGGCTCTTTAGTCTCCTTATTCAATTAATCTATGGCCCCAAGAGAGCTTACCATATTTTTTGAAAGAACTCTGAGCAGGAGCTGCCAGCTCTTTGCTGGAGTGCGAATATCTCTAGTAGTTCATTCTATGGTTTCACTTTGTGCTTTGAAAAATGTTAAAATGAACACCTAAAGACATATTTATGTTTTGTTTTTTTAAAAGCAGCTTTATTTAAAATATTGTTTGACAATCACTTGTATTAATCATTGCAAAGTGTATATTTATGAAATACACTTTTGATTATAGTTATTGGTGACTTTTTGACAAAGCCAGTGTGTTTGACTTACTCAAAATGACACCCTTTGTATTGTTACATACAGTCATCTGTGCACACCAGAGGAGGGATAGGTGCGGTATCTGGCCCCCTTGCCAGGCCATGCAACTAACTCCCTGCTGTGCTGTGAGTAGGCCGGTGTTAGCTGCCAACGAGCCTACAACCAGGCCCTGCACCCAACCCTCCACTGCGCTGCCAAAGGCCATGCCCAGTGGGACGCTGACTGCCAGTAGGTGGTTTAGGTGCAGAGCCTGGCCATAAACCAGGCTTAGGACCCAACCCCCAGCTATGCTCAACCAAAGTCCTTGTGCAGCAGGGAGGTGGACGACAGCACGGGGTTGGGCACAGGTCCTGGCCTCAGGCCAAGCCCTGCATCCAATCTCACACCACAGATGGCAACACACATCTTGCTTTACATTAAAAAAACGTAGAAATTCAATGAAAAAAACAAAGGTTAAAGTGACGTTATAGCTAGGTACGGTAGTAATATCTTACTGTGCATCTAAAAAAACCTTAGAAATTCACTAAAAATGATAGGTTAAAGAGACATTATAGTTAGTTGAAAATATCAGTTAGAACATACCATTTAAAATTAATAAAACCACTGACATTGATCAGTTACAGTTATTTCAAGTAGCCAAAACTCTTGCCCTAAATTAATTGTAACTTGCACGCTCACCATTCACTGCTAATTACCTCCAAAATTATATCACTCATTACATGTTTTATGACACCAACACTGTAACATCTGAAATAACGTCATTGAAGACAACACTATGCATGGCAGGGGTGCGAGTTATAGTTACTTAGGGGCACAAGTTATAGTTACTTGAGAAAACTATAACTGGTGAATTTCAGTGTTTTGTTAGTTTAAAACATTATTTTAACAGAGATCTTCACCTAACTATAACACTTTAATATCTCTAAAACCTTGTGTTTTTTGAGTGTGTATGTATGTATATGTGTGGGTGTATATATATGTATATATATATATATTCACTGAAACAAACCACAGGTTTCAGAGACGTTAGAGTTAGGCTGACATTTCACTTGTACAAAAGCCAAGAAATTCAGCAGTTATAGTTAGCTGGACTAACTATAACTCGCGCCCCCACAATGCACTGCTGATGACGTCACATATTACATCACACATGACATGGTCAGTGGCATCACTGTTGACATCTCAAATGACATCACTGATGACATGACATTGATGACATCATCCAGTGACTGAGTGTTTCTAAAAAGTTTAAGAATGTTATATATATATTCACTGGAAAAACACAGGTTTCAGGGACGTTACAGTTAGTTGGACATTTCACTCGTACAAAACCAGAGAAATTCGGCCGTTATAGTTAGTTGAGCTAACTATAACTCACGCCCCCGCAATGCACTGCTGATGACAACACATATTACATCACTCATGACATGGTCAGTGACATCACTCATGACATCACTCATGACATCTCAAATGACATCACTGATGCCATCACTGATGACATCATCCAGTGACTGAGTGTTTCTAAAAGTTTAAATATGTTATATATATATATATATATATATATATATATATATATATATATATATATATATATATATATATATATATATATATATATATATATATATATATGTCAAGGCGTATTGAAGAATGAGTGGGTATATGAGTGTCTGAATGGATGATTTACTAGGTGCATGACTGACTTTATAAGTGAGTGATTAAACGTGTCTTACTAATACATGGGTGACTGACTAATCTGTATGAATATCTGTATCAGTCTGTCAGTTGGTGTGTAAGTGGCTGCTTGGGTTGGTGAGTAGCTACATGAGTGTCTATATAGGTTTTTGATTGGTTGTCTGAGTACCTAAAGTGGTGCCTCAGTGTCTGTGTGGGTAGGTGGGGTGTGTGTGACTCCCTGCATGGATGTGTGAGTGGGTGATTCACTGGGTATATGGGTTCAAGAGTGCATCTGTGAGGGGCTGTATGGGTGGGTGAGTGTGTGTATGGCTGTGTTGGTGAGTGAATGGATGTCTCACTGGTACATGTGTGAGTAACTACATATGTGAAAGGCAGTATATGTGAGTGTTGGAGTATATAAATGTTTATATGTGAGAGTGAGTGATTGTGAGAGTGGCTGTATGGATGAGTGTATGTTTGTGCCAGTGATTGTATAAGAGAGTAAGTATGTGTTAGTATCTGTATAAATAAGTGAGGTGGTGTGTGTATAACTGTGAAGGTGAGTAAATGGGAGTGTGATTGATTCTTTGCATGACTGACCAGCTGTGTGAGTAACTCTATGGGTGAGTGGTGGTGTGTGAGTGTCTGTATGGGTGTATGAGTGCATATGATAGTGGCTGTATAGATGAGGGACTGCATTTATGAGTGACTGTATGGATGTGGGAGTGGATGTGTGTTTAGACCTAGGAATCAGTGAGTGGGTATGTAGTAACTGGTATGGGTGTGTCTATGGTTTCGAGAGTGGCAGTCTGTATTTTAGAGTGGGTGTATCAAAGGTTATATTAGGCTGGGAGGAGGCGCATCAGATTATCACGTGGATAATGTCATCAGTGATGTTATCAGTGATGTCATTTGATATGTCGTGAGTGATGTCATCAGTGATGTCACTGACCATGTCATGAGTGATGTAATATGTGATGTCATCAGCAGTGCATTGCGGGGGCGCGAGTTATAGTTAGCTCGACTAACTATAACAGCCGATTTTCTCTGGTTTTGTATGAGTGAAATGTCCAACTAACTATAACGTCCCTGAAACCTGTGTTTTTTTCAGTGAATTTCCATGGTTTTTTAAATGCTAATTTCTAACTATAACGTCCCTGAAACCTATGGTTTTTTCAGTGAATTTCTATGGTTTTTTAAATGCTAATTTCTAACTATAACGTCCCTGAAACCTATGGTTTTTTCAGTGAATTTCTAAGGTTTTTTAAATGCTAATTTCTAACTATGCCTACATAGGTAGGACATGTGCAGAAAGAGGAAGAAAGGTGCAGAAAGAAGCAAGAGAAGTGCAGAAAGAGGCAAGAGAGGTGCACAAAGAGGAAGAAAGGTGCAGAAAGAAGCAAGAGAAATGCAGAAAGAGACAACAGAAGTCCAGAAAGAGGAAGAAAGGTGAAGAAAGAAGCAAGAGATGTGCAGAAAGAACCAACAGAGATGCAGAAAGAGGCCTACTTTGACTGTACCTTACAACAGACTCATACAAAGTACCCTACTCACTAATATTTCCCCAAAGATGGCTTAAACCTTACTTTTCTCTTGAAGGTTCACTATTAATCGACTGCTCAGAATGTTAGGCCTACCAAATATAAAACAGCAATCCTAAGTATATCACTGTTGTAAGTCTGACCAAGTTTGTGAAGTTATGCAAGCGTGTCTATGCTTTTACCTAGTGACATGTTAAATGGAAATAAACATACAAACACTTGAATACCTGTGTTTCAAACAGCATACTCTGTAAATATTTGTTAAAAAAGGTGTATCCATTTCTTTCTGCTCACAATACTGGGCAAATGGGTATTCAATAGTATATTTGAGGGGCTCTATAACATATATATACATAAGATATGTCTGCCTGTGCAACTGAATGACAGAGCAGAACTAAGAAGATTTGACCACCTATAAGAGAAGCTACCCTCCTTTTAAGCTACCATCTTCAGATGCATAATACATGTGAGAATACATGTGCAAGTAGACATATAACTCAGTCACGAGAGCATGCAGACTTTTAAACTTGACAGCTTGCACTTCCCATTTGAATATAGAAACAGGTGAGAGAAGTAGAGAAAGGAGCAAGTGAATTGCAGAAAAAAACAAGAGAGATGCAGAAAGAGTAAGAAATGTGCAGAAAGAGGCATGAGAAGTGCAGAAAGAGGCAAGAGAAGTGTAGAAAGAGGCAAGAGATGTGCAGAAAGAGGCAAGAGAGGAGCAGAAAGAGGCAAGAGAGGAGCAGAAAGAGGTAAGTGAGGTGCAGAAAGAGGCAAGAGAAATGCAGAAAGAGGCAAGAGAAGCACAGAAAGAGGCAAGAGAGGTTCAGAAAGAAGCAACAGCGGTGCAGAAGGAGACAAGAGAACTGCAGAAAGAGGCAAGAGAGTTGCAGAAACAGGCAAGAGAGGTACAGAAAAAGGGAACAGGGGTGCAGAAAGAGGCAAGAGAGGTACAGAAAGAGGGAAGAAGGGTGCAGAAAGAGGCAAGAGTAGTGCAGAAAGAAGCAACAGAGGTGCAGAAAGAGGCAAGAGGGGTGCAGAAAGAGGTAAGGGAAGTGCAGTAAGAAGCAACAGAGATTCAAAAAGAGGCAAGAGAGGTGCAGAAAGAGGGGTGCAGAAAGAGGCAAGAGGGGTGCAGAAAGAAGCAAGAGGGGTGCAGAAAGAGGCAAGAGGGGTGCAGAAAGAAGCAACAGAAGTACAGAAAGAAGCAAGAGAAGTGATGAAAGAGACAAGAGAGTTGCAGAAACAGGCAAAAGAAGTACAGAAAGAGGCAAGAGAAGTGCTGAAAGAAGCAACAGAGGTGTAGGAAGAAGCAAGAGAAGTGATAAAACAGACAAGAGAGTTGCAGAAAGAAACAAGAAAGGCGCAGAAAAAAGGAAGAGAAGTGCAGAAAGAGGCAAGACAGGTGCAGAAAGAGGCAGGAGAATAGCAGAAAGAGGCAAGTGAGGTGCAGACAGAGGCAAGAGGGGTACAGAAAAAGAGAAGAGGGAAGAGAAGTACAGAAAGAGGGAAGAGATGTACAGAAAGAGGGAAGGGGGTACAGAAAGAGGCAAGGGAGGTACAGAAAGAAGCATCAGAGGTGCAGAAGGAGACAAGAGAACTTCAGAAAGAGGCAAAAGGGTTGCAGAAACAGGCAAGAGAGGTACAGAAAAAGGGATCAGGGGTGCAGAAAGAGGCAAGATAGGTGCAGAAAGAGGGAAGAAGGGTGCAGAAAGAGGCAAGAGAAGTGCAGAAAGAAGCAAGAGAAGTGCAGAAAGAAGCAACAGAGGTGCAGAAAGAGGCAAGAGGGGTGCAGAAACAGGCAAGAAAAGTACAGAAAGAAGCAACAGAGGTGCAAAAAGAGGCAAGTGAGGTGCAGAAAGAGGGAAGAGGGGTGCAGAAAGAGACAAGAGAGGTACAGAAAGAAGCAACAGAGGTGAAGAAGGAGACAAGAGAACTGCAGAAAGAGGGAAGAGAGTAGCAGAAACAGGCAAGAGAGGTGCAGAAAAGGGGCACAGGGGTGTAGAAAGAGACAAGAGAGGTGCAGAAACAGGCAAAAGAAGTGCAGAAAGAGGCAAGAGAAGTGATAAAACAGACAAGAGAGTTGCAGAAAGAAACAAGAAAGGCGCAGAAAAAAGGAAGAGAAGTGCAGAAAGAGGCAAGACAGGTGCAGAAAGAGGCAGGAGAGGTGCAGAAAGATGCAAGAGAAGTGCAGAAAGAGGCAAGTGAAGTGCAGAAAGAGGCAAGAGAGGTGCAGAAAGAGGGAAGAAGGATACAGAAAGAGGCAAGAGGGGTGCAGAAAGAGGCGAGAAGTGCCGAAAGAAGCAACAGAGGTGCAGAAAGAGGCTAGAGGAGTGCAGAAAGAGGCAAGAGGGGTGCAGAAAGAGGCAACAGAAGTGCAGAAAGAAGCAACAAAGGTGCAGAAGGAGACAAGAGAACTGCAGAAAGAGGCAAGAGAGTTGCAGAGACAGGCAAGAGAGGTGCAGAAAAAGGGAACAGGGGTGCAGAAAGAGACAAGAGAGGTGCAGAAACAGGCAAGAGAAGTGCAGAAAGAGACAAGACAGGTGCAGAAAGAGGCAGGAGAGGTACAGAAAGAGACAAGAGAAGTGCAGAAAGAGGCAAGAGAAGTGCAGAAAGAGGCAAGAGAGGTACAGAAAGAAGCAACAGAGGTGCAGAAGGAGACACGAGAACTGCAGAAAGAGGCAAGAGAGTTGCAGAAACAGGCAAGAGAGATACAGAAAAAGGGAACAGGGGTGCAGAAAGAGGCAAGATAGGTACATAAAGAGGGAAGAAGGGTGCAGAAAGAGGAAAGAGGAGTGCAGAAAGAAGCAACAGAAGGTCAGAAAGAAGCAAGAGAAGTGCAGAAAGAAGCAACAGAGGTGCAGAAAGAGGAAAGAGGGGTGCATAAAGAGGCAAGAGGGGTACAGAAAGAAGCAAGAGGGGTGCAGAAAGAGGCAAGAGGGGTGCAGAAAAAAGCAACAGAGGTGCAGGAAGAAGCAGGAGAAGTGATGAAAGACACAAGAGGGTTGCAGAAACAGGCAAACGAAGTGCAGAAAGAGGCAAGAGAAGTGATAAAACAGACAAGAGAGTTCCAGAAAGAAAAAAGAAAGGCGCAGAAAAAGGAAGAGAAGTGCAGAAAGAGGCAAGACAGGTGCAGAAAGTGGTAGGAGAGGTGCAGAAAGAGGCAAGAGAAGTGCAGAAAGAGGCAAGAGAAGTGCAGAAAGAGGCAAGAGAGGTGCAGAAAGAGGGAAGAAGGATGCAGAAAGAGGCAAGAGGAGTGCAGAAAGAAGCAACAGAAGTGCAGAAAGAAGCAAGAGAAGTGCAGAAAGAAGCAACAGAGGTGCAGAAAGAGGCTGGAGGAGTGTAGAAAGAGGGAAGAGGGGTGCAGAAAGAGGCACGAGGGTTGCAGAAGGAGCAAGAGAGGTGCAAAAAGAAGCAAGAGAAGTGCATAAAGATGCAACAGACATGCAGAAAGGGGGAAGTGGGGTGGAGAAAGAGGCAAGAGGGATACAGAAAGAAATAAGAGAGGTGCAGAAAGAAGGAACAGAGGTGCAGAAAGAGGCAAGAGGGGTGCAGAAAGTGTTATGTTTCGTATAGAGGCCCTAATATAGATGCGTTCATATATGCCCTATTATGGTCATAATCATATATGCCCTATTATGGTCATAATCGTATATGCCCTATTATGGTCATAATCGTCTATGCCCTATTATAGTCATGATCTCCTATGCCCTAATATAGGCATGATCTTTCACCTACATTAGTTCCCTACAGTACACAACGAACTCTGAGGGTTGAACGTTATCTAGTCTGTGGTTAGAACACTGCAGGGTTTTTCCCGAACACAGGCCTACAATGTACTTATAAATTATGCATGAGCATTCACCAGCTACATCGCCCGCATAATATGTATGTACAAAGTTCACCCCTGACGTCTTCCTCATGTCTAACAAAGACCAATACAAACCATACTGAGGGATGAGACACTTTAGGGTATAAATACACCACATCTTGCCATGGTAAGATAGAGGGAACTTCCATGCCGACACACTGACCAGAGACGCTGAGGCTCCTGCATGCAGTTGCTCCACCTGACAGAGGTCTAACACAGCCCTTGCGGGGTGTCCAACTCGAGACCAGGACGGGGTCCCACACTCTCTCTATTCAGGTAATGGGGTTCGACTAAAATCCTAGAGGGATTCTTGGCTCTTAGCTTTTAGACCTACACACATGCTAGGTACACTTAGGTACATCTAGTTAGGCATCGTAGGAGTATGCACACTTTTATAATGCATTTTATATATTCATGTATGTAACCATTATTATTGCAGTATGGTAGAACTGTACTATCCTTTCACTTTTATCGTACTGCTGATAATATATCTCTGCTACTGTCTGCTGGTTGCTGCAGTACATATATTCTACACTAGAATAACAACTGTTCAATAAAAACTTATTGAAACACCCAGACTGTTTATTCTGTGTAACTCCTTGAGACCAACCGAATAAGTAAGCACGAGTGACTGAGCGAAAAGTAGTACATTGTTTCCACGATTCTGAGGGATCAGGGTTGTCATGATCTAAGGTTGCCAGAAACTAATCTCTCCCCGATAAGAGGAGATTCTAGTGGCACTGTGAGCTAGCTAATGCAAATCTGGCTAACATACGCGGTGGGGGTGTACAGAGTCAGTCTAACACCAAGCCCACAGTTTATGTTATCCAAACGCGCAGGTCCTGCATGGGTACTATAGGAACTACACGACAAAAGAAGGAAGAGGGGTGTGAAAGAGGCACGAGGGGTGCAGAAAGAAGCAAGAGGGGTGCAGAACGAAGCAAGACAGGTACAGAAAGAAACAAAAGAAGTGTAGAAAGAAGGAACAGATGTGCAGAAAGAGGCAAGAAGAGTGCAGAAAAAGGGAAGAGGGATGCAGAAAGAGGCACGAGGGGTGCAGAAAGAAGCGAGAAAGGTGCAGAAAGAAACAAAAGAAGCAACAGAGGTGCAGAAAGAGACAACAGGGGAGCAGAAAGAGGGAAGAGGAGTGCAGAAAGAGGCACAAGGGTTGCAGAAAGAAGGGACAGAGGTGCAGAAAGAGGTAAGAGAAGTGCAGAAAGAAGCAACAGAGATGCAGAACGGGGAGGAGGGGTGGAGAAAGAGGCAAGAGGGGTGCAGAAAGAAGCAAGAGAGGAGCAGAAAGAAACAAAAGAAGTGCAGAAAGAAGCAAGAGAGGTACAGAAAGAGGCAAGAGGAGTGCAGAAAGAGGGAAGAGGAGTGTCGAAAGAGGCACGAGGGGTGCAGAAAGAAGCAAGAGATGTGCAGAAAGAAGCAAGAGAAGTGCATAAAGAAGCAAAAGAAATGCAGAAAGGGGGAAGGGGGATACAGAAAGAAGCAAGAGAGTTGCAGAAAGAAACAAAAGAAGTGCAGTAAGAAGGAACAGAGGTGCAGAAAGAGGCAAGAGGGGAGCAGAAAGAGGTAAGAGGGGTGCAGAACTTGGCACGAATGGTGCAGAAAGAAGGAAGAGAGGTGCAGAAAGAATCAAGAGTAGTGCAGAAAGATGCAACAGAGGTGCAGAAAGAGGCAAGAGAGGTGCAAAAAGAGGGAAGAGGGGAGCAGAAAGAGGCACACGGGGTGAAGAAAGAAGCAAGAGAGGTGCAGAAAGAGGGAAGAGGGGTGGAGAAAGAAACAAGAGAGGTGCAGAAAGAAGCAAGAGAGGTGCAGAAAGTAACAAAAGAAGTGCAGAAAGAAGGAACAGAGGCACAGAAAGTGGCAAAAGGAGTTCAGAAAGTGAAGAGTGGTGCAGAGAGAGGCACAAGGGGTGCAGAAAGAAGCAAGAGAGGTACTGAAAGACACACAATATGTACAGAAAGAAGCAGAAACAGAGATGCAGAAAGAGGGAAGAGGGGTGGAGAAAGAGGCAAGAGAAGTGCAGAAAGAAGCAACAGACATGCAGAAAGGGGAAAGAGGGGTGGAGAAAGAGAAAAGAGGAGTACAGAAAGAGGCAAGAGGAGTGCAGAAAGAGGGAAGAGGAGTGTAGATAGAGGCACGAGGGGTGCAGAAAGAAGCAAGAGGGGTGCAGAAAGAAGCAAGAGAAGTGCATAAAGAAGCAAAGGAGATGCAGAAAGGGGGAAGTGGGGAGGAGAAAGTGGCAATAGGGGTACAGAAACAAGTAAGAGAGTTGCAAAAAGAAACAAAAGAAGTGCAGAAAGAAGGAACAGAGGTGCAGAAAGAGGCAAGAGGGGAGCAGAAAGAGGTAAGAGGGGTGCAGAACGAGGCACGAATGGTGCAGAAAGAAGCAAGAGAGGTGCAGAAAGAATCAAGAGTAGTGCAGAAAGACGCAACAGAGGTGCAGAAAGAGGCAAGAGGGGTGCAAAAAGATGGAAGAGGGGAGCAGAAAGAGACACAAAGGGTGAAGAAAGAAGCAAGAGAGGTGCAGAAAGAGGGAAGAGGGGTGGAGAAAGAAACAAGAGAGGTGCAGAAAGAAGCAGGAGAGGTGCAGAAAGTAACAAAAGAAGTGCAGAAAGAAGGAACAGAGGCGCAGAAAGAGGCAAAAGGAGTGCAGAAAGTGAAGAGTTGTACAGAAAGAGGCACAAGGGGTGCAGAAAGAAGCAAGAGAGATACTGAAAGACACAAAATATGTACAGAAAGAAGCAGAAACAGAGATGCAGAAAGAGGGAAGAGGGGTGGAGAAAGAGGCAAGAGAAGTACAGAAAGAAGCAATAGACATGCAGAAAGGGGTAAGAGGGGTGGAGAAAGAGGCAAGAGAAGAGCAGAAAGAAGCAAGAGAGGTGCAGAAATAAATAAAAGAAGTGCAGAAAGAAGGAACAGCGGTGCATAAAGAGGCAGGAGGGGTGCAGAAAGAGGGAAGAGGGGTACAGAAAGTAGCAAGAGTGGCTTGCACACTATTAGTACCAATTCAACACCCACATTTAGCAATAAGTTACTGGTGACCATTCTAGGTTTACAAAGGACCTTCCACCACGCTGTAACACTTGTCGCTGCATTTTTGGTATCGTTTTAGCCATTTGAACTAGAAACAAGGCTTTTTTTGTTCAAATCTGCAAATTAGGCAGCAGATGATGGATTATGTGGCTAATGCGGAAAATGTATAATTGTGCGAAAGTTGGTGCAGCCAAACAGTCGCATAATTCCAGTGACCCTGCTCATACCTCTGACTAGGTCCAGAAGTGCTCCTCAGTGATTCCTTCTTTTTGTTGTCTCATTGAGTTCATAGTTTAGCTTCTATGGAAACGAGGAAGTCTAAACCTGAGGTTACCACTCCACAACACAGACTACCATACCACATAATTACTCTCCATAACACATAATCCCACTCCACATAATTCCTATACACTAAATACCACATACTTTCTATCCACAAAATGTCACTGCACAACATACCACATAATTCCACTACACACAACGTACATCCACTCCTCTCCAAAAAACATTAGTAAAAAACTTTTACATTTACAATGCCAATAGCTCTAACTCTTGCAAATGTGAGACCTATTAAATTACAAATGCTTCTTTAACTTTAGTCACTTTAGTCATGTTTGCAGAGTGGTGGAGAATGGGGGCAGGGCCTCTAACCAGCGCTCAGGAATTCCACTGCGTAGGACTTACAGAAGGTATCAAGAGGGCTTCGTGGCCCCCAAAGTCCCCCAGGATTAAAGTGGACTTCATCCCCCAACCAGTACTGTGCCAGGAGGCGCGTTTGCAGACTGGTGGAGAAAGGGTGTGTGTGGCCTCCGAAGACCTCTTAGCAATCCCACTGTGTGGGACTCAGTGGAGATACCAGGAGGGGTAGTTGGCCCCCAAGGACAACCTTGGGGGCCAACTACCCCTCCTATTACCTCCAGTAAGTCCCACACAGCAGCATTGCTAAGTTCTCATAGCAGGCCATGCCCCCTATCCCCAGCACTCTGCAAACACGCTCCCTGGCATGCTCTTGGATGGGGATTAAAGTCCACTTCGCTGCTAGGGGTCCTTAGGGGCCAGCTAGCCTACCTGATACCTCCAGTATGCCCAGATAGTGGGATTGCTGATAGGTGGACACCGGCCATGCCCCCTTTGTCCACCACTCTGCAAACGCACCTCCTGGCATGCTCTTGGTTGGGAGATGAAGTCTCCTTGCCACCTGAGGGTCCCTGGGGGCCAAGTAGCCCACCAGGTACCTCCAGTAAGCCCCACACAGCTGGATTGCTGAGAGTGGTCTGAGGCCACTCCCCCTTTTTACACCACTCTGCAAATGCGCCTCCTGGTGCTCTGCTGCTCGGGGGATGAAGTCCACTTCAGTCCTGAGTTCCTCAGGACACAAGAGGACCTCATTGCCCCACCAGCAGTGTGCCAAGAGTCACGTTTGCAGAGTGGTGTAAAAAGGGGCATGGCCTCAGACCACCTCTCAGCAATCCCACTCTGTGGGGATTACTGGAGGTACCTGGTGGTCTAGTTGGCCCCTAAGGAACCTTGGGATTGAAGGGGACTTAATCCCCAATTCAGAACGCTCCAGGAGGCGCGTTTGCACAGTGGTGCAGGGAGGGGGCGGGGCTTCCGGTGAGATGCCGGCTTTTTTTAAAATATATATTTTTTGAATTTTTTGTGCCCTGGTGACCCCATCCCCCAGGGCCTGAGTATTTTTTTCTTCCCTGGGCCACTATTTTTTTCTTCCCTGGGCCTATTTTTTTCTTCCCTGGGCCACTATTGGCCCCAGGGAATCTATCCCCCGGGGCCTGGCCTTGTTTTTATAAAAGAAAAATGTATTTTTCCCGGGAGGGGGGCCACATAGCCCCCCTCCCCTGGGCCACTTCTGGCCCCGGGGACCCCATCCCCCGGGGCCTGGCCTCATTTTTTTATATTCTATGTTATATTTATTTTCCCGGAAGGGGGGCCGTCCCCTGGGCCACTTCTGGACCCGGTGACCCCATAATCCCGGGGCCGGTCCTCATTGTTGGGGACCGCGGGGAGCCCCGATGCCCCCGCGGTCCCAGCCGGCTCCCCGCCTCCTGCGGGATCCGGCATTGCTTGGAGCTGCTAACATGCAGCTCCCTTTGCCCAAAAGCAATTCTGCTTTGCTTCTTGGAAGTGAGAGCAGGTTTCATGCTCGCGCTTCCAAGAAGCAAAGCAGTGTTTGCTATGGCAGGGTGGGAGCTGTGCTCCCACCCTGCCATAGCAAACGGCAATGTCCTGGGTGGGCACCCCAGGACATTGCAGGAGCCGGCCCTGGGGGGTGGTGGTGGTCCCCAGGGCCCTCTAGGGCTCCAGGAGGGGGGCCGTGCGGCCCCCTCCCAAATGAATAAAGCCCCGGGGAGGTGGTGGATCCCAGGACAGTGTGAGGGGGCTCGAGACCCCCACACTTTGTTTTTGAAAGTAGCCCCTGCAAGGTGACGGTCCCCGGGGCTGTGGGGGGGCCCGCGAGGCCCCCCCACCCAAAATAATTTAAAACCCCAGGGAGATGGCGGTCCCTGGGGCTTGGTGGGGCCCGCAAGGCCCCCTGCCCTAAAACAATTAAATGCCCCCGGGGTTGGTGGCGGTCCCCGGGGCAGCGTGGGGGGGCAGGAGCCCTCTCCCACGCATTTTTTTAAAAAGCCCCGGGGAGGTGGTGGTCCCCGGGGCTGTGGGAGGCCGCGTGACCCCCGCATATGATAAACTAAGCCCCGGGGAGGTGGCAGTCCCCTGGGCTGCGGGGGCCCCCGCGGGCCCTCGCTAATCTATTGGACATTGCCCCTGAGACCTGGCCTACCCAGGGGCTTAAGGAAAACGACTTGCTGGATCTCGCGCTTCATTTTTTAAAATAATTTTGGCTGGATTCACGCACCCAGCACAAATTTGGCTGAAAATATTTTAAACAATGCTTTTTTTGGCCCTGGGGGTCCCTGTGGAACCCCTTGTGCAGGCCTAGGGGGTTAGGCTGTCCCTACCCTGCCCCCTTTTCTTGTTTTTTATCTTTTTTTTACAGTTTTCTTGTGACTCAGTTTTACCGAGTCACAAGATGGCTGCTAACACTTCCTGGTTTGGAGTGTTGGCAGCCAATCAGAATGAAGCACGTGATCGGGAGGGTTCGCGAATCCTCCTTGGCCCTCAGATATTGATATTGTTTATTTTAAAAATTTTCAGGAACTACAGAATGGATTTACACCATTTAAAGCAAAGACTGCACTCTGGACCAAGAGCTACCTCTCTGCCAAATTTGGTGTAATTCCATTCAGCAGTTCGGGCTGTAGCCGCGACAAAAGTTCTTATAGAAATTAACATGGAGAAAATGCGTTTTGGGACCCCCCTTTTTTCTCGGCCCCAGCTTGACGAATCACCCCAAAACTTTCAAGACAGCAGCTGACCGGAGCTGGCCATTAGTTTAAAAAATTTCACGAAGATTTGCCAAACGGCACCAACGATATTGGCAAATCAAAAAATGCTTTTCCTATGGAAACTAGGTCCTAACTATAACTACCTACTGGCGACCGCCAGTAGGTACCATATACATATATATATATATATATGGTGATATATATATATATATGTATACAGGTAGCTATAGTTAGGACTAGGGATGGGGTTGAACTCCACGGAATTCCACAGAGTTACATAAAAGCTCAGCGAGATTCTGGGGAGTTCCGTTTACCCATAGCTACTGTTTTTACAATTGGCCGGTAGATGGCGCCTTCATGTCACAGAACAGACGGGGAAAACGAGGTCAAAGTCTGCAGACTGTTTACCTTGAAAGCCTAATTAGGGAAAAATCACTACATGTTACAGTAGGCGATTTCATGCCATTGTGGTTTGAGGCCTCCTCCACTATCAAACTATCTAGGGAGGATGCAGATTCCAATTTCTCGGCTACTTTAAAACAACAAACTCCTGCTTGCGTGTGATTTTTTTGAGGCACAATCAAAATGCATATTGCTGGTAGCACCCAGAGGTGTGCCTTTGCTTCCACTCACTGTGAAATAAAAACCACCTCTCAGGTTGGTTTTGCCTGCCTCCCCCCGCAGCACCAACAATAGTGAAGGGGGAGTCCTGGATGGACTCCAGGGCACCTACTCTTTATTGGCCGGGCTTCGGGGAATGGTGTCCCCAGGGCTGAAATCAGCCCGAACAGGGGGCTGCATGCCCTCTCCCCCTTTTTTATATGGCCAGGCCCCAGGAGATGGGGTCCTTGGGGCCAATATTGGCCTGGGGAGGGGGTCTGCTTGCCCTCAACTATTCATAATGTGGCTGGGACCCGAGAGATTGGTCCCTGAGGCCAAAATAGGCCTGGCAAAGGGGCCGTGTGGCCAACTCTCCCAAATTATTAAATGCCGAGGCCCCGGGGGATGGAGTTTCAGGGGCCAGATATTGGCCTGTGGAGGGGAGTTGCATGCCCCCTCCCCTATAATTTAATGATGGGCTCTGGCGGATGGGGGCCCCAGTGCCAAATACGGGCTGAGGAGGGAGACCACATACCTCCACCCCTAAAAAAGGTGGTGGCCCCTGAGGGATGGGGTCCCCAGGTCCGAAATTGACCAGGGGAGGAGGGCTGCATGTCCCCCTCCTGGGTTGGATGCCTTTGGGGGGTTGGCCACGGGCCTGGCTGGAGGCAAGGCCCTGTGGCTAACCCCACATCATGCATTGCCACAGGTCATGCATGGCTTTGGCTGCATGCATGGGGTTGGCTGCAGAGCATGGCCTTCAGCCATATGGGGCATGTGGTTGGCTGCAAGCGGGGTGGCTGCGGGGCCTGGCCATAGGCCAGGCCTCACAGCCAACCCTCCACAGCGCTCAGGCAAATACCGTGCACAGTGGAGGTTGGATTAACATATGGTAATAACATATCAAAAATATTTTAAAATATTACTTTACGGTTGAAAATCTGAGAAAAAGAGCCATCAGTTTTTGTAATAATGCATTAGTTTTCACTGTGTAAATCTATTTTTAAGGTGTTTCATTACTCTCGCAAGAGCCTCGCAAGCCACTTGTGGGACCCCCATGAGATTGTAGAGTTATTAATTTCATTTAAAAATATTATATAGAGTTTTTTTCATGCATTCAGTTACTGTTTAAGGGTAAACTATAGTAAGGGAGTCACTTAGATATGTTTGTTATATTTATTTTATTTTTTAGAAACTGATAACTCTCGCAAGATGCGTGCAGGAGTTGAAAACACAATCCCCTGTGTTGACTCTGTGGGGTCTGTACTTCCTGTTCGACTCTCACAAACCACTCGTGAGATCGTACATTTGGAATAACCTGAAAAACAGTGTTTTCCTGTAATTCTGAACAAAGTTAGACATTAAAGATGTTGATTAACTTAGAAAAATTGATAATGAATTGTTCCATATAATATATACAGCAAAACAAAAATTACGATCTTGTGAGACACTTGCGAGACTCTCGTGAGAGGTCCGGGAGAGGAAACATATCCAAGTAAGAGTTGTGATTGGTTCATATGGCTGTCTTTATTTACAAAAGGTAGATTCCATTTTTTTGGTTTATTTGCCTATTGGAGCTTGCTGTGAGTAGACCTTGTTTCTTGCTCTGTTTGGCTTTTTGTTTTCACATAGAAAAATGTCTTCATCAGATTCTGATGAGCAGCCTGGTGCTGCTGTAGCAACTGAGCCACCTCAGCCTGCCAAAACGTCTTTGGTATACCAATTTTTTTACATGAGGCCTGGTGGCAAAAACGTTTCTGCAGAGTATGCCATCTGCAAACTTTGCAAGGAGTTCAGCCGGGGAAGAACAGACAAACAACATAGTATGGGTACCACAGGCATGTGGAGGCACCTCAGGTCTATGCAGCCACAAAGGCTTGCTCAGACAGTTAGCTTGTGATGCAGAGCAAAACAACTCTTCAGGGGCTCCCATCTCATTTGAACGTAGAGGTACTGTACCTGCCCAGGTACTGAGTGCTATTGCTAAAGCAGACAACAACCCTGCTTATCTTAACAAAGCACTTCTTTGCTGCTTATATAAGCAGATAATTTTTCATCAGAGACAAACAGGTCTGCACAAAACTAGCTTGTCCAAAATCACAAATTCCCCCCAAAGGCAGTAGTTGTTTTTTTTAACAGTTATTTATTCCAGAATTTTCTCCATTTTAGGTCTTGCCTAGGCAGCGCATGCGCTGTCTCTAGAACATTGTTTGCCTTAGCTGAAATTATTCACAATAGATGAACTCTTATTAGGATCAGGGTATTATTTACCTGAACCCTTGATTTTTATTTCAAACATTTTGTTTCTTTCAAAAACTTTTCTTCTATATCAAACACATTAGATCACATAGAACTGAGGTTGCATAGCCTTTTGGGCTTTTGATCAATAGTACATATTCCACGTTCACAGAATTATATAAGTTACGCATAACACCACTCTTTTACATTACAAGAACCTGTGTTTTACAGACAGGCATTAGCTCAAAGACAAAATTAACCAAAAAATCAATCTTGTGTTATTCATTGATGCCCACGTTAGTCTCTACTCAGTTAGTGGTTTTTAGGAGACTCTTCAATTCTTGCATTTCTAAGCGGTTGTAACAAATGCTAGTTTTTAAAGGCATCCATCACAGTCTATTGGTTGCCTTGAAAAGAATACATTAATTTTACACAGCTCCCTTTGTTTTGTGAAGAAAGTCGACACGTTTCAACCTCTTTGATTTGAGGTCTCTTCAGGACCAAGGCCAGGTTTTTACTACAAAATTAAAGAAAAAAATAAAGCAAACAGTGTTTCAGTTTGCACAACTTTTACAGGATGAAATATTTACAACAGAACCGTGTTTTTTGTTTCCTCCCTTCCTTATTTTATTTAACTGCTTCCTTTCAGGTCATAATGTGAGTACCAGCTCTTAGGTTTCGTTTTTCTCACTGTTGTAAAATGCAAGCACATGGTCAACACCTCAGGCTATTTTTAAATTTTTATTTTTACATGTTTCTCAAAACATATCGGGGCATATTACCAAGCCCCTATCGCCACCATGTAGTAAAATGAAGTAGGTCCAATCCAGGTAGTTTTCTATGTAGGTTTATTGAAGTAAGGAGATACATAGGGGAGAGCCCCACCAGGAGCAGCCTCACTGCTGCTCAGCCCATCTCCAACTGACACTCACACACACGAACATTCCATTCACCCACATTCTCTCTCCCAGGCACTCAGGCTGAGCAGCAGCAGTATAAAACATCCCCTTTCTTTGCAATGTAAAAGAAAGAATGCTCAGAGGCATTATACACATTGCAAGATATACAAAAGATGACAATTAAAAGAAGCATAATATACAAAATTAAAGAGAAACAGTGACACAAGTACAAAGGCTCATGCACACCACCATCCTCCTTTCTAACACAAAAATCCAAATAGTCGCCAAAATGTAGTAAAATGAAGTAGGTCCAATCCAGGTAATTTTCTATGTAGGTTTATTGAAGTAAGGAGTTACATAGGGGAGAGCCCCACCAGGAGCAGCCTCACTGCTGCTCAGCCCATCTCCAACTGACACTCACACACACGAACATTCCATTCACCCACATTCTCTCTCCCAGGCACTCAGGCTGAGCAGCAGCAGTATAACACACCACAACGTCACTCTTTGTGATGTTGTGGTGGCGATAGGGTCAGTGCCCTATTACCAAGGCAGTGTTAACCCCTTCGCTGCTAGGCCTTTCCCCCCCCCCGTGCTAATCCTTTTTTTGGCTATTTGGGGTAGTTTGCGCTTAGGCCCCTGTAACTTTTTGACCACAAAAGGTATCCACACCAAATTTGCGTCCTTTCCTTCCAACATCATGGGAATTCTAATGGTACCCAGGTTTGTGTATTCCCCTGGAGGGGACCCAGAAATTAGCCAAAATATAGCTAAATTTTGTTTTTTGGGGGGAAAAATTGGAAAAAAGGACTACAGATGAAAGCGTCTGGTTTTTTCCCTGGAAATGGTATCAACAAAGGGGTTGTGGTGCTAAAATCACCATTTTCCCAGATTTTAGGGACAAGCAGACTTTTGTCAGAAATCCAAAAATGTTTACACAGTTTTGGCATTTTCCTGGGACATAGCCTATTTTTGCTATTTTTTGTGCTTTCAACCTCCTTCCAGTTAATGGTAGAAATGGGTTTAAAAGCAATAATGGATCCTGGAAAGCTATACATTTTAGAAAATTAGACAAAAGTCTGAAATCAGAAAGAGGCCATTTGTGTAGATCCTTTAAGGTTTCTTTATAGAAACTAACAGTTGAATATAGGAAAAATTGAAAATTAGTTGAAAAAAACAGTCATGTGTGTCAATGTTTTCACCTGTAATTTCTTCTAATTATGACAGCTGTTTGAAAGCAATATACCATTACATCCACTGGACCTTTCTGGTTGTGGGGATATAAAGGACATGTAGGTTCACTAAGTACCCGACGAACCCAGAGCTAATAACTGAGCAGCGTCTTGCAATAGTTTTTTCTTATGTACCGGGTATATAGCAATTAATTTGGGAAAATATATACATGGAAAAATCGGTATGAAAGACACCTATGTATTTCTGAAATTGGAACAAAATATAGAGTTTAGAAACAGTAGATATTTGCACATTTCCGAAATTGTGAGTACCCATACTAGCATGAGAATTATAGGTCATTTTTCAAAATGACTTCTTTTTTACACATTGTCTTTCATTTGGAAGGCAGAAATGCATTGAAAGTCAATAGGTAATAACAGTTGCTCTACAATCCTATGTTACCCTAAGTCTCCCGATAAAAATGGTACCTTACTTGTGTGGGTAGGCCTGGTGCCCGCGACGGGAAACGGCTCAAAACGCAACGTGGAAACACTTTATATTTACAGTGAAAACTGACACTTTTTTTGCAAAGTGCCTAGCTGTAGATTTTGAACCTTAGCTCTGCCGGCACCTAGGGAAATCTAGCAAACGTATACATTTTTGAAAACTAGACACCCAGGGAAATCCAGGATGGGGTGACTTGATTGGCTCTCACCAGGTTATATTACCCAGAATCCCTTGCAAACCTAAAAATTTGTAAAAAAAAAAAACATTTTCCTTACATTTCTGTGGTGGAAAGTTCTGGAATCTGCGTGGATCCCCAAAATTCCACCCACCCCGCGTAGCCCTAAGTCTTCCAAGAAAAATGGTACCACACTTCTGTGGGTAGGCCTAGTGCCCGCGACAGGAAACGGCCCAAAACGCAACGTGGACACACCACATTTTCACAGTGAAAACGGACCCTTTCTTTGCAAAGTGCCTAGCTGTAGATTATGAACCCTAGCTCTGCCGGCACCTAGGGAAATCTAGAAAACCTATCAATTTTTTAAAACTAGACACCCAGGGGAATCTAGGATGGGGTGACTTGACTGGCTCTCACCAGGTTCTGTTACCCAGAATCCCTTGCAAACCTAAAAATGTGTCAAAAGAAACGCATTTTCCTCACATTTCTGTGGTGGAAAGTTCTGGAATCTGAGTGGATCCACAAAATTCCACACACCCCGCATTCCCCAAAGTCTTCAGAGAAAAATGGTACCTCACTTCTGTGGGTAGGACTAGTGCCTGTGACAGGAAGTGGCCCAAAATGCAACGTGGATACACCACATTTTCACAGTGAAAACTGACCCTTTTTTTGCAAAGTGCCTAACTGTAGATTTTGAACCCTAACTCTGCCAGCACCTAGGGAAACCTAGCAAACCTATACATTTTTGAAAACTAGACACCCAGGGGAATCCAGGATGGGGTGACTTGACTGGCTCTCACCAGGTTCTGTTACCCAGAATCCCTTGCAAACCTAAAGATTGGTCAAAAAAACAACATTTTCCTCACTTTTCTGTGGTGGAAAGTTCTGGAATCTGTGTGGATCCACAAAATTCCACCCACCCCGCGTTCCCCAAAGTCTTCTGAGAAAAATGGTACCTCACTTGTGAGGGTAGGGCTAGTGCCCGCGACAGGAAATGGCCCAAAACGCAACGTGGACACACCACATTTTCACAGTGAAAACGGACCGTTTTTTTGCAAAGTGCCTAGCTGTAGATTTTGAACCCTAGCTATGCCAGCACCTAGGGAAACCAAGCAAACCTATACATTTTTGAAAACTAGACACCCAGCGGAATCCAGGATGGGGTGACTTGACAGGCTCTCACCAGGTTCTGTTATCCAGAATCTCTTGCAAACCTAAAAATTTGTAAAAAAAAAAACCACATTTTCCTCACATTTCTGTGGTGGAAAGTACTGGAATCTGCGTGGATCTACAAAATTCCACCCACCCCGCATTCCCCCAAGTCTTCCGAGAAAAATGGTACCTCACTTGTGTGGGTAGGCCTAGAACCCGCGACACGAAACGGCCCAAAACGCAACGTGGACACACCACATTTTCACAGTGAAAACGGACCCTTTTTTTGCAAAGTGCCTAGCTGTAGATTTTGAACCCTAGCTCTGCCGGCACCTAGGGAAACCTAGCAAACCTATAAATTTTTTAAACTTATACACCCAGGGGAATCCAGGATGGGGTGACTTGTCTGGCTCTCACCAGGTTCTGATACCCAGAATCCCTTGCAAACCTCAAAATTTTAAAAAGAAAACACATTTTCCTCATATTTCTGTTGTGGAAAGTTCTGGAATCTGCGTGGATCCACAAAATTCCCCCCAAACCGCAATCCCCAAAGTCTTCCAAGAAAAATGGTACCTCACTTGTGTGGGTAGGTATAGTGCCCGCGACAGGAAACGACCCAAAACGCAACGTGGACACACCACATTTTTACAGTGAAAACAGACCCCTTTTTTGCGAAGTGTCTAGCTATAAATTTTGAACCCTAACTCTGCCAGCTCCTAGGTAAACCTAGCAAACCTATACATTTTTGAAAACTAGACACCCAGGGGAATCCAGGATGTGGTGACTTGTCTGGCTCTCACCAGGTTCTGATACCCAGAATCCCTTGCAAACCTCAGAATTAAAAAAAAAAAAAAAACTTTTCCTCATATTTCTGTGGTGGAAAGTACTGGAATCTGCGTGGATCCACAAAATTCCACCCACCCCGCATTCCCCAAAGTCTTCTGAGAAAAATGGTACCTCACTTGTGTGGGTAGGAATAGTGCCGCAACAGGAAACGGCCCAAAACGCAACGTGGACACACCACATTTTCACAGTGAAAACGGACCCTTTTTTTGCAAAGCGCCTAGCTGTAGATTTTGAACTTTAGCTCTGCCGGCACCTAGGGAAACCTAGCAAACCTATACATTTCTGAAAACTAGACACCCAGGGGAATCCAGGATGGGGTGACTTGTATGGCTCTCAACAGGTTCTGTTACCCAGAATCCCTTGCAAACCTCAAAATTTGTTAAAAAAAACACATTTTCCTCACATTTCTGTGGTGGAAAGTTCTGGAATTTGTGTGGATCCACAAAATTCCAATCTCCCCACATTCCCCAAAGTCTTCCGAGAAAAATGGTACCTCACTTGTGTGGGTGGGTCAAGTACCCGCGACAGGCAAGGGCCCAAAACCTATTGAGGTGACATCAAAATTACCTATCACAAAACAACGTGGTTTTGCAAGGGGGTCCCATGAGTTTTTAGCCCCGGGGTCAGCGGCCATCTAGGGATACCTACCAAACACACACATTTCTGAAAACTAGACACCCGGGGGAGTCCAGCAAGGTATGGCTTGCATGGGTCCCCCAACATTTCCCTACCCAGAATCCCCTGCAAACCTAGCTGAAAAAAAATCACTTTTCCCTCGAATTTCTGTGTGGGAAAGTTCTGGAATCTGCGTGGATCCACAAATTTACTACCACCCAGCATTCACCCAGGTCTCTCGATAAAAATGGTACCTCACTCGCGTGGGTGGGCCAAGTACCCATGACAGGCAAGGGCCCAAAACCTATTGAGGCGACATCAAAATTACCTATCACAAAACAACCTGGTTTTGCAAAGGGGGTCCCATGAGTTTTTGGCACCGGGCTCGGCGGCCATCTAGGGAAACCTACCAAACTCACACATTTCTGAAAACTAGACACCCGGGGGATTTCAGCAAGGTATGGCTTGCGTGGGTCCCCCAACATTTCCTACCCAGAATCCCCTGCAAACCTCAAAGTTTGTTGAAAAAATCAATTTATTCTCACATTTCTGTGTGAGAAAGTTGTAGGATCACCGGGCTGACACAAATTTCCTACTACCCAGCGTTCCCTCAGGTCTCCCAATAAAAATGGTACCTCACATGTGTGGGTAGGCATAGTGGCTGCAACAGGAAATGGGCCAAATTGTACTGTGGAGACTTCAAAATTACATATAACAAAACTACCTGCTTTTTGGGGGGGGCACCTGGTTTTTTGGCCCCAGGCTCACCGCCATCTAGGGAAACCTACCAAACCCACACATTTCTGAAATCTAGACACCCTGGGGAGTCCAATGAGGTATGGCTTGCGTGGATCCCCCAACGTTTCCCTACCCAGAATCCCCTGCAAACCTCAAATTTAGCTGAAAAACCACATTTTCCACATATTTTTGGGTGGAATTACCGTGCCGAATGTCCTACCCCACAGCATTCTCCTTAGTGTCCAGAGTAAAATTATACCTCACTTGTGTGGGTGTCCAATGCAGAATTGGCTAAAAACTTATTTTAAAAAAAATTTAGCGCTTAGAATTGTCGGTGCTATATCCTAAATCCTTATAGTTTGGGCTCTTCCCAGTCAGAGGCCCTTGCCCCAAGCACACAAGTGAGGTATCATTTTACTCGGGAGGGAGACTGAGAGGAACGCTGTGGGGTAGGACATTTGTGCCGGCACGGTGATTCCACCCAGAAATATGTGGAAAATTTGAGGTTTGCAGGGCATTCTGGGTAAGGGAAACATTGGGGGATCCACACAAGCCATACCTAGCTGGACTCCCCCGGGAGCCTAGTTTTCAGAAATGTGTGGGTTTGGTAGTTTCCCAAGATGGCTGCCGAGCCCGGGCCAAAAACCCAGGTGAACCCCCTTGCAAAACCAGGTTGTTTTGTGATAGGTCATTTTGATGTCTCCTCAATTCGTTTTGGGCGCTTGCCTGTAGCGGGTACTTGACCCACCCACGCGAGTGAGGTATAATTTTTATCGGGAGACCTGGGGGAGCGCATGGTGGTAGGAAATTTGTGGATCCACATAGATTCCAGAACTTTCCCACTCAGAAATTTGGGAAAAAGTGATTTTTTTCAGCTAAATTTGAGGTTTGCAAGGCATTCTGGGTAGGAAAACGTTGAGGGATCCACGCAAGCCATACCTCGCTGGACTCCCCACGGTGTCTAGTTTTCAGAAATGTGTGGGTTTGGTAGTTTCCCAAGATGGCCACCGAGCCCGGGGCCAAAAGCCCAGGTGACCCACCTTGCAAAGCCAGGTTGTTTTGTGATAGGTAATTTTAATGTCTCCTCAATACGTTTTGGGCCCTTGCCTGTTGCGGGTACTTGACCCACCCACGTGAGTGAGGTATCATTTTTATCGGGAGACCTGGGGGAACGGTGGGAGGTGGGAAATTTTGGATCCACGTAGATTCCAGAACTTTCCCACACAGAAATTTGAGAAATAAGTGATTTTTTCAGCTAAATTTGAGGTTTGCAGGGCATTCTGGGTAGGTAAACGTTGGGGGACCCATGCAAGCCATACCTCGCTGGACTCCCCCGGGTGTCTAGTTTTCAGAAATGTGTGGGTTTGGTACTTTCCCAGTATGGCCGCCGAGCCCGGGGCCAAAAACCCAGGTGACCCCCCTTGCAAAACCAGGTTGTTTTGTGATAGGTAATTTTGATGTCTCCTCAATATGTTTTGGGCCCTTGCCTGTTGCGGGTACTTGACCCACCCTCCGTGGCCATCTTGGGAAACCTACCTGACCCACACATTTCTGAAAACTAGACACCCAAGGGAGTCCAGCGATGTATGGCTTGCATGGGTCCCCCAACGTTTTCCTACCCAGAATCCCCTGCAAACCTCAAATTTAGCTGAAAAAATCCATTTTTTCTCAAATTTCTGTGTGGGAAAGTTCTAGAATCTACGTGGATCCACAAATTTCCTACCACCCAGCGTTCCCCCAGGTCTCCCGATAAAAATGGTACCTCACTCGCGTGGGTGGGTCAAGTACCCGCGATATGCAAGGGCCCAAAACGTATTGAAGAGACATCAAAATAACCTATCACAAAACAACCTGGTTTTGCAAGGGGGGTCACCTGGGTTTTTGGCCCCGGGCTCGGCGGCCATATTGGGAAAGTACCAAACCCACACATTTCTGAAAACTAGACACCCGGGGGAGTCCAGCGAGGTATGGCTTGCGCGGGTCCTCCAACATTTTCCTACCCAGAATCCGCTGCAAACCTCAAATTTAGCTGAAAAAATCACTTATTTCTCAAATTTCTGTGTGGGAAAGTTCTGGAATCTACATGGATCCAAAATTTCCCACCTCCCAGCGTTCCCCCAGGTCTCCCGATAAAAATGATACCTCACTCGCGTGGGTGGGTCAAGTACCCGCAACAGGCAAGGCCCCAAAACGTATTGAGGAGACATCAAAATGACCTATCACAAAACAACCTGGTTTTGCAAGGGGGGTCACCTGTGCTTTTGGCCCAGGGCTCGGCGGCCATCTAGGGAAACTACCAAACCCACACATTTCTGAAAACTAGACACCGTGGGGAGTCCAGCGAGGTATGGCTTGCGTGGATCCCCCAATGTTCCCCTACCCAGAATGCCCTGCAAACCTCAAATTTAGCTGAAAAAAAACACATTTTCCACATATGTTTGGGTGGAATCACCGTGCCGGCACAAATGTCCTACCCCACAGCGTTCCTCTCAGTCTCCCGAGTAAAATGATACCTCACTTGTGTGGGTGGGGCAAGGGCCTGTGACTGGGAAGAGCCCAAAACATAGGGATTTAGGGTATAGCACCGACAATTCTAAGCGCTACATTTTTTTTAAAATACGTTTTTAGCCAATTCTTCATTGGACACCCACACAAGTGAGGTATCATTTTACTCGGGACACTAAGGAGAATGCTGTGGGGTAGGACATTTTTTACTGGCGTGGTGATTCTACCGACAAATATGTGGAAAATGTGTTTTTTTCAGCTAAATTTGAGGTTTGTAGGGGATTCTGGGTAGGGAAACGTTGGGGGATCCACGCAAGCCATACCTCATTGGACTCCCCAGGGTGTCTAGTTTTCAGAAATGTGTGGGTTTGGTAGGTTTCCCTAGATGGCGGTGCGCATAGGGCCAAAAAACCAGGTGCCCCCCCCAAAACCAGGTAGTTTTGTTATAGGTAATTTTGAAGTCTCCACAGTAAGATATGGGCCATTTCCTGTTGCAGCCACTATACCTACCCACACATGTGAAGTACCATTTTTAACAGGAGACGTGGGGGAACGCTGGGTGGTAGGAAATTTGTGTCAGCCCGGTGATCCTACAACTTTCTCACACAGAAATGTGAGAAAAAATTGATTTTTTCAACAAAATTTGAGGTTTGCAGGGGATTCTGGGTAGGGAAACGTTGGGGGACCCATGCAAGCGATACCTTGCTGGACTCCCACGGGTGTCTAGTTTTCAGAAATGTGTGGGTTTGGTAGATTTCCCAAGATGGCTACCGAGCCAGGGGCCAAAAACCCACGTGACTCCCCTTGCAAAACCATGTTGTTTTGTGATAGGTCATTCTGATGTCTCCTCAATACGTTTTGGGCCCTTGCCCATTGCGGGTACTTGGGGCACCCACATGAGTGAGGTACCATTTTTATCGGGAGACCTGGGGGAATGCTGGGTAGTAGGAAATTTGTGGATTTACGTAGATTCCAGAACTTTCCACCACAGAAATGTGAGGAAAATGTGTTTTGTTTTATAAAGTTTGAGGTTTGCAAGGGACTCTGGGTAACAAAACCTGGTGAGAGTCAGACAAGTCACCACATCCTGGATTCCCCTGGGTGTCTAGTTGTAAAAAATGTATAGGTTTGCTAGGTTTCCCTCGGTGCCGGCAGAGCTAGGGTTCAAAATCTACAGCAAGGCACTTTGCAAAAAAAGGGTCCGTTTTCACTGTGAAAATGTGGTGTGTCCACGTTGCGTTTTGGGCCATTTCCTGTCGCAGGCACTACACCTTCCCACACAAGTGAGGTACCATTTTTCTCTGAAGACTTTGGGGAATGCGGGGTGGGTGGAATTTTGTGGATCCACACAGATTCCAGAACTTTCCACCACAGAAATGAGAGGAAAATGTGTTTTTTTTTTACAAAGTTTGAGGTTTGCAAGGGATTCTGGGTAACAGAACCTGGTGAGAGCCAGACAAGTCACCCCATCCTGGATTCCCCTGGGTGTCTTGTTTTAAAAAATGAATAGATTTGCTATATTTCCCTAAGTGCCGGCTGAGCTAGGAACCAAAATCCACAGGTAGGCACATCCTGAAAAAAAGTCAGTGCCTAGTGGGCTTTCTGCCGCCCTGGGGAGGGGGGAAATCGGGGGCTATTGCCCCGATATGCCCCCAAGGGGGGCAGAAAGACTGTGGCTATTTTTTTGGGGGGGTGGGGGCATTGGGATGCCCATTCTGGGAAGCCCCGACCCCCACTAATAGAAAAGCCAGCATAATCGCTGGCGCCTAGTGGACTTTCTGCCCCCCGGGGGGGCAGATCAGGGGCTACTGCCCCCATCTGCCTCCTGGGGGGGGCAGAAAGGCTGTGGCATCTTTTTTGGGAGGGGTGGGGGCATTGGCATGGTCATTCTGGGCAACCCCCACCCCGAACTTTGGAGAATAAGGGGCTATTGCCCCATCTGCCTCCCAGGGGGAGCAGAAAGACTGTATCATTTTTTTGGGGGGTGGGGGCCTTGACATGCCCATTCTGGGCAGCCCCCACCCCTACCTATATAAAAAAAAATCCTTGGCGCTTAGTGGGCTTTCTGCCCCCCCCGGGGGTAGATCAGGGGCAAGTCTTTAGTTTTCTTTGGGGGTAGGGTGGGGGCATTTGCATGCCCATTCTGGGCAGCCCCCACCCCGGGCCTATAAAAAAAAATCCCTGGTGGCTAGGGTGCTTTCTGCCCCCACAGGGGGCATATTGACTGGAATTTTGTGAGGGGAAGGGGTGGGGGCATTGGCATGCCCATCTTGGGCAGCCCCCAACCCTAAATTGATCGTAAAAAAAAAACCCTGGCGTCTAGTGGGCTTTCTGTCCCCCTGGGGGGGCAGATTGGGGGCTACTGCCCCCATCTGCACCCAGGGGGGGCAGAAAGACTGTTATTGTGCAGGGGGGGCTTTGGCATGCCCATATTGGGCAGCCCCCACCCCTAATTTACATAATAAAATTAATCCCTGGTTTCTAGTGGGCTTTCTGCCCCCCGGGGGGGGGCAGAAAGACTGGACTTTTGTGGGGGCAGGGGTGGGAGTATTGGCATGCCCATCTTGGGCAGCCACCACCCCTAAATTAAACGTTAAAAAAAAACCTGGTGTCTAGTGGGCTTTTTGCCCCCCGGGGGCAGATTGGGGGCTACTGCCCCCATCTGCACCCCAGAGGGGGCAGAAAGACTCTAATTGTGCAGGGGGTGGGGGCATTGGCGTGCTCATATTGGGCAGCCCCCACCCCTAATTTACGGAGTAAAACATTTCCCTGGTTCTAGTGGGCTTTCTGCCCCCCAGGGTGGGCAGAAAGACTGAATTTAGCCCAATAATTATGGGGGGGAGCAAAGGCCCTTGCCCAAGGGGCCGCTCCCCACTCCCTGGTGCCCAGTGGGTGGATCCCTGTTTGGGGATCGCCCCCTTGGGCGATCCCCAAGCAGGGATCCACTAGGGAGGGGTACCATTGGAAAGGGGAGATTCCCCCCTTTCCAATGATACCTCTCCCGTCTTTCTACGTGCTCTGGGGGCTGAGATAGCCCCCTGAGCACGTAGAAAGTGAAACTGAAATGCTCATTTCAGTTTCGGTTTCACTGAAATGACGTCAGCGCGGCGTGCGCGCTGATTGTCATTTCAGGGAAACCATAGAAACAGCCTCGGGAGCTGGGGAATCTCTTCCCCAGCTACCGTGGCTGTTGGGGGGAAAGGGAATCCCCCTGATGCCTGCATCAAAGGGATTCCCAGTGCCATGTGATCGGACGGCCACCGCAACACCCATTCACTTTGACGCTGCCACCTATTATCAAGAGAGGCGATAATAGGTGGCAGCGCCGAACTTAAGACCAGAAAATCCTGGTCTTAAGGTGGCGATACGAGGAGAAATGCTTTATTTCTCCTCGTTTTTGCTTTTTCTATGTGTGCTCCTTGTGCAAAAAGCAAAATGCCAAGGTATGTTTATGTACAGGAAGGTGTCCCTTCCTGTACATAAACAACCCTTTTTTTAAAATGCCATTTTGTAACTTACATGTGTGCTGCATGAAGCAGCACACATGTAAGTTACAAAATGGCATTTTAGGTTTGTTTATGTACAGGAAGGGACACCTTCCTGTACATAAACAAACCTCCCTACTTGCAGACACCCTTGCACTCTGGTGCAAGGGTGCCTGTGTTGGCGTTAAGTCGTGAGACTTAGCGCCATCGCAGGGCGAAACGCCAGGCTGCACCATATCCTTGGTAATATGGTGCAGCCTTGCGTTTCCGAAGTAGCGATGAGAGGCATTAAGCCAAGGAGGCTAACGCCTCTCACCGCCACTTCCTAGATAATATGCCCCATCCTTAGTTGTTTCACTTGCCTGTGTGCTCACGTTATGGCTGCACGTTCTGCCTATCTGTTTTTTTCAAATGCATCTCACAGTGTTCTGTCTCACCAGCAACATTGTATTTATCTGAAAAACATTGTTTATGGTGACCACTTTAGTTAATTTGCATTACTGTCAGTGTACTTCGCTTCATTTTAAGCCATTTGAAACATTGTATCTACTTAGAAAAGGTTAATCCATATCACTCACTTCAAGTGCCTTTCCGATTTTTTCGTTGTGTCTCACCACGTACCCAGCAACTCTGTTTTTATCTGTAAGAAATCAATTGAGGCGGCAGCTTTAGTTTAGACTGACTCTCTATCAATGCGTATCACATATTTCCGTGTAATTGAAAACATTGTTACATAGTATCGCCTTCGAGCCACTCAGTGCAAGCCACTTACATTTTGCAATTTCTGACAATGCTCCATCGCGGCTGCATGTTCATGTTGCTGCGTCCTCCGGTTGCTCCGCTATAGCTTTTCTTAATGTGCTCACCTCTCGTAACAAATCGATTGCCTATTTCATTTTTTCTTTTTCCTTAAAACAATGTACTGTGGACTTGTCTATGTTTTCTTTTGGTTGTGTTTATCAAGTTCAATCATAGTACTTGCTTTTTGGATTCCCTCCACGTTTTTCACACATTGGTATATGCAGCAATGTTTTACTATTATCCATATTTCATTTCCATTCCAATGCATGATGGTCTTTGTAGTTTTTTTGTACACCATTGAAAGGGGCTTTTATGATAATTTCATCGGATCATTTCTTTGTGAGGTTATACAACTTGTTCAGTGAGAGTCTTTGAACTTCTGACAGCTCATTCAATCCTTTTGTTGTTGCATTGAAGCGCAAGATGAGGAATGCCTCTTTTTGGAGTAGAATTCTCTCAGTGTCCCCACCTCTCGGGTTCGATTGAATTGCCATTAGAACCGTCCACCTTAAGTCATTTTCCGGATGGTTCATCACTTCAAAATGACTCACTAGGGGTGCAGAGCAAACTTTTTCCTAATTTGGGATTTTTGCTGGACAATTCTTTGGTGTATTTCCTGACTTGTTTTTCCAATGCATAGTTTTTGACAGGGGTACATGGTACCATAGACCACATTTCTTGTGCGGCAATTCGAAATCAAATTGTTTTTCCATTTTATGTTGTCTAATTAGAATTCTGATCCTTCTATGGTTTGATCACAGATTCTGCAAGTGGCCTTGGATTGGTGGAAGTTACCATTGTTGTCTTTGGTCCTTTTTAGGTCGAGCCTGGGCAGCGCATGCGCTGCAAGGCATGCTTTATTGAGATAGGGACTTGAAGCTCCGCCCACTCTCCACCCACATTTTTCATTGGCTTGTGTCATTGTCCACTATAAACTGTGGCTGTGCATTGGTCATACGTCTTAGTAGTCCATCCTTAGTACCGCCTTGTCTCATTTTGTAACCTCCCATGGCGACAACCCTTGTTACATGTGTTAATGCTCAGTAGGCTTTAACTACAGCCTCCGAGCACTATTTTCTTAAATAGCTTTGTCCTGCCTGATGATGCAGGCAGGACACGCTCTCCTAATGCTTTTTTTAATTTATTTTGCATGCATTTGCAATGCAATACGTCTCCCATTTGCGAGAGTTTAAGCTATTGGCATTGTAAATGACAATGCCTTTTATTTATTTGTTTTAAAAACAACACATAAATAAAAGACTTTGTCATTTACAATGCCAATACCTCAAACTCTCATAATTGCGAGACCTATTGCATTGAAAATGCTTGTTTAGTATAGGAGGAGAATATGCTCTGACTAACTGATTTCCCAAGTTTGCATTTTTCTTCAATGCAAAGAGTGGACTTGCAAATGTTGGGTCTACTTTAGAAATCAGATGCCAATTCTGTTGGATTATCTTTTTAAATGGGTTTGTTTGAGGACAATAGGTTGAGACACAAACCATTCTTTCTGATGATGGTTTGATTTTCTTCTCCAAAAGTGACTCCTTAGGGGTGTACCATGCCCGCTTTAAAGAATGCTTTAGCAATTTGTGGGGATATCCTTTTTCTCTCAATTTATCGTACAAATTATTAGCATGCTTAAAGTACTCCATTTTTTGTGTACAATTTCGTCTTATTCTTGGAAATTGACCAATACGGTAAATTACTTTTTGAATTTCGTGGATGAAAACTTGAATAGTCCAGAGCATTGTTTTTATCAGTAGGTGTTTTGTAAAGTGTAATTCATATTTGTCCATTTTCCACTGGAACCTCAACGTCTAAGAATGTGATTTTATTGTTACTTTGTGTCTTAGTGAATTTTATGTCTGGTAGTCTGTTGTTTAGCCAATCATAAAATGTATTCATGTCTTCTTCTTTTCCTGATCAAACACAAAAAATGTTATCAATGTCGCAGTACCATTTTGTTATAGTATTGGCAAATGGATTACTGTTGAATACAAACTTGTCTTCAAATAACGCCATGAACAATAATGCCATTTCCGGCGCATGATCTACTGTATGGGCTTTCAGCACGCCCATCGCTTTTGATTGGTTCCTTCATGTGCTTTTCGAAGTTCCTTTGTTTTCATTGGTCAATAGTTTACATTTGTCCCTCCTTTTGCTGTTTTGGTCACGCCATGGAGACTGCCCCTGTTACTTGGAATATCTCAGGATCGGCCATATAAGTTAGTGTCGCACACCTCTTTTACTTTTGCCTTGGCATGTTTTGTTAATTTTCTGCTCGTGTTCCCTGCTCATGCTCCATAGTGCCAAGCGCAGCCCGTGCCCTGCTTTTCATTCACCCAGTGTTTGTGTTGCCTTTAGCTCCTCCCTTCCCTCCTCATGCTCTACGTGTTGTAAATTTCCTGCTCCCGCTCACCTCCCATTGTCCGTGTTGACCACCTCCTTCGCCCCACCTCTTCTCCCTTTTCTGGGTGTGTGGTGTGTTTTTCGTTGTCACTAGATGTTATTTTTTGTTTGATAAACATTGGGAGATGCACCAACATCCATGCTGATCGCCTATCTCCACAGTGTGCTAGTGAGAAGACAGCAGCTGCCGGAGGTCTCAAGCTCCTCCTGATACAAAGCACACGCAAAGGTCGAGAGGTAAAAACTGGATCATCATCTGTAGTTGTTTCATGCACGATTGAAGTCCCTGCAGAACGGAGTAACACCGCCTCCAACTCATTAAGAGGGGGCGTGGAGAGGCCATCACAGGAGATGCTGTACCATGTTCAAAATAGCATGCACAGCACACAACAAGTCTACACCCAAGTTTCAACAACTCTCCCTCTCGCACAAATAAGTGACAATAATCCCAATATGGCTACACAGCAATCCTCCCTTCCTCTATAGTTTACCCATTTGCTAACGGCACATTCTCCTCAAAACTATGTGCTTCTCCTCCCACACTCTCCCCTTCTATGGTTGGGATTTACTTCCTCTTTAGAACTCATTCCCCCGCCCTCCTTACGTCTAGGAGATCAGTCTGGTTATGGCAGCAGAGTTTGAAGACACAATACAAAGAACTCCACGTACAGAACACATCTTTATCTGAACCTCCAGAGTTTGACAGACACTCTCGCTCGTCTGATGCGTGAGCTAAAAAGGGGGGCAGATTTCTTACACGTTGTACACCAAGGTGTCGTGTAGTTCCTGGGAGTACCCCAGGACCTGCACGTTTTGGATGACCTAAACTGATGGCTTGGTGTCCCAACCGCTTCCGGAAACTCCCACAGGATATGTCAGCCATTAGACTAGCTAGCTCTATAGTGCCACTACCCCCTCCCCCTGTATTCTACAGTGGTGTAGGTAGTCTCTGGCAACCACTGAACATGACAACCCTGATTCCTCAGGGATTGTGGAAAACAGTACAGTACATTTCGCTCAGACACTCGTGCTTGCTTTCTCTCAGAAAATACACAGGATGGCGATTAGGACGTTTCAATAAGTATTTATTGGTCCAGCGACAGCCTGGTGTAAAACATATGTGCTGCGACAATTAGAAGACAGAAGCATACGAAAGAGATTGCTAGTACCAATATAGTGAATAGTAGATACATTTCTACCATAGTGCTAATAAGATGAACAGAAACAGTTCAGATCAAAACAGTAGCACTTGCATATTCCTAAAATGCGCACCCTAACTAATTTACTAAAATATACCTAGCCTAACCTGGATGTGTACGTGTATATGTGTATAGATATGTGTATCTGTAGCCACAAAACCACTAAGGATGAACCAGCCCCTCACCTGATGGTTGGGAATGAAGGACCCCGTCTCTGTTTCGAGGATGACAACCTGCAAGGGATGTTAGACCGCTGTGTGTCGAAGATTCAGCATGCAGGACCCCTGTATCAGCCTGGAAGGAATTCTCCTTTAATTTGTAGGGAGGAGTGAGGGTCTCTTATACTAAAGTGGTCCCCCCAGAGTTTTTTATAGAATCAATATGTTTTTAAAACAACCATGGATGTTTTGAAAACAATAATAAATGTTTTGAAAACAATCACTGATGCTTTTCTAAACAAGTGTGATCATGCACAGCTGGCTGTTAGCCTCATACAGAATAATTCTGCCGTGCCTGGGGACATTTATGTAAGTCAGGTACAGGGATTATAATAGAATACTTAGAGCCTGGTGTCGAAGAGACAGGAGCAAGCTTCTAGGTAAAAGGTCACCTGTTTCGAATCGTTATTGTCGTGTGGATGGGACAATGTATGTAAAAATGAGGTATACGTCAATGGGACTATCCTAAAAGACATGACACAGGGGCAGTAAACATAATCTTTTATGGAGCAGCACACAGCAGTAGTAGTAACTGAAATACTGTAGTTAAAGCTGCACATGCCTCGCTTCAGAGTCTCAACCCCGGTAGCCCCCTGCCTTGATAGCCCCCTGCTGCCTTCAGAACCTCGATGACTAGACCCTTTTGTCTGCACCAATTTCCCAGAGCAGCAGCAGCCACTGGTGTACAACCTGTTGCTGAGCACTGCTATGACTGAGCAAATCCCAGGACTTCACCGGCTTCTAGAGGCTCCACTAAAGGTAAGTATGGGCAGTGGACAAAGAGGAACTGGTACTGACGCTGCTGATACATGCAGAAATGTTTTCTTTTCTCTGTTGTTTTGACATTTTTTTTTTCCTGCAGCGATGCCTTTGTTACTATGTTATGCCTGGTACTAATAGGGCGAGTATATTATAATAGATGATTTACCACAAACTTTGATGTCTTAAATGGCTAATGTAATATAATGGATAATGTGCTGCACGGCTAAACACTTATAAGGTCCCAAAGGTGAGACCTATTGGCTATGCCAATGCTTGTTGTTTTTAAGGAGATGTCCCCCCATGTTGTATGTTTTAGTTCTACCCTATTCTAAAATTGAAAAAAAAATGTTAAAAAGTTAAAAAAAAAAAAATTACCGTTGTTACATTTTTTTAAGAAAAATGGCTCTTCAGAGCTACTCTATAGTTTCATCATCTATGTTGTTTGTAGTACATTTCCCTTTTTTATATTTTAAAAACTCTCGTTAGAGTCTCGAGAGAGCCAGGAAAAGCCCATCATAGTCAGTGGCTCTTGGGAGCCTCTCGCAAGAGTTCACGAGAAGCTTGTGAAAGCCAGGTAGACAATCCCTCTGATGCAGTCCAAGGGGGCAGTGCTGTCTGCTTCACTCTCGCAAGCTTCTCGCAAGATCGTTCCAAAATTTGAATATCACCCAATAGAAAAGCTCATACTGTTTGTCGAGTAACTGTGCACCATACAAAGAGCAGTTGGTCACAACCTAACTTACTTTTGTAACTGCCAAATATTTGCCAATTACATTTATAATTTTGTCACCCTCCCATTTTTTTCTTTCCTCATATAACACTATCTTGTTTCGTAGTAGGGTATGTGGATGAACTGGACTCTCCTTTGAGACCTCTCTCTCAAATTACAGGTGTGCATAGTAGGAAGTGTTGATGGACTGGCCTCTCCTTTCATATCTCTCTCTCAAATGATGGGTTTGTGTAGTAGGGTGAGTGCATGGACTGTCCTCTCCTTTGAGACCCCTCTCTCAGATAATGGGTGTGCATAGTATGGTGTGGGGAGGGACTAGCCTCTCCTTTTTGATCTCTCTCTCATATGATAGGTGTGCATAGTAGTGTGTGGCAAGGGACTGGCCTCTCTGGTGAAACGTTTCTTTTGGATGATGGGTGTGCATAGTAGGATGTGTAGAGGGACTGGCCTCTCAGCTGAGACCCCTCTCTTGGATGAGGAGTATGCATAGTAGGGTGTAGAAAGAGCCTTAACTCCACTCATAACTCTTCCCAAGCCGGCAGGAGTAAACAGTAGACTTTGATAAATGCCATTTCCACTAAGACTCCTTTCTAATTTAGAAAGTGTGCATACCAGAGTGCATTCAAAGATCACCTATGTTTCACAATCCTGCGAGGAGTCGCACAAGATCATATAATATTGTATGGAAGGACAGAAATGAGGGCAGAGGTGGAGGGATAGCCATTATTTTTAAAGACTGCTTTCCCCTGACCCAGCTGCCCCAGGTGAACTTGGAGATGGCAGAGATACTAGGATTTACCCTTGCTTCTTCTCCCAAACAATCAATATCCGGGGGCCTTATAGACAGACCCCCGGGCACGTCTGCAGGATTTGTATCTGCTCTTTGTGAAATGGTATTCCCTTTGGCCCTGAGGTACGGACACTGCGTCCTGCTGGGGGACTTCAGTCTACACATGGACTGTGATCAGCTAAAGGAAAGCCGCACACTTATGGAGAGCTGCATGTACATGGGCCTTATGCCATCCATTAGGGCCCGACTCATTTGGCCGGGCATACAATAGACAAAATATTTACGTCAATTCCCTTTGATGTTGATCCTCCCGCTCCTTTGGTCTGGTTTGATCATTTTTTTCTTAGGTTAAGGTGGCCAAAACTTAGTAATATCGCTCTTAAAGAGAGCAACTCTCCCCACACGGTTAGTGCTCTCAGCAAAATTAAATCAGACTTATTGAATAACAAGCTTAAAGCCACTAGTCCTTCCCTGACTGGCATGATTAGCGTTGATGTAGGCCTGGTTGAGGGCTGGATTGAGTATGCCTGTCAATCTCTGACTCCTGAAAGCGGCACCAAACAGCTTTGGTTTAAAGTGCCTAGCCCTTGGTTTACCCCGTCCACAAAAAAATTGAAATTGGCCTGTAAACGTATAGAGAGGCTATGGAGGACAAGCTACTGTCCACCAGCCAAAGCAGACTATAAAGCAGAGCTAGGGAATTATTATAAAGAACTTAAAATAGCAAAAGAAACCTATTTTGAGGCCAGAATCCTAAAGGCAGGTAATCACTCTAGAGAAATCTCCAAAATTGTGAAGTCCTTCTCTGTGCCTGAAGCCGGCTCCAATGTGAAACCGCCCTCCGAGGAATGGTGTGAGACGCTCGCCTCAGTCTTCCAAGATAAAATTGATTCTATCCAGGCCAGCCTCCCTCCACTCGATGTGGATTATGGTATATCAGGGCCGGCCATAGAGGGAGTCAACTTTCAGGAAATACTTACTGATATTCTACCCTCCACTACGGAAGTATGTTTCCTGAACTCTTTTGACCCCATCTCCCTGGAGGGCTCTTTAAGGGCCCTAAAATGCCTTAAATCAGGCTCTCCATTGGACCCTGCCCCTGCTTCTATTTTGGTACTAGGAGCGGAGACAATAAATCCACACATGAATCAGCTCTTAAATGCCTCCCTTTCATCTGCCAAGGTCCCCACTAAATGAAAACAGGCCAAGGTTATTCCACTACTAAAAAAGGCCCAGGCTAATCCCTCTGACCCTGCTAACTACAGGCCAATCTCCCTGCTCCCGGCCTTCTCAAAGCTCCTTGAGAAACATGTGAACCAGCAGCTATCATCATTTCTTGAAAAGAACTGCCTACTTCATCCCAGCCAGTCGGGCTTTCTCCCTAACCACAGCACGGAAACCGCTCTGTTAGAAGTGGTTGACTTCATCTGGCTGAGTCAGGAGGCAGGCGAGAGGGCATTGCTGATCTTGTTAGATCTATCGGCCGCTTTCGATACGGTTTCGCACCAGATGCTCCTGACTCGGCTTCACGCGATTGGCATCAAGGGTTTGGCCTGGAAATGGCTTGCATCTTTTCGAGAGGGAAGGGGGCAGGAGGTCTGGTGTCATCCCTACTCAGCTTCATCTCGCTCATTGAAGGTTGGTGTCCCACAGGGTTCGGCCTTGAGTCCGACCCTGTTTAACAACTACCCCACACCCTTAGCCGCGATGGGTGAATCATTGGGGGCTAAATTGTGTCCTATGCAGATGACACACAGCTGCTGTTTACATGGAAGGAAAACGAGCCCTGTCCTGGTATATTAATTAGTTTTTGCCTCTCAGCTGTTTTTGGTTGGCTGGCCGCGAACCAGTTGAAATGTAATGCAGGAAAGACAGAGCTACTCTTTTTCGGCAAGGATGCTGAGACTCCTCTGCAGGTCTTCTGGCCAGCGGACGCTCCCGCCCCTCCGGCGAACAACCTGGTGGTGAAAAACCTGGGGTTTAAATTGGATAACATGCTGCTATTCCATGCCCAAGTTAATGCAGTAGTAGGCACCTGTTTTGCTCTGCTGCGTCTTCTGCGGAAATTTCTAGTCTTTCTGTCTAGAGCTGCCAGACAACAGGTGATTCAAGCTCTGGTCATTTCCAGGCTGGATTACAGGAATGGTCTCTATCTTGGCATGCCTAGCTATTTGCTGGACAGGCTTCAGCTTGTCCAGAATGCAGCGGCACGTACCATCTTTGAGCTCCCTCGAAATGCGCATGTGTTCCACATTTGAGGAGCCTTCATTGGCTCCCAGTAAGGAAAAGAATAATCTTTAAGGCTCTGCTCATTACTCAGAAAGCCCTATACGGGGCAGCACCAGGTTACCACAAATGTAGGATCTCTTTCTATGCCCCACGTAGAAACCTCCGCTCCTCTAATCTGCTGCTCGCCAATATCCCCTGTTTTAAAAAGTTTAGGTCGGGAGGTAAGGCTCTCTCCTACCTTGGACCCTTCCTCTGGAACAAAATGCCCCTCCATCTGAGAAACATTGAATCTAAACCCCTGTTCTGGAAAAAACTGAAAACCTGGCTCTACTCTTGCCCTTATCCCTTCTCCCCGCTGCTACCACTCAGCTTTTTAGCGCCAGGACACTCCTTGGAGTAGCAGTGTGCTTTATAAGTATCCCCACATAGACATAGACATAGACATAACATTTTCTAAAAGACAAGTAAACTTCTACTCATCACAGTACTTATGTTTTACACACTCCCTCTCAACAACAAGGACCACAATATGTATTTCTACTAGTAGAATGTATTGAGAATTCATCTACTCCTTTTTACTATTCACGATCCTGCTAGAATCCCTTGAGATGCTAAGTTTCTTATTTTTAAAACAATATACATTTAAACTTTATCACAGCTTTTATGCCTTAGAGACCTCCTCTCCAAACCTAGGGGGACAGGATGCCTTTCTGCTGCCCCCTTATACAGCTTTTTTACTTCATTTCCATAACACCTGCAATTTGTCTCAGTAATGGTGGCCATTTCATTTCTAAAACTCTAACAGCCAGCCAATCAGAGCACTCACTCTCCCGAGACTTGCTGGAGCCTTCACGCTCCTGTGAGGGTGTGAAGGCTCACGGGGAATATGGGCCTCGCTCAATCACAAGGCTCCATGTTTGAATTTGCGCTCTCGCAGGATGCTTGCGAGACTTTCGCAATCCCAACCAGCCAAAACTCTATACGATTTACACAAAAAGCACAATACGCGGACCAAGATCGAGCTTCCTGTCAACTTGGTGTAAAGCTGCTAAACAGAATTACACCAAATTTGGCAGGAAGCTTGGTGGGCAGATTGTGCTTTTAGCAATTTGGTGAAAATCCTTTGAAAAGTTTTTGAGGAATTAAGATTAAAAAATAATAGTATATCTGGATGGTTGGGTCCGTGAGAGTCTCGAGAGACTGTCACAGGAACGCAAGTTTAAAAATAGAGTGCTCTGATTGGCCCAGGGAGCTTTACTTCCCAGATCTCTGATTGGCTGCCAACAACACGAGAACAATGTTGCTGGCAGCTGTTACAAGAGCCAGGGACTTAGTCCTCTGTCCTGAACATGTCTTAAAAAAAATGCAAAAGGGCAAGTTAGGGAACCCCTGACCCCCCTGGCTCCATGGGGGGGGCAAGGAGGACACCCCAGGGGCCAAAACTGAAAATAATGGCAAACATTGACACTCACGGAATAGTAGAAAACACAAAATGGTGGTCTGGCTGCTTTATTTAAATAATGGGAGGGAGAGCGTGCAGCACCCACACATAGGCTTTACAGGGCCCCGGGGAACCCACACCTGGGGCTGAAAACATAGTTTATGGGGAAGGGGTATGGGTGGCCCCCTCCCAGAGGCATCAGAGGCCCAAGGCAACCCACCCCTGTGGTTGAAATCTTTAAATATAGTGAGGGGGGCCCTCCCTAAGCCATGACAGGCCCCGGGAAGCCCACCCTTGGGGCCAACATTTTGCAAAATGGGGTGGACAGGGAAACATTTGTTTGCTCTCACTTGGCGGGAGCATTTTTGAATCTCCTGCCAAACAGGAGCAAATATCTAGTCCTCTCCAAGCCGGGAGCAGGCGTTTGATCTGTTTCCCTACCCACGCTGATGCGGGCAGGGAAACAGATCAAAATATTGCTCCCACCTGCAGGGAGCAGCACTGATAGCTGCTCTCTGCAGGCAGGAGCAATGCTGGCTCCAGCAGCATGCAGGGAGCCGTCTGGGGACACAGGGGCCTTGGGACTCCCCCTGCAGCTCCCAACAAGAATATGGTGGGTATTCTTTGTCGGCACCAGGGCATCCACCTTTTAGAAATGTGGGCCATAAGGGATGGGGCCCCAGGGCCAATAACGGTTCGGGGAGGGCCCCCTCCTCTTTTAACATGGGTCCTGGGGGATGGGCCCCAGGACCTAGAGAGACTCGGTGAGAGGGGCCATGCAGCCCCCTCCCCTTTATTTCAATGATTGGGACTGGGGGTGGGGTCCCCAGGGCCTAACAAGGTTCAGGGAGGGGGGCTGCGTGGCCCCATTCCCCTTATTTTTTACACATGGCCCTGGGGATGGGGTCTTTAAGGCCTAACAATGCTCGAATAGTGGGGTCACACAGCCCTTGTACACTTTATTTAAATGAGTGGCCCTAAGGGATTGGATCCCCAGGGCCTAACAAGGCTCGGGGAGGGGGCCTTGTGACCTCCCTCCCCTTTATTTTTAGTAATGACCCCACGGAATGTGGTCCCCAGGGCCTAACAAGGCTCAGAGGGGTGTCCACTCAGCCCCCTTCCCCGTTCATAAAAAAAAGGCCCTGGGGGATGGGGTCCCCAGGGCCTCATAATGCTTGGGGAGGGGGGCAACAAGGCCTCCTTCCCCTTAATTAAAGAAAACAGCCCTGGGGAATGGGGACCCCAGGGCCTAATAAGGCTTGTAGGGGAGGCCATGAAGCCCCCCTCCCTGTTCATAAAAAAAAGACCCTGGGAGATGGGCTCTCCAGGGCCTAATAAAACTTGGGAGGGGGTCACATGGCACCCCTCCCCTTTATTTAAAAAAACAAACTAAAATCTGGCCCAGAGGGATGGGGTCCCCTGTGACTAATAAGGCACAGGGAGGGGGAGCCACAAAGCTCCCTCCCCTTTCATAAAAAAGGCTCTGGGGAATGGGGTCCCCAGGGCCAAATAAGGCTCTGGGAGGGGGGCCACAAGACCAACTCCCGTTTTGTTCAAATAAAAACAGCCCTTGGGGATGGGGACCCCATGGCCTAATAAGGCTAGGCCAGGGGGCCACAAGACTCCCTTCCATAAAAAAGAACCTGAGGATGGGTTCCTCAGGGCCTAATAAGGCTTAGGAGTGAGGTCATGTGGTCCGAACCCCCTCCTATTTCATTAAAAAAATGGCCCTGGGTGAAGGGGTCCCCAGGGCCTAATTAGGCTCAGGGAGGGGGACCATGTGGTTCTCTCCCCTTTAATGAAAAACAGCCCTGAGGGATGGGGTCCCCAGGAACTAATAAGGCTCAGAGAGGGGGATCATGCTTCCCATCCCCTTTCATATAAAAACACCCTGGGGATAGGGTCCCCAGGGCATAATAAGGCACAAGAAGGAGGGGCCACGTGGCCCCCCTCCCCTTTACTTAAAAAACAGGACCCTGGAAATGGGGTCCCCATGGCCTAATAAGACTCAGGGAGGGGGCCATACTGTCCCCCCACTTTAAAAAAAAAAAAAAAGGCCCTGGGTGATGGGGTCCCAAGGGCCTAAAGAAACTTGGGCAGCGGGCTGCTTAGCCCCCTCCCTTTTTTGTAGGTTTTGGCCCATGGGTGGCTCCTCTGTGCCTCTTTTGGCCCCTTCCCCTTGAAAATACATAGGGCCCTGGGGTATAGGGTCCCCAGAGCCTAATGAGTCTCGGGGAGGAGGGCCAAGCCCCCCTCCCCTTTAAAAAAATGCCCTTGGGATGGGGTCCCCAGGGCTTAATAAGGCTCATGGAGTGGGGCCCTGTTAAAAAACATAAGGTGTTGTGGCCTACACCCCGGCGGGGGGTTGGCTTTACACATGTAATTAAATATTGCTTTATGTTTAAAAAAAACAACTAGAAATTCATTGAAAAAAACGTTGGTAAAAGTAATGGTAAAGTTAGCTGCGATAAAAAAAATCTGTTTTTGTTTAAAAAAAACCTTAGAAATTCTCTGAAAAAACCAAAGGTTAAAGTAACGATATAGCTAAGTGAATATGTCAGTGACAAAATTACCATTTTGAACTAAAACAAACACAGAAATTCACCAGTTATAGTTAGCAGAGATAACTATAACTGCAGCCCTGCCATGCACTGCTTATGACCTCACATATCACATAATTCAGGACATGTTCTATGACATCAATTATGACATCACTGATGACATCTCAAATTATATCATTGATGACATGACTGATGACATCATTTAAGCTACTTTAGTACACATTACTCTATAAACAGGTATAGAATTAGAGCTACTGAAGTAAGTGCACAATAGCTCAGAATATTATAAAGCATTGTTACTGCTATCATACATACAACCCCCATAGGAAAAGCAAGCTTGTATTATGCGCAACTTTGACCCTATACCATAGACTTCATGGGTAACCGGTTTCATGTTTAATATGAACCACAGTTGAAAGGGTAACCTACCCGGCACATGGTGTTTAATACAACTGTTTAGGGAAAACCAAATTCCTCCAGATACTAAAGCCCTGTTACATAACTAATGCCCTACTAAGGACAGTCTTTTACTGTATCAAACCCCTGACAGTCACTGAACCTTCATTGAGAAATGAAGTGGATATAAGTAGAGAAGTGGGTGCTGTTAACTCTGTTTACTCTATGGAGAGAGTTTACTCTGTACCACACTGTTTGCAGACAGTGAAACTCTCATGACAAATATACCACAGAGAATTTAAAAGTATCTACTAAGAAAAGTGTATACTCGATGGAAAACGTGTCCAAAGAGCGACTAATTATTTGAAATAATCAAGGTCTGAAAGTGCTAAAGATCATCTACCAGTAGCCTTCATACTGTAGTAAAAACTTTACAGCTAGCCCACCTGCTGAAGCAAAACACGCACATTTACATCGGTTAGTACCTTGTGCACACAGTTTTCTACGTTAAGTAGAAATTGTCATGCTGAGATGTATTCTCTCTAAAAACTCAAGATTGCTTACAATAATATGTAGTGTGTAGAATCTTTGCCATGCTAGAAACCTTTTCTGCAGTACCAAAATCTTATGTGGAACATAAAGAACACAAGTTGTCAACTCTCACCTGCACACAGAGTTACTCTTCAATACAAATTTTTATAAACATGTTCAATACTTCTACACACCTATGGTGCAATAGGAGCACATGCTTTTTGTAAACACTTTCATCAATTAGATGGACACAGGCTGTACAAAATTAGATAGAAAACTGATTTGGTAGTTGCCTGCCACTGTGTAAACTATAAAACAAACCAACACATTTATTGTATGGTGTCATCAGTGATGTCATCAATTATGTCATTTGAGATGTCATCAGTGAAGTCGTAAATGATGTCATCTATCTATATATCTATATAAGTATGTTTATATATAATATATATATATACATACATACAGATAGATAGATAGATAGATAGATAGATAGATAGATAGATAGATAGATAGATAGATAGAGTTTCCACACATTTCCACCTACAGCTGCTGAACAAGGACGGGTGCCTCCGTAAAGGTGAGGGTAGACTCACTATAGATGCATTTCTCCAAAGACAGCATGGTGCACTCCCGGGACTTGATAAGAATGTTTAATCTTTGCAAACGCATTTCGGCGCTATTCCTTTTTCAATGGCAATAATACAAATTCAAACTTTGGATTCGGTAGTTTAAATGTCCCAGAATTCGCTCTCATTGGTAGACAGGTGGCCAATGGGCATAGGCTAACCCCTATACAAACGTAACAGTTCACATTATTGTTCCACAAGTGGCAGTACCTGTTGTTGAGAAAAAATCAATGTGCAGTAAAATGTCCAATTTGTTGTTTCTCCCCCAAATAGGCATACTACAAACACGGTACTAAATGTCATTTTGGTTACATGCATGGCCCAAATAATGCATTCTTGCCACTCCATTTACCCCATATTGGGCTGCCACTCTTGTCCCAGAGTGTTGCGTTGTTCCAGTCACAAGCCACTCGTCAAACCCGCTGCCTTAGGCGTCTTACCGCTGGTGTCAGCCAAATGACCCTTCACCCTGAACTTGTATTGTTCACGACCTCCTTGGCCGACGTGAAAAGCCCAGTCTTGGGTTTCCACCTACAGCTGCCGAGCTTTGACGGGTGCCTCAGTAAAGGTGAGGGTGCACTCACTATAGATGTATTTCTCCAAAGACAGCGTGGCGCACTCCAGGGGCTTATTAAGAATGTTTAATCTTTGCAAACGCGTTTTGAGGCTATGCCTTTTTTAATGCCAATAATACAAATTCAAACCACACTCTAGATTCGGCAGTTTAAATGTCCCAGAAATCGTTCTCATTGGTAGACAGGTGGTGAAATATATATATCATATTCTTTATTTATATGCGATCCTACGACGAGTCTTGTGACCAACAAAATTAAGGGTCTGAGTATGACAGCCTGAACCATTACAGTTCTATTTACCACAACCATGTGACATCAAAATTCCACAGCTACTCCATAGTTTTAAAGTCATTTGTCATTTTGGAGCTGCTCTGTTTTTTGATGGCCTACAATGTATTATAGGGTATTTTTTTTACTACATCTTTGCAAAGATCAGTGAAGGACTTAATTTTAAATTTACCTCTTGATATGACATTTCTTGCTTTGAAAATCTAAACGCTGAGAAGTTTTGAAGCTTGACATCTGTGGGGTTTCTTAATTTCTAATACAATTGAAAGCAAAAGTAAAGATTACACAAAGTTGATTTTTTTTAAAAACGCAATAGGTGTTGACATCTCAATAACCTATGGAAAATCCAATATGCATGCACAGCGTCTTCAAATGTATTTTTCTACTCATATATTTTTGATCTGCTTTGGCAAGGCCCTGAGTGAGGGAAACTACTTATGTTTTAGGAAAGTGAATTCTCTTCAAGATTTTGCCACCGATTCATCTCAGTATTCTTCCAGACAAATTATTTCAAAGATAGATCTTAGTTACTAATGGTTTAGTTAAACAAACACATATCCTTAGTTATTTGAGTAACTATAAGGCTGTCCATCCTCATGTCTACATCCCCAGATAATTTCATATTATTTCTTCATATTTGGATCTCGTGGTTGGAACTGATGTTTATTATAGTCTCCCCACATCCAACAGCAATTTTTGCTGGCATTTCTACAACAAAGAGCATCCTTAAAAAATAAAACAAAATCACTTTCTAGTCATGATCTTTAAGCAATAAGAATTGGTGTTCAACACCTTTGCAGATATTTCCTCTTTCAGCTAGTTTTAGCAAGTATGCTTTACTTTTATTAAGAGAGTACCAGTACCTCTTGATGTGTACCCTGGCATCATTTGTCAACAGGTTTCTTTTGTATACTAAGGCCACAATAGTAACTGTTCTTAGCAGGATTGTGATGTCTCAGTGGCACAGTTGCAGCATTTATAAGTAGTGATGCTAAACTTGCTTAATCAGAGGGTATTGCCACACCTTATTGTGTAATCTTATTTTTTTGTCAAAACTATTTTTATTATTTTTGAAAAAAGCATACAGTGCAAGTGTTACATATAGCATAATCCTTTTCACAGTACAGTACTGCCATTTAGATACACAGTTTAACTTTAAATGGAATCAGCCAATTTCTAGTACCCTGCAAAGCATTCGCACTGTAAGTAAAACCAATAAGGTGAAATAAACTCCCCCTCTACCCTCTTCCACCCCCCACATCATAACCAATTATCTAACTAACTAGTGATATCTGGTGACATCTGTGATAATATAGGAAGGTTTGGCACCTTGCCCGGAAGGAGCACCAAGTGGGTGCGAGAGAAGAGAATCTGGGTCACCCACCCCTCCTGAAGTCCCGGATGCTAGGGAACCTTAAAATTGAAAGAGATGCAGCGCACTTGTTCAAGTGGGACATGCACATAGGGGTAGGCCTTTAGAAAGGTAGGTCTCCCAAGGTCCCCAGATGTATTCAAAATGCTTATATATGTCAGAGAGGATGTCTGCCGTGCACTCCATCGTGATCGCCTGCCACAGCCTTGCATGCCATCACGTCAGCGACGGTGCCTCTTTACGTTTACATGCAGCCGCCACAGCCAATTTCCCTGCCCCCAGACAAAGCCACATTACCGTCACGTCTCCAATTATCTGACATGTAGGAGAGTCCTCCCACAGCCCCAGAAGTGCAAAACCGGGATTATTGGGTACTGGATACCCCAAGATATCTTTAATTTGGGCTAAAATTTCAGACCAGAGAGGAAGAATAGTCGGACAGTCCCACCAAATGTGACTAAAATCACTCCAACATACAACACCCTTTCCAGCATTGATCAGACGAGTTAGGGAAGATTTTTTTAAGTTTGGTTGGGTAGAGATACCAATCATATATTAGCTTATAATGAGCCTCCCTCATTCCTGTCGAGTGATTGGATCAGGGGATATCCCTCCACAACTTGACCAATATGTCTCTGGGATGTCGCTACCCAGGGTCCACTCCCAAAACCCCATATGTCGTGGTCTGGGGGTGTGTAACATGTCTAACAAGAGTACATAAAGAAAGGAGATACACCCCTTAGTGCCATTCCCCCTTCTAGCAAATTTCTCAATAGAGGTAAGCTCTCTAGTTGCAGCCGCCTGTACCTCTGTTTGAAGCACCCAATGTTTCAATTGATTATAATGAAAAAATTCTGTCAGTGGTAGTCGGAAGTCCCGTTGACAATTCTCAACGGTTAATATGTCCCTCCCAATTACGAAATAGGTCAGATCATCAAACAGTCTCCAGCTCTCCAGGCATCAAAGGGGCCCGGTTGTAGTACTGTGGTGAAGGCTAGGTTGTAGTGGATCGGGGTAAATGGAGAGGGGAAGGTCGTCCACAAGGCTGCTCTATTCATGTTTTCCCAAACCCTGAGAGTGGTCCTTGTGGGGATGCTCAGATATGCATTCGGGGAGGGGGGGCGTTCCTCTTTAGGCTTCCAAAACAAGTCCCAGCTATATCTCCCCACCACCGCCCTATCCCTAAGGAGCCAGTGTTTTATCAGACTCGCGTGCAGACCACTCAGGAATCACCCTCAACTGTGCTGCCTTGTAGTACAGATGGAAATCTGGTAGGGCCAAGCCCCCCGAAGATTTTGTTAAACGGAACAAAGTATAAGGAAGGCGCACCCTGCGGTTTTGCCAAATATCATCGCTGGGAGGAATCCAGAGTCCAATTCGATAGGGAGCCCTGAAATAAGTATAGTACTTTGGGTAAAACGGTCATTTTAATGATGTGGATTCTCCCAAGCCAGGAGAGATACATGGGTGCCCATCTTTTAAAGTCAAGTTTCAGTTGTTGGAGCAACAGAGGGTAGTTGGCGGTAAAGATCCAAGAATTTAGGGTTATCTTAATACCCACATATGTAATCTCTTTCCTAGCCCACTAGAACGGCGTTAATGCCCCAATGGTCTCAATTTCTGTGGTTGGTAGTGTTAGGTCCAACAAGAAGGATTTGGATAGGTTGATGCCAAACCCCGCAACCCGTTCAAACTGGTTCAACTCAACTAGGAGGGCCTCCAGAGAAGTCGGGGGAAGTCAGGAATAACAGCATATCATCTGCAAATAGAGATTTGTTTGTGCTCTGTGTCACCAAAGTTTATACCGTGAATACTAGGAGTTAAACGTATCTTGGCAGTGAGTGGTTTGATGCATAATGAAAATAACAAGGGTGACAGTGGACACCCTTGTCTTGTCCCCCACTTCAACTGAAAGAGCTCGGAGCTTACCCCATTAATTAGAACCCTAGCTCTGGGCATTGTGTAATTGGCCATAATCATGTTAAATTGCTCACAAAAACTGAACCTACAAAGGGTATGGAGTAAGAAAGACCATTCCACCCGGTCAAAGGCTTTCTCTGCGTCCAGAGCCTATAAGACTGCCGGAATAGATTTTTTAGATGCCTTCTCGACCAGGTGGATCACTCTCCGGATGTTATCATGTGTCTGTCTACCTTTTATAAATCTGGATTGATCCGGGTGAATCAGGTTCGGTAATAAATCATCCAGTCTGGCAGCCAATATTTTTTAATACAGTTTGGTGTCTAGATTTAATAAAGCTATGGGGCGACAGAAGCCGCATGCCTTTGAATCTTTGCCTTGTTTTGGTATTACCACAATAATTGCCTCACTCATGGAGGCCGTGACAGCCCCCGATTCTGCCAAATAGTTAAAAAGGCTCAGTAGGTGAGGGACTAAATTGGCACTGAAGGTGTTATAAAATTGGGCAGTGAGCCCACAGGGCCCTGGTGATTTATGGGGTTTTAGGCCAGATATCGCCTTGCGGACTTCCTCCTCCATAATTGGACTCCCCAGCACTTCGTTTTGCCCATCTGTTACCTGAGGAAAATCCACCTCACTCAAATAAAAAGTTGAACCTGCCCATCCGACCACTTTGTAGTGTATACATTACTATAAAAGCGCCTAAAATCTGTGCCTTCTCTTTGTCTGAGGTTGCCACGTCTCTCGTTTGTTAATTGATATCTCCTATATTTTCCTTCTCCCTCTTAAACCTCAATTGTTGAGCTAAGTGGGGTTCCACTTTCTGACCCTGCTTGTAGGTTGCACATTGGAGTCTTAGTAGAGTAAGTTCTGTACGATTGCAATAAATAGCATTAAGTTTTCCTCTGAGGGCTGTTAGCTTTCTCTGATGGGGCAATGTAGGATTTTCTTTATAAAAATTTGTCAGCGATATGAAGCTCTTCTTCTGAATTTAACCTCTCTTTGGCCCTTTGTTTATTTAATGACAAATGCAGTACTATGCATTGCCCTCTCAATATAGATTTGAAGGCGCCCCAGTTATTCGCAGGGGTAGTATTGTGCTGGCTATTCGTCGGGAAAAAACTCCTTAATCTTGTTCCATAGATCATCCAGCAGCAGTCTATCTTGCATGATTGACCCTGGGAAAAACCAGCGACAGTATCTAGGTGGTGGGGCGCCCCATTCCAATGTCAGGTCTACCGGAGCATGGTCTGAAAGAGCAATAGGGTGGAATGTAATTGAGTAAAGGGCCTGAGCCAAGGATTGGTTCACAAACATATAATCTAAGTGTGAGTTGCTGCAGTGGGAATGAGGAAAGAAAGTGTAATCTCGACCCTGTGGGTGCAGGGTGCGCCAAGCGTCCAAGAGTCCCTGGTCGTAAAACGCCCGCTTTAATGCCTTAGGGAAACTCCCCGTGGTGGACCTGTGAGGATGTGTACTATCAACTCCTGAGTTCCATGTGAGAGTAAAATCACATATTACAATGATCTCCCCCTCGGCAAACTCTCCCAACAGAGACAAAAAAGCATGCAAGAACGGAGTTTGTTTGGTATGGGGGAGCGCAAAGTGAGACAAAAGTACATAGGCGGCCATGTATGCAGCCCTTCACCGTAACAATTCTCCCATCTCTATCTGTTTTACATCCTTATGTCTGAAATTTTAGTGAAGAGTGGAAGAGGAGTGCTACCCCATTATGCTTTGAGGCTGCAGAGGATTTATACATCACAGGGTAAGCTCTTTGCCGCAACCTGTGTTCCTCTGAGCATTTAAAATGCGTTTCTTGTAAATCTACTTCATCATCTCTTTGGTCCAATATACATCTCCACACTTTTTGCCACTTAATGGGAAAGTTAGGCCCCTCACATTCCAAGTGAATGTAGCATTCACCTTGGTTCCCAATAACCCACCCTCCTGCATTGACCCTTGACTAGAGACCATAGCTCCAGACCCTCCCCTCAGGCTGGCAAACAAAGATATCTCTCCTCCTGCGCCTCTATCACCTCTTAGTCTACTAGTAAAGACCCCATGTACCAGTAAATTAAACAGTTCAAACCCCCCAACAATAACAAATATAAAGAGAGTCTTAATCCTGTCATGCATTCCTGCTGTCAGGTTTGTAGGAACTGAGACTTGTAGAGTGTTAACCACGGATTGGTCAGGAGATACAGTACAATTACTCGGAGAGGTCTCCTGTTTGATCCCCGAGTTGATTAGTTTCCCTGTTTTTTAGCACCATCAGTGGATGATGCGGAACCTGATGTTTTAGGACGGGCGGAACATTCTTTAACAAATGTCCCCTTCTTCCACAATAAAGGCATAACCCATTTTTTCGACATAAATCTTTTTATTGTTGAGTAAGTGTTTTTCTCAATCCACCAATTTCCATTGGTTCACTATAATCATGAGTTGAGGTGTTGTTTTTGTCTTTGGGTCGCACATATGCTCTAAAGTCCATCTTTTTTCTGTCTGCTTTTCTATCAGAATGACGATGATCCAAACGTAATGCTAATGCTATTAGTTCTGCACAAGTGTGGGGCTGAGGCTCTACTGGTGTTATTAAATCTTTTAGTTCGTCTCGTAGACCCTGGTAAAAAAGTGCCGCCCTTTTTTCCTCGGGCCAGTTGGTTTCAGCGACAAGTCGGTCAAACTGTGTTAAATAATGAACAAGGTCTTTAGTACCTTGTTTAAGTTTTACAGTTTGTGATCTGCTGAACCGGTTATGGTCTTTCTATCGAATACTCATTCAAGTTCTTGTTTAAATTCCTCCAGTTGTACAATAGGGGGTCATCGGAAGCAACCAATGGTACTGCCCAGATGGCAGCATCTTCACTAAGATACGAAATGAGGAACGCTATATGAGAATGAGGATCCGGAAAAGAAGCTGCTTTGATCATGAAATGTAATTGACTTGAGTTAAGAATGTTTGAAATCTTGCAGGGTCTCCTGAAAAATGTTCTGGGGGAGCCAGTGGTACAGTAGCTGGTACAGTCACAGATACCGTAGGATTAGGTGAGACATCCTGAAGCGGAGGGAGCATGGCCGCTAGGAAGTTGCATTTGTAACTGTACCACTTTGTTAGCCAACGTGGCAGTTTCTAATCTAGCGGCAGTTATGTCTTTCTGCATGTTTTCCATCATCCTACACAAATCCTCTAATGTGGCCATCTTGTTGATACTGCTTGGGAGGACCTGAATTTGTGGGCGGATTAACCTGTCAGGTTTGTTTTAGGTCCTCAGGAACAGTACCTCCAAGAAGCCCACCTTCCGGCAGTTCTGACACTGCGTACAAAATAACAGGGGATCAGAATGGCCAGATGAGGGGAAAGGAAGTAGGGAGGGTATTGCAGAGAGGGAGATCTGGAACAGAGAAATTATCTGGTCTCAACTCTTTCTTAGGAGAAAGAACAATATGCAATTCTAAAGATATGCTTTTTAAACAAATGAGATTTACCTGTGAAAACAAAACTCAATACTGTGATATGCCTCTTCTTCAGAAACTTCTATAGCGGTCTAGGATGCTTGTATCACCAATAAGAAGGACTGTTCATCAATAAGAATTGAAATAGAAAAGTTTTGCCAGTCACTGTTTTTTTAAAGGTTGGCATTAAAGCAAACTTTGCCAAAGTCTGTTTATCCAAAATTATCTCGAATAAGTTGGATGCAACTGTTCATTAAAGTCTTTTGATAACCAAGCTCTGCCAACGACTGTTCATTTCACAGTTTTTATAATCAAAAGACGATTTCTCCATACATATCGTCCCACTTTGTGTTTCCAACTCAATCATAATATAGGAAGCAGCAAACAAGACCCCAAAATTTCTTAAGAGGCGGCCCTACCTGAGCGATGCGCGGTACTAAAGATGGAGCCTAGCGCGATGTCAGGAGCAGCAGTGGAGCTGAGGAAAAACAAGGAACCATTCTTCTCCAATACCGATGTTAATCCGTGGTTCGTGATTGGGCGTGGTCACCTTTTATACACGGCTGAGAGAGTACGGCGGCTGCACAGAGTCAAGTTGTGAGTCATGCTCAATGACCGCAACCAAAGAAAAAATAATGCTAAAAGTAAAAGAAAAATCAACATAATACACAAGGCAAATTAAATATAACAAACAAATTGTGACTAGGAACAGAGGCATTCAATCTGCTGAGGTCCTTCTTATATGCTGTGACACACATCGGCACAAGGGTAATCAAGTCTACTGTGAACATGTCATGTCATTGGACATAATACAACAAGGTCTACTGCCAATATATTAATGCTCATACTGGATCTACTGCGAACATGTCATGTCATTGCACATAATACAACAAGGTCTACTGCCAATATATTAATGCTCATACTCGAACGATGGAGGTTCATGACACCTGCAAATTTAAGCCTCATGTCGGGCATAACGGTCAGTGTCCGCTAAGGCATTCAGTAGATAGCTAAATGTAATCAAGGTATGTACCAATTTGTAAGCCCCGAAACAGGAAAATGACGTTATAAGTAAATGTAGCTACCCATAGCCAAATGTAATATGGATCACCTTTAGAGGAGTGATCGGTTTAACTTCAGAATTGTGCTTGCAGAGCCATAAGTACCTTCTATGCCGTGACAGGGCTCTGATCTCGCTCCGCAGCCAGACATGTAGAGTGTTTCAGAGTTGCACTGGCAAGCATATTCCTCATTACGTTAACGTTTCTTCTGGAATTTTGGACAATTTTGTGTCAGCCATTGCTTTGTGTCCCTCCTCTCTGTGGAGGAACCAGTTGACCGCCCGGCACCCCCATCCACATCCTGGTTCTCTGGGAGGGACAGTCCCAGAATCTACACCACTTCCTGGAGGTCCGTGATCTGATGGGACTTATATTGGAGTTCAAATGCTAGACCAAAGGGATATGTCCATCTATATTTAATCCAGTCTTGCAGCAGCTTGTCGGTCACAGGGCGAAATTGTAGGCATTGTGTCAATGTGGCTGGTGCAATATCTTGAAAATGGAGCAAGATGCCCCCTGAAAGGAAACTTCCTCGGATCGCCGTACTGCCTGAAGTATTGCTTATTTCATCTTGAAGGAGTGGAGCATCTCTGGGGCATCTCCCTTCACCAGCTAGTATGGACCCCGCCCTATGTACTCTCTCGACTTTCAGTTTAAGTTGTTTATCTCCCAGCAGTTCAGAGAAGAGTCCTACAACAAAGGCCTCTAAGTCTGGTTCCTCAGCACCTTCGGACAGATTCCAGAGTCTCACATTGTCCCTTCGAGACCTGTTTTCAAGGTCTTCGCATTTCAGAATGGATACCTGAAGCTGTGTATTAAGGAGGCCAGTTTGGTGCTCCATCTGGTTCGTCCACTGCTCCAGCTCCTGTACCTTAGATTCAAGTTCCAGATTCTGCATCCCCACCAAATCCACATCTTGCTGAATTGTCAGTAGGAGGCTGGTAATGCCAGTTCTTAATGACTCTAGGGAAAAGATCATGTCCGCCTTTAGCTCCTCGTGAAGCTCACATTTAAAGTCCCTTAAAGAGGTAAGAAGGTCCTTCTTCATGAGCACCTGTGTGTGGCTCTGCGTGAGTATCTCATACTCCGCTGGGGCGAAGTAGCTGGAGACCCTGTTGTTCTGAGCTTTTTTTGTCATCATAAAGACTGAGGGTGCAAAATGTTGTGTCAACTGAAAAGCGTTATTGTCTGCCGCTGCTGCGATCAAGAGGTCAGGGGGGTTATAACCCTTCCTGCAGGGAGTATAATGCTTCATGTTGTTAACAGAAAGTCCCATACTTCAATATAAAATTCCTGGCAGTCTATGTGGTTTCTGCAACTTTGGAGCACACAAAAAGAGGGGAGATCCTACCAGGCATTTGCCACCATGGGGGACACTAGCCTGGCCTTAGAAATATTGTGGCCAGCTCATCTGAATACCTCTGATATCTTCCCTACAACCCCTTCCCCATAGTGGGTAGAGGTGCTCCACATAGCTCCTCTTGCTGTCAAATAGTGGACAGCCCTCTGTGTCCTCCACTGTGTCAAGAGGTTCGTTTGCAGGTTCCTCCACAGCAAACACAAGATGGCAAGGGGGGAGCTCGTTTCCCTTCTCCTCCTATCTTGGCAAGCTGAAGCACTTACTGTAGTTTGGGGATGCGCCGCTATTCAAGACTTCTCATTCCCCAGGCCTCCCACTCATTCCGCTACAGGCTCACCCAGGGCGGTACACCCATCAGTGTATACACTGCTATCAGAGCCGCATGAGCCGCACCGCCTACTCCGAGGGCCCGCCATCTTGGGGTCCGGCATTATGCCATTGCTGGCACTCGACGAACTTGCCGAGAGAGTCCGATTTGCCTGCTTCTGCCACCAGTATCGTCCTTACCAGGTCTGGAAGTCCAGCCGAGGCTGCTTCCTGAAGGCACCAGAGTTCCACACTCCCCTGGGCCCAATTCGCCCTTTGCTTGCAGAATCACTCGTCTCGGCGAACCAAATCCACCAGGCGAAGTCCCTATAGCTGCTGGGTGCACCTCCTCTCCCATGACCGGAGGTTAGTACATGTCTTTGAACCAGGCATCCCGGATCACCGCTTTGCCAACACCTCCCCAGGGCTCCAGGCAGCCCCTCCTTCCTTGGCTTCTCAACCTCTTGCTCAACGCAGATGGTCTGGCCTGCACCGGGCCTACTCGCCGTTTCCACTCGGGCCGCATCAAATCCTCTGGCACCCACGGGCCCAATGGTCTCCCACACAGCACATTCTGGACTCGAAGGTCTTATTGCAAAGAGTGCTGCTGGATGGCCTCAGTGAACTCACTGAATGACATCTTTATCTTGATTATTCCCCAACGTTGCCGTGGAGCCCTCGTGGATTACGTCCACTATGCTATCTAGGTTGGCCCTGCTCCCAAAACTTTATTTTTTGATGGCAGATTATCATTGCAGACTCGACGATGACATTTGTAGGGGTGGGAGGAATGTTTCTTCCCACCCACAAAATTGGCAGAATTTTGGTCTCTCCGAGTTACTCTTAAATACAGAGTTCTGGTCAAATTCCACCATTTGCTGGTTTGTGGAATTTTTCTCCCACAAGGCTTCAGAAAATGCGAACTGGCGAGCGCGAGTGAGAAACGGTGTTCCTTAGTGTGGTTTTCTGATGCTGGTGGTCGCAAGCGGTCTGGGTCAGAGGGCAGCGTTTTGAATAGATTTGCTGCTGCTTAAGTTTTTCTACTCGAGTGGCAGAAAAATCACCTGGAACGTCTGCATGCTCTTGTGCAATGCATGGTGCCGTGGACACTGATTTTTCAGCGCTGCTCGTCCTACCAGCGCTAAATTTCAGCGTGAGCCCGTTGGCTGAACTCCATGGAATCTTGGGGAGTTTTTAAGGAACTCCACAGAATTTTCCTCAAATATAGGTAGACCGTTAGGCTTTGGAAGTGATGGAGATGTAAAGGCAGGGCATTCTAGAAAATGTGACATTAAGAAGGGAGTCGGCCCACTGTCTTTGGCCATTGGAGAAACAATTAATGACAGTGTTGACAAGTAGTTTTTGGTCTTTATTTCTATGGTACCATTAAGGAAGAAGGGCAGGAATATTTTGGTTTAGAGTCTAGGGTGCTAAGGTGTTTGTGTACTTAAAAGGTAGGCAGTTGGTTTAAAATGTAATCATCAATTGTTTAGGGATTGTTCCAAAGTGAAAAACACTGTCTGAAACCTACTTCTGCTGCCAATATAATTTGGGGTGGACTGAGAAGTTAAGGTATAGAAGGCATTAGCTCTGAAGATAATGAGATTCATTTTGTAGCTATTAAACTGCTGGCTGTTACCTCTACCCCATTCAAAATGTTATATGGCTAAGGTTATTTTTGAATGCTAGCAATGTGAAGGAATCTAAAAAAATTGAAATATAGACAGGTCAGCCATCCTTAATGACACTTCTGTGTAGGGCTGCTAAGAACTTAATGATGGAGGGAATACACCTTTCAGCAAGGCTACCAAGATGCTAATAGAAAATTATATGCTGCACGGTTTGACATAACCCTGCACTGAACAACTCCTAGACACATTGTACCTCTTTTGATAAATACATAATCTATCTTTGGGAGTGCCCTTATCTGAGCACCTCCCCTGCATAAGGAGGTGATTTATGGTTAGATCCATTTCTGAGTGAGCATGTGCTGCCTCATTGGATCTGTCAATGCACTGAGAATGTTGGCATTGAAGATGGGCTCCTAGTTTATGTTTATTTTATATTTCACATTTATATGGTGTGCACAATAAATCCATTATCTCTAAATAGCTCACTGAGTAAATAAACAATATAATCATGAATATATTATCTGCTTAATGCACTTACTCATAAAAATAAATGTTTTGGTAGCTTTTCTGATGCTCCTCAGAGATTGTTTTTCTTTAAATTTTCAATAGAAAGGCATTCTATTTTTTATGACCAATAGCAGAAGAGCTCTGGGCATTCTTTCAGAGTGAGCAGGTCTTAGGAGTTTTTCAGAGTTCAGGAAGGAATGATCTTAGAGGTCTTGTTGTGTGCTTCCACCCTGTTATCTACATATTGAAATGGAACCAGTTTGACACAGAGGGCATTGATTGTACAACAGAGTGCTTGAATGGGGAATGGGTCACCCCAACATTGTGCTAAATTGGTTATTGTCCTTTCTATCCAATTGATGCCATCTCAAAAGAAGGTCACCACATTTCCACAGGTTCCAACATGAAGTGTGGAGTATCACTGGGATCAATATTGGTAATGTTATTATTCAACATCTACCTTGAAACCCTTGTTGAAAAACTAAAAGAACCAGACCCATCATTGTAAGAAATTGGGATATTTGTTGAGTGGGGTAAGAACCCACTTCAATTAGTATTCATAGCTCTTGTCAGGAAGAACCACTAAATTCACTAAATAATCTTGAGCTCAACCGTTTGGTATTTATGGCACAAAGATTGAGGCCATGCGTTAAGTATTTGTGCAATAGTCAAATAGTAATAACATCAAAACACAACACAAGTAAAATTGCATAACAATTTAGAAAAATAGAGAATATTTTAATAAATGAAATGACACCAAAATGACATAAATCCAGAAAACTGGAGAATTTTAGATTTTTTAATTAGAAATAGCAATAAAAATCATTAAGCGCCAACCATGGTCATCTGGTTGCACATGACCAGTATTAAGGTGAATGTTAAGGCCGACCGCAATGTGATACATGCTGGATAGAGGGACCAGATTCGTCCCGGTCACAAAGCTACCTTCCCATTTAGAAACCTTTATGGAAGTGGAAAGTCTTGACCGGTGCAAAGCACTAGGCTGTAGCCAACAAGGATCTCATCACCCATGGAACGCTAGAGGCACTGGTTTATGCAAGAAAAGCTATGAGTCGGAAAAGTATAAAACTTCATGACCAGGAGGTCATCAACATTGATTGGATCACGTTCAGCATCGGTGCCGGTGAAGCTTGCTATGTTCAGATTTTAAAACTTTTCTGGAGCTCGGAGTTCCACAGTGGGGCAAGGGTACAGGCTGTAGCCAAACAGTGCTTGACATCGACAGATTCTGGCATCAGAAGGATCTGCTGAACAGGATTTGCAGCTGTGGAGACGAATGCAGTGGTAGATTCAGCTAAATCAGGCCCAGCAGCAATGCACCTTCATCAGATTGGCTTGGCAAGTTGGGCAAACGTGCATGCTGGTTCTCAGAGCAAATCCCTGGCAAAAATATCTACATCTTAGGTTTTAGGGTTAGGCATCAGTCAAGGGTCCAGGACCTAGGGCACAGCACTTGTGTGTCATGACTCACTCCAGCAGAGGCCCGCATCAGGGTCCAGGCCAGGTCAAGTTGGAACTAGTCAGCTAGGAATGCAGAAAAAGAGCTCTTGGAGCTTGTTGTGCCCCTGTTGCTCAAACAAGAGGTCAGCCTTATGACCCTTTGATTCAAGTTTGGGCCCTAGGTACAAAGAAAGCAGGTCCAGTATTCTCAGATCTTCAGACTGAAGGGCAGTCCTGCTCTGAGTCTTCCTCAGGTCCAGCAGTGTTCTAGGGAGGGTAATAGGTATCCCACACTTTGCCCAGTGCCAGACTGTGGGTGAGGGGAACTCCTGCCCACTTCTTAATCTATGTGATAAAAGTTCCCAGGAGTGACCATACCACTTTTTCAGCACTTCCTATGTGTTTTACTGTAAACAATCCCTCAGTGCCCCTCTCTCCATAAATCCAATAAGAACTTTCCTTACCCTGGTCAGAGCTCCCTGTGCCTACTAAGAGATTTGGCTATGGAAAATGGCAACCCCTCCCCTGAAATCACTTCAAACAAGTTCTTGGGCAGCCACCCCCTCACACAGGGATCAATGCGAGCCTGACTAGATGAACAATAGAAGGGGCAGGTCCGGATATGAGCTACATGTGTCTGTAACAGGGTAAGCCTCCTTTGAAGTTAATCAAGTGCCACGGCACAGTGCGTAGGCCATCCTGTAAAGAGAAGGACAACACCTCCCCACACACAAGGCTCTTTTTCCCTGTACTGGGCGTAATTCACACTACAGGGCAGCCATCAGCTGCCAGGTGACCGTTGGAATACTTGCAGAAAGGACTTAAAGGCTTGAGGCACGGAGAAGGTAATTATCTAAAATACCTTTTGTTTAACAGTTAGATAAAATTTGATTTTACCATTAAATTGGCTTTTGTCTAACTATTAAAAGGAGTCCTTGAAATATTTCTCTAGATGTGACCAACCCAAAATTAGCATTTTTATGTAGTATAAGGTAATCCAGGTTTTTCCTATGGAAGAAACCTGCCTTGCTACTGTCAAAACACCTTATAGACTTTTTCATTGTAAATACACGTGTAGCATGAAACGTTTACATGTCCTATTTCTAAATACATGTCCTATTTCTAAATGCAATACAAGGGTTTAGTTTGACAGGTTGAATTAGCAGCAAACTGTACTGCCAGGCTACAATGGCAGGCCTGGGAGTTGGGTTTGCTGTGTTACTGCAGTGGGTGGCAATATGGGTGCCACAGCCCACTCGTGACATTGAACTTACAGGCCCTGGGTACAGTTTGTGATATATACATAGGACTTATACATACATTATTAAATGCAACAATAAGGTGTATACCAATTTCATCATCATAAGCACTTTACCTCTGGTTCTAGAGCCAACAATGGCAATCAAGGCAAAAATCTGGAGGAATACTATGCAAAGAATGGTCAATAACAGCAATCATATAGCTGTAAAGTGACATTACACAGCTTTACTTAAAGGTTTAAGGCCAGATGTGCGAAGGCTTTTTGTGGTCGCCAACAGCCCAATACGCAGAATCGGGCCCTATGCGGTCGAAAAAATGCCTTTTGCTATGTACAAACCACAAATTGTGGTTTGATAAAACGTTACCAAATCATAATTTGGGTTTGCAACACAATATCAACTCGGTATTTGGAAGGGGTGTCTTTAGGCCTTCAAGAATTATGATTTTTTTTTTTAAGAGAAGGCAGTGGTCCCATGGAGCACTGCCTACTCTTAGAATTGTTACTTTAACTTCTCTTTTTTTTTAATGCATTCCATTTTCCTTTCGGGAAAACAGATTGTGTTTAAAAAAAAATTGCTTTATTTATAAGCAATCACAGACATGGTCGTCTAATGACCGCAGACGGCCACCGCCTGTAATAACTGGGATTCCAAATGGGTCACAAATTTTGACCTACCTCAATAATATTTGTGTGGTATGTTGATTTGTGACCCACCTGGAATGTATGCTTTGTGAACTGACCTGAGAGGTCGGTTCTCAAAACTACACTGGTCGCAGAAATACTGGTTGCTAATCGGGATCAGTATTTTGCGACCAGTGCTACGTACATCTGTGTCTTAGTCCCTGATTTCTAGTGGCCCAATACAATCCCTCTAATTTCCCCACCTCTCAGTTACCGGTAGCAGCAGTGGCGTGCCGCAAAATGATAGGACCCCCTGCAGAATGCGACGAGGGACCCCGCGTTTTCCAGATCACACAGACATTCATTGGTCTTGGACTCAATGGGAGCCCACTGACCTGTTGCCCCCACACATGCTGCAGGGGCCTGCTCTGGAAAGCAGGGTGGCTTTCCTGAGCATTTAACTATTTCTTATTCCATGCCATTGCATGCATTCTGCAAGGCATGCAATGGAATGGCTTAGAGGGTGTGGGAGCTCCCTTCAAAACAAGAAACCCTGGAGGCTTCGCTGCACTGCAGGGGCTGTGGGGGCATCTGTACACCCCTGGGTACCAGGGGTCCAGCAATTCTGGAGAGGGGGAAAACCCAAGTGTGTCTATTTTGAGGAATACCATGCAGGAATTTGTGTTTCTGCACTGATTCCTCAATGTTTCCCTTTGTATTACTCACAGAGATTCATCTGCTGAAAATGGCCAAAATCTCTGTCTGAAAAAAAAACTTGTAATTCCCCTGGGCTGTAAACTTAAGTTACTTTCATAATAAAGGCCTTTGAGCTTAATTGACGTCATCAATTAAAAGTCTTCGCTCAAGAAAATCAAATCAAACAATGGATGATAAATAACTTCCTCCTTCTAACCCTCCAAAACACTTCATACTCTTAAACCCAGGACATAAAAACAACCTGGACACTTTTTTGAATGAACTCAACTTCATTGATTTTTAACCTTATGATTCCCACTTGGAGAAACCCCGTGTTTTTACCATTGACAAAACTCACCTAGGTGAATTCAATAGTAAACATAAGTTTACGATCTATTTTATCTCTTTTACATCTGCCAGGAATCTGGCAGGGGTAATCAGTTTCACAAGTGTGGAAATATATTCCTCAGGTTCAAAGAAATCCACTCTGGTAAATACCACTCAAGGGGTGAGCAGAGAGCATTGCAAGGAGTGCTTTGCATTGAAAAATTGGTAAACCCACAAACATGGGCATTTATGGGCTTTCCAAAATGTGATGCAACACTTTCCCTAGAAATGGTCAGAGGTTTATTCCTCTAAAAAGGTGGGAAAAGAAATAGATCACCCCCACATTTGGAGCAGTTGTAGGAAAAAAATTCCCCTGGCGGAAAAATGTTTTCCCAGGTTAGGAAAAAAGTGTTGTTTGCGCTGCAGCTCCATTACCCTTCTGTGGGATCTGTTATAGAGCAGTGTGCACAGTGGAAATAAGATCCCATGGGAAGAGGTGCCATACGTTTCCAATAGTATGTCTGGAAATGTGCACCTGGTGAAGCTTTCCTGACATCTTATTGGGAATATTGGTGAATACCAAATGTGGTAATTCTGCATCCGCATTTAGATCTAAATCTATGGGTTGAATTCTACTACTTTTTTCATGAATCAGGTTTTAGTATAACACATAAATAAATTGGACCAATCCCTAAGTTTGTTCATTGATGCCCTGACTAACATTATAAATATCTTCTGAAGACGGGCTAATTGAGAGATGCTTCCCAGGTTTGGATCACCTCTCTTCTGGTCTTCCTTTTCCCTTGGCAAGATAATCATCCATGCCACAACATGTATGGTTACCTTCAAGAGAATATTTGATCATGGGTCACTAGTAATGGAGGAACTTTAATTGTTACCCATCCAAGACAAAATTCAATTTAAAACATGCTGCTTGATCTTCACTTGTGTCCATCCTTCCCCCTTGGCACCTTTACTTACAATCTCTGGCAGACAGTTGGCTGTGAGATAAAGAGGCTCATTTTACAAATCACTTTTCTGAAAAACTCCCTGGCCCTAAATCTATCATTTTATGGGTCCACCTCCTACTACTGGAGCTTCCTACCTGCCTGACTCAGGACTCAATCTGATATCCTTGTATAAAGGAAATTGTTTAGAATGTACCTCTTTGTCTTTTCCTAACCTGATCTGTGAATGCTCACCACTCTCATTCTATTATGCTTACTTTCACTGCTATCCTCAGTTCATGGATTGTATGGTTATTGTTAATGATCCCTCATTACCTGTTCTGTGTTTCAACTGGCTATTTATGAATTGTCATTATGCCTCCCAGAGTACAGCAGCGCTATTGAGAATTGAAAATAAAAAGATTAAATATCATTATTCTTGTGAGGGTCGACCTAAGCGGCTTTTAGGCTGCAGTGGACCCTGGATAGACAGGAAAGAGGGAGTACATAGTTGATTAGACAAGTGTAGCTGATGGATTGGGAACAGTATGAAAAGACAATTTATGTCACCTAGGTGTAAACGGGTCAAGGTTGATTTTTTCCAGGCCTTAAAGAGTTATGCCTATGCTCTATTACTGATTGATAGGCCAGGCCCTGTGCTTGCCTGAAATGTCTGTTCGAAAGCCAAGCACAGTTGGTTCAGTGGCACAGGAGTCAGTACAAAACAGTCTCCTATTGCCCACTACACATGCCTGAAGGCCATACACTGCTTGTTCAATGGCATAAAGGATAGTGTCAGGCTTGCCAAGAGTCCAGGTTCTTTTTCCTAGAGTGTGCTGTGTGCTGGTGAAGTTTATAGACAATTGTTTCAGTGACAAAAAGGCCTGCACCCAGACACAGCATTTAAGATCTGTAACTACAAAGAAATGTATTACAAAGAATTCACGGTCTTTTTATGTGGTAAACTTGTATTATTACTTGCATAAGTCATATAGGATACTTATCTGAGTTAGTCTCCAAGGGGTATGGAAATTCGGTTCCCTTGTGGACGTTACTTGATGGCTATAAGTGACAAGAAGAATATATTTAGTCTCCTGAGATTAAAGGGGTAAAATATTATTCCTAGTCATTAGCCCTGCACATTTTTGTGTATATCTTTGTATTATTTTATTATCCTTTCTGGGAGAATATGTTTTTTATTTTTCTCCTGGTTTTATGGGATATGAATAAGTTGGGCCCTACATGGATTTCACGCTGAATCTCTTTTCGGTTAGTATAAGGTATACTTATTTTGATTGCTATATCTTGTTGTTCTAAACAGTAGTTCATGATTTCATATTTTTCATATAGATATATGCGATTGTCTCTGTTCATTATTATTGATATACCTAAATGGAAGAGGGAATTCTACTGGTAGTTATTCCATTACATCATTAGTTGGGCCACAGTGTTGTTTTTTCCCTCTCATAAGCGTATATTAATACACATAAACTTATCTCCACTATAGGAACCACATAAGGACTATCCATAAAGAATATTCGTACCGGATGCATGTTGATGCAGTGTTTTCCCTCCTCCATTTCCTTGTTTTGTTTCCCTTCTACCCCTAGCTCTCTCATGTTAGCATTGACACTGTTGGGCTGACGGTGGTGGGTGTGGGAAGTTGGGACCTATCCCCACATCTTGCATCTCGCTCCTGTGGAAACAACAGGTGAGAATTACAGCAAGTTTATTAAGCTTGTTTAAAAAGGTTCCTGCACTGCTAAATATAATTTTAGAGAGAGAAATATTTTTAGACATTTTCTAAAATGTAGCAAAAGTGACATAAACGCAGGTATTTTACTTTTTAAAACTTTTTACCAAAAATATTTTCCAAAACAAAATAAACTCAAGCTACACATAACTTAGAAGAAAATATCAGAAATTATCCCTTTACAACTGTAGTCCTTCCTTTGTTTCCCTGCTTGTAAAACCACCAAAGCAAAACTAAAATGGCTGTTGTAGTAAGTGACGGATTTAAGAACGTTTTCGTCAAGCATTTCAAATAAATACACTCCTAGTCAGAATATTAAACTCGTTAAGATGTACATTCCAATGCATATTTTTGTTCGAAATGTGGTTGTCCCTTCAAGAAAAGCATAATACGAGCCATCCACCATTTTATGAGCAGTGGTACACTGACACTGCTCGTGATTACACATCTCTTCGACTCTCTCAATCAAGTTACAGTTTGATGTGGAGACATTGCCATCTAGCAGGCAAAGTAAGTATAACGTTTAAACAAACAACATACCTAGTACAAGCATATTATTCAGAATAATTAATATTAATTCTTTTTTCCATTATTTCTCAGATTTTTACATCCCCTACAATTTTGTTTTTACCCACAACAGTAATAAATTACCATAATGTGAGTAACCATTAATTACATTTTTCATGGAACTAATAAGAATAATTTCTAAATTAAATCTGAAAATAATTAAAAAAATAACTGTTCTAACACCATCAGGGTCAACCTTCAAGCGAGCTGCTAGACATAGAATAGGGGAAGTATACTATTTACCCTCCGCTGTGGGCGTCTCCCTGGGCAGGCGCTAGAGACTAAATGTGACAAATGTAATATTCAAACTCCATTAGGGGTATCCCTTTGGGAAGGGACTGGTCAGTAATTGAGGACAAATTTAGTAATGAAACTCACTAGCAGTATTCCTTTGGCCAGGTGCTGGACACTAATTTGTGACAAAAAATAATAATGTAACTCTGATCGAGGCATCCTACAGGGCAGGTGCTGGAGAGTAACTGGGGCAAAATTACTATTCTAACTCTGCTGGAGGCTCCCCTCTGGGCAGGTGCTGGACAGTGACTTGCGGCAAAATTACTAATCTAACTCCACTGGGGCAACCCTCAGGGCAGGTGCTGGACACTGACTGGGATCAACATTACTATTCTAACTCTGCTGGGGGCATCCCTCAGGGATGTGCTGGACAGTGACTGGGGAGCAAAATTACTAATCTAACTGCGCTGGGGCAACCCTCAAGGCAGGTGGTGGACACTGACTGGGAGAAAAAATACTGCTCTAACTCTTCAGAAGGCGACCCTCAGGGTAGGTGCTGGACAGTGACTGGGTGCAAATTACTATTCTAACTCCAATGGAGGCATCCCTCAGGGCAGGTGCTGGACAGTGACTGGGGGCAAAATTACTATTCTAACTCTGCTGGGGTGTCCATCACGGCAGGTGCTGGACAGTGACTGGAGGCAAAACTACTACTCTAACTCCGGTGGGAGTGTCCCTCAGGGCAGGTGCTGGACAGAGACTGGGGGAAAAATAACTATTCTAATTCCCTTGGGGGCATCCCTCAGGGCAGGTGCTGACAGTGACTGGGGCAAAATTACTATTCAAAGTCCAGTGTTGACATCCCTCAGGGTAAGTGCTGGACAGTGACGGGGGCAGTTTAACTGTTCAAACTCTGGTGGGGGTGTCCCTCAGGGCAGGTGCTGAGAACTGACTGGGGGCAAAATTAGTATTCTTCAGAACTGTGCTTGCAGAGCCATAAGTACCTTCTGTGCCATGACAGGGCTCTGATCTCGCTCCGCAGCCAGACATGTAGAGTGTTTCAGAGTTGCACTGGCAAGCATATTCCTCATTACGTTAACGTTTCTTCTGGAATTTTGGACAATTTTGTGTCAGCCATTGCTTTGTGTCCCTCCTCTCTGTGGAGGAACCAGTTGACCCCCCGGCACCCCCATCCATATCCTGGTTCTCGGGGAGGGACAGTCCCAGAATCTACACCACTTCCTGGAGGTCCGTGATCTGATGGGACTTATATTGGAGTTCAAATGCTAGACCAAAGGGATATGTCCATCTATATTTAATCCAGTCTTGCAGCAGCTTGTCGGTCACAGGGCGAAATTGTAGGCATTGTGTCAATGTGGCTGGTGCAATATCTTGAAAATGGAGCAAGATGCCCCCTGAAAGGAAACTTCCTCGGATCGCCGTACTGCCTGAAGTATTGCTTATTTCATCTTGAAGGAGTGGAGCATCTCTGGGGCATCTCTCTTCGCCAGCTAGTATGGACCCCGCCCTATGTACTCTCTCGACTTTCAGTTTAAGTTGTTTATGTCCCAGCAGTTCAGAGAAGAGTCCTACAACAACGGCCTCTAAGTCTGGTTCCTCAGCACCTTCGGACAGATTCCAGAGTCTCACATTGTCCCTCGAGACCTGTTTTCAAGGTCTTCGCATATCAGAATGGATACCTGAAGCTGTGTAGTAAGGAGGCCAGTTTGGTGCTCCATCTGGTTCGTCCACTGCTCCAGCTCCTGTACCTTATATTCAAGTTCCAGAATCTGCATCCCCACCAAATCCACGTCTTGCTGAATTGTCAGTAGGAGGCTGGTAATGTCAGATCTTAATGACTCTAGGGAGGAGATCATGTCAGCCTTGAGCTCCTCGTGAAGCTCACATTTAAAGTCCCTTAAAGAGGTAAGAAGGTCCTTCTTCATGAGCGCCTGTGTGTGGCTCTGCGTGAGTATCTCATACTTCCGCTGGGGCGAAGTAGCTGGAGACCCTGTTGTTCTGAGCTTTTTTTGTCATCATAAAGACTGAGGGTGCAAAATGCTGTGTCAACTGAAAAGCGTTATTGTCTGCCGCTGCTGCGATCAAGAGGTCAGGGGGGTTATAACCCTTCCTGCAGGGAGTATAATGCTTCATGTTGTTAACAGAAAGCCCCATACATCAATATAAAATTCCTGGCAGTCTATGTGGTTTCTGCAACTTTGGAGCACACGAAAAGAGGGGAGATCCTACCAGGAATTTGCCACCATGGGGGACACTAGCCTGGCCTTAGAAATATTGTGACCAGCTCATCTAAATACCTCTGATGTCTTCCCTACAACTCCTTCCCCTGAGTGGGTAGAGGTGCTCCACATAGCTCCTCTTGCTGTCAAATAGTGGACAGCCCTCTGTGTCCTCCACTGTGTCAAGATGTTCGTTTGCAGGTTCCTCCACAGCAAACACAAGATGGCAAGGGGGGAGCTCGTTTCCCTTCTCCTCCTATCTTGGCAAGCTTAAGCACTTACTGTAGTTTGGGGATGCGCCGCTATTCAAGACTTCTCATTCCCCAGGCCTCCCACTAGTTCCTCTACAGTATCGTCCTTACCAGGTCTGGAAGTCCAGCCGAAGCTGCTTCCTAAAGGCACCAGAGTTCCACACTCCCCTGGTCCCAATTCGCCCTTTGCTTGAAGAATCACTCGTCACGGCGAACCAAATCCACCAGGCGAAGTCCCTATAGCTGCGGGGTGCACCTCCTCTCCCATGACCGGAGGTTAGTACATGTCTATGAACCAGGCATCCCGGATCACCGCTTTGCCAACACCTCCTCAGGGCTCCAGGCAGCCCCTCCTTCCTTGGCCTCTCAAGCTCTTGCTCAACGCAGAGGGCCTGGCCTGCACCCGGCCTACTCGCCGTTTCCACTCGGGCGCGTCAAATCCTCTGGCACCCACAGGCCCAGTGGGCTCCCACACAGCTCATTCTGGACTCGAAGGTCTTATTGCAAAGAGTGCTGCGGGATGGCCTCAGTGAACTCACTGAATGACATCTTTATCTTGATTATTCCCCAACGTTGCCGTGGAGCCCTCGTGGATTACGTCCACTATGCTATCTAGGTTGGCCCTGCTCCCAAAACTTTATTTTTTGATGGCAGATTATCATTGCAGACTCGACTATGACATTTGTAGGGGTGGGAGGAATGTTTCTTCCCACCCATAAAATTGGCAGAATTTTGGTCATTCCGAGTTACTCTTAAATACAGTGTTCTGGTCAAATTCCACCATTTGCTGCTTTGTGGAATTTTTCTCCCACAAGGCTTCAGAAAATGCGAGCGCGAACGAGAAACGGTGTTCCTTAGTGTGGTTTTCTGATGCTGGTGGTTGCAAGCGGTCTGGGTCAGAGGGCAGCGTTTTGAATAGATTTGCTGCTGCTTAACTTTTTCTACTCGAGTGGCAGAAAAATCACCTGGAACGTCTACATGCTCTTGTGCAATGCATGGTGCCGTGAACCTTGATTTTTCAGCGCTGCTCGTCCTACCAGCGCTAAATTTCAGCGTGAGCCCGTTGGCTGAACTCCATGGAATCTTGGGGAGTTTTTAAGGAACTCCACAGAATTTTCCTCAAAGATAGGTAGACCGTTAGGCTTTGGAAGTGATGGAGATGTAAAGGCAGGGCATTCTAGACAATGTGACATTAAGAAGGGAATCGTCCCACTGTCTTTGGCCATTGGAGAAAAAATTAATGACAGTGTTGACAAGTAGTTTTTGGTCTTTATTTCTATGGTACCATTAAGGAAGAAGAGCAGGAATGTTTTGGTTTAGCGTCTAGGGTGCTAGGGTGTTTGTGTACTTAAAAGGTAGGCAGTTGGTTTAAAATGTAATCGTCAATTGTTTAGGGAGTGTTCTAAAGTGAAAAACACTGTCTGAAACCTACTTATGCTGCCAATATAATTTGGGGTGGACTGAGAAGTTAAGGTATAGAAGGCATTAGCTCTGAATATAATGAGATTCATTTTGTAGCTATTAAACTGCTGGCTGTTACCTATACCCCATTCAAAATTTTATATGGCTAAGGTTATTTTTGAAGGCTAGCAATGTGAAGGAATCTAAAGAATTTTGAAATGTAGACAGGTCAGCCATCCTTAATGACACTTCTGTGTAGGGCTGCTAAGAACTTAATGATGGAGGGAATACACCTTTCAGCAAGGCTACCAAGATGCTAATAGAAAATTATATGCTGCACGGTTTGACATGACCCTGCACTGAACAACTCCTAGACACATTGTACCTCTTTTGATAAATACATAATCTATCTTTGGGAGTGCCCTTATCTGAGCACCTCCCCTGCATAAGGAGGTGATTTATGGTTAGATCCATTTCTGAGTGAGCATGTGCTGCCTCATTGGATCTGTCAATGCACTGAGAATGTTGGCAGTGAAGATGGGCTGCTAGTTTATTTTTATTTTATATTTCACATTTATATGGTGTGCACAATAAATCCATTATCTCTAAATATCTCACTGAGTAAATAAACAATATAATCATGAATATATTATCTGCTTAATGCACTTACTCATAAAAATAAATGTTTTGGTAGCTTTTCTGATGCTCCTCAGAGATTGTTTTTCTTTAAATTTTCAATAGAAAGGCATTTTATTTTTTATGACCAATAGCAGAAGATCTCTGGGCATTCTTTCAGAGTGAGCAGGTCTTAGGAGTTTTTCAGAGTTCAGGAAGGAATGATCTTAGAGGTCTTGTTGTCTGCTTCCACCCTGTTATCTACATATTGAAATGGAACCAGTTTGACACAGAGGGTATTGATTGTACAACAGAGTGCTTGAATGGGGAATGGGTCACCCCAACATTGTGCTAAATTGGTTATTGTCCTTTCTATCCAATTGATGCCATCTCAAAAGAAGGTCACCACATTTCCACAGGTTCCAACATGAAGTGTGGAGTGTCACTGGGATCAATATTGGTAATGTTATTATTCAACATCTACCTTGAAACCCTTGTTGAAAAACTAAAAGAACCAGACCCATCATTGTAAGAAATTGGGATATTTGTTGAGTGGGGTAAGAACCCACCTCAATTAGTATTCATAGCTCTTGTCAGGAAGAACCACTAAAGTCACTAAATAATCTTGAACTCAACCGTTTGGTATTTATGTCACCAAGATTGAGGCAATGCGTTAAGTATTTGTGCAATAGTCAAATAGCAATAACATCAAAACACAACACAAGTAAAATTACATACCAATTTAGAAAAATAGAGAATATTTTAATAAATGAAATGACACCAAAATGACATAAATCCAGAAAAGGAACTGGAGAATTTTAGATTTTTTTAATTAAAAATCGCAATAAAAATCATTAAGCACCAACCATGGTCATCTGGTTGCACATGACCAGTATTAAGGTGAATGTTAAGGCCGACTGCAATGTGATACATGCTGGATACAGGGACCAGATTCGTCCCAGTCACAAAGCTACCTTCCCATTTAGAAACCTTTATGGAAGTGGAAAGTCTTGACCGGTGCAAAGCACTAGGCTGTAGCCAACGAGGATCTCATCACCCATGGACCGCTAGAGGCATTGGTTTATGCAAGAAAAGCTATGAGTGGGAAAAGTATAACACTTCATGACCAGGAGGTCCTCAACATTGATTGGATCACGTTCAACATCGGTGCCGGTGAATCTTGCTATGTTCAGATTTAGAAACTTTTCTGGAGCTCGGAGTTCCACAGTGGGGCAAGGCTACAGGCTGTAGCCAAACAGGGCTTGACATCGACAGATTCTGGCATCAGAAGGATCTGCTGAACAGGATTTGCAGCTGTGGAGACGAACGCAGTGGTAGATTCAGCGAAATCAGGCCCAGCAGCAATGCACCTTCATCAGATTGGCTTGGCAAGTTGGGCAAACTTGCATGCTGGTTCTCAGAGCAAATCCCTGGCAAAAATATCTACATCTTAGGTTTTAGGGTTAGGCATCAGTCAAGGGTCCAGGACCTAGGGCACAGCACTTGGGTGTCATGACTCACTCCAGCAAAGGCCAGCATCAGGGTCCAGGCCATGTCCAGTTGGAACTGGTCAGCTAGGAATGCAGAAAAAAGAGCTCTTGGAGCTTGTTGTGCCCCTGTTGCTCAAACAAGAGGTCAGCCTTATGACCCTTTGAGTCAAGTTTGGGCCGTAGGTACAAAGAAACCAGGTCCAGTATTCTCAGATCTTCAGACTGAAGGGCAGTCCTGCTCTGAGTCTTCCTCAGGTCCAGAAGTGGTCTAGGGAGGGTAATAGGTATCCCACACTTTGCCCAGTGCCAGACTGTGGGTGAGGGGAACTCCTGCCCACTTCTTAACCTATGTGATAAAAGTTCCCAGGAGTGGCCATACTACTTTTTCAGCACTTCCTATGTGTTTTACTGTAAACAATCCCTCAGTGCCCCTCTCTCCATAAATCCAATAAGAACTTTCCTTCCCCTGGTCAGAGCTCCCTGTGCCTACTAAGAGATTTGGCTATAGAAATTGGCAACCCCTCCCCTGAAATCACTTCAAACAAGTTCTTGGGCAGCCCCCCTCACACAGGGATTAATGCGAGCCTGACTAGATGAACAATAGAAGGGGCAGGTCCGGATATGAGCTACATGTGTCTGTAACAGGGTAAGCCTCCTTTGAAGTTAATCAAGTGCCACGGCACAGTGCGTAGGCCATCCTGTAAAGAGAAGGACAACACCTCCCCACACACAAGGCTCTTTTTCCCTGTACTGGGCGTAATTCACACTACAGGGCAGCCATCAGCTGCCAGGTGACCGTTGGAATACTTACAGAAAGGACTTAAAGGCTTGAGGCACGGAGAAGGTAATTATCTAAAATACCTTTTGTTTAACAGTTACATAAAATTTGATTTTACCATTAAATTGGCTTTTGTCTAACTATTAAAAGGAGTCCTTGAAATATTTCTCTAGATGTGACCATCCCAAAATTAGCATTTTTATGTAGTATAAGGTAATCCAGTTTTTTCCTATAGAGGAAACATGTCTTGCTGCTGTGAAACCACCTTTTAGACTTTTTCATTGTAAATACACGTGTAGCATGAAACGTTTACATGTCCTATTTCTAAATACATGTCCTATTTCTAAATACAATACAAGGGTTTAGTTTGACAGGTTGAATTAGCAGCAAACTGTACTGCCAGGCTACAATGGTAGGCCTGGGAGTTGGGTTTGCTGTGTTACTGCAGTGGGTGGCAGGATGGGTGCCACAGCCCACTCGTGACATTGAACTTACAGGCCCTGGGTACAGTTTGTGACATATACATAGGACTTATACATACATTATTAAATGCAACAATAAATGTATACCAATTTCATCATCATAAGCACTTTACCTCTGGTTCTAGAGCCAACAATGGCAATCAAGGCAAAAATCTGGAGGAATACTATGCAAAGAATGGTCAATAACAGCAATCATATAGCTGTACAGTGACATTACACAGCTTTACTTAAAGGCTTAAGGCCAGATGTGCGAAGGCTTTTTGTGGTCGCCAACAGCCCAATTCGCAGAATCGGGCCATATGCGGTCAAAAAATGCCTTTGCTAAGTACAAACCACAAATTGTGGTTTGATAAAATGTTACCAAATCACAATTTGGGTTTGCAACACAATATCAACTCGGTATTTGAAAGGGTGTCTTTAGGCCTTCAAGAATTATGATTTTATTTTTAAGAGAAGGCAGTGGTCCCATGGAGCACTGCCTACTCTTAGAATTGTTACTTTAACTTCTCTTTTTTTTAATGCATTCCATTTTCCTTTAGTGAAAACAGATTGTGTTTAAAAAAAAAATTGCTTTATTTATAAGCAATCACAGACATGGTGGTCTAGTGACCGCAGAAGGCCACCGCCGGTAATAACTGGGATTCCAAATGGGTCACAAATTTTGACCTACCTCAATAATATTTGTGTGGTATGTTGATTTGTGACCCACCTGGAATGTATGCTTTGTGAACTGACCTGAGAGGTCGGTTCTCAAAACTACACTGGTCGCAGAAATACTGGTCGCTAATCGGGATCAGTATTTTGCGACCAGTGCTACATACATCTGTGTCTTAGTCCCTGATTTTGAGTGGCCCAATACAATCCCTCTAATTTCCCCACCTCTCAGTTACCAGTAGCAGCAGTGGCGTGCCACAAAATGATAGGAACCCCTGCAGAATGCGACGAGGGACCCCGCGTTTCCCAGATCACACAGACATTCATTGGTCTTGGACTCAATGGGAGCCCACTGACCTGTTGCCCCCACACATGCTGCAGGGGCCTGCTCTGGAAAGCAGGGTGGCTTTCCTGAGCATTTAAATATTTCTTATTCCATGCCATTGCATGAATTCTGCTCCCTTCAAAACAAGAAACCCTGGAGGCTTCCCTGCACTGCAGGGGCTGTGGGGGCATCTGTACACCCCTGGGTACCAGGGGCCCAGCAATTCTGGAGAGGGGGAAAACCCAAGTGTGTCTAATTTGAGGAATACCATGCAGGAATCAGTGTTTCTGCACTGATTCCTCAATGTTTCCCTTTGTATTACTCACAGAGATTCATCTGCTGGAAAGGGCCAAAATCTCTGTCTGAAAAAAAAACTTGTAATTCCCCTGGGCTGTAAACTTAAGTTACTTTCATAATAAAGGCCTTTGAGCTTAATTGACGTCATCAATTAAAAGTCTTGGCTCAAGAAAATCAAATCAAACAATGGATGATAAATAACTTCCTCCTTCTAACCCTCCAAAACACTTCATACTCTTAAACCCAAGACATAAAAACAACCTGGACACTTTTTTGAATGAACTCAACTTCAATGATTTTTAACCTTATGACTCCCACTTGGAGAAATCCCTTGTTTTTACCATTGACAAAACTCACCTAGGTGAATTCAATAGTAAACATATGTTTACGATCTATTTTGTCTCTTTCACATCTGCCAGGAATCTGGCAGGTGTAATCAGTTTCACAAGTGTGGAAATCTATTCCTCAGGTTCAAAGAAATCCACTCTGGTAAATACCACTCAAGGGGTGAGCAGAGAGCATTGCAAGGAGTGCTTTGCATTGAAAAATTGGTAAACCCACAAACATGGGCATTTATGGGTTTTCCAAAATGTGATGCAACACTTTCCCTAGAAATGGTCAGAGGTTTATTCCTCTACAAAGGTGGGAAAAGAAATAGATCACCCCACATTTGGAGCAGTTGTAGGAAAAAATTCCTCTGGCGGAAAAATGTTTTCCCAGGTTAGGAAAAAGTGTTGTTTGCGCTGCAGCTCCATTACCCTTCTGTGGGATCTGTTATAGAGCAGTGTGCACAGTGGAAATAAGATCCCATGGGAAGAGGTACCAGACATTTCCAATAGTATGTCTGGAAATGTGCACCTGGTGAAGCTTTCCAGACATCTTATTGGGAATATTGGTGAATACCAAATGTGGTAATTCCGCATCCGCATTTAGATTTAAATCTATGGGTTGAATTCTACTACTTTTTTCATGAATCAGGTTTTAGTATAACACATTAATAAATTGGACCAATCCCTAAGTTTGTTCATTGATGCCCTGACTAACTTTATAAATATCTTCTGAAGACGGGCTAATTGAGAGATGCTTCCCAGGTTTGCATCATCTCTCTTCTGGTCTTCCTTTTCCCTTGGCAAGATAATCATCCATGCCACAACATGTATGCTTACCTTCAAGAGAATATTTGATCATGGGTCACTAGTAATGGAGGAACTTTACTTGTTACCCATCCAAGACAAAATTCAATTTAAAACATGCTGCTTGATCTTCACTTGTGTCCATCCTTCCCCCTTGGCACCTTTACTTACAATCTCTGGCAGACAGTTGGCTGTGAGGTAAAGAGGCTCATTTTACAAATCACTTTTCTGAAAAACTCCCTGGCCCTAAATCTATCATTTTATGGGTCCACCTCCTACTACTGGAGCTTCCTACCTGCCTGACTCAGGACTCAATCTGATATCCTTGTATAAAGGAAATTGTTTAAAATGTACCTCTTTGTCTTTTCCTAACCTGATCTGTGAATGCTCACCACTCTCATTCTATTATGCTTACTTTTACTGCTATCCTCAGTTCATGGATTGTATGGTTAATTTTAATGATCCCTCATTACCTGTTCTGTGTTTCAACTGGCTACTTATGAAGTGTCATTATGTCTCCCAGAGTACAGCAGCGCTATTGAGAATTGAAAATAAAAAGATTAAATATCATTATTCTTGTGAGGGAAGACCTAAGCGGCTTTTAGGCTGCAGTGGACCCTGGATAGACAGGAAAGAGGGAGTACATAGTTGATTAGACAAGTGTAGCTGATGGATTGGGAACAGTATGAAAAGACAATTTATGTCACCTAGGTGTAAACGGGTCAAGGTTGATTTTTTCAGGCCTTAAAGAGTTATGCCTATGCTCTATTACTGATTGATAGGCCAGGCCCTGTGCTTGCCTGAAATGTCTGTTCGAAAGCCAAGCACAGTTGGTTCAGTGGCACAGGAGTCAGTACAAAACAGTCTCCTATTGCCCACTACACATGCCTGAAGGCCATACACTGCTTGTTCAATGGCATATAGGATAGTGTCAGGCTTGCCAAGAGTCCAAGTTCTTTTTCCTACAGTGTGCTGTGTGCTGGTGAAGTTTATAGACAATTGTTTCAGTGACAAAAAGGCCTGCACCCAGAGACAGCAGTGAATGACCAAAGACATATATACCCATTATGGGACACAGTGGGAGTTTAGTGCACATGAAATTCGGTATGTGGCCTATACCTAACCCTGCATTGGAGGGCCAAAGTCAGTGTGCAGCGTGGCTGGGAAACACAGAAGATTGAGCAAAGGCCCTGGTCATTGGCCAGGTCTTGCACCCAAAACTTAGAAGATGTGCAGATGGGTTTGGGTGCATGAGAGTTTGAACGTAGAGCCTGGCCATAGGTCAGGACCTATGATCAACGCCACACTGCATGGCTGAAGGCCATGCACAGGAAGAGTTGTGTTCGTGGAAGGTTTGGTGTAGATTCTGATAAAGACCCTTTGGGCAACCCCTTTGTGAATAGTCCATGGCCATGCACTATGTACATACAGCATGAAGGAGTTTGGGTTCATTACTTGGCCATAGGCTAGGTCTTGTGGCCAAACCCTTCTGAACATGGTCGAAAGAAGTGTACACCAGGAAAGGACACAACAAAGGGATATGAAGTACATCATCAAAAACTTTGTAAAGATACGTTTTGGTTTCTTTTACTCTTAAGACTGTTGCTTGAGTTAAAATTCCTTTAAAAAACAGAAGTTAAGAGGCGTTTGGCGAAACAGGAACAGTTTGTTTAATTAAACATTACGGCCGGTAGAACAGTTACAGACACAAGGTCTGAGGACTGTCTCAGTTTACAATCAGCATGTGTCTTACTTTTATATACATATGGTGAGTTTCCAGCATAGCATATATGGTGAGGAATGTTGATTGCTGCCTTTGGAGTCATAAATCAATTGTCTAAATGGTTAGCACAGGTGGCTAACGACCTCGCGCAGACACAATGTGGCCAGTGGTTAATGTGTTCAGATGTCCAGCATGAGAAGCGCATGATAACTGTGTGTGCTAGGTCCTGATTGGATATGTGTTCCTAACTCATGTGGCATCTGACGTTTATGGTGTTTTAGTAGCATGCATACCTCCTCCGGCCATGTGTGCTTTTTTGGGGCTATCTCCCTTGGCCATTGTAATGTCGCTGCGCCTCTCCGTGGGATTGATCAAGAGTTTCCTGCCCAAGCATTTGCCTGCCATCTATGCACCCTCCTTCCTGTGACCTATCAATCAGCAATCTAGCCTAGGTCTCAGGGCCTGCTTGACTACATATTTGCAAGTCAAGGTTGATGTAGAGTTCGCAACAGGTGATTCTGTTAATAAGGACAAGATTTAATTTTCATCAATGAATGCATCGATTTCCATATTAACATTCCCCCCTCTAGTTGATTCTTCAACTACACTACCTATCTCATGTATTTTGACAGTTACTTTATTTGGGGCCTGTTGTTCCTTACAACAACTACCTTCCTAATTACCTGCACTATTCACAGTTCGAGGCAGGTGATCTCCAATTGTATAACCCCACATACCAATAGGAACACAATGGGATGTATGACGGAACTACACATGCCGTTATCCCGCATGCCTATGCAATGTGGACTAAACCACGAATAGGTCTGAGCCACACATGTCTTTACCGCGCATACCACTACCAGACATGCCCGTAGAGCTATATGAAAACTACCTTTACCAATCATACTTTTACCACACATACCTTCACCAATGCATACCATTACAATGCAAGTGTTGGGTTTGCTCCGCTCCCGATCGCATATGTGCGAGAGGCGGAGCAAGCCAGGAACAAAAGGGGCAGAGGAGGACAGAAGAACGCTTCATGTTCTAGATGATGCGTATCTGTCTCCCGTCCTGCTTTCTAACCTTACCTGGTTTCCCTTTCTGGGTACTCCGATGTCCTTCTTGTCGTGCGCACTGAAATCCGGCAACCGACACAACGGGGGGCTTCACTTCCTGCATGTTGACACGGCGGTTCATCCGATGCTGCGGGGGCTTCACTTCCTGTTTTTTGACACAGTGGTTTTTACGACACCGGGGCGGCCTTAACTTCCTGCATTTTGACACAGTGGTTCGTCTGACACCGTGTGGGCCTTCACTTCCTGCATTTTGATATTGTGATTCTTCCAAAGGTGCGGGGGCTTTCTGAGTCTTTCCTACATATTCTGGTATTGTTGTCCTGAGACCTGTAAACTACAAAGAAATGTATTACAAAGAATTCACGGTCTTTTTATGTGGTAAACATTTATTATTACTTGCATAAGTCATATAGGATACTTATCTGAGTTAGTCTCCAAGGGGTATGGAAATTCTGTTCCCTTGTGGACGTTACTTGATGGCTATAAGTGACAAGAAGAATATATTTAGTCTCCTGAGATTAAAGGGGTAAAATATTATTCCTAGTCATTAGCCCTGCACATTTTTGTGTATATTTTTGTATTATTTTATAATCCTTTCTGGGAGAATATGTTTTTTAGTTTTCTCCTGGTTTTAAGGAATATGAATAAGTTGGGACCTACATGGATTTCACGCTGAATCTCTTTTCGGTTAGTATAAGGTATACTTATTTTGATTGCTATATCTTGTTGTTCTAAACAGTAGTTCATGATTTCATATTTTCCCATATAGATATATGCCATTGTCTCTGTCCATTATTATTGATATACCTAAATGGAAGAGGGAATTCTACTGGTAGTTATTCCATTACATCATTAGTTGGGCCACAGTGTTGTTTTTCCCTCTCATAAGCGTATATTAATACACATAAACTTATCTCCACTACAGGAACCACATAAGGACTATCCAAAAAGAATATCCGTACCGGATGCATGTTGATGCATTATTTTCCCTCCTCCATTTCCTTGTTTTGTTTCCCTTCCTCCCCTAGCTCTGTCATGTTAGCATTGACACTGTTGGGCTGACGGTGGTGGGTGTGGGAAGTTGGGACCTATCCCCACATCTTGCATCTCGCTCATGTGGAAACAACAGGTGAGAATTACAGCAAGTTTATTAAACTTGTTTAAAAAGGTTCCTGCACTGCTAAATATATTTTTAGAGAGAGAAATATTTTTAGACATTTTCTAAAATGTAGCAAAAGTGGCATAAACGCAGGTATTTTACTTTTTAAAACATTTTACCAAAAATATTTTCCAAAACAAAATAAACTCAAGCTACACATAACTTAGAAGAATATATCAGAAATTATCCCTTTACAACTGTAGTCCTTCCTTTGTTTCCCTGCTTGTAAAACCACCTGAGCAAAACTAAAATGGCTGTTGTAGTAAGTGTCGACTTTAAGAACGTTTTCGTCAAGCATTTCAAATAAATACACTGCGTCAGAATATTAAACTCGTTAAGATGTACATTCCAATGCATATTTTTGTTCGAAATGTGGTTGTCCCTGCAAGAAAAGCATAATACGAGCCATCCACCATTTTGTGAGCAGTGGTACACTGACACTGCTCGTGATTACACATCTCTTCGACTCTCTCAATCAAGTTACAGTTTGATGTGGATACATTGCCATCTAGCAGGCAATGTAAGTATAGCGTTTAAACAAACAACATACCTAGTACAAGCATATTATTCAGAATAATTAATATTCATTCTTTTTCCATTATTTCTCAGATTTTTACATCCCCTACAATTTTGTTTTTACCCACAACAGTAATAAATTACCATAATGTGAGTAACCATTAATTAAATTTTTCATGAAACTAATAAGAATAATTTCTAAATTAAATCTTAAAATAATTAAAAAAAATAACTGTTCTAACACCATCAGGGTCAACCTTCAAGCAAGCTGCTAGACATAGAATAGGGGAAGTATACTATTTACCCTCCGCTGTGGGCATCTCCCTGGGCAGGCGCTAGAGACTAACTGTGACAAATGTAATATTCAAACTCCATTAGGGGTATCCCTTTGGGAAGGGACTGGTCAGTAATTGAGGACAAATTTAGTAATGAAACTCCACTAGCAGTATTCCTTTGGCCAGGTGCTGGACACTAAGGGGCCGATTCTGATGCGGGTTGGAAAAGCTTCCCGACCGAATCGGTTGGGAAATGGTGTCCGACCCACTCGGATCGGGAAAGTCCGACCGGCGGAGTAGGATGCATCCGGATGCTTCCAGATACGATTTGGTTGAACTCCCATTGACTTCAATGGGAACATTTGTTCCTAACCGCATCAGAATTGGGCCCTCGGTCGGGAAGACACGTTCCCGATCCGATTTGGAAGGAGCAAATGCCGTTAGGAGGCCTTCCTAACCGCATCAGAATCAGGCCCTCGGTCGGGAAGCTTTTCCAACCCGCATCAGAATCGGGCCCTGATTTGTGACAAAAAATAATAATGTAACTCTGCTTGAGGCATCCTACAGGGCAGGTGCTGGAGAGTAACCGGGGCACAATTACTATTCTAACTCTGCTGGAGGCTTCCCTCTGGGCAGGTGCTGGGCAGTGACTTGCGGCAAAATTACTAATCTAACTCCACTGGGGCAACCCTCAGGGCAGGTGCTGGACACTGACTGGGATCAACATTACTATTCTAACTCTGCTGGGGGCATCCCTCAGGGATGTGCTGGACAGTGACTGGGGAGCAAAATTACTAATCTAACTGCGCTGGGCAACCCTCAAGGCAGGTGGTGGACACTGACTGGGAGAAAAAATACTGCTCTAACTCTTCAGAGGGTGTCCCTCACGGCAGGTGCTGGACAGTGACTGGAGGCAAAACTACTACTCTAACTCTGGTGGGAGCGTCCCTCAGGGCAGGTGCTGGACAGAGACTGGGGGAAAAATAACTATTCTAATTCCCTTGGGGGCATCCCTCAGGGCAGGTGCTGACAGTGACTGGGGCAAAATTACTATTCAAAGTCCAGTGTTGACATCCCTCAGGGTAAGTGCTGGACAGTGACGGGGGCAGATTTACTGTTCAAACTCTGGTGGGGGTGTCCCTCAGGGCAGGTGCTGAGAAGTGACTGGGGGCAAAATTAGTATTCTTACTCCACTGGGGACATCCCTCAGGGCAGGTAATTGACAGAGACTGGGGGCAAAAATAATATTCTAACTTTGTTGGGGGCGTCCTTGAGGGCAGGTGCTGGACAGTGACTGGTGGCAAATTTTCTTTTATCTGACCATTTGGGGTTCAACTGTGAATGAAATTGTCATGTTAAAAACAGAAACATGTTTTTTCATTTCTTACAGTGCCAGTCATAAACCACAAGTACAGTGGAGACTCACAACATATTCACCTTACAAACCCAGACCACAATGAGGCATCACACATTTAGAAGTAAATAGAAAGATACAAAGAAGTCGTCAAAATAGGACTACATTACATTAGTAAAGATTATGAAGCTAATAACTTGTTCTATCTTTTTGTCTCCATAACTAGAAAATCAGCAACATTGGATGGCGAAATTGGAAAAGCCCAAACCTGATTCAAAATCAAATAACACTATATATACTTCACTTCAGGTAAACAAATCTCACCTGTCCATTTTTCCTTCTCAAACAAGCGCCTTTTTTTTCTAGGTTGTAATGTGCAAATAAGCTATGCAATTTAACAATTTCGACAGAGTTTCTGAAAAGTTATTTTTCTTTGCTAGCCAAAATTAACCAAACAATCTGTATTTTTTCCAAACAGGCATACAAACAGTGTACATACCATTATAAACATTGGTAAAAACACAGACGCATATACCTTTTTTCGCTCTCCTTTTGCCAACAAAAGAATAGGAAATGGCTGCAGTAAGACAAGCGATTAGATTAGTAAAATCAAGAAGGGGCAACCAACTGCTCAAATATAGTGGCTACCTTTATTGTAAGGATAGATTGACTGAGCCCAGGAGTCTTTGGAGGTGTGTGCAATACTTCAAACATTTTGCATCCACCTCCAGTGAACCCTATAGCACAGCCTTGAGGGAGGTCTCACAAAACATTCCCATCCATGTTGCTAGTAGTATGCCTGCAATACCCAACATTAGAAGCTGATCCAGAGACAAAAACAGGCAAGTAATCCCCAACGTGTGACCCCCTATAGACCTTTTCTGATATTACCATTCCCCAAGAACTTACAATTACTTCCACTAATAAAACTTTCCTACTGCATGATGATGAAAACCCTCAAAAAAGAATTCTAATTTTTTCAACAACCCATAACCTGCTAACTCTTGAGAATAATGATATCTTATTGATGGATGGTACTTTGAAATCTACACCCCATCCATTTGCCCAAATACAAAACTATCCACACTAAAATGAATATTACATCCATACCATTGGTATACAGTTTACTCCCAGATAAACAATCCTCAACATATTCGAAATTTTTGTCAGTGATAAAATCCAAAAACTTAAATAAAAGCCCTAGAAAAGTGATTATTGACTTCAAAATATAAATGATTAATACCATTATTAAAGTATATCCCATCACCCAAATTCAAGGATGTTTTTTCCACTTTTCTCAGGCATTTTGGCAAAAAATCCCCAAAACATCCTTAGTTGAGGATTATATGTCTGACAGTAAATTGCAATTCAAATTACGTAAACTTCCTGCCTTATGCTTCATACCACCTGAATGTGTAGATTAGTTCTACACATCAATTACTGAATCAGATAATTTTACACAAAATGACAACAAATTGGCACCCTTACTAAATTATTTTGAAGACACCTGTATTGGCCATCTAAGCAGGTAGGTTCGCAGGAGGAAGCCAAGGCTCCCGAATGACAGGTGGAACTGCTACACAACCTGTTTAGAGGTTGGTGTGAAGACTAACAATGCCATTGAGGGATAGCACAACTCCTTCTTCAAATATATTGGCAAACATCATCCAAACTTCTATCATTTTCTGGAAATTTTGAAGGGGGAGCAAAGTTTTCAGGAAATGAGCATTCCACAATATTTTACAGGAAGTCTGAATCCCCAGGTATCTAAAAGGAGTAAATAAATGTCAGAAAGACTATTGGCAAAAATCAAAGACTTTTCTTTGATGTTTGCATCAGATTACCTGGAAGACCTTGACTTTATCTTGCACTACTAAAATCATCTGACACTCTGTCCCATTACAAAACTCTAATTTTAAATGCGATTTTTTTAAACATTCTTTTTGTTCAAAAATTTTAATAAACAAATCTTCCTACATGATGATGTCTTCTTTTTGCAACTCGTGAGAATATTTTAAGGCCACCTGTCACCAAGAGTTTTTCGTGTCCCAAACATCCAAATGTGAGTTGCACATCCAAATGCAAAACCTCCACTGCGAAAATGATTCCGTTACCTGACAAAGAAAACCATGCACTTTTTCCAGAAAGGTTCTTCCAGAAATCCATTTCCAAAGTCTTTTCAAAAGCAAAACTATTTCCAATTCACATGTGGTAATCCATTTAAAAATTACAAAATCCTTTTCCAAAAAGGAATTATGGTTGCCGATCAAAGTGTTCCATAGTAAGCAAAATTCTAAACAGATTTCCTTTCCCTAAAAAGCGAAATCCCCACTTTACGAAGAATTCCCAAACATCCTCTTTTGACATGCTCCAGCCTGGTTTCATCAAGTATGTGATGTTTAAGCCAAATTACAAAATTGGGCGTAAAAAAATGTAAACGTTGTTTTTCTTGTCAAAAATGTTTTAAAAAGTACTCAACAATGTGTTTATTGACTTTTTTTAACGTTTATTGTAAAAAAAAACATCGCAATGCTGCCATACTACTGCAACCTGTATGAGAATGAAATTGTGTGTTAAATATTCAAACAGTACATCATTGAACAATCCTACTATTAAATACCTCCCGCCTTCTATCCTTACAAATAATGTAGTCACATCCATACATCTAAAACGTAAATAAAGTCAGTCTTACCTGACTGCAGCTCTCCTTTTCTTCTGATCTCCAATGTGATGCTCCACCAGTTGACTTACAACTGCGTATGTCGTAGCTGGATGTAGAAACTAAAAAAGGACAATTTCGCCCATTGAAATCAATGGGACATCGTTATTTCTTATGTTGTTTAATTTTATTATTATTTTACAAAAATTTAAAATATTCAATAAAAATGTAATTTATTTTTAATGTTTAATAAACTTTTTCCACTAAAAAATGTTGTGTTTATTTTTTAATTGCTATGTTATGTGTTGAAATAATTTTGATTGATATTATTTCTGTGTTTTAAATATTTTTGCAATGTTTATAAAAATAAAAATAAAACACTTCAACCTTATTAACATTTTATTTTAATAAATGTGAAGTATTTTATTTTGTTTGGAATTGATACTCGGGTATTACAATTAATACCTGAGTATTAATACACTCTTCAACTCTATACCCCTATATCCCTCACAACATGTCCCTAAAATCAAGTGTCTTTGATATTTATACACATGCAAAATAATTTTTTTAATATTAGAAAAATACTAGAAATTAATACTCAATTGTCTGTTTTTGAGACTTAAGTATTAATACACTTCCCCACCGTACACCCCTATATCCCTTGCATCCCATACCTAGAATACAGTCTATTTTATTTAAAACTACAAAGGGGTCCTTTTATTCAATTAAAAATGGTGTTTTAAATTAACACTCTATTTTTAGAAATTAATTCCTGAGTTTTAATACTCTTTCCCAATCCTTTACCCCTATATCCTTTACAACCCAACCCTAAATACATGTCCCTTGTTTTAGTAAAATTATAAAAAATGACTTATTAATTAAATAATTGTGTTATTAATTAATATTGGGGTATAGAAAATAATACCTGAGTATTAATGCTTGTCCCCACCCTATACCCCTATATCCCTTACATTTTTTCAAACACATAATATTTAATATAAAATAAAATCAAATAATATTCTGCCATATATATATATATATATATATTATCTACTGGCGGTCGCCAGTAGATAGTTATAGTTAGGACCTATTATCCATAGGAAATCCGTAACATTCTATTCCCAATAACTTTGGCGTCGTTTGACGAATCATCGCGAAATTTTCAAAACTAGTGGGGCGCTCCGGTTCGCTCCTGTCTTGAAAGTTACGGGGTAATTCATCAAGCGGGGGCCGAGAAAAAAGAGGGGTCCCAAAACGTGTTTTCTCCATGTTAATTCCCATAGGAAATTTTAGCCACGGCTACAGCCCGAACTGCTGAACGGAATTACACCAAATTTGGCAAAAGGTAGCGCTTGGTTCAGAAAGCGACCTTTTTTTAAATGGTGTAAATCCGTTCAGTAGTTGCGGAGAAATTCAAAAAATAAGAGTGAAAAAATCAATTTCCCAAGGGAAACTTTATGCAAGGCTCCAGCAAAAACTGCTGAACGGAATTACACCAAATTTGGCAAAAAGGTAGTGCTTGGTTCAGAAAATGGTGTAAATCCGTTCAGTAGTTGCTGAGAAAATCCAAAATAAAAGTTTCGATATCTATGGCCGCGGTGGATCCGCGCACCCTCCCGACCACGAGCTGCATGCTAATTGGCTGTCAACACTCCAAACCAGGAAGTGTTGGCAGCCATCTTGTCCCTCGGTAGAACCGAGGGACAAGAAAAGACAAAAACAAGGGCGCAAAACGCAAAAAGGGGGCAGGGTAGAAACACCCTGACCCCCTAGGCCTGCTCAGGGGGTCCTACAAGGACCCCCAGGGCCCAAAATTATTATTATTTTTTTTTTAAATAAGCAAAAAACGCGCTGGGTGCGCGGATCCTGCCGATAAAAAAAAAAAACGAAGCGCGGTCTCCTGCGCTTCGTTGTTAATTGGCCCCCGGGTGGGCCAAGTCCCGGGGGCATGCGGGGGTTAATAAAAATGCTTGGGGGGGCCCTCTAAGGCCCCCCCAAGCCCCGGGGACCGCCACCCCGGGGCTTTTATTTCAAAATGGTGCAGGAGGGCACTCGGCCCTCCCGCAGCCCCGGGGACCGCCACCCCCGGGGCTTCTTTTAATTTAATTTAATAAAGCTGTGTGGGGGGGCTTGAGCCCCCCCACACGCCCCGGGGACCACCACCTCCCGGGGCACTAAAAATGTAAATTTGGGGGTCCGTTACGGACTCCCGAGCCCCGAGGACTACCACCTCCCCGGGGCTTTAAAGACATGGGAGGGGGCCGTGCAGCCCCCCTCCTGGAGCCTGTGGTGGCCCTGGGGACCGCCACCCCCCAGGGCCGGCTCCTGCAGTGTCCCGGGGTGCATACCCCTGGGACACTGTAGTTTGCAATGACAGGGCGGGAGCCTCGCGGCTCCCGTCCTGTCATTGCAAACTTGCTTTGCTTCATTGAAGCGAGAGCAGGGAAACCTGCTCTCGCTTCAATGAAGCAAAGCAGAATTGCTTTTCCATAAGGGGAGCTGCATGTCAGCAGCTCCCCTTATGGAAAAGCAATGCCGGCTCCCGCAGGACGCAGGGAGCCGGCGGAACCGTGCGGGGATTGGGGACCCCCCACGGTCCCCAACGAGTGGCCAGGCCCCAGCAGGGGGGCCACACGGCCCCCATCCCCTACAAATAAATTTTTTTTTTAAACGTAAAGGCTGGCCCCGGGGGATGGGGTCCCCGGGGCCATAAGTGGCCTAAGGAGGGGGCCACGCAGCCCCCCTCCAATATTTTTAAATAAAAAAACAAAGCGGGCATGCCCCAGGGGATGGGGTCCCCGGGGCCAATAGAGGCCTAGGGAAGCGGGCCACGCGGCCCCCTTCCCGTTTTTTTTTATTTAAAAAATCCTCAGGCCCCAGGAGATTGGGTCCCCGGGGCCAAAAGTGGCCGAGGGAAGGGGGGCCACGCAGCCCCCCTCCCATACAAAAAAAAAAAAAGACCGGCATCGTGCCGGAGGCCCCGCCCCCTCCCTGCAGCAGTCTGCAAACGCGCCCCTGGCGCGTTTTAAGAAGGGAAGTATTTCCCTTGAATACTGGGGGTCCTTGGGGCCAAGTAGCCCACCAGGAACCTCCAGTATGCGCCAGGGGCTGCGTTGCAGAGAGGTGTACAGAGGCCACGCCCCTTTTACACCTCTCTGCAACGCAGCTCTGTGGCGCTTTTGGAGGTACTTGGTGGGCTAGTTGGACTCCAGGGACCCTTAGGATTCAAGGGGACTTAATCCCCCAACTTAAAACACGCCACGGGCGCGTTTGCACAGTGGTGAAGGGAGGGTGCGGGGCTTCAGGTGACATGTGTGCAAACAGGCCCCGTGGCATGTTTTAAGTTCAGGAATTAATTCCTCTTCAATCCTGAGGGTCTCTGGGGCCAACTAGCCCACCAGGTACCTCCAGTAAGCGCCACGGAGCTGCGTTGCAGAGTGTTGTAAAAGGGGCGTGGCCTCTGAACACCTCTCTGCAACGCAGCTCTCTGGCGCATACTGGAGGTACCTGGTGGGCTAGTTGGCCCCTAGGGACCCTCGGGAATGAGGAGGAATTAATTCTCCAACTTAAAATGCGCCACAGGGCGTGTTTGCAGACATGTCACCTCAGGCCCCACCCCCTTCCTTCACCATTGTGCAAATATTCCTCTAAAATCAGCCGAACTACGAATTCCGATTTACTCACCTGTTATCAGGAGAGACCTCAGTGCTGCATCTTTGAGCCCAGTACTGATCCTGAAAAGTAATTCTAACCGTACTTACCAGTAACTTGAATTTCCTTCCATAGGCTAACATTGACTGGTTTCACTTGGAAATTCTTCGAAGTGTGGAGTTTTGGAACTTTAAAATATTCATCTAAAATCAGCCGAACTACGAATTCCAATTTACTCACCTGTTATCAGGAGAGACCTCAGTGCTGCATCTTTGAGCCCAGTACTGATCCTAAAACGTAATTATAACCGTACTTACCAGTAACTTGAATTTCCTTCCATAGGCTAACATTGACTGGTTTCAGTTGGAAATTCTTCTAAGTGTGGAGTTTTGGAACTTTATAATATTCCTCTAAAATCAGCCGAACTACGAATTCCGATTTACTCACCTGTTATCAGGAGAGACCTCAGTGCTGCATCTTTGAGCCCAGTACTGATCCTGAAAAGTAATTCTAACCGTACTTACCAGTAACTTGTATTTCCTTCCATTGGAATCCATTGTCTGAAACTTTTCTGCGGAAAACCAAAGTGCTGTTTTTCACAAACTACAAATATTCCTTAAAAATCGCCTGTATGACTTAAACGCATTCTTTCAACTGTTTACAGGAGATGCACCAGTGCTGGATCCAGGATCCACCACTGAGTAAGAAAAAGTAACGATAACACTACTTACTTGCTAAGTGAATTTCCTCCCATAGGATAACATTGGTGATTCTATGTGAAAAAGTTTCTGTCAACTTTTAAAATACAATAATATTCCTTAAAAATCACTACTGTAACCAAAACGCTTTTACTCAACTGTTTACAGGAGATGTCCCAGGACTGAATCTAGGATCCAGTCCTGTGGTTAGAAAAAGTAATCCATAAAGTAACTAATTGCATTTAACTAGGAATTCACATTGAGCTCAATGTTACATTGTGTTTGAAATTGTGTTGCCCATTGCAACAACTGTAACTACTGTACTTAAAACTCTATTGCCTATTTGCAAAGTATTTAAACTAAAGTAATTCATTCTGAGAAAGTATATTTTGTAATGTAATGTATAATGTAATTACAATGTAATTTAAAAAATAAAATATCTAAAAATAAATAGTTTTAAAAAATGTAGTAAATCAGTATCAAAAAAATAAATATAACAATTAATACATTTAAAAATTGTCATTTACAAAACCTTTGAAATTCACTGAAAAAACCATAGGTTTTAGGGGCGTTATAGTTAGAAATTAGCATTTAAAAAACCTTTGAAATTCACTGAAAAAACCATAGGTTTCAGGCACGTTATAGTTAGAAATTAGCATTTAAAAAACCTTTGAAATTCACTGAAAAAACCATAGGTTTCAGACACGTTATAGTTAGAAATTAGCATTAAAAAACCTTTGAAATTCACTGAAAAAACCATAGGTTTTAGGGACAGTTATAGTTAGTTTGACATTTCACTCGTACAAAACCCGTGAAATTCCCCTGTTATAGTTAGTTCAGCTAACTATAACTCGCGCCCCCGCAATGCACTGCTGATGACGTCACATATTACATCACTCATGACATGGTCAGTGACATCACTGATGACATCACTGATGACAACTCAAATGACATCACTGATGACATCACTGATGACATCATCCACGTGATAATCTGATGCACCTCCTCACACCCTAATATAACCTTTGATACACCCACTCTAAATTACAGACTGCCATTCGCAAAACCATAGACACTCCAACACCAATAACTACATACCCACTCACTGATTCTTAGGTCTACACACACACACTTCCACTCACTCACCCGTACAGTCACTCATACTTACGGTCACTCAGTAAAGGACTATCATATGCACTCTTACTCCTATATAGACACTCAAACACCGCCACTCATCCATAGAGGTACTCAAACACCTAGTCAGTCATGCAAATAATTAAACACACTGCCATTTACTCACCTATACAGTTATACACACACCAGCTCACTTACTCATACAAATACTAGCACATTGTTACGCTCTTATACAATCACTGATACAAGCACACACTCATCCATACAGCCACTATCACAATCACTCACTCTCGCTTATAGCTATTTATATACTCCAACACACATATATACTGCCTTTCACATATGTAGTTACTCACACATGTACCACTGGGACATACATTCACTCACTAACACACTCTTACACACACTTACCCACCCATACAGTCTATCACAGATGCACTCTTGAAACCATCCACCCAGTGAATCACCCACTCACACATCTATGCACAGAGTCGCACACACCCCACCCACACAAACACTCAGGCACCCATACAGATACTCAGACAACCAATCAATAACTCATATAGACACTCATGTAGCTATTCACAAACCCATGCAGCCACTTACACAGCAACAGACAGACGGATACAGACATTCACCCAGTTTAGTCACTAACCCATGCATTCAGTAAGATACGTTTAATCACTCACTTATAGAGTCAGTCACGCACCTACTAAATCATCCATCCAGACACTTATACACCCACTCATTCTTCAATACGCCTTTCCCTATATATATTAAAAATATTTAAACTTTACAGAAACACACAGTCACTGGATGATGTCATCAGTGATGTCATTTGAGATGTCATCAGTGATGTCATCAGTGATGTCACTGACCATGTCATGAGTGATGTAATATGTGACGTCATCAGCAGTGCATTGCGGGGGCGCGAGTTATAGTTCGCTGAACTAACTATAATGGGGGAATTTCATGGGTTTTGTACGAGTGAAATGTCCAACTAACTATAACTGTCCCTAAAACCTATGGTTTTTTCAGTGAATATATATATATATATATATATATATATATATATATATATATATTACCTACTGGCGGTCGCCAGTAGGTAGTTATAGTTAGGACCTATTTTCCATAGGAAATTCACAACATTCTATTTCCAATAACTTTGGCGCCGGTTGATGAATCTTCGCGAAATTTTCAAAACTCGTGGGGCGCTCCGGTCCACTCCTATCCTGAAAGTCTCGGGGTGATTCATCAAGTGGGGGCCGAGAAAAAAGGGGCGTCCCAAAACATGTTTTCCCCATGCAATTTTCCATAGGAACCTTAGTCGCAGCTACAGCCCGAACTGCAGAACGGAATTACACCAAATTTGGCAAAAAGGTAGCCCTTAGTTAAGAGTTGTGCCTTTTGGTTAAATGGTGTAAATCCGTTCAGTAGTTCCTGAGAAATTTGAAAAAGAAAACACATATATATCTGGGCAGAGCCTAACCACACATGTCATCGTGAGATCTGATTGGCTGTCAGCACTTCATCCTGGAATTGCTGGCAGCCATCTTGGGACCAATATAAATGATAGTACCCCATTGAAATGCATTGTAGTGAATCGAAGATTTTGAGGGTTACCAAAAGGAGAACTATAAAGGGTGATAACAGACTTTAGTTACATTAGAATTCATTTGTTGATGGTACCATACTAATTTCAGGAATTGTGGTGTGTTCTAAGTTGATTTTACCCTGTGAAAAACCTTCTGCTGGGATATCATGAATCATGTTTGAGAGAAAACTATTTTCACATGCTTGTCCCATACAGTTTTGGAAGGTGCTCCAGAAGCTAAAATGAGAGCATATTTTCTGTAAATTCACATTATCTTTCTCAGTCATGTGAGAATGAAGTCTGACATTCTCAGTAAAACATGAACATCCAACAAGGGCAGAGACTGTCAGTTGATTTCTTTGTGTTCTACTGCAGCTTCCCAGAGTGTTCTAAAGAACAACTAGAGTGCTAACAGCCTTACTTATGACAAAAGTATGGCACACCTGAAGCCATCTTGATTGGAATAAACTGGTAACACTTAAAACATTTAATTTAAAAAGGAACAAAATGATGGGGTTCATCTTGTCATAGAAATTATGGTTAGTGCTGTAGAAAGAAAATTTAGGACATGTTTCAAGTGTGATCTCAAATATCTTCCTGTTATATTTCAACAGGAGCAGCCTGTCAGTTGATGCCTTTGTATTCTACTGCAGCTTCCCAGAGTGTTCTAAAGAACAACTAGAGCGCTAACAGTTTTACTTATGACAAAATTATGGCACACCTGAAGCCATCTTGATTGGAATAAACTGGTAACTCTTAAAACATTTAATTTAAAAAGGAACAAAATGAGGGGGTTCATTTTGTCATAGAAATTATGGTTAGTGCTGTAGAAAGAAAAATTAGGACATGTTTTAAGTGAGATCTCAAATATCTTCCTGTTATATTTCAACAGGAGCAGCCTGTCAGTTGATGCCTTTGTGTTCTACCGCAGCTTCCCAGAGTGTTCTAAAGTACAACTAGAGAGCTAACAGTCTTACTTATGACAAAAGTATGGCACACCTGAAGCCATCTTGATTGGAATAAACTGGTAACACTTAAACATTTAATTTAAAAAGGAACAAAATGAGGGGGTTCATTTTGCCATAGAAATTATGGTTAGTGCTGTAGAAAGAAAAATTAGGACATGTTTTAAGTGAGATCTCAAATATCTTCCTGTTATATTTCAACAGGAGCAGCCTGTCAGTTGATGCCTTTGTGTTCTACTGCAGCTTCCCAGAGTGTTCTAAAGAACAACTAGAGCGCTAACAGTCTTACTTATGACAAACGTATGGCACACCTGAAGCCATCTTGATTGGAATAAACTGGTAACACTTAAAACATTTAATTTAAAAAGGAACAAAATGAGGGGGTTCATTTTGCCATAGGAATTATGGTTAGTGCTGCAGAAAGAAAATTTAGGGCATGTTTTAAGTGAGATCTCAAATCCTCTTCTATTTCATTAGAAAATTCTGACATGCAGACTGAAACAATCACTTTCAATACCAGCAGTAGACTTCCAGTTAACTCCCTGGTGAGCAGTAGCTTTACTACAGTGATCTAATGAACAACTAGAGTGCTAACATTCTGAATTTATGGCAAATGTGTGACACATCTGAATGCCTTCTTGATGGAATCAAAGTAAAAACTGAAAGCATGTCCTACTGAGGAGACTGCAGTAAATGACGAAATTAGGAAACTTCATAACAAATAAGTCACCCAAGATGGCCACCAGAGAAAAAAGAACCCAAATGTAGCACAAATATCACCCAGATGTAGCCCACATATAGCCCAATGACAGAAGTGTGCAAAACACTTTTTATTTTTATTTTTTCTGCAGTTTTATATAGTGCAAACTGGTCAGGTATTGGAGCGTTACATCTTACTTGAACCCCTTATTGCGTATTTTGCACGAAGTACATGAGATTGATCTTGGGAAACATTGAACTTTACGATTCTATTAACCTGAAGTTGCTCTGAACCGGGCTTTGTAACAGCCGTTTTTACCTACTGGTTTTAATTAATTCTCACTGTATTGTATTAGGAAAGAGTATTTACTGTTTTTATGTACACTTTTATGATCTATGTTTCTAAATCAGATCAAATAAAGTTTAATGAATTCTATGGCAGGACGGAGGCGAGGATTATGCATATCTTTCCTCACTTTATTTGCATAGCAGTTCAAAGAAAACGTAACACAACAATCATTAATCAAAAGACTACACAACCCATGAACCATTAGGGGGGTAGTCTCCAAGGCAACTATAGTCCAATCATATCACAGCCCATCGTATATAATATCGTGACGTCCCTTCCGCTTCCTCTTTCTTCACTGCTCGTCAGTTAAGTGCATTCCTTACATTCTTGGCTTAATCTGACGTTGTTGCTGTTTGTATAGCGGTTTCTTGTGCACGTTATTAGCATTATTGCCTTGGTATTGTTTCATATTCCCTGCGCAGCAGGCTCTTGCCCGAGCGAGTTCTCCCCCTCGCAGTTTCTCCTGCTGTGTGCTCTGCGCGCGGTGAAATCCTGTCAGGCACGTCTGGTCCGAGCGAGGCAGCTCCGTCGAGCCCTCCCGCTGGTCTTTACGCGCGTTTGGGAATCCGGTCACTCCTTTAGTGTCCGCTTGATTCCAGACCAACCCTCGCCTAATTTTGACACCGCTACGCGGTGATTTCCCCACACGGCCACGTTAGTGAGCAGCGCCACCTGGTGGTGGTAATTCGTATTGCGCCTCAGTCTATTCTTATAACAGCTTCGGGGAAAGCCCAGCTGTTGGAGCACCGGCGAGGGGGCTGTCTTAAGGATTTTAAGGGCATTTGTTCTGTGCTCACACCCTCTGCTATCATGTCTTCTCCAGAAGACCATTTTTACTCCTCCTACCAGGAAGTGGAGGAGGAATGGCCCCCCAACTTCTCCCTCCAGCAGTGGACCAAGCCCTCTCTCTGGCTATTTCTAGGGCGCTGGTTCCTCTTAGGGATCAGGTTGATAAGCTGGCGAAAAGCATCCCTGGGGTGTTCAGTGACCCAGATCTGGTGGTGGCGGGTCCAAGTAGCTCCCAGATGGGGAATAAAAGGGCCGTTAAGCATAACACAGGGCACTTGGAAGGATTTGATAAACTTACGGAGACCTTCCTCAAGAGTGCGCGAACGCTAAAACATGCACCCTGCCGGGAGGAGGAGGGGCCCGGAGAAAATTGCGACACTGTCACCACTATTGTAGACCCCGACGGCGGGTTTCCCTTAGAGGGAGAGGGTGTATCGGAGGACGATTTCTCTTCCGATGAGGATAAGGACTCGGGGCGTCCCTGGCGTCCAGAGTCCCACTCCTCTCAGTCCCCGGTTGGGGACGGGGTCCACTCGGACATGTTCGAGCCTACCCAAATTTACCATCCTAGGTCGGCGGAGTGGACACCTGACGCCAAAGTGGCAGAGTTTGTGGTGGGGAAAATCCATCAACCCCTTGAAAGGGAGGACAGGAATAGGATGAGGGGAGAATGCCCCAGGCCCTCACTGAAGGGGAAGGTGGCACACATGCCTGAAATTGATGAGAAACTATGTACCTTTTTCTCCAAGTATATGAGGGATCCCAAGAAAGGAATTGATAGGTCTTGGACGTGGTAGGGCCCTTGACCCAAATTATTCAATTGACGGAGCGTTCCAAAGAGTCAGGATCCCCTTTGTCCACGGATATTGTGGCATGTTGGGCGCACTACCCTAAACCCTAAAACACTACCCCCTCCACTACCCAAACACCACTGCACTACCCTAAACCCTAAAAAACTACCCCCAGCACGACACCCTACACTACCCAAACATAACTGCACTACCCTAAAACACTACCATCAATGATGTCATTTGAGATGTCATCAGTGATGTCATGAGTGATGTCACTGACCATGTCATGAGTGATGTAATATGTGACGTCATCAGCAGTGCATTGCGGAGCGCAGCGAGTTATAGTTAGCTGAACTAACTATAACGGGGAATTTCTATGGTTTTGTACGAGTGAAATGTCCAACTAACTATAACGCCCCTGAAACCTATGGTTTTTTCAGTGAATATATATATATATATAATCTACTGGCGGTCGCCAGTAGATAGTTATAGTTAGGACCACGTTTCCATAGGAAAAGCATTTTTTAATGTGCTTATAACTTTGGCGTCGTTTGACGAATCTTTACGAAATTTTCCAAAAAGTTCCTCTTTTCAGGTGAGCTCCCATCATGAAAGTTTGGGGGTGATTCATGAAGGGGGGGCTGAGAAAAAAGGGTGGTCCCAAAACGTGTTTTCTCCATGTAATTTCCATAGGAAACTTTAGACAAGGCTACAGGTCAAACTGCTGGACGGAATTACGCCAAATTTGGCAGGGAGAAAGGTCTTGGTCCAGAAAGCACACTTTTGTTTAAATGGGGTAAGTCTGTTCAGTAGTTTTAGAGAAATATCAAAATTTACAGCTATCGATATTTGAAAATTCTGACATCTGATTGGCTGAGGTGTTACGCGCACGAGCGTGCGGCTCATTGGTTGAGAACTGTTGAAACTAGGAAGTGTTGGCAGCCATTTTGTGACTGAGTTGAAAGACGTAGGGCGAAACAAAAAAGAAAAATTGTATAAGAGGGTATAGTAGGAACACTGTGGTCTTACTTTAAGCAGTCTGTACGGTGCAGAGGCAGGGAGTTTGAATGTTGAGTAGGCCGTGGAAATCACGTCCGCAGAACAACGGTGCACGGTATTGCGGCAAGGTTGCGTAGGCTCTGGAAATCCCATCGGGAAAACAATGCGCCGTATTGCGGCAAGCAGTGTGTAGGGTGCACACACAGGTAGTGTGAATGTGCAGTATTGCGGCAATGTTCAGTAGGCTGTGTAAATCATATCGGGAAAATAACAATGCGCCGTATTGCAGCCTTCCTTTAATATAATGCGCAGTAATGTTTACTTATAATGCGGTGTTCACTTTTATCACGGACAGTGTCACCTTCTTAGACGAAATTGAGTATTATGTGGGAGGGCGTGTTCTGTTCATGTGTCTGGAACAAAATTAACGTTTAATTGGCTGAGGTGTTCCAACAACGAGCTCAATGTTCATTGGCTGCGAACCATTGAAAGTAGAAGTGTTGCAAGCCATTTCCTCCCCGTCCGCGGAGTAGCAGGGACATCTGATTGGCTGACATGTTCCAAGCAGGACATTCCCAAGCTTAATGTTCATTGGCTGCGAACCATTGAAAGTAGAAGTGTTGCCAGCGATTTCCTCCCCGTCCGCGGAGTAGCAGGAACATCTGATTGGCTGACGTGTTCCAAGCAGGACGTTCCCAAGCTTAATGTTCATTGGCTGTAAACCATTGAAAGTAGAAGTGTTGCCAGCCATTTCTCTCCCTCCGCAGAGCATCAGGGACATCTGATTGGGTAACGTGTTCCAAGCAGGACCTTCCCAAGGTTAATGTTTATTGGCTGTAAACCATTGAAAGTAGAAGTGTTGGGAGCGATTCCCTCCCGCTCTGCGGAACACCATGGACATTTTATTGGCTAAAGTGTTCCGAGTACAAGTTTGCTCATTATTGGCTGGGAACGGTTCACTGTTGTGAACCATTTTGTGACGCACTTCAATGGAGTACAGGAAAAGAAAGTAGTAGCGGAGAGGGTAGGAACACTATTAACTCTGTACAGTGGTCACAAGGTGGTGGACAGGGATTGTGAAGGTAAAAATTGTTTTTTATATATTTTAAGGGCCATTTATATAATTGGCGTGGGGTGTACAAATCACGGCGGGAAAATAACAAAGTGTGTTGCGGTCTTCTTTTTATTAAGTTTGCGGGTGGATACTTCCCAGGAGCACTGTTTAGTTATACTGTGGTGTTTACTTTTCTGACGGGGATCTGTGGTTGCGCAGCAAAAATTTCAGTCTAGGTTTGAAATAGTTTTTATTAAGCAATTACAAATATACTTTCTTCGGAAACTGAAGCTGTATATATCAAAGGGGTGACAAATAAAAACGCAATTCATAAAATATCCCTTAAGCGTGGGCACACCCTCCCTTTTTTTTTCTGCTTCTGCTATAGTTTGTAAAAGTGTTGCCCCATATTCTTGATAATATAAGAGGGCATGAGTTACTTTTAGATAAAGTAGAAAAGAAGTGCTACAAGAAACACTCCCGCACTATATCATCTCAGGTCACAAGAACAATAACAGGTAAAAAACAGTTAAAAACAAATCACTTTATATTACATAGAAATGTACGCATTATCATTTTTTATAATTTCTATTCTGTAGAATTCGGGAAAGTTCGGTCGTAGTGCTTAGAGGTCGCTCACTGCTCCGCTAACAAATCAAGTACTCCTTTGAGAATATATAGGATAGTAGTATAATAATATACACTACTGGTAGTATATATTCTATAGGGAGAAGGTGAATAGGAACCGCAACAGACAAAAATAGAAATATCAAAAAACTCCACTGAGGTCAGTATAAATGTAAATATTACAATATACATACTCACACTATATGATCTCAAGGGAGAAATAGACTAAAAACCAGAAGCTGCTGACGTTACATATAAATCTTTAGTCTTCGCGCCGACGGGTCACAAACTCCTCTGAGATCATAATGTGTGGTTATTATAATATACATACTCACACTATATGATCTCAAGGGGGAAATAGACTACAAACTAGAAGCTGCTGACGTTACATATAAATCTTTAGTATTCGCGCCGACGGGTCACCAACACTTCTGAGGTCAAGTACAGTGTCAATATTATAATATACAAAGTCACACAATATGAGCTCAAAGGAGCCAGAAGAGGAACAATGTTTGCTGTATTCTGCCTGTTTCTGAAACAAGCTGCTGACGTTACATATAAATGGCAAAAACAACCAATAACACTTTTTTCTAAATACAAGTGTTTAAATATTGACAAATAGCTACGTATTATAAACATCTAGTATGCCATAATCAAACAACTTACAACTCAGGATTATGTTTTGTGGCCGCAAAAGAAGAATCCGACTGTAGAAAAGCGCACCTGCATCACTGAATGGAGACGCGTAAATAACTCGCAAAAACGAAACTAATCAATCAACGGGTGTCGTTTATATACTTTTTGGTTATTGAGTAGTCTATGGAAGGAAGATGCGGCTCTACCCATTTAGATGTCACGTTTTACAGTTGACACGTGCTCACGTTTTAACTGTTTAACTTGTGCACGTGTTGGGAAAAGTTACAAAATGTGAAGCGGAAAAAGTTTCAATTTCGAACCTAACACGTATAAGGTCCTTAATATGTACATACGTTGGAGAGCTTAAAAACTGTTACCCGGAAAACCGTGTCATTTCCATTCTCATGAGTAAATACATTTATTAATTGCCGTAATTCTAAATAGAAGACATAAAAAAGATCTTTCAGAATAGAAGAAAAAAAAACGTAATAATATTTCTCATCACTATGGTTTTAAATTAAAAAAATGCGAGCATTTGTAAAGCGTACAGCTACCCCTGGAAAGGTGTGCTGGCGCTCCGGGACGTCGGAAAGATTAAGCAAGGTGTTGCCCACAGTGACATAGTGGTGGGTTAACGTGCCGCTGGAGCCGGGAATCGAACTGTGACGCTGTTGTTCGAAGTCAGGTATCATAGCTGCTGCGTCACACTTTTTCCACACTTATATGTTAATTACTGCTAATTAAGTTTTAAACATTGTTAAATTATAACTTATAACAGACTACTGTTACAGTTAGTTTTTCACTAGAAAAAGTATGCACGTCTTTTTAAATTTAGTTAAAAACAATATAGGTTTCAGGGACATTGTAGTTAGAAATTAGCATTTATAAAACCTTTGAAATTCACAGAAAAAGCCATAGGTTTTACAGACGTTATAGTTAGAAATTAGCATTTATAAAACCTTTGAAATTCACTGAAAAAACCATAGGTTTTATAGACGTTATAGTTACAAATTAGCATTTAAAAAACCTTTGAAATTCACTGAAAAACCATAGGTTTCAGGGACGTTATAGTTAGAAATTAGCATTCAAAAACCTTAGAAATTCACTGAAAAAACCATAGGTTTCAGGGACGTTATAGTTAGTTGGACATTTCACTCGTACAAAACCATAGAAATTCCGCCGGTATAGTTAGTTCAGCTAACTATAACTCGCGCCCCCGCTATGGACTGCTTATGACGTCACATATTACATCATTCATGACATGGTCAGTGACATCACTGATGACATCACTGATGACATCTTAAATGACATCACTGATGACATCATCCAGTGACTTTGTGTTTCTTTAAACTTTAAATATGTATTATATATATGCCAAGGTGTATTGACGAATGAGTGGGTGTATAAGTGTCTGGATGGAGGATTTAGTAGGTGCGTGACTGACTGTTTAAGTGAGTGATTACATGTGTCTTACTGAATGCATGGGTTAGTGACTAAACTGTGTGAATGTCTGTATCAGTCTGTCTGTTGTTGTATAAGCTGCTGCATGGGTTGGTCAGTAGCTACATGAGTGTCTATATGGGTTATCGATTGGTTGCCTGAGTATTCGTATGGGTGCCTGAGTGTGTGTGTGGGTGGGTGGGAGGTGTGTGACTCTGTGCATAGATGTTTGAGTGGTTGATTCACTGGGTGTATGGGTTCAAGAGTGCATGTGGAAACAGCTGTATGGGTGGGTGAGTGTGTGTATGGGTGTGTTGGTGAGTGAATGGATGTCTCAGTGATACATGTCCAAGTAACTACATATGTAAAAGGAAGTGTATGTAAGAGTTGGAGTATATAAATGACTATACGTGAGAGTCAGTGATTGTGAGAGTGGCTGTATGGATGAGTGTGTACTTGTATCAGTGATTGTATAAGAGAGTAAGTATGTGTTTGTTTCTGTTTGAATAAGTGATGTGGTGTGTGTATAACTGTATAGGTCAGTAATTGGAAGTGTGATTGATTCTTTGCATGACTGACTAGCTGTGTGAGTAACTCCATGGATGAGTGGTGGTGTGTGAGTGTCTGTATAGGTGTATGAGTGCTTATGATAGTGTTGTATTGATGAGTGACTACATGTATGAGTGACTTTATGGGTGAATGAGTGGATGTGTGTGTAGACCTAGGAATCAGTGAGTGCATAAGTAGTAACTGGTATTGGTGTGTCGATGGTTTCGAAAATGGTAGTCTGTATTTTACAGTGGGTGTATCAAAGGTAATATTAGAGTGTGAGGAGGTGCATCAGATTTTCACGTGGATGATGTCATCAGTGATGTCATCAGTGATGTCACTGACAATGTCATGAATGATGTAATATGTGATGTCATCAGCAGTGCATTGCGGGGGTGCGAGTTATAGTTAGCTGAACTAACTATAACGGCGGAATTTCTATGGTTTTGTACGAGTGAAATGTCCAACTAACCATAACGTCCCTGAAACTTATGGTTTTTTCAGTGAATTTCTAAGGTTTTTTAAATGCTAATTTCTAACTATAACGTCCCTGAAACCTATGATTTTTCAGTGAATTTATATATATATATACCGTATAATACACATCAATACTCAGGAATTAAAATGTTTTCCACCCCAACCTTCTATAACAACTAATAAACTCTCCCAATATACTTACCGCAATACTTACCTATATACTTGCACATATATGCGTGGCAATCACATTCATTGTAAAGACATATTCTTTGTAATGGGATGCGTGGTAATTTCGCATGCGTGGTAAAGACATTGTTGTAAATACATGTCGTGTTAATGACTGCGTGGTAAAGGCTGTTTCCCTCATAATGATAACTGGCAACAGTGATTTACATAAACCGGATATCCATTGTGGGAACCTGGAGAACCAATTGGAAAACCACTCCTGCTCAGGGGCACCTCCCTCTTCACGCATGTTTCTTTGTAGATTGTGCAGTGTTTGAATGGCAAGCATCAGTTTTCCATTGTCAATATCATTTCCTGGGATGAACATGCAGCAAGCCGCTCCGATCTTGACACAGACCTCTTCCTCTACTGCGATCATTAAGTCCAGTACATATTGGTGCTGCATTGCCAAGAGGCCGATTACTCGCATTTCTTCTTTGATAAAATTGAGGCTGAGCTCAGAGCTGTTCATCATTTTGAGCAGCTCCCGTCTGGGTATTTCTAACCAGCAGGCATTAGCATTTGTTTGCAGGGTAAAGAAGGTTATCAACCCCCCTGCACCTAGCTGTGCTTCCCTGAACAGTCTAATTTCTTGTGGAATGTCTTTAAATTCTGCCTAGCCAAAATACTCTGCAGCTCTCCTTTCTTGAGCTTGGGGCAGCAATGTTGTCTTTTTCCTTAACAGGCGCTGGTACAAGTCTGATAGCTCTTCTCCAGGAATAACGAGGGTCGGGTGTGCATAGTGGTCAGAGAACAAACTCCCCTCATCTGGGAACAAACTGAGAGTAAGCATGCTCTCCGCATTGCCAGTAGTAATCCATCAGTGTGGAGGTGCCCCATTGCATATCTGGGAGATATAATATCACTCTGCAGTTAGCATTCATGCCGATCGGAAGCATTCCTTTTCCTCTGAAACTTAAGGAATACAGTGTAAGTTTTCATACAATCTGGGGTTGTCTTTTCCCTTCTTACCAAGTATATCCACCCACCTCGATGCCCCACATTAGGTAGTCATACTTTCATTCAACCCTCCCCCATGCGGCCCATTCTCCTTTTTAACCCCGAGTTGGACGACCCTACATGGAAATTCAATGTCGGGAGACCATTTTTTGTTTAAGAAGACCGCCCTGGTTACACTAAGAGCCACTCATGGTCCACAGATGGATGCTGGAGCAGATATGTTTACGCCCCTAGTTGGGGGTTTTGCTACCTCCAAAAATCTCCTCTCTGGGAAATCTTGGGGCCATATGACATCTTCCCCTATGTGGCCCTTTGTACGAATCCTGTCTAGGTTGGTTTGGATATCAGTGTGTTCACTTAGGATGTATAGTGCTGTTGGGTTCGTGTCATATCTGGTTATGTTTACAACTACCCTGTGTGGTTCTATCTTGTTGAGTTGGATCTTGGCCCTTATTCTACATAGGTAGATGTGTATAAGGCATTGTGCTTTTTTGGGGGCTACTTCTTGGGACAAGTAAAGCCTGTCTGCGCCTACTGCATGTGGGAATAATGAACAGGCATAACATGACCTGGCTGATGCTTGGGAGCTGATTGTGGTCATTTGCTGGTACCATGTGTTATGTAAAAGGGCACTGTGCAGTGCATGTGGGATGCTGGTGATCTGTTCAGTGTAATTGCAGGTAACTTATAAGAGATTACTATGCCATCACTGTAATTCCCTTTTAGTGAACTTCTTTTGACTTTGCAGTTCCTCTGTAGTACTCAAGTGTGGGACTATCCATAGTAGGCAGATCGTATATAACCATGTAAATATGAAAAACTATTGTTGCAATACTGCAGTTCTAGGTATGTGTCTCCTGGGAGTCATCTGCGCTCATCCGGTGGCTGTGTTCCTTCTGACCAGTTCATAAAAGTTTGCTATTTTTAGTTCTAGGGTCATATCGCCATTGAAGGGCTCACCTGCACATTGGAACAGTGCACCCATGCACTTTTCCCCTCCTCTTTGAGGGCAGTGGGTATTAAGCAGACCCCTTGCTGAAGACCCATGTTTTTTCCTCTTTCCATTTGCGCAAGTTCAGTAATGTTCCTTTTTCCTTCAGGTTTTAAGGGTTGATGACAAGTTGGCGCTGGTGCACTTTGTTGTGCTTTCGGGTACCCTATTTTGAAAAAACTTTGTTGACTGTTAATTCAACTTAGGTACATATGCTTCAATCTCAATGATTTTGGAAAACCTGTATTTTACCACAGGGGTGTGATCCCATCAACCTACCAGTCGCGATCTGGTGAGGTATCAGAAGGTGACCCCTGTTGGATGCGTCTTTCAGTGATTAGGGGCGTAAGGGTGATTACTATAAACATTTAGGAATAGACAGATATTATTTGTATAAGCGGTTGAGCCCCCCCCTATCCTACTAGGGTATTTTCAGACATTCTCTGACATTTTGGATCTGGGTGGTCAGATTAGTGTTAGGTATGTTGTGTAGTGGTCCTATGAGTTTCAGGGAGGGATTGGATTGGCTTTAGCTGGGATTCTATAGGGGTCACTAGTGCCTCCAAAAATGCTTGCCCAGTGCGTGCATAAGAGCGCGATTGGTGTGCGGCCCCTTCCAGAGACTATTTTCCTGCTGGGGGCTATCTGTTTTGATATTTCCCCCAGTTGAGCTGGCTTTGAGTTGTGTTTTCAGTCCCTGTATGCTCGCTACATATGCGCAGGAATGTGGGAAGAGGGGGCGTGGTGTCATTTGGTGTTGCTGGTGCTTGCAATTTGCCCCTGTAATGCATTTTTTTATGTTTGTGCATCTCTCTGTTCCCAGCACGTGATGTGCTACATGACCCTTCATTACGGTATCAGAAACCTGGCTTTGGCTGATCTCAACCCCACCTTTTTTTTCAATCTAAAATCTTTTTTTGGGGCTAACTTTGGTGGTTTTTCTTCTAGTTTGGGCATTTCCTTGAGTCGCATAATTAATTGTTTCGCTTGCCTCATGGGGAGAGGGTCAGAGGCTGCTCTGTGGCCCCCTTGATCTCCCTATACTGCTTCCATGGGGTTGGAAGTCAGGGCCGACTGTTTTCCTGGATTGTGCCTGCAAGGTTGGGGCATTGTGAGTGGACTATGCTTGGAATGGAGGTGAGCCTGGAAGGGGTGCACCCAGTGCCCTGCGTCCTATCTGTAGCAGGGGCAGAGACTTGGACGCCTCCATCCCTGGCACCCCCCCTCTCCCTCGGATCACATACCACTTTCTATCATCATTTCTGGTGGGCTGGCTGTCCTATGATTTTGGCTGGGGTCTATTGAGCTCCCTTGATTAGATACCGTTGTTGATTGCCTAATGAAATTGGTGCTCATTTTGTCGATCTCCGAAAGGGGGAAAGGTTGAGTAAACCCCCAACTGGAGTCTCGAACTTGTCATCATGTTGAGGTAGGGTAACCAGATTTTTAAAGCCAAAAACTGGGACATTTTACAAAAATAGAAGTAGAACTATAATCGCATCACTGAGGGGCGCAGAATGGCTTGGAAGACAGCGCTTACCAACGCAGCAAACACAGACCCCGAGGCACTAAAGGGCAAAATTAAAGACAGCTATTACACAGAGTATCTTGGGTGCTAATTCCATTGATTTCTGAAAATACTGTCATCTATTCCTGTACTGAAAATCATAAAAGCTTGTTTGGTGGAGTCTCCACTAAAACCTGGTGCAAGTGCTTCATTTACTGAAATCTGCCGGGAAAGATGACCAAAAAACTGAACTGTCCAGGCAAGTCCAGGATGTCTGGTCACCCTATGCTGAGGCCTCTTAGCTTATTGACTCTTGTGTGCGGGGGCTGTGGAGTTTAAAGGTCTTATCGTCTTGGGCATAAGAAGAACATTGTTCTGGTCACCGAGGATGGCTTCGTTTATAATTGAAAGGGAGGCCTCCATTGATTTGTAGGCTTCTAGCGCATTGGGGGGTGCTCTCAGGACTGCACGCCATGAAGGAAACGTTACGTTTTGGACATGATGCCCAAACCTGGGGTCCTTTTGGCTTGGTGATTGGAATGCGTCCCATTGGACTTTGGCTGCAGGACCTGGGTGTCTGCTTTTTCAACAGTTTTCTGCCCCACCCCCTCTTCAGACTACCCTGCCCCTGGGGTGTGGCCAGTGAAACCCGCCCTGGGAGATCAGTAGCAGAGTGGGGCATAGGTTCCGTAGGTGCCTTAGGCAACCTAATTGTGCTGTGCACCCGATTGAAATAGCACATAGCAGCCCTAAATTCCTAGGTGCAAGTAAAAACTTTTGGACCTTCAATCCTCTGTTAGTCCTTTCTGATCTGATACAATTTTTAGGGAGGAGGGTAGAGCGATGCTGGTTGTCTTTATTATCAGATGTAAACTACTGGGGGTTAAGTTGCTGGGATCATTATTACCTTGTTATGTGCTGGATTGAGGCCCTAACATAGGTGCGCCGTTTCAGAGGCACAAATCCTTCGTGCCACAGAGACAGGCAGGACCTTTCACCTACATTGGCCCTCCCTTCACAAATAACAAGCAACAGAGTCTGTCCCTTATCTGACGGTCCATCCTAAATACGTCATATCCATGTCCAACAGTGACTAACCTATGTCACAACGAGTTCTTAGAAACAGACCCTTAAGCTCTTAGGATTTTCCCTAGCACAGGATTATTGATTTCTCTAAGAACTCATTAAATATGCATGAACCACTATTTCCTAAGGGTTCATTCCTGACGTCTTCCTCTGACCGACTGTACGTCAATACTAACAAACCAAGGCACGTATCAGGTATAAATATACCTATCTTTGCCCAAGCAAACTAGAGGGGATCGAGACTTTCCATGCCGACACTCTGACCTGAGACGCTGCAACCTGCATCATGCCACAGCTCCAGCTGCCAGAGGTCCATCCACCCATCCTGGGGTGTCCAGCTCGAGACCAGGATGAAGTCCCACTGAGGTAATGGGGTTAGACTAAATCCTAGGGGGATTCTTGGCTCTCTAAGACCTACACACATGCTAGGTACACTTAGGTACATCTAGTTAGGCATCATAGGGGTATAGGCTTTATCTTAATGCATTCTGCATTTCATGTATGTGTTCATTACTATTGCACAATGGTAAAACTGTACCATGCATTTTTATTTAACTGCACTGCTGGCCATATTTCTCTGCTACTGTCCAACAGTTGTCGCAGCACATATAACCAGTACTAGAACAACAACTGTGCAATAAATTTTATTGTAAACACACCCGACTGTTTCTTCTATGTACTTCTCTGAGATGAGTGACTGAATGAAAAGTAGTATATTGTTTCCACGATCCTGAGGGATCAGGGTTTTATGTTATGTGGTTGCCAGAAGCTATTCCCTTCTTGTCTTCAAGAAGTTTCTAGTGGCCTCTGAGCTAGCTGGCACAGGTAATTAAGTTTAATATAATCGATAGGGACATACCGACCTTAGTCCTATGTCAAACCTATAGGTTATATTATTCCAATGCGCAGAGCCTATTAGGGAAATAGGAACTACACTACATGACGCCCAAACGTGAATTTGGCACTTATTTAACAGTAGAATCTGAGTAGTTCAGTCATGCTTATTCTCGGAGACCCCTACTCACAAAACGCCAGAGACGTCTGGAGTGGGTAGGCACAAAATTCCACCACAGCTGAGTAGGCAATCTTCCTATGTATTGGATGTTGGTTAATCAAGCTTGAAGGAAAAAGTTCCCGAACAATTGTGCCTTTTAAAACCTTATCTTAAAACCCTTTTAGGACATTTTGTTTTCACAACACAATGTCTGTCGAGGCAGCTGCTCCTGTCACTGGGACACAGGTCTCAAACGACGAAGAGGAAGCAAATGCAATACATTTTGCACCCAAAATCAGGCATACACTCACACAAAAACCCCTCAGACATGGTTTAACAGACCGAGAGGGTACAGTGATATTAATAGAGGCACACGAAGATTATCAAACAGATGTGTTCTATTCTTGGGTTACATTCCCAGCAGTAAATGCAACAACTCAGACTTTTCATTCTTACATACATGAAAAAGTCCCAGCGGTCTACACTCCGTTCGAGGAGATTAAGATTCCGCACACTGACCAGGACCACAATTTCTGGTTTAATGGCGCCCTACAACAAATAAATAAAACCAGGTTCGGTCCACTAGGTAGACCAGGAGCTACAAGGCCAATATTAGCTGGCTACACACCACATCCTGACATTGATATAATGCCACAAGATGCACTGCTCTTACAACACAAAGAGTTGGTAAAACTCTTACAGAGCCATGACGCAACTCATCATGAGGACACTTGGTGTCCAGCCCACAGTAGCTACAGATAACACAGCTCCAACACAGAGCACCGCTACTAAAATCACTCCACAAACATTACACACAGTAAAGGGCAAACTGCCCACAAAATGTGAACAGATTCCTTTCTGGGTAGCTCAGAAAATTATCCAGTTAGAAGCAGTATTTCCAAATACCACACCATTTGAAAGCATATAATGCTAACACTCTGCTTGCCCATGGGGATCACACCACAGTTAGAGGACTACACCACTTGGGGTACAGTCTTTGCTGCCATATATACCAGGACTCATGGTATTCCTTCCTTAGCGGTAATTCCTGATGTCTTACGACAGATACAGAACAAGTATGGAGCTGAACCAGCTCTGACCTTAGGTATGAAATTACTAGGTAATTACGACCAGGTATCAACAATAATACTAGCTAACATTAAAGGGGAAGCAGCTTCAGTGGCGATCCGCCAACACCTAAGAGAGGTCAGTCTTATAGACCAACCACAAGAACTTCCCAAAATAATTGAAACTGCATATGCAGAACTGGGAAGGGACAGTTTGGGTGGGAAAGCTTTTAAAACCACAGCTAATGGGCAGTCCTGAGAAGGACAATTCTAAGCAGACACCTACTTCTTCTAAAAAGAAGTGGGATAATAATAAAAAACAACATTTTTCAGAAAAGATTCTCAGTCCCGAGGTAGGTCTCCTCAACAGGAGCCCTCTGCAAAGAGGTATAACCTTAGGAATAGGGATAATATTAGGAAACCTGACAGGTATCAGGATACTGATACACATTCCTCTCGACAAACAACACAGGGAGAGAAGGAAAGTCAGCACACAAAGAAGAGCGCAAGCAGTCCAGGGACAAGCACGCTCAGGACTCTTCTAAAACAGAAGACAAGCCACAATCCAAACCTCAATTTAAAAAGAAGAAAGTTGCAGGTCTCAAAGTTAGACATGCACAGAATCCTAAGGACTCAACTTCTGAACGGGGAATGGGCTCAGACAATGCTAGACAGCGCGGCAGAAGTAACAATAGCTCGCCAGAACCTGAAGGAATTTCTGGACAGCAAAATTGAATGATTACATCACGGTGGAAACACCAGACAAAAGGGTGAACGTCCCACACAAGTTATATGAAATAACACTCCGCATGGAGGAGGACAAACACAGGAAAGCAAAAGGTCTCTTTGCGAAGAACCTATTGTCTGGTTTTGACATACTGTTAGCAGAACTAGATTAGCCGCCAGCATTCGTCAGGGAGCGCCCAAAGGGAGAAAGTATATTTTTCCTGCATTTTCCAACCATGTTCCCGTTCACCTTAAACATACATATGCACGGGAGTGGGCAGTAGCCCAAGCTCCAGCATTGTATAAAAATCACGCTGGATGGGATGATGCCTCAACCCACCACGTGATCCCATTAATAGTTTCACCACATGCTCAAAGACAATATCGTATTTAAGGAAGAAGCTAAAAACACAGGTCAGGGAGATCTTAGATCAACTTGAATACCAGGAGATCATTGAAAAATGCATTTCACAAAAGAACAATCCCTTGTTTCACTTATCAAAACATGATAATACATTTCGTCTAGTTTTCATTTACAGACACTTGAACACTTGCACAAAGACATATGCTGTCCAACATGCAGATAGTGCCGCATTAATGAATAACATTATGCGGGAAAAAATACAAAACGACACTTGTTGTCTCAAATGGATTTTTCTGTCAAACTATAGCACCTGAAAACAGGTACCTAACAGCATTTAGTATATTAGAGTCCCAGCGACAATTTTTTGTCATCTCCCCCGTGGGTATAAGAACAGCTCAGGGGTATTTTCTGAAAGAGTTACTGAATGGCTAAAGCACTTTGATGAAGAAGCGTTGTCCTATTTGGATGATATTTATCTAACGGACGACCTATTGGGGAAACACTTGACCAGGCTGAGCACCATTATTATGGGATTCGCCTCTGGGGGCTACAAATTTAATTTTGAGAAATCAAAAATTGCCCACCTCTGTGTCCTATTTTTGGGATACTAGTTTTCAAGTGAAGGGAAAAGCCTGGCAGCTAACTTTTTAGAAAAGTGTGCGCTGCTCCAGCCTCCAAAGACATTAAAACAACTTCCAATCAGTACTGGGATTCCTAGATTTTGGCAGAACATACATTTTTGATTTCGCAGAGAGAGTAAAACCTTTCTACGACCTTTTTCAAACCTGACTTTTCAGTCAAACACTGGACACAAGAACACACCAATATTCTTTGTTCACTCCAGGAAGATATTATTGCTTCCAAACACATACACACACGTGTAAACTTGCACCACTTGGTACTCAGTATCATTTATGGTCAATGTGGGTACACTTATTAAACCTTTAATGAAGGTGAAACTGTACCAATCGCATACAAATCTCATCTGTACACAAACACAGAAATGAGTTTTAATTCAACAGGAAAAAATTCTGACAACCATTCAGACTGCTGTAGCAAAAGAAAGAGCACTGGCTCATGGGATGATGCATTATTGTCGTCACCCTGGTACCGGGGCTAGCATTCCTAATGCCAAAGCCTTACATCCAGAATGGATACAAAGGGCTAATTCTTGTGCTGCATCAGACTTTGAATCCAGATTTGATCCAAGTTTAAAAACACAGGCATTCCTGCAATATGAGAAAGAACATCATCTACCAAATGAAATCTTGCCTCTAGATCAGTATGAATTTTTAAGATTTACACTGATGGGTCTGCCCCACCGGCCGCCTTTGTTGAAGAACAGATGCTGGATGGCAAGTTCCGTCCTCATTGCACCAAAAAACTACCTCTAGGTAATAGCACGGCTCGGTTGGCAGCTTTAAAAGCCCTGATACTTGCACTTGTAAACACGGATCGCGAATTCCCCACACTTATAGTGTGCGATTCCTTTTACTGTGTGCAATCATGTAATAAATATTTACACCATTGGGAACAAAATGGGTTTAAAGATGAAAAAGGTGGCATAATTAAACACAAAAATTATGGGAACAGGTAGTGGAGTTGAAAAATACGACCTACCAAACAAAAACTCACGTGATTAACACACTGAGTCATCAACGTGATGGCGTGCACGTTGCAGGGAATTCATTGGCTGTAGAAGCCACACAGGGGGCTGTTCACACAGCTTCCGTAGCTGCGCACACTCGTTCAACAACGAGAATAGACGGTTAGAATATGGTGGCTGTAATTGCTTCACGCAAAGGCAGCACAGCAGTGCCTAAGAAATTTCCACTTATATACTCCTACAAGTTAGGTGCAAACAACATTCCATATGCTCAGATTCCTGGAGTGGGGGATAGAGTATTTCCAAATATGGATAGTAGGCAGGAATTAATCATTTAAAGCACACAAGGGCTTGGGCTCCGCGCATTCAGGGGTAATAGCTACTATTTCTTCATTGCAACAGTGCTATTGGTGGCCAGGGTTCAGAAGTCAGACTATTGGCTTTGTCTTGAACTGCAAAATCTGCAAACAAATGCCAGGCTACACCATCACAAGACCCGCGCAGGTCCCATTGCTAGACAGCATCAGACTGTCCACTTGATCGTGTCATGTAACAGGACCACTGTGGCCCCTCAAATTTTGAGGTGGCTTAAAAATATATCTTGGTGGCAGTGGATCCGTGCTCAAGTTTCCTATAGGTATGGCCTTAGCGCTCGGCTGACGCTCAAAACTGTTATAGAAAGATTTGCGAGTCCATAACAGGAGATACGCAATCAACGTTACACCCTGACTGTGGCTCCACGCTTAGCTCTCGGGCTGACAAAGAGGCCATGGAAGGGATGGACGTAATATTGCGGTACTCCTCTCCAACGCCATCCTGAGGGAATTTAGGTAGAGGAGAGGAAGGACTGGGGCATAGAGCAATCCTTAACAGCTAGGGTATTAGGCAGGGCGCTAGTGAGGTCAAACACTTATATGGATTCCAGGGGCAATACACACCCAGCCAAGAAGCTCTCTAGGAGGTCTGACTCCATTTACGAATGTGGGAACCTGATCATAAATGTGAAGGCACAGTGGCGGATGAAAACCATTCTGTATCTATGATCGTTTGGCTGTTTTACAGGAACTTAAGGAAACAAAGAAACAAACAAAGATTCTGTCAAAGTGAAACAGGCCGCCACTGGGAAGTCGAGGTAATCACGGCAAGACCTGTCTGAATCCCAAAAGTCGGGGATCTGGGCAGAGAGAGATAAAGATCGCGGACACAAAGGAATTTGGCCCCTCATACAGGAAAACCTGTGCCATTCCTTGAAGTGAAAGGAACAAGAACTGTACTTTTGCCGCATCTTGCCGTGAAAAAGGAAAACAGATTCATTTCAAATGAAAGAATCAACCAAAACTATGTGGCCAATACTGAGCAGTAGGCCTCGTGAACTCCACAGTAGTAGACGTCCCTCTCACTACTATTCAAGAACTTCAAACTGAAAAGCTCATCACGTTTGAGAAATCAAATCCATGGAGTGGGGGACTATGCAACAATGCAATGGAACTAGTTCTCCTTGAACCAACCTTTCAAATTCAAAATAAAAGTCAAGACAACACTCAAGTTGCAATTTGGCCAAAAACAAATGTGTACACCAACGTTTTTTCAACAAAAACATCAAATAATAAAAGCTTCAACATTTTTCAACAAAAGCATCAAATAATAAAAGCTTCAACGTTTTTCAACAAAAACATCAAATAATAAATGCTTCAACGTTTTTCAACAAAAGCATCAAATAATAAAAGCATCAACGTTTTTCAACAAAAGCAACAACTAATAAATGCTTCAATGTTTTTCAACAAAAACATAAAATATTAACTTCAACATCTGAAAGTTTTTTCAGCAAAGACATCAACTATTAATTTCAACATTTCAAACGTTTTTCAACAAAAACAGCAGAAATAACTACAACTAAACACGATGCAATTTCAACAATTGATCATACAGCTACTGGCTATTTCATTAACTGTGATACGTTTTCCATGGCTCCACGTGAACAGGAAGCGCAGCCAGCCAAAAACAAACAACGAACATGCAAGTACAAACTTTTGAACCTTTTCTTTTTCCAAAAAGATACAGACCTGGCTTCACCATGGGTAGAACTATGGAGTATTTCTGGGTTCATCTTTTTCTGTTCTAGCTTTGCTTAGAGCTAGCTTTTAGTATGACTCTTAGTGGACACTTTTCTACAAAACAGACTCAACATAAAACTGAAGCCACATCCATTTTAAATTCAAATGCAAAAGAGACTTATAAATGTATTCGGCCTGAACAAGCCTTTGTATTCTAAATGATGTATTTAATCATCCGGTTTTTAATTCTGATTAATGTATTTTGAACTTTCATTCATTTTCATTCATTTTATCATTCATTCAGTGATGTCATTACCTGCAGTACATTTTTCTGAAAATTGGGTTACTGATACAGTGAATAATATGCTGTCTGTTTTAGGAATAATTGCTACATTTTCAGATCATGAAATGTTAGAGATTTATTCTTATTGTGACGCTTTATACCTGTTACCTTCATTAAGGTTATCAACTCCTACACAATTGTAATGCATCTAGAAATGTGGTTGTTTAAACACCAGTAGGAACGTTGCCAAACACCACCAAACACCATCGCACGGGGGTGGAATAGTTGACATACATCAGCAGGGGCAACATTAGATGCCATTTACAAAACAACAGGACAGACCCAGTTAGGAAAGTATGGGTGGTTTGGCCTTTTGACACAAATACCTGTCACAAAAATGATTCCTGAACATCACCAAGGGACTCAGTATACATAAGCCAGACCTACGTTATGTACAGATAACATCCAGAGGTAGTGAAATCCTACAAGTGTAGGGAAGTTGTGCCCTTTTTGGCTAGAAGCCCCAACACTGAAAGTAGTGAACCAAAAGTTTCCTTTATAAAGTTCAAATGCCTTGAGCAATCTGAAAACCATGCTTGTGCAGCACTTTTATTTTCTATTTCACATCAGCTAAAGAAATATTTTTTCTTTTTTGCAAAATAGCACTCTTAAATACAGACTGCCCCTCTTTCCTTTTTGATAAATTTTATCTTTCACACACAAGCAGTGTGATGCACCTTGGGAATACCTTGCAAACAGGAACTATGCTTCTCATGGTTTCTAATATTTAAAAGACCAGTCTGAAAAGACTGCAACTGCAACATACCTGTTCTCTGATGCCTGTTTTTTGCAGTGAAGAATGCGTGGTCATCATCTGTCTGACACTTCCAAAGGAAACGCCAGGGGCATTTACCACCAGGCTGGAACTGCTAAAGTCCCATGCTTGGCTGTGTCCCAAGCGTATTCCCATCAAACCAAAGCATTCCTTGCAAATCCAGTGGGTGCCTTTTTGCTTCCTTTAGCTAGCACCAAGGTATCGATTACAGCACCGGCTGCCTCAGAACCAGCAACTGGCAGCACTGCTCATTCTGTGCTCCCACAACGATTCTGCGAGGTATTACAAAGGTCCGTCCCCTGCAGTAACTAGCAACAGAAATGTTGTGTCTCTCAGCCACTTGTTATCTCGATTTTGCTAAAACATGTCCTGAAACACATTTTTTCTCTTATTGTTTCAACTCTGACCGAGTGCTTGGAGCTTTCCCTCCAAATTGACCTTTCTTTTTCTTTTTTTTTCTCTAAAGAAAGCATGGTCTTCTGAACAGCTTGTAAGAGTTTTCAATTTTATAAACAGGAACTTTTATAAGTAACTACTGACTCTAAGAGAGTATTTTTTAATGACACTATAGATTTTTCCTGTCTCCACAGAGTCTATAGTAATTTTACATATTTTAACAGCTGCTATTTTTTCAGCTCATAAACCACTCTCATGCAACTACCTGCCAATCATATGCAAATGCCTATTTTAGTCACGTAGTTTGCTTTTAATGGGTTATTCACGATTGTCCATAGATTGGAGTGGGTGTTATGTGCTGGATTGAGGCCCTAACATAGGTGCGCCGTTTCAGAGGCACAAATCCTTCGTGCCACAGAGACAGGCAGGACCTTTCACCTACATTGGCCCTCCCTTCACAAATAACGAGCAACAGAGTCTGTCCCTTATCTGACGTGTGCTCTGGGTGCAGAAGACGGTCCATCCTAAATACGTCATATCCATGTCCAACAGTGACTAACCTATGTCACAACGAGTTCTTAGAAACAGACCCTTAAGCTCTTGGGATTTTCCCTAGCACAGGATTATTGATTTCTCCAAGAACTCATTAAATATGCATGAACCACTATTTCCTAAGGGTTCATTCCTGACGTCTTCCTCTGACCGACTGTACGTCAATACTAACATTCCAAGGCACATATCAGGTATAAATATACCTCCCTTTGCCCAAGCAAACTAGAGGGGATAAAGACTTTCCATGCCGACACTCTGACCTGAGACGCTGCAACCTGCATCATGCCACAGCTCCAGCTGCCAGAGGTCCATCCACCCATCCTGGGGTGTCCAGCTCGAGACCAGGATGAAGTCCCACTGAGGTAATGGGGTTAGACTAAATCCTAGGGGGATTCTTGGCTCTCTAAGACCTACACACATGCTAGGTACACTTAGGTACATCTAGTTAGGCATCATAGGGGTATAGGCTTTATCTTAATGCATTCTGCATTTCATGTATGTGTTCATTACTATTGCACAATGGTAAAACTGTACCATGCATTTTTATTTAACTGCACTGCTGGCCATATTTCTCTGCTACTGTCCAACAGTTGTCGCAGCACATATAACCAGTACTAGAACAACAACTGTGCAATAAATTTTATTGTAAACACACCCGACTGTTTCTTCTATGTACTTCTCTGAGATGAGTGACTGAATGAAAAGTAGTATATTGTTTCCACGATCCTGAGGGATCAGGGTTTTATGTTATGTGGTTGCCAGAAGCTATTCCCTTCTTGTCTTCAAGAAGTTTCTAGTGGCCTCTGAGCTAGCTGGCACAGGTAATTAAGTTTAATATAACCGATAGGGACATACCGACCTTAGTCCTATGTCAAACCTATAGGTTATATTATTCCAATGCGCAGAGCCTATTAGGGAAATAGGAACTACACTACAACCTGTCTTCATTTACTGAGGGGTTTATTGTGCTGTGAATTTTCGTTCTGTGGTTGCGTGAAGGCACTACCTCCCCACACTGTTACCCCTCCTTACGGGGGATGTGGCCCCGGTCCTTGTTGTGCTGGGTTCCCTATCTGTGGTTGCTGCTGCCACATGCTAGCCCAATTACTTGATCCCTGCTGCAGTTGTGTGGTGAACGGCAGACCCCTGCGACTGAGTGTATGATGAAGTTCTGAATACCCTGTGCTTGGTACTGAGGAGGGACGTTAACCATATCCTATAGCGTGGACTTTTGTGGTGGCTGGCCCATATTCTCTAACCTCTGCCACTTTTGCCGCTCATGGTATACTTTTGTCCGGCATGCCTCTACCAAGTGATCCCACCTATGGCAACAATAGTAGCACTCTCTAATGTCTGGTTGCGGCCAGCCTCCCTGGCCTCTACTACCATAACCTGTTTGTGTTCCTGGACTACCTGTTTGTAACCCTCTAAAGTTTTGCGGTGTAGCCCCCACTGTGACTGGTGCCATCTGCATGCCTGCGGCCATCGCTGCTCCCTCAATGGTAGTCTTTTTCAACTTATGCTGCACTAATTTTGCTGAGTCTCTTTGGGTCTGCTCCAGCTTCTCTCTTTCATTTTCTTGTTTTTCTTATGGTAGTGGAGTATATGAGCTTTCATGCCAGGGTTTGGTATCTAAACCAACTACGCTGTCTAGCCTACTCTGTATCTCAGTGGGTAACCCTTTCTTCAAAATATTATAGAAAAATGTGACTTGTGGGCCTGTGGTGGTCTATGGCTGTTGGGTTTCCTGTCCCCATCTTTCGCTCATTCTATTTAGGAAATTGTTTATGCTTTCATCTGGCTTCATTATCTTTGCCATTAGCCCTACTACATCTGGGCGATCAAGGAATATTTCTCTCAGGGCAGTCCATATCTGGTGCCTGAGTGTATTAAATGTGGCCCCGTCATGCTGGGTATTTGTTAGCGTGATTGCAGGAATGCGAGCTTGGGTGAACACAGTGTTTGTCTGCTCCCCAATTAGACTGCTTAGCAGGCTCTTAATGTCACCTATCGCTAGGTTGATATCCGTGGTGTTTCTCTTGAAGCATGTAATCTATTTCCCTGCCCCATCTAGCAATGATGGTAACTTTATTCTCATCCCCACTTTGTCCATCTGGGCCCATGGCACGTATACAATCCCCAATCCACCCTTCTGTAGTAATGGGTACATTCTCATTCTGGGTGACTCTATGGGTTTCTGCTCAACATAGCACTCCCATCTTGCGAGGCATTGCTGCATGTATAGGAAATCCTAACTAGGGTTTCCACCTTCATGCCTGATGCAATCATCTGCTACTGCCATGTCCTCTGGCTCAAACGATCCTTCAATCGGCCAACACCTGTCATATTGGTCCCTCTCCTCAGTTCAATCTGCTAATAGGTCACAAGACGGGTACACAAAGGTCCTGCCTTCCTTTTTGGCTATTATCTCCCTCAGGGTTAGTTTATCTTTGTTGTGCCCCCATGCGGAGCAGCGCGTATCCTCGTTGCTGCTTCCCTTGTGTGCACGTACACGTACCATTTTGTTTTTCCTGCATCGCTGGTGGGTAAGTAGCAGGCTGCCTTGTTCCTTTATTTCTTGGTCGGCCCCTATCTTTTGTCGACTGGACAGTGTGGCTCGGTACCCTGCTAGTAGCCTTTCATCTACCTCTGACTCTTCCCAGCGCTGCACCCTGTGCCTGGCCCTACTTTCTTCATGTAAAGAGTGCACTGTTCTGTACTTTCGCTCTAACTCCCGGCTGCGTGCCCTTTCTCTCTTGAGCATCAGCTCATGCCTCTCTTCCTCGTGCCATCTGGTTTGTCTCTTTTGCTCTGAGCTAAGTGCTGCTTTCGTTAGCCTGGCTTCAACTTCAAATTCACTCTCCATTTACTCCTGGGCAACCTGGGCAAACCCTGTAGCCCCACTCTCCTCATCCATTCCCAGGGGACTGAAGTGCCCTTCATCTCCAGAGCTCACTGAGTTGCTAGAACCGCCACAAACTTTCCTGACACATGTCTATGCTCGCCTGAACCAGTGGGAGTGTGTGTTTTACCTGCCTTTGAGGTGTCACGTGTCGAGCATGGTGGGTGGGGAGTCAAGCTTTTGGAGACCTTCTCTAGGGACTATGATGAAAATCCTAATGCAGAGGGATCTGGTGTGAGTACATCCATCCCTGCATATGGTGGTGGAGGTGCTGACGCCTTGCTCGCTATCGTCATTGCAGTGCTATCGGTTTCAGTTTCTCCATAATGGCCCACAATTCTAACATTGACTCTCTTTTGTCCTGCATTTTTAGTCTATATATGTGTTTTAGTATGTTAAATTATATTTGTGTCAAATGTTCCCTCCATAGACCAGGGTAATGTGTGGCCCTTTGTGTGTAAATGACACTCTTGGCAAAACTTATTAATTCTCTTTATTTGTTTAGGAAACCTAGTTTCCATATGCTTAAATGGAGAATCCATTGCAATTTTAGTAATTTGGAGAAATTCAACTCAAAAGACGTTTTGTAGTTTGATTTGTCTAATCGTAGGGGAAATCGTATGTGGTGCACTCTTACAAATTACGTGATAGGAGTTCAGTAGTTAAAATATTTGCATCAAACAGTTCGACTGAACATTTCAATAAAAACAAGATAGAAATGCATATTTAGTATTACAACATAGGGCAACTATGCGATATGTTAGAAAAGCATCTGCATGATCTCAGTTTTTTTCACACAATCCGGTTTGCACTAAACAATCAATGCAACATCATCACATACATAATACAGTTCAATAATGGGTGGCATAAAAAATTACTTTGTCAAAAAAATTGGTACGCTCTTGGCACATGTTATCCTCTAACAAAAGAACACTAGTGTGGAACACGTTCCTAAGTGATCTGGATAGTCTGCCAATATCTGCTCCTAGACAAAGGTGATAATCATAGAAATCATACTGTAATAACTTGGGAATCACCGGTCCCTTTTGGCCACACACAAGTTACTCCCAATTTCCTGGGTCCAATTTTTTCTCTATGTCCGGATTCTGCCAGTAATGGCCAGGGTTGAGCCAGATGTACCTCCCACGCTCATTCCAGATACTAACAGGCACATGCATCAATGTTGGATTTTGCGATTTCTTAATTGCGATTTTTAAGGAATCGCAATTAAGGAATTGCAAAAGCCTATGCATGTAGAAATCGCTTAAAAATAGCGATTTCTAAACATTCCTTAATTGCGACTCGCAAATTGCGAGTCGCAATTAAGGAATACTCTCCCCATTCATTCCTATGGGCCTAGAGGCCCATAGGAATGAATGGGAAGACATTCTCAATTTGCGATTCTCAATTAGAGAATCGCAAATTGAGAATGCAATTTCAAAGGTGCCAGTGTGTCAAAAGGACACCCTGTTGCACCCCTGAAATCTGCATATGAGTACATCTTGCACACACACATGCCCCAAGGGCATGTGTGTGTGTAAATGGAACTTTGAAAAATGCACTTTAGTGCATTTTTCAAACTTCTTATAAATTACCATGAAGTTCAACTTCATGGTAATTTTGCGTCCCTATTAGCGAAATCGCTAATTTTTTTACTTTAATGCATTGCATTTAAGGAATCTCAATTTGCGATTCCTTAAATGCAATCGCAATATTGAGAACTCGCAATTAATTGCGAATTCTCAAATTGCGAGGGCCTTGACCCTTGATGCATCGCAAAAGCTAATTTTGCGCTCGCAAACGGCCGATTTTTGCGAATCGCACCGTTTGCGATCGCAAAAAGCTTTGATGCATGTGCCTGTAAGAGTGTTAGGAAATCTCTTAACACTGGGAAAACTTTGAACTAAAAACTATGAGACTGATGTATCAACTCTACCCAATCAGGATAGTTATATCACAAAAATCAGCGACCTGGGAGTTGTCAATGGCTATCTTCACCTTAGCTAGCGTACTCAGCTATTGAACTAAGGGGACTTCTGCGGGAATGCCTCCAAGACCGCCTTATGACTGATTCAGTTAGGACATATAAAATGGTTAATATGCCAGACCCTGTCAGTGGCACAAGTGCTTAGGTAATCTTTTTATGCTTTACCTTAGTTTACCATACGCCAAGGGCTTTAGACTATGTTTTAGGTTTGGATGTAGTCTGTTACGCTCTATGACAGCTGCTTCAGGACACATCTCCGCCCTGGGAATTCAGCAGAACTTCCAATCAATTGCGGTGTCTGCCCACCTTTCTTGTTGCGCAATCGTGAATCCATCCAGGCAGGGTCTCCTTCCTTTGGCTGCAGTCAGGTTCGAGGTCCCAATCCCTCCTATCTGGTCAGCCAAAATGTTGCTTGAGTTAGAATTCCTTTAAAAAACAGAAGACAAGAGGAGTTTGGCAAAACAGGAACAGTTTGTTTAATTAAACATTATGGCCGGGAGAACAGTTACAGGCACGAGGTCTGAGGACTATCTCAGTTTACAATCAGCATGTGTCTTTCTCTTATACAAAACATGGTGGGTTATAAAAGTTTCTGGCATACCATATATGGTGAGGAATGTTGGTTGCCGCCTTTGGAGTCATAAATTAATTGTCTAAATGGTTGCCACAGGTGGGTCTCAACCTCGCGTGGACACAATGTGGCCAGTGGTTCAGGTGTCCAGATGTCCAGCATGGGGAGCATGTGATCACTGCATATGCTAGGTCCTGATTGGCTACGTGTTCCTAACTCATGTGGCATCTGACTTTTTATGGTGTTTTAGGAGCACGCAAATCCCCTCCAGCCATGTGTGCTTTATTGGGGCAATCTCCCTCGACCATTGTAATGTCGCTGCGTCTATCCGTGGGATTGATCAAGAGTTTCCTGCCCGAGTGTTTGCCTGCCAGCTACGCACCCTCCCCCCTGTGAACTATCAATCAGCAATCAAGGGCCTTGGTCTCAGGGTCTGCTTGACTATATATTTGTGAGTTGACATTGATGTAGAGTTCACAACGGGTGACTCTGTTAATAAGGACGAGATTTCATTTTCATCAATGAATGCATCGATTTCCATATTAACAAGACATTAACATGTGTTAAAAACTTCAGGAATTCCCTTAAAACACAATTAAAGTAATAATATAGGGGCATATTAGCAAGACCGGCGATAAAAATTATCGCCGTTTTAGCGACAGGAAACTGCCGCTAAAACGGCGATAATGGGCTTCCTAATATGCGTTATAGAATTCCAATAGAAGCCCAGGTTAGATGTGCAGGACATCTAACCTGGGCTTCTATTGGAATTCTATAACGCATATTAGCAAGCCCATTATCGCAGTTTTAGCGGCAGTTTCCTGCCGCTAAAACGGCGATAATTTTATCGCCGGTCTTGCTAATATGCCCCATAGTTACTAAACAAAACTGAGAAATCACTGAAATTGACCAAGTATGGTCAGCTGAGAAACCATAAACACACACCTTGAAAACTATAACTTACACCCAAAACGCAACCACCACCTCAGCAGATCTGATCTGTCCTACACAGAACCTTGCAAAGCAGCTGGACAGCAAGACTTCTAGTATATTCTGAAGACCCTTCAAGTTGAAACACACAGGTTTTCAGGACTGATATTGCTCAAGGGTACATGATGCTCTGTGGTCAGAACTTTCCTTTCCTCTGTGTTCAGGACCTTCGAAGGTTGTTAGAAAACATCTCCAAGAAGTTCCTTTCAACAAACAGTTTTCAAATAGCACCATGTACCATTTTGGGATCTAGGTTTCCTCTTTCTACAACAAATTCCTAGGCACTTAATTTCAAGTGAGGGGGCAGAACGTTTTTCCTATGTTTCCATGGTAGGCAGTTGACATTCTTCTTGCAGCATGCCTAGAGACTTCTTCAGTGTTCAGGCATGTTCTGAGATACTGGCAAGTCAAGCAAGAGTTCCCTCAAGAGATAGATACCATACTGTGTTGGTGGCCAACATTAAACTAAAATGTTGAAAGTTCTTCAGACCACACCACTCCCATTTTTACTTCCAAGTGATGCATTTCCTGTGACATGGGACACTAAATGTCTAGAAAAGTTGCTTGGCCTCTACAAATCTAAGGGGGCAGCTGAGCGCTCTGAAGCAATCAAGCCCAACCCACTTTAAAAGGATTCCAGAAGCCCATGTCAACACCATCCCATGATTTCATAGTGGGAAGCAGAGGCTTTGATTCGGGATACAACCTGTCCATGTGTGGTCAGAGCTTCATAAATTAGAGATGTTAATGATGTTCAGCCTTTTTCTTCCACCGGCACAGTAAACAACCTCCTTGAAGATTGACAGCAGGTATCTTCCTAGGAAAACTGTCAAAAGGTAAGACTCTCTTAGCTCTGTGGCTGAAGTATGGAGAAAGTGTGACTAAGGCTTTGATTAAAGTAAGCATCATATTTGGCCACTGAAAAACACAAAAAATACCATATCCCATGCCTCAAAAATCACAGATCTAAAATAAGTAGATATAATCTAATTAGTGATTTCAGTTTATTAGGTCAGACTACGTTTGATAGATACATGATTGTGGTGCTGAATGTATTTTCCAAAGCGTAGATGCAACTTAATAATAAATCAACGTTTTTATATGGGATAATAGCCTGTAGTAAAACGAGCCAACTGCCAGTAGTTTTTTAGCTGGAGATAGTTGAAGTACTGGATAAGTAATAAATCCTGGAGATCAGTTTTCTTAACTCACTGCTCAGCAGCAAAGATGCCTCTGACCTACGAGGTATTCCTTTTTTTTAAAGACTCAGAGAAAGCATTGTCCCTCAGTTTTAACAAGCATTTGCAATGCATTAGGTCTCGCCTTAGAAAAGTTAGAGTTTTTTGTTTTCTGAATAATGCAAGTATTTGTTAAAATGTTTATTAAAGCTCTATTTTACAATGTAGGTAGTTTATTTATAGAAAACATAATAACATGTTAGTTGTATATGTAAACATACAATAAAGTTCAAGCTGACCTTGTTATTTTTGGTTTTTTAATTTTACAGTAATTTGTTGCAAATAAAGCGGTATGTATATTAGCTAATATTGTGCATTTTATTAAATAGTTGCTTTACATTGGCTATCACATTGTTGTGTATGCATCATATAAACATTGCACATTACTATGCAGTAAACTTGTTTAGACATAGTTTGAATCATTTGTGGTACATCAAAGCTGCTTAATTATTTCTGTTATACATCCATTTGAGAAAAGTACATTTAAAGTTATCGGCAAGTGTGGCATGAATGCTTCTCCAAAGTCTTCAGTGTCAGCACTTATGTCCAGGAAATCCATTAGAGTAGTGTTATGTATGTCCATTGACTGGAAATGTTCTGTTGTTTGTACCTGCACTGTCATAGTGCTTATCTCTTGATATGTTTTCTCCATTTCATATAATGTTACTGTAAAGTGGCGCTAAAGTGTTTAGGGGCTAATACCCGGCTGGGAAAGTATTTTTTTTTCCTGTAGGAGCGAGACAGAAAGGCAGGGAAGACTTGTAGGCTTAGAGACCCTCTCCGGGCGTGCGCGCTCAGTTTAATATATGAAAAGTTGGGAAGTCTGTGCGCAGAGGAGCAACAATTTATTTGAAAGACTGAAGAGGCTTGCTTGCAGGCGCAGCCGTCTTCCTCAGCTGAGTGGGAGGGAGTGTTTGTATTGTTCCTTTGCTCAGAGTGAGTGAGTCTTTGTAGCGTAAGGGCCCCCCGTACTGTGGGGGCTGCGGGAGCCTGTGTTACGCTCCTGGCAAGTTATGTTGATTATTGTTTGCTGGTTTAAGGTGCACGAACAGTGCTGTATGCGTGCTAGCAAAAAACAACAAACGCGCTAATACGTTGGCAGTCGTGCTCGCGCACATTTCTGTTCATGGGATTTTGCTAATGACGCCATACGCGTGCACAATGTGGGCGTGTATGCATGGATATGCTAGCGTGTTGCCGGGAGCCGAGCAGCTTTGGAGGAGGAGATCCCAATGGAACGAAAACTGTAAGTTTGCTAAACAATAATGTGTAAATGTGGGGTTTGTATTACGGAAAGGCTTTTAATCGGTATAAATTTGCAGCGTTTTTTTATTGGGCGGTTTTGGAGGCGGTAATATTGAGGTTAGTTGTTAGTGGCGTTTGCTATAGCAACGGTGTGAACCGTGCTAGCGAGTTTTTAGTTTGGGAACTGGAAACATAGGCATTTAATGTATTGTGACCAAGCTTAACAGCGGATTAGATCAAAGGGTATAATAAAAGGTATGAAATGTGTGGTATGCGTTTTAACTAAGTATCGCATTGCATATGTTGTGATGGCTGGCTAACTTGTTCAGTTGGAAAAGTGTTACTGGTGGTAGGCAGCGTATTAGATGGGTGAGTAAAGTTAGGTAGAATGCAAGAAGAGTTTGAAAGTAGTTAGAGGGCTGGCAAAGAGTTTGGCGAGGTTTGGGCGTTAGTAACAGGGGGTGTATGAAGACGGCTTTAAAAGTGAACGCATGCAAAAACAAAATTGGTAGTAGTCTAAAAGGAGAATGTAATCACTGTTAAGTTTTGCAAATGGTTTGTGCGCGTGGGCGCGCACAGGAGCATTTAGGGGTGATTGTCAGTGTGTGTGTAAGCAAGCAAGGAACAGGTATTTATATGCCGCCACTTGTACTTGCGCATTTTCCTGGTTTGTAGTTTAGTAAAGACGCCATACGCGTGCATATTGCTATGATTGTATGCACGTAAATATTATGTGAATGTTTAGCGTATGTGCATTAAATGGTGTACTTTAGAGAGCCCGCATATGAAATATACTGTAGAAGACTTCGCAACATATAAAGAGGAGTGAGTGATGCAATGTAATATGAAAATGGTGTGAATGTAGTCTGGCCTAAGCTTGTAATGAGAAATTACTAAGGAATGCGCAATGCAAAATTGTAAATGAAAAATAACTATAAAAAGTGTCGCACCTAATACGTTTTAGGTTGGCATTTTTTGTTGTGTTCGCAAGCTGTCTGTAAGGAGTGAGTGATGCACTTGAAAATGAAAATGGTGTGAATGTAGTCCAGCCGAAGCTTTAAATGAGGAATTACTTGGGAATGCGCAACACAAAATTGTAAATGCAAAATAAATATAAATAGTGTCGCACCTAATACGTTGTAGGTTGGCATTTTTTGTTGTGTTCGCAAGCTGTCTGCAAGCTATTACGGGAAGGGGGGAGATCGCAGCATGTGGTATATGAACCACCACAAGCTGATTTTAGCAGCTAACTGAGGAGGGATGCGCTAAAGGCGCCTATTAGTCTGGCTGGTACTGTGTTTTCAAGTTGTTTAACCTTTTACGGGAAGGGGAACTTCACAGCATGTGGTATATGGACCAGAATAACCCGTTTTTTGCAGCTAAGTAAGGGTGCTTCTAGATTGTGCGATAGATTATCCTAAGGCATTTGTGTAAGAGAGTGTAAACAGCGGTGCAGGACACAATTGCGGTATAAAGAGTCTATTATAAGGGAAAGTAGTATTAGCTGATGCGTAATATGGCACAATGCGTACCAAAGACGCATTTAGGTGCTCGTGTTTAATAATAGTGCTATGTGAATGCGATTTATCAGTATGTGTATCCTGTAAAAATTGTCTGAGTGTATATTATAGTAGTTAACTCCCAAATCTCCTTATAACAAAAGCATAGTACTATTGAGAACATTGCGAAAAAGCCAATGTTTGTAAAACCGAAGTTAGGGATATGAGCAGTAGCATAACCATGGCTGTTACTAGGATAAGAAAACAAGGAAACTGCGTATCAGCATGTTGTTAAACAATAGCGCAACGTATGTCTATAATTGTACTATATCAAAAGGAACAACAAGCACATAAAAAGCGGGATAATGGCAAAATACAAGATACTTCAATGTGATGTAATATTGTGAGGCGCACAGACGTAAATATATTTTTTTGAAAAAGCGTTAGACAACTTATAAACCATTTACACTGTGCAAGTTGTACATTGCTATACGCATGCCAAGAAGCAACTTAGGCCTGTTTAACCGCCGCAACCCGTATGCGTACAGCTTTTCGCTACTGCCGCGTTCGGATGGGCAAGAATGTGTTTCTTTCGGTGAGGTCAGCTGACTAATGTAAAGCAAAAGATATCGTGGAACTGCAGCATAAAATGTTTGCGAAGTAGGGAATTTTGAGTTGTAACAACAATCATTAAAAAAGCAGAAAACAATGTGTACATGCTGGAAAAAGTAGTATACGAAGAACCCCAAAACCTTGTTTTTTACTTGTTTAACAGTAAAACAGGAGCAGGAGATATATAAACACGCCGCAGGGTGTAAGCTGGCGCGTGCATATCTCCTGTCTTTGTTTACGAGGAAGCCCATACCTTCAAAGCCATATAGGCTGCTGCGTGCACATGTGAAATCCTCTTAAACAACAATGAAGCAAGAAACCTATTAACATGGCGCCAGTGGGACGCCCGCCCATTTCCTCTCGTGGGAGTTGTTGAACAAGGTAGCAGGGCGCCCGTAAACGCGGCGCCAGCTGTACACGTGCACATATCCTGTCCTGCAAGTTGAGCTAACGCCGCAAGGTGTAAGCTGGCACGTGCACATCTACTGTTTTTGTTACCAAGTTTGTTTAGCGAGGAAGCCCACACCAGCAACGCCATATAGTGTGCCGCATGTGGCATTGTGTATAAATAAATACGTTTATAAAATCGTAATCTTGAGGTGCTTTGAAATAATTGCAAAACATTATAAAGAACAGCCGATGTATTGAAGGCACCTTGTAGTCTGTTTGCTTTTTTTTTGCTTGCAATTAACATGGAAGCTTTTAGAAAAGAAAACGCAAATCGTAATCTTGAAGCAACTTAGGGCTGTTTATCCGCCACAACCCGTACGCGTACAGCTTTTCGCTACTGCTGAATTCGGATGGGCAAGAATGTGTTTTTTTGGGTGAGGTGAGCTGACTAATGTAAAGCAAAAGATATCGTGGAACTGCCGATGTATTGAAGGCAAAACACACAGGATGATGGACGGAATGCTGCACATTGGCAAACATTCACCCCCAGTCACAGATCTGGGTTTAATCCATCGTTATTTTGCTTCACCACGCCACCCCAGTTCATACATAGCCATATGCAAATCAGTCTTGACCCTGTGCCTCATGGGAACAGTCCAGACCGAACTGCCAAGCCATGTCTTCCCTGGACCGGAATCAAGCATCCTAGGACCGGTTTCAGGCTATCAGCCTTCATCAGCCAGGATAGCTTGACTCCAGTGGCGTAGTGAGCACGGGACCCACGTCTGGGCATACCCTTCCCACTTAGGGCAAAATGCAAAACACACAAGATGATGGACGGAATGCTGCACATTGGCAAACATTCACCCCCAGTCACAGATCTGGGTTTAATCCATCGTTATTTTGCTTCACCACGCCACCCCAGTTCAGACATAGCCATATGCAAATCAGTCTTGACCCTGTGCCTCATGGGAACAGTCCAGACCGAACTGCCAAGCCATGTCTTCCCTGGACCGGCGGGGGTATGCCCAGACGTGGGTCCCTTGCTCACTTTGCCACTGGATTCAAGCAAGCCTGGCTGATGACGGCTGGAATGCCAGAAACCGGTCCTAGGATGCTTGTTTCCGGTCCAGGGAAGACATGGCTTGGCAGTTCGGGCTGGACTGTTCCCATGAGGCACAGGGTCAGACTGATTTGCATATGGCCATGTCTGAACTGGGGTGGTGGAGTGAGCTAAAGAATGATGATGGATTAAACCCAGATCAGTTGACTGGGGGTGAGTGTTTGATTGGCTCAAGCGTTCCGTCCATCATCCCCTTTGTATCGCTTTGTTCGCCCTAAGTTGGCGGGGGTATGCCCAGACGTGGGTCCCTTGCTCACTTTGCCACTGGATTCAAGCAAGCCTGGCTGATGACGGCTGGAATGCCAGAAACCGGTCCTAGGATGCTTGTTTCCGGTCCAGGGAAGACATGGCTTGGCAGTTCGGGCTGGACTGTTCCCATGAGGCACAGGGTCAGACTGATTTGCATATGGCCATGTCTGAACTGGGGTGGTGGAGTGAGCTAAAGAATGATGATGGATTAAACCCAGATCAGTTGACTGGGGGTGAGTGTTTGATTGGCTCAAGCGTTCCGTCCATCATCCCCTTTTGTATCGCTTTGTTCGCCCTAAGTTGGCGGGGGTATGCCCAGACGTGGGTCCCTTGCTCACTTTGCCACTGGATTCAAGCAAGCCTGGCTGATGACGGCTGGAATGCCAGAAACCGGTCCTAGGATGCTTGTTTCCGGTCCAGGAAGACATGGCTTGGCAGTTCGGGCTGGACTGTTCCCATGAGGCACAGGGTCAGACTGATTTGCATATGGCCATGTCTGAACTGGGGTGGTGGAGTGAGCTAAAGAATGATGATGGATTAAACCCAGATCAGTTGACTGGGGGTGAGTGTTTGATTGGCTCAAGCGTTCCGTCCATCATCCCCTTTTGTATCGATGTATTGAAGGCGCCTTGTAGTCTGTTTGGTCTTTTTTTTGCTTGCAATTGACATGGAAGCTTTTAGAAAAAATAACGCAAAACGTAATCTTGAGTTGCTTTGAAAAAATTTGCAAAACATTATAAAGAACAGCCGATGTATTGAAGGCGCCTTGTAGTCTGTTTGTTTTTAGGTTTGCTTGCAATTGACATGGAAGCTTTTAGGAAAAAAAACGCGGCGCCAGCCCTACACGTGCACATCCCCTCTCCTGCAAGTTCATCTAACGCCGTTGTACACGTTCACGAACATGTTCACAATTAAAATCCTTTGTGCGCGTGCACATGTCCTGTCCCTCTTCCGAGGCAAGTCGACAACAATAGATCTCGCTAGCGACAGCGCTTCGCGCTGCGTCACCAGGCGAGACCTAAAAAGTGCATTGAGGGCAAAAACATACCATTTTCACATAACACACAGGCCTGGAGTCTATTTAGAAGGCCGGGACATTGCCTAACTCAAAATTCAGAGTGGCAATTGGAAAAACTGACAAAAACACTAACGTAGATGATTTTCCTCAGAGAAAGGGAGCGAAAAATATATAGAGAGATAGACAAAGAGGGACAAACTAAAACAAAAAGCGATACAGTAAAAGTGTAGGAGAGAGAAAGTGAAAAAGACTAGCAATGGTCAAGGGCAAATGTGTATGTAATGTGTGTGTGTAAGAAAGAGAGAGAGAATGAGCAACAAAGAGACAGGGAGGAAAAGATCAGGCAGTCCCATTATCATTTCAGGTTATTAAACGGTATGGAAAGTATTATGACATTACTCTTTATTATTGTCATTATTACAAATGATGTGTGATTTATAGGCTAAATCAACGTTTAGTGGGTCAAGCGATTAAAATGCAGGATTTCAATTCTCTGGGACCTTGCATGTAAAAGATACACTGGGGAGAAGTGCTAGTCGAAACACGTTAGAGCGTGGCCTAGATTACCCAGTCAACAATGCCACAGTGAATAAAAACTTTGCGTGTACTCTGACTAGAGAAAGGCTCCCAAGACCACATCAGAAAGGGGTGTTACATAACAAGAGTTCATGCACACTATTTCAATTTTCCCCCAGCTGTTCTAGGAATAACTGTTTCAAGAAAAACATGGAAGTTATTTGTACCGATATAATTTGTGCTGGTAAGTAAGTCTTTCTTAGAAAAAGGTTATTGTGACATTTCAAGTTTTATTTTTAGGTTGTGAATTGTCTCCTGACTCCATATTTACAGTGGAAAAACATAATACAGTGACTTAGATATTTCCCAATCTGATTATTGCACAAAATAGGGGTCCATCGTTTAAACATTTTGGTAATCAGTCATTAAATTGTTAACAATTTCATAATGTATGCTTTGCAGTGTAGAAAAGCTGAAATATACATGAAATATCAACCAAGCCTAGCTTTTACTTAATGAAGGCAAAAAAAGTGTATACAAAAATAACAACGTATTTATACAATAATGTTGTTTTCTGACTCCCGCTATCTTCTTCTCCCTCTCACTACCTTTTCCTTTCTCTGCTAACAGCTGCACCTTCACTTTCTTCCTTTGTCCCGAAGCTTCACGAGCACAATACACATCATATCTCAACACCAGAAATACAGCTGAGGCTAAAAGTTGTTTGACTTTCAGTAGCTCATACCGATCCTGGCTTGTTGCCTAGTGTGTTGGCATCACCTTCAAGGCAGATGTGACCTCCCACAAATTCCTTTCAGCATCCCAAGTAATGGGAAATGTCCCATTTCTCTCTGGAGATTCACCGTTCTCAATAATAATAACTCTTAAAAGCTTAATCAGCACACCCTTATGTGTATTGATCAGTCCAACTCTAGTATAGGATGAATTCAAAGTCCAAGGAAGATACACTAATTAGTACGATACATTCTGACAAGCGAAGAACAATCAGTATTGTGCGTATCCAACAGACAGTCCAAAAGCAATTTAGTCAATTTTCAGATCCTTGTCTTTATGGATTCTTTCTTTTAAAAGATTCCCAGCACACGATCTAGCCGACACGTGTTTCATCTGTACTCAGACTTTTTCAAGGCTGGAAAAGTAAATATATACACTAAAAATTCCGTATATATACAAAATGCAAACAATGTCCTATTTACACAAAGATGAAAACGCAGTTTTACTGTTATCAGAGCCATTAAAATGAAAGTAATCATAATTACAATTCCAAATATAAGCATCTCAACTTTGATACATAGTTTCTTCTACTAGATTGATATTTTAAACCAGAAAGAACAAGAAGGAGGAGGAGGATCTCCGTGACATAGATATAAGTGGCCCTCTCTAGGGTAAGAGAAAAAGAGCCTCATTTACATAGGCATGCTATAAGAGATAGTTGCCTAAAGAGACGGACAGAACCGGAGAAATCATCTCAAGATGAGTGATTTGTGAATACCTCCTATAAAACAAAAGAGTGTCCCAGCACCATACACCACTGTGAAGGTGTATTGAAAAGAAACCAGTCACCCAGGTATAGAGTCTAAAAAAGGAAACCCACCGGTATGGGATTGTAGTAACAGTTGATTCCAACAGCGCGAAGGCACAACGGTGCCTCAGACTGCGTGTGAAGTATCCTTGCGAATGTCGTATGGAATAACCAATGATCTGGTAACACAGAGTAGAAACATGGAGTGGATAATAACAAATGTCAGTGACACTGTAAGTAGAGGCTACAACGAGATGGTCGCAGGTATATCACTAAGACCAAAGCATGTTACACAACAAGAGGTTAACCTGCCTACCAAAAATGGGAAATCTGTACTAAAGTCACATGTGCGTGACCCTGATATATGACCCAGTTGACTGTCTAATTGTCGATCTGGTCTTAAGTATCAGGGAGGGTAACGAACCCGTGCCTGGACACATACAACACAGATACGAGCATAATTTAGTGGTGATGTTGCTCAGTACAGTTAAAGACATTTATAAAGACAATTAAATAAGAACAACGGCACATATCTAAAAAACTAACCGGACACGCGTAGGTACATAAGAGACCTATAAGTGTGAACGCGTGATAAAGAAATATGCTAAACAGGATGGTCTAGCCGTATCAAGATAATGACGACAAGTGTTCCCAATAAAGGAACTCACCTCAGACAACTGTAATTGAGTATAAGTTCGTATTGTTGGTGGCTAACGGGTATCCAATACCCACGTTCAGTGCCGGAATGGTCTCATTCTAATACAAGACAAGAAAATAAAAACAAAAACTAAACTGGTGTCCTTGTGGTAGGAAGCGTGGATCTAAAGTAGATGGGACCACTTTGAAAAATGACCTACCTCATAAAAGGCATGGGGCCTCTCTATGTGTATATCAAGTAGAAAGTTCAAATGGGTATGTGCCTCCCAATGGTGGTCAGAATTGTAGGTACAAGTCCGTAGTAAGAATGTACCTAATAATAAAAAACAAATAACCAAATCGGTAAATCGATTGGAATTGCATGTGGCAATGGAGTATGTACACATGGACGACGCTATGTACTCACCCCTGAAGTAGGATAGTCCACAATGACTAGCAACACGGCAGTCCGCTCGCATCAAATAAAGCGAAACATAAATGGCCATTTTGGAAAATATAAGGTCTCGAACACGCCTGACGTGATCTACGTCGGCGTGAGGTCCATTAGTCTAGGTCCAAAGTAGAAGTTAACAGGGGCGATAATGATCTGCCATCTTGTAAGGTAGCCCCATTCAGTATACAAAGACGCATCAATCACTAGTCCGGCAGAATATTGAACCATGTGATCTAAACACAGTTCAAGATAGTCACATATTAAAATTAAGGGCAGTGGCAGTATGGTCTCGATCTCGGCAGTTTGCCGAAAAGTTATTACCGAAACAGTAGTTAGGTGAAAGCCCTTTTCGCCACGGTCACGTGATCTAAGAAAGTGTAGTGGTCACGTGTTCAGTGCCAAACTATCTGTTGTAGTGTGCGGAGGATAAGCGCCATATTGTAAAGATGCCCTATTGGTTGTGCAACATGGATTGAGTATTGGAAGGGCAAACTTCTTAGAGCATCATGACAGAACAGAGTTCTATTGGGCCCTTTAGAGTATTGGATACAATCATTATTGCACCAAATCAAGTGTGCGCCACACTACGTCCATATCCATAAAAATATAGGTAAGACAATAAAATATCCAATGTGTGCCTTGTAAGCAGAAACCCGGACAGTAAATGTTCCAAAGTGTGTTGACCAGGTGATATAAATATATATACACCACATAGTAGTATATGTCAATATCGTTGCCAAATGTGGAAGGTGCCATATAAAGATATACAGGGTCGACAAGTTCATCAAATAGAATGCGTCCATGAACCAATATGTATAAGGGCTTAAGTCCTCGCAAATGAACAGAACATGATAAAATGTCACCCAGGAAGTAACTTAGAAGGTATCCCATCACCATTATGTAATAATTGTGATCTGAGAAAAGTGAATAGATCGGTAGACAGGTTAATCTAGGTTATAATTCAGTGCTTCCTATCACATACATTAAAATACCAGATATTCAAAGAGATTGCATGTACACAAGATAAAAGACATGTTCATGGGTCATGTTACAGTGCAGACATCAAATGACATAAACGTGCTACAGTGCAAACACAGGATGACATAAACATAGTGTTGCCTGTCACATTGTATTAATTTACCAAATCACCATGATGTATTATACGAGCAAAGGATAATCATATGTGGGTATCAAGATTCAGTATAGTCCCACAATTACATAATCATCAGATATTGATGTATAAAACAACGTTGGTATTGCTCCCCATCTTAAAGAACGTTCTAGTTAGTTTAAAAGATCTTCGCAGTTGACATAATCTAAATGCCCTGCCCTTAAAGATGGGGGACTAGTAGTTCCTTTGCACTCTGTGAGACTTAGTATACAAATTGATACTGTAAGGTCTTATTCCTTTAGAAAAACATGAAGTTCTCTATCAGTATTAAGCCCTAAGTCAACCGTTCTTAATTTAATTAGCCACTTTGATTCAAGTTTTCTAAGTGCAGTTGTTTTGTCACCTCCCGTGGATCATCTTCTACTATAGCAATCCCATGGAACCTGATTTGTAGTATCTCTGCATTGATATGTGCCGTATTATAGTGAGCTGCTAGAGGGTAGTTGGTATTGTTATTCCGTATAGCTCTAATGTGCTCTTGTATCCGCTCTTTGAGCGGTCTGATTGTGCTACCCACATAAATCAGTTTACATTGACAAATGATGCAGTACACTATAAATTTGGTGTTACAGTTCATAAAGTGATGTATTCGATGTGTCTGTCCAGTATTATAACTAAAGCTAGTTATTTTATTTTCAGCAAATTGGCATACACTGCACATTGTACACTTATAAAAACCCTTGGATTTAGCTGGTAGCCATGAACGATTTTCGTCTACGTCTGTATTAAGTGTATTAGAAGGACTCAATATATTCCGTAAAGTTCTACCCCTCTTATAGGTAATGCGGGGTTTGTTGGTGATGTATGGATCTAAGTCATGATCCAATTTCAGTAGGTGCCAATGTTTGTGCATTGTCTTAAAAACATTGTTACTGTGTGAGTTGTATTGAGTTATCATAGCAATTTGTTTCCTCTCTATTTCATTCTTCTTTTTTGATTTGGACTTAAGCAATCCCTTGCGCTTCGTCCGATTAATCCTGGTGTGTGCTCTGTCTAATATGGTTTGGTCATAGCCTCTGGTAAGAAATCGTTGTTTCAACTTGGTGATTTCCCGTTGGAAAACACCATCTTTACTGCAATTCCTCCTTAGGCGAGTCATTTCGCCAAAGGGTATTGCACGAATTTGAGAGACAGGGTGGGCATTACTGGCGTGCAACACAGAGTTGCATGCTGTGATTTTGCGGAATAATTTGCACTCCAATTTTCCATCCTCTATGAATAGTGTAATATCCAAAAAATCAATGTGGTTAGCATTGATGTTGTGCATGAAGCTCAAGTTGTACTCATTGACATTGAGATGCTCAATAAAAGTGTCTAAAGTGGGTCTGTCGCCACCCCATATCATTAGGATGTCGTCGATAAATCTGCCCCAATAAATGATGGAATTGGTCAAATTGTGTGGACATGATTTCCAAATGTGATGTTCTTCAAAAAAGCCCATGTAGATATTGGCGAACGATGGGGAAAATTTAGCACCCATTGCAACCCCAGAATGTTGTTTGAACCAGGTCTTATTGTGCATAAAATAGTTGTTTTTGAGTGTTAAGCGCGTGAGTTCAAGAAGCATGGTAGTGTGCTCGTATAGGGTCGCGTCACGTTTGGATAAGAAATAGGTGAGTGCTTCCATCCCCTTGGTGAATGGAATGCTGGTATACAAGCTACTCACATCTAAAGTGACAAAGTTAAGGTCGTCAGTCCAAACTAGATCTTCCAATTTATTAAGAAGATCTTTAGTATCCTCAATGAAGGCAGGTAGGTTTCTTACTATTGGTTGTAAATAAATGTCTATATATTCTGAGATACGTTCTGTTGGACCCCCTATCCCAGTATCTCAGTGTTTTTTCTACCAGCTTGAACTAACTAAGTATTCCAACTTAGCTATCAAGGAAGTAGACAAAGGGGGCAATATAGTGCTGATGGACAACGACTACTATATTGGAGAAGTTGACAGTCAGTTGTCTGAGAAAGAGTCATACACTAAGATCTCCAAAAACCCAATGCAGGAAGTTAACAAGCTGGTAGAAAAAACACTGAGATACTGGCAGAGCTCTGGTCTACTTTCAGACATTGAGGTCAAGTACATGTTCAACCCAACACCTAGAGCAGCATACATGTATACTCTGCCAAAAATACATAAGAATCCTACTGTGCCCCCTGGTAGGCCGATTATATCAGGGATAGGGGGTCCAACAGAACGTATCTCAGAATATATAGACATTTATTTACAACCAATAGTAAGAAACCTACCTGCCTTCATTGAGGATACTAAAGATCTTCTTAATAAATTGGAAGATCTAGTTTGGACTGACGACCTTAACTTTGTCACTTTAGATGTGAGTAGCTTGTATACCAGCATTCCATTCACTAAGGGGATGGAAGCACTCACCTATTTCTTATCCAAACGTGACGCGACCTTATACGAGCACACTACCATGTTTCTTGAACTCACGCGCTTAACACTCGAAAACAACTATTTTATGCACAATAAGACCTGGTTCAAACAACATTCTGGGGTTGCAATGGGTGCTACATTTTCCCCATCGTTCGCCAATATCTACATGGGCTTTTTTGAAGAACATCACATTTGGAAATCATGTCCACACAATTTGACCAATTCCATCATTTATTGGGGCAGATTTATCGACGACATCCTAATGATATGGGGTGGCGACAGATCCACTTTAGACACTTTTATTGAACATCTCAATGTCAATGAGTACAACTTGAGCTTCATGCACAACATCAATGCTAACCACATTGATTTTTTGGATATTACACTATTCATAGAGGATGGAAAATTGGAGTGCAAATTATTCCGCAAAATCACAGCATGCAACTCTGTGTTGCACGCCAGTAGTGCCCACCCTGTCTCTCAAATTCGTGCAATACCCTTTGGCGAAATGACTCACCTAAGGAGGAATTGCAGTAAAGATGGTGTTTTCCAACGGGAAATCACCAAGTTGAAACAACGATTTCTTACCTGAGGCTATGACCAAACCATATTAGACAGAGCACACACCAGGATTAATCAGACGAAGCGCAAGGGATTGCTTAAGTCCAAATCAAAAAAGAAGAATGAAATAGAGAGGAAACAAATTGCTATGATAACTCAATACAACTCACACAGTAACAATGTTTTTAAGACAATGCACAAACATTGGCACCTACTGAAATTGGATCATGACTTAGATCCATACATCACCAACAAACCCCGCATTACCTATAAGAGGGGTAGAACTTTACGGAATATATTGAGTCCTTCTAATACACTTAATACAGACGTAGACGAAAATCGTTCATGGCTACCAGCTAAACCCAAGGGTTTTTATAAGTGTAAAATGTGCAGTGTATGCCAATTTGCTGAAAATAAAATAACTAGCTTTAGTTATAATACTGGACAGACACATCGAATACATCACTTTATGAACTGTAACACCAAATTTATAGTGTACTGCATCATTTGTCAATGTAAACTGATTTATGTGGGTAGCACAATCAGACCGCTCAAAGAGCGGATACAAGAACACATTAGAGCTATACGGAATAACAATACCAACTACCCTCTAGCAGCTCACTATAATACGGCACATATCAATGCAGAGATACTACAAATCAGGTTCCATGGGATTGCTATAGTAGAAGATGATCCACGGGGAGGTGACAAAACAACTGCACATAGAAAACTTGAATCCAAGTGGCTAATTAAATTAAGAACGGTTGACTTAGGGCTTAATACTGATAGAGAACTTCATGTTTTTCTAAAGGAATAAGACCTTACAGTATCAATTTGTATACTAAGTCTCACAGAGTGCAAAGGAACTACTAGTCCCCCATCTTTAAGGGCAGGGCATTTAGATTATGTCAACTGCGAAGATCTTTTATACTAACTAGAACGTTCTTTAAGATGGGGAGCAATACCAACGTTGTTTTATACATCAATATCTGATGATTATGTAATTGTGGGACTATACTGAATCTTGATACCCACATATGATTATCCTTTGCTCGTATAATACATCATGGTGATTTGGTAAATTAATACAATGTGACAGGCAACACTATGTTTATGTCATCCTGTGTTTGCACTGTAGCACGTTTATGTCATTTGATGTCTGCACTGTAACATGACCCATGAACATGTCTTTTATCTTGTGTACATGCAATCTCTTTGAATAGCTGGTATTTTAATGTATGTGATAGGAAGCACTGAATTATAACCTAGATTAACCTGTCTACCAATCTATTCACTTTTCTCAGATCACAATTTTTACATAATGGTGATGGGATACCTTCTAAATTACTTCCTGGGTGACATTTTATCATGTTCTGTTCATTTGCGAGGACTTAAGCCCTTATACTTATTGGTTCCTGGACGCATTCTATTTGATGAACTGTCGACCCTGTATATCCTTACTATGGCACCTTCCACATTTGGCAACGATACTGACATATACTACTATGTGGTGTATATATATTTATATCACCTGGTCAACACACTTTGGAACATTTACTGTCCGGGTTTCTGCTTACAAGGCACACATTGGATATTTTATTGTCTTACCTATATTTTTATGGATATGGACGTAGTGTGGCGCACACTTGATTTGGTGCAATAATGAATGTATCCAATACTCTAAAGGGCCCAATAGAACTCTGTTCTGTCATGATGCTCTAAGAAGTTTGCCCTTCCAATACTCAATCCATGTTGCACAACCAATAGGGCATCTTTACAACATGGCGATTATCCTCCGCACACTACAACAGATAGTTTGGCACTGAACACGTGACCACTACACTTTCTTAGATCACGTGACCGTGGTGAAAAGGGCTTTCACCTAACTACTGTTTCGGTAATAACTTTTCGGCAAACTGCCGAGATCGAGACCATACTGCCACTGCCCTTAATTTTAATTTTAATATGTGACTATCTTGAACTGTGTTTAGATCACATGGTTCAATATTCTGCCGGACTAGTGATTGATGCATCTTTGTATACTGAACGGGGCTACCTTACAAGATGGCGGATCATTATCGCCCCTGTTAACTTCTACTTTGGACCTAGACTAATGGACCTCACGCCGACATAGATCACGTCAGGCGTGTTCAAGACCTTATATTTTCCAAAATGGCCATTTATGTTTCGCTTTATTTGATGCGAGCGGACTGCCGTGTTGCTAGTCATTGTGGACTATCCTACTTCAGGGGTGAGTACATAGCATCGTCCATGTGGACGTACTCCACTGCCACATGCAATTCCAATCGATTTACCGATTTGGTTATTTGTTTTTTATTATTAGGTACATTCTTACTACGGACTTGTACCTACAATTCTGACCATCATTGGGAGGCACATACCCATTTGAACTTTCTACTTGATATACACATAGAGAGGCCCCATGCCTTTTATGGGGTAGGTCATTTTTCAAAGTGGTCCCGTCTACTTTAGATCTACGCTTCCTACCACAAGGACACCAGTTTAGTTTTAGTTTTTATTTTCTTGTCTTGTATGAGAATGAGACCATTCCGGCACTGAACGGGGGTATTGGATACCCGTTAGCCACCAACAATATGAACTTATACTCAATTACAGTTGTCTGAGGTGAGTTCCTTTATTGGGAACACTTGTCGTCATTATCTTGATACGGCTAGACCATCCTGTTTAGAATATTTCTTTATCACGCGTTCACACTTATAGGTCTCTTATGTACCTACGCGTGTCCGGTTAGTTTTTTAGATATGTGCCGTTGTTCTTATTTAATTGTCTTTATAAATGTCTTTAACTGTACTGAGCAACATCACCACTAAATTATGCTCGTATCTGTGTTGTATGTATCCAGGCATGAGTTTGTTACCCTCCCTGATACTTATGACCAGATCGACAATTAGACAGTCAACTGGGTCATATATCAGGGTCACGCACATGTGACTTTGGTACAGATTTCCCATTTGTGGTAGGCAGGTTAACCTCTTGTTGTTGTGTAACATGCTTTGGTCTTAGTGATATACCTGCGACCATCTCGTTATAGCCTCTACTTACAGTGTCACTGACATTTGTTATTATCCACTCCATGTTTCTACTCTGTGTTACCAGATCATTGGTTATTCCATACGACATTCACAAGGATACTTCACACGCAGTCTGAGGCACCGTTGTGCCTTCTCGCTGTTGGAATCAACTGTTACTACATTCCCATACCGGTGGGTTTCCTTTTTTAGACTCTATACCTGGGTGACTGGTTTCTTTTCAATACACCCTCACAGTGGTGTATGGTGCTGGGACACTCTTTGTTTTATAGGTGGTATTCACAAATCACTCATCTTGAGATAATTTCACCGGTTCTGTCCGTCTCTTTAGGCAACTATCTCTTATAGCATGCCTATGTAAATGTGGCTCTTTTTCTCTTACCCTAGAGAGGGTCACTTATATCTATGTCACAGAGATCCTCCTCCTCCTTCTTGTTCTTTCTGGTTTAAAATATCAATCAAGTAGAATAAACTATGCATCAAAGTTGAGATGCTTATATTTGGAATTGTAATTATGATTACTTTCATTTTAATGGCTCTGATCACAGGAGAACTATATTGTCATCTTTGTGTAAATAGGACATTGTTTGCATTTTGTATATATACGGAATTTTTAGTGTATATATTTACTTTTCCAGCCTTGAAAAAGTCTGAGTACAGACGAAACACGTGTCGGCTAGATCGTGTGCTGGGAAAAAAAGAATCAATAAAGACAAGGATCTGAAAATTGACTAAATTGCTTTTGGACTGTCTGTTGGATACGCACAATACTGATTGTTCTTCGCTTGTCAGAATGTATCGTACTAATTAGTGTATCTTCCTTGGACTTTGAATTCATTCTATACTAGAGTTGGACTGATTAATACTCATAAGGGTGTGCTGATTAAGCTTTTAAGAGTTGATGTATGTGCATGTTAGTGTTTAATGTGCTGATAACATCTTTAGGTAGTAGATGTTACAAGCTGTCCTGGCACCCCGCTCTAATTATTGGAAAATTACGTCACACGCTCTAGACTATAAGACATATATACTAAGACACTATTTGATGTGCGGTTTCTCCCTTTAGGGAACACTACTACCTATTTCTTGCATTTGTCTCAATAATAATACTCCTGTGGCATAAGCAAGCCAGTCGACAGACCCAACATTTCTAACAGTTGTCTAAGCCTCCGTCTGTGGGTTATTGTGTCATATTGCAGTGCACCACATAAATGTGGAGTTATTGACTCAATTTGTGTTGTCATGGACCTCTGTCCTTCAGTCACTGCTCAGAATACCTCTTCCATATGTTTTGTAACCCAACAATTTTCTTTCATCACACTCTAATAGCATTTAATTGCTTGTGCTGTACACCAAGCATATCACATTCTTTGTTTCATGTTTGTGATTATTACTAATCATGAATAGATATTAATTTGTTTAAAACCTTTATGGCTTAGTTTCATTATTTATGCATACCTCTTAACCTTTTGTAGCAGCTTGCTGGGTGAGATTTGAAGCTGTGCTTTCATCCATTCCAACGATTACTTAAGACGAGAGAGAATCAATGTTTTCAAAATTATTTTCAATTAAAAATCCAATATTTTACCCTTGGAAGCATGTTTAAAGCAATGTGTTTAAAACACGTAGGCCTATGCTACATTTAATAAATTAGTTAGTTTCCTGTTAGTAAAAGTATTAACATTTTGATCGACTCATAAATAAGCATAAACCCTCCATTAATTGAGCCAGTTCCTGTCGGGGTCTCCTCACCACGTGTGACCGATGGTATCTTCATAGAAATAACGCCGATCTCCGGATGTGCTTGAGAAACAGCATGTGTCAGGAGTTTGCTTCTGACCTCATGCATGCACGTTTTTCTCCCTTTTATCAGAGTATACCCAATCTGATGCCACTACGCTGACCTATATAAGAAGCACTGATTCCAGCCCTTTTGCTTCCCAATTGCTCCTGCAGTGTTTGGAAGCCCTGGAATGTTATCCTGCTTGCCAGTTTTTTTGCTCCTGCCTTTTGCAGACAGTATGCTATGCCTCATGTTTCCTCTGGCCTCCATTTCAGCCTTTTGCTTGGTATTTGGCCTGGGTGAAATTTAAATTACACCAGCGCAATTTGCGTCAATTCTGGAATTTTCGCTATACTTGTTACACAAAATTTCCGAAATTGCTCCACTTCAAATAATTATGCGGCATCTGTGGTACAAAATCCCACGAATATGCCATTCATGGTAACTCCTGGGATCAATGCAGCGGGATCGGCTGCTGCTCATAGTGATTTTTTTCAAATTTTTTAACGTGAAATGCATCTTTATGCCAAAAATTGACACATGAGCGCACTTTGAACGAAAACATAACATGAAATGATGGATTTGCATTTCCCTTAATTACGCGTAATTTCACGTAATTTTGCTCAAATTACCTGTAATTACATGAAAGCAATATATGTGAATTTCACAACCCACCTTAATTTAAAACTGTCCACCCTAGTTTCCTACATAAATGTGTGTAGATCTCAGGAGATTATGTGTTGGTCTACAACGGAACTGTGTTGGGGACCCCCCTGACCCATGGAGTCCCCCCTCCCCCATTGCTACACCTCTGGGTGATGTGATCCCATCTGGGGGATCATGACATTATAGATTCCCATGCCTCCCACACAAACTGCAACCCCCACCATCTACATTACAGCTAATCTACAGGTCACTCGTAAAGAGCGGCATGCGACAGTCCCACTCAAAAGACTGTGTTTATCCGGGCCTCTGCAATCTTTGGAAGGCCTGGCTTGGCAGTTTGGGCTGGACTGTTACAATAAGGAACAGTGTCAAGACTGATTTGCATATGGCTGGGTCTGAACTGGGGTGAGGAAGTGAGTTAAAGAACGATGATGGATTCAACCCAGATCTGTGACTGGGTTGAGTGTCTGAAAAGTTTCAGCGCACCGTCCATCATCTCCTTGTGTTTGCTTTGTTCTCCCTAAGTTTGCAGGGTATGCCCAGATGTGGGTCCCTTTCTCACTTTGCCACTGAATTCAAGCTAGTCTGGCTGTTACTCCGAAACCGGTCCCAGGATGTCTGTTTCCAGTCCAGGGAAAACCTGGCTAGGCAGTTCAGGCTGGACTGTGCCCATAAGGAACAGGGTCAAGACTGATTTGCATATGGGTTGGTATGAACTGGGGTGGCAAAGTGAGCTAAAGAGAACGATGATGGATTCAACTCACGATCTGTGACTGGGGGTGAGTGTCTGAAAAGGTTCAGCGCTCCGCCCATTATCTCCTTGTGTTTGTTTTCATAGAACTGAGCCACCGCTGACATGTCTTGTCACAAACCCCACTTGAAAATTTCACTACCACTCACAGGCTTATGTGATGCATGGTGCAAATTTCATTCGATGGCTGGAGGATATACTTTCTTTTTGGGAGCCCATAGATAATTTTCCCACTTAGACTATTTCTTCCTCCCAAGTACTTACGTTGTCCAAACTGAATTGGTGTCACAGCATGCCTGGAGTCTCTCGAGTCAAACCCCTGGAATTACATTTATGCACTGTTCACACACCCACTTCTACACCATTGGGATTAAATGCCTGGTGAATGACAAAATGCAAGTTCAGAGAGTCCTTATGAGACTCCTCCATACAATACTTTCTACTTAACACTGGCTCAGTGTCTTCACTGTGTACACTATGAGGAGCCTATGGAGTAGTTATTAGAGGGAGTGATATTTCAAAATTAGCATACCAAAGAAATTACATGCAGCAGTGTTGGACTTTGCACTCTCTGCAGAATCATCCCAAAACCTTTTGCCTTTACTCCTCCTATTTTTGCTGAATTTGTTTTACTTTCCTTAGGAGTTAGTGGACTTTACTACTGCTAACCAGTGCTAAAGTGTGTGTGCTCTCTCCTTAAAACATGGTAGAATTGGCTTATCCCCAATTGCCATATTTAATTTACTTATAAGTCCCTAGTAAAGTGGTACTACATATACTTAGGACTTGTAAATTATATGCTATTAGTGGGCCCACATCACTAATTGTGCCACCCACTTAAGTCGCTGAATTAAACAAGTCTTAGTCCTGCCATTGCAGCCTGTGGGTGCATTTTTAAACTGCCATTCTGTCTTGGCAAAATGAACCTTTTGCCAGGCCCAAACCTTCTTTTGTAATACATATAGTCATCCCTAAGTTATGCTCTGGACAGCCCAGTGGGCAGGGTACAGTGTATTTAAAAAGTCAGACATGCAACTTGAAGTTTTACATGTCCTGGTAGTGAAAAATGATTATATCCTTTTTCACTACTGCAAGGCCTACCTCCCCCTTAGGAAAACATTGGAGTTACCTTATTACATTAAATAAGCTGTAATTTCCAAATGGGAGCAGGTAATCCATTCATGTTTGGTGTTTTTGGAAATTTAATAAAAAATCCTCTCTAATGTTAAAGTTGGATTTTAAATTAGAATTTTTAAAATGGCACTCTTAGAAAGTTTTCAAAGAAAGGGGCACTCCTCTCGTGCTCCACACTGTCGCACTGCAGAAAGTGGGAACTACTCCCTCCAATTATGTCCATTTCATCAAAGTACTCCACAGTAAACCAATATGACCAATATGTATTCCATTCCTTGTTGCTCCAATATACTTTTTTCTTTTCATCACACCGGAGACAGTCTGATTAACTCTGCAATCTTTATTTGAACACTTCTAATACCAGCTGCATGTCACTCCAGACTTTTTACAACGGTACGTGCAGATTGATCGCAATATGAAGTAGGCACATCGTTTAGGTACCCAATGCATTTCGAGCCTCCTTAGGCTCTTCGTCAGGGGTTTCTACAACAAATAAAATAAACAGCTTAGCTGACCCAGTCATTCTGAAAAGTGCCTAAAGTCCAACACTATGAATTAACCTTAACCCACAACCCCATTAAATACCATACCCCTACCCTCGCCCACTGAGATTCCTGTGCTGCTGATAAATTAAACCACCCTGTTCCAACCCTTCTTCCACTCAAAACATACTCCCAATACCTTGAAAGTTGGCATTTTCCTGCCTCAGCCATTTAGTGCCTTTAGCTGTCCCTGGGTCACATTACTGGGTGTAGCTGACAGTTGGGCTTTGTGTATTCCTCCTAGATAGCCATACACACTAGAGAGCTTAGATGTGCCTGGATGGACCATCATTGACAGAATGGTCAGGTGGAGCTGGTCACAGCCCTACTTACACTTGAATAGGCTGTGTCCTGCCTCCACACAAAGAGCTGCATACCCCCTGTAGTTAGTCTGGAGCCAGGGCAGGGAAGGCAGGATGCCTGGGGACTTCAAAGGGAAACCTCTCAAAGTTTCTCCCACCTTCCTGAGAAAGGGCACCAGGCATAAATATTGGACCTGAGATACCCCCTCTCCAGTACACTTCTGGACCTCTGGATACTCTGCCAGGAAGGACTGCTTAGCTGCTGAAAGGACTGCTGCTCTAAAAGACTGCTGCCCTGCTGTGCTGCTGACCTGCTACATGATGCTCTTTTGCCTGGGTGAGAAGGACTGGACCTGCATCTATTGAACCCAGGACCCCAGTGTGACTCCAAGTGTTAGCTGGCTGGCCTTCTGACCACAGCCTGGGGGTCATAGGGCCCCAACAACCTTAAACCCAGCACCTGGACTCTGCCATATTTGAGCCCTACCCTGCCAAGTGGTGCCACCCCAGTCCTGGACCCTTGGAAGTGGCCTGAAGTTGCTCTGTAAGCCCAAATGTGGATCCAGCAGAACTAACGCTTCTCCTACTTGGCCCATCTCCAGCAGAACGGGCGCATTGTCTTTGCTGTTCAATTCATCGACTTCTAAACCTATGCATTGCTTCTACTGTTAGTTTTCTTCCGAAGCAAAGAACTCCGCATCACAGCCCATCACCTCATTGGAACTGCGACGCATTGTTGGCACAGGCCCTCGTATCCATCATCGACAGAAGAGTTGATGAAGACACAGGATTCCACATCACAGCTTCGCAGCTCCTTGGAACTGATGCATTGTCCCAACTAGGTGCTACATCCTTGATGCTGGACTTTGCTTCGCTAGCCCTCATCATCGGGATCCTCGACGATGACGCAGAACCTCGCTGTATCTTGCAGCTGACACATCTTTTCGGCTATGCATCACATTTTTGACACAGATCCTCACAACACTTCACAAACCAGTATTTAAGGTACATTGTTTGGCAGGCCTAACGGGGCCCCTGCAGCTATCCCACGCTCCATCACTGTCTGCCTGATTTTGTGACTTTGACCCGGCTTGACATGACGAAATATCCACAGTTGGTTTTTTGTGTATTTTTGTCACTATTTTTGCTAAAATCTTTAAACCTGCATAACTCCAGTTTTACTGATTGGATTGTTGTCATTTTGGTATTATTTTATTTATTGATAATCGTGCTACTTTTCAAATCTGGTGTGGGATCCTTTTGTGGTGTGTGTTCACTGTGTTACTGTTTGAAGCATTGCACAAATACTTTATGCATTGCCTCTTAGTTAAGTCTGACTGCTCTATGCCAAGCTGCCTGAGGGTTGAGCACAGGTTAATTTAGGGTTTGCTTGTGACTTCACCCTGACAAGGATTGTGGTCGCTGCTTGAGTAGGGTTTCACCCCCCTCAACCAGTAACCCAATTTCTTACAAGCAGAAATGAGCCAGCGTAGACAATTCAGTTCATGATGCCTAACAAATCTATCAACTAGATAAGTCTGACATATCGCTCCATAATCTCACCAGGGCCACACTCTAACTCAAACAGACCCTGTTGGATGAACCTAAGAAAATTTGGCAAAGCTCCTAAAACAATTCTTCTGAGTACAGCAATAAAACAGGTAGTCTCCTTTACTGGCTATGCCTCAATGACAGCATCTTCACTGATATAGCTCAAATTACAGATGAAAGTGGTACTCTACACCAGCACCCAACATACATATTGGAAGTCTTAGCATCTTACCAGACTGCACTATACATGCCCCCTACGCCGCCCGATGACATGCATACTTACATTTCTACACTCCAATGTGCACGCCTTACTTGTTCCCAAATTAGTTATCTGGATACACCCATCCTAATGGATTAAATCACACAGTCCATCTCTCTCAGCACTCCACTTGGAAATCTCCGGGCCTCAACGGACTCCACATGGAGTTCTTCAAGTGCCAGACTGACATATTGACCCAACCCCTCCTTGCTCTTATGTGGAGGCCAGGACCGTAGGCCATCTCCCGCAGGATCTGGTAGAAACATATATCACAACTATACTAAAGCCTCACAATCTGGCACATGTCTGCCTATTATCGACCAACTTCTTTAATACAGAGTGAGTCTGAATTATTAGGCAAAGACTTAGCAATACGAGTAGCTATGGTAATCACAAATCTGGACCGTAAAGATCAAAGTGACTTCATGCCAAATCGATCCACTCAAAACAATGTTCAGAGACTCTTTAATGGAATTGAGATGGCTGCAATTTTTTAGATATCTACATTTCTGCCTTGCCTTTAGACCCTACTCACCTGATGCCACAGACTTAGTGGACTGCTCCTCATTAGAAGCTATACCCACAATGTCCCAATTACCCTTAAAGGGCCAAGTCTCCACCACACATTATTATCAATACACCAGACTCCTTTCCCGCTGTGAAAATCAACTGGGAAATAGATTTGGATCCCATTGAGGACTTTCAATGATCAGCTGCACTGATGGCCCCACACTAATCAGAAATCTCTACAAGATTCAGACTGATTCAGTTCAAATACCCCCACCATATATACTGGACTTCACACTGACTATGGACAGTAAACAGTCCCAACTGTTTTGGCTGTCACATGGTGGAGGGAGATTTCCTCCTCACTACATGGAGTTGTAGCATACTCTGACCCTTTCTGGACAATATCTGTTATACACTGTGGGCAGCGTTGGTTAGACCGATAGACCTAACCCCAAACATGTCATAGTTAAACATATCGATTATTAGGGCTTTACTAATGCATAAAGGACCTTGATATAATTGGGACTGGTGGTTGGAAAACAAGATATAGCGATGATGTGGAGGCAATCAACACCCCCCTGCACGCTGGTGGGCAAATATGGACATATGCTGCATGATGGAAAAGCCTGTCTACAAGACCCAGGGCTACCCCGAGAAACATAACAGAGTGTGGGGTGGATGGCTAAGATATAGAGAGGAAATCTGATTATCAATTGGTATATTACTTTCCTGTGGCAAGTATCATAATATATTATCTGTTCCCACTCAATGGTTAATAAAATGCTTATGTGAAATGGCTAATGACTGAACCTGTAGAGATAGTTGAAATAACTGTATTGTGCTGTATTCATTGGGAAAATATAGCTTTATCATTTCTCTTTCATTTCCTGCTCTAAAGGTTGAAAAACAAATAAAAATAAGGCTTAAAATACCAGTGTTCATTGGTAGTTCTTGAGTATCGCTTTAGGACTGTTAGTCATGTCTGTCCACCATCTTCATAGATCAATAAGTAAGCAGTGTGTCTACGGTCATGAAAACCATCAGAACTAAAGCAGAGTCAGTAACACACAGCACCAAGACAAGCTAATGGGTGTTGATGTAAGATGATGTAGGATGTGTGTTAGACCTGACAGCTTTTAGGGTGAACGTGCCCCAAACCTTTTGCCTACTCACATCCAGTTTGCTGAAATTAACTTTTGTTGGCGTTAGGTCTCTGTGCACTTTACCACTGCTAACCAGTGCTAAAAGTCTTGTGCTCACTCCTGCCTGCCAAATTGGCCTGCACCTGATTGGCACAAAAAATATACTTATAGGACCCTAGTAAAGGAACTCCAGTTCAGTCCAATAAATAATGGGGCGCAGTTGGGGGTGAATTGGATTTTATGAATTTTTGGGAGGATATTCATGACTGGTGCCCAAGTGTCTTTGTTCATGAGGAATTCCTCCTCCATTTTGAAAAGCCATGCACCATTCTTGCAAACTTGTATTAATCCTTTAGTTTCCCACTTGATAGAGGGGTTGGATCCTTTGGTTTTGATTTCTGGAGTAAACTCAATGCTTGAACCTCTAGCCAAATACTGGATATTTTTCCAAAACTGTTATGTTGATATGTGAAATTCACAGTTATCCAAAAGACACTATGGATATAATGAACCAACGTGAAGACATGGCATTTGATGAAACAGAAGATATACTGGTTTCACTGGATATAGCCTGTCTATATACTAATATTGCTTCAGAGCATACAATAGAAGCGATGGAATACTTTTTGGAAAAATGACCAAGACCACATGAAGTTCCAACCAACCATATTTTAGAAATGACAAAGATATGCCTGAAACACAACTTCTTTTGCTTCAATCAGCAATTCTACCTACAAGTTAAAGGGCAGACATGGGATTCAATCATAAGACACTGTAGGGAATTGGGCTACTGGTTAAGGGGGGTGAAACCCTACTCAAGCAACAACCTTGTCAGGGTGAACCACAAGCAAACCCCAAATTAACCTGTGTTCAATGCTCTGGTAGCTTGGCACAAGATCAGTGAGGCTTAACTTAGCGGCACTGTGTAAAGTGTTTATGCAGCGCACAAACAGTAATAAAGTGAAAACACAACACAAGAAAAAAGACACTTCACTTTATGAAAATAGAGTACATTTACAGTATTTGACACTAAAATTATACAAATCCAATCGTAGAACCCTGAGATATGCAATTTTAAAGATTTAGGTAAAAATAGTGCTTAAAAGCACAAAGTGCCAACTGTGGTAATCTGGTTGTGCCACACCAGGACAAAGTCAAACGTTCAGGCTCACCACAGTAGTGTGGGTCAGATGCAGGGACCAAGTTAGGCCAGCTGAGCAAAGTACCCTAAATCCTGTTTGTGGAGCGTTTTGGGTTCCTGTGTTGAGGATGCCTCACACAGTGGTGGTTTTGAGGATCTGCGGGGCTGTTATGCGAGGTCTTGCGTCAAGGATGTGTCATGCAGTGATGGTTCTGTGGAGCTGCAAGGTTGTGATTTGAGGTCATGCATCAAGATGGTTCTAATGGCTGCTTTCTGACCTATCTGTTGCCTCAATGCCAAGATGCCTCTCTAGAGGTGAGTCGTTGGGCTATATCAAGTATCCATTAACATAACACAACATGCAGCGGTGGTGCCGAGGACCTGCGATGCGAGGTCCAATGTTGAGATGCGTCATGCAGTGATGGTTCCGATGAGCTGTGGGGCAATGCATCGTACTACGTCGGGTCTGTGGGACCACAGCTGTGCTGGCAGAGCATCTTCAGGCCTACTTCCAAGGGTCTAGGACTATGGTGGCACCACTTGAGGAGCAGCCCTCATAGCAGGCAGAGTCCAGGTGAAGGGATCAACGTGATTGCAGCCTTTTCTGTCCCTGAGGCTATGATCAGGTGGTCAGCCAAATAGCCCTTAGTGTCACTCTGGTGGTCCTGGGTTCAAGATACATGTCAAGTACTTCTCACATAGGTAGCAGGGCAGCAAGGCAGCAGAGAAGCCTGGCAGCAGAATAGCAATCCTTCTTGCTGCAGAACAGCACACCAGTCCTTTGTTCTGAGGGTCCAATATTTATACTTGGTGCCAGCTTTGAAGTGGGAGAAGCTTCTAGAGTTCTCCCCCAACAGAGGTGTCTGGAATTTTCTGCCTCCCTGCCCTGGCCCAAGCTTGTAAGAAACCCATTGTGAGTATGCTGAGGTAGAGTCTTTGTGATGTGTAAGCATGGTAGGTGACAGCTCCTCTCCCCTATCAAGTCAAAGATGGCCCATCTTGCGAACAGCTATTCCCATTTGTCTCACTGTCTGGGAGCAATACACAAAGAGCAACTTCCAACAACACCTAGTCATGCAACCCAGGATACAGGCTGCAGGCACAAAATGGTTAGGACAAGAAAATGGCAACTTTCTAAAAGCTGCATTTTCAAAACTATGGCTAAAATCCGACCTTATAATAAAAGAGGGTTTCAAATTATAATCCTTAAAACACCAAACTGTACATTCCTACTTTCTTCCCATTGAAAGTTATTACTTATCAAATGTAATAAGGTCATTCTAATCTTATCCTATAGGAGAGGTAGGCCTTGCAGTAGTGAAAAAATAAATAATTTAAGAATTTGTCACTGCCAGGACATGTAAAACATAATAGTGCATGCCTAACGTTTTTTAATACACAGCACCCTGCCCTCTGTGCGGTTTAGGGCCTATGCTAGGAGTGATTTATAAGTATTAAAAAGGAAAGTTTAGGCCTGGCAAAAGGTTTATTTTGACAGATCCAAATGTCATTTTAAAACATCACACACAGGCTGCAATTGTAGGCCTGGGACATGTTTAAAAGGCTACTCAACTATGTGGCATAACGAGTGCTGCAGGCCCCATAATAACATTTAATTTACAGGCCCTGGGTACATTTATTATCCCTTTACTAGGGACTTACAAATAAATTAAATGTGCCACTTAGGTGGAAGCCAATTTGCAATGATTTAGGGAGAGAGCACAAGTACTTTAGCACTGGCTAGATGTGGTAAAATGCGCAGAGTCCTAAAGCCAACAAAAATGTAGTCAGCGAAAACAGGAGATTTGAAGGCAAAATGTTGGGGGTTACCACACCAAGGATGTCAGGTCCAACAGATATGAAGAAGGCAAGACATATTCATCATTATACACTAAAGAATTCTATTCTCCATTCTGCTAGCTCACATCCAAGAGACCTGAAGGCTAATCTTCCATACAGCCAATACCTACATATCCGAAGAAATTTTGCCAAATAGAAGGATTATTTAGTCAAAGAACTGGAAAGGCTGGAATGTGTGACAACTTTTAATGGAGCTACAAATTTGATCAAAAAAGCATTCTGAAAAATCGAGAATGTAGTGTCTCGACTGGAAAATCGTAAAACCCCCCATTCTTTGCCTTAAAAAGAAATCACAGCATAAGATACAATTTAGTCTATTTAAATACAATGTAGAAAGAATTTTAGCTTATTAGAATAAACACCAGTAAAAGGTCACCGTAAGTGTGGGAACGGCTCAACGTGTGCAAGTACCATAAAAGGGGAGGAGATTAATTTCAACCAAACTACAAAACTGTCAGACTTTACCAAACAATAAATGGAACAATGGTCGCACACGTTCTAGAGGCAAGACATAAACCATCTTATTTGAGAAGGACAATTTTGAGGCAAGCAAAAGAAAGTATCAATAATGGAAAACACCCTTTTAAGAAAGGAAGCACAAATGACAGAAGATAGCCTCGATTAGTTGTCTGAAATTGGCGATACCGTAGGATAAGAAGGATCATCCACACCCTGATACTTTAGTACTCCTAGGAAGAATAGGATCTGGTGGTTGATAATCGAGGAAAAGCACCTTCTCAGCTTTATGTATACCTCAAGAAAGGATTGAGGGGCATATTATCAAGGGGCTGCGATAAAATTATCGCCGCTCTAGCGTCCGTTTTCGGGCGAAAAGCGGCGATAATTTTATCGCATCATCATCAAGGACACGCTAGCGCGTGATTCCTTGAGTTAGGGCCCGTTTTTCACACGCCTTGCCTCGCATCGATAATGAGATGCAAAGGAGGCGTGGCTGTGAAAACAACATGGGATAATATCGCGAAGGCAGCTTTGCGATATTATCAAGGAGGGGTAGCGATATTTTAAATCGCGTTAAGTATGCCTTAACGCAGGAATTTAACGTCTGTTAAATTCCTGACTAAAGCATACCTAACATGGGGGTGGATTGTGTGGCTAAGACCACAGGCCCTATCATCAAGGTTATCGCCGTTTTGCATGGAACATCGCTGGAAAACCAGCGATGTTCCATGAAGCTACCGCTATCGCTGGAATAATTATCGCCATTGCGCTATGCGTTGTTAATACAGCGCTAGCATGGTGATAATTTCCAGCGATAGCCGGTGATAAAAATCCTCACGCTAAGAGCGGACAGCGATAATTATCGCTGCCGCTTGATAATATGCCCCTGAGACTTAAGAACCAATTCATTAACATGATATATTTAGTGTGAATGAGGAAATTTTTTTCAAGAGTACACCCAAGACCCTCTTTTTCTTTGAGGAATAAGAGATTCATGCCGAAATACAAGTCTCTTCAACTACCTGTTTTTGTATAAAGAATACAAACACAAATAAATGTTTGCCCAAATTCCTCATTGAATCACTTAACCTGTTAAACAGTACTAGTAAGCTCCAACTTTATTAGGAACCCTTCAGGAAAGAAGATATGGAGTTGCTCATCAAAATGAATTGATTACAGACTGCACTACAATTCCCATCATGTCCCCTGCCTGTAACGATGACCCAGAAGAAGTGTGATACCTATATCAATGAGATGAAAAAGAGATGGAAGTAAATTACATGACGATAGAAAACACAAAGCTGCTCTTCAGTTGCCTGAAATTCTGTGATCAGCATTAAATGCAAGCCACTAGCGGAAAGATACTGCACAAGCAAGGAGAGTTCATCCCTTTTCAGCAGAATCCCTGTGTCGCCCAAGAGAGGATTTCCAAAGATTCCATGCATGCACGTCAAAAAGCGAGCCTAAAGGCAGAATTTCTGCATTGCCAGTGAGATGAGTTTCAAACATTTCACACGTGCAAGCCTCAAAATTGACTTGGCTAATGAAAGGTACATAGTATGCAAGGAAGGGCACACAAATACCATGGACATGGATGGGGAAGTTATTACAGTTATTTTTTATCTGCTTTTCAGCTTTTACAAAAATTTGTGCCCAGGAATGATGCTGTGTTTTAAATATCAAGTACTAACACCCAGTCGGGATTATCCAATCAATAGGCGAGCCCACAAAGAGAATTCTGTGAAAAGCCTACGTAAAATTGGGATATGTTCCCTTTATTTTTATATTTTTTAAAAGGCACACTTTTGCACATATTATTTGATATTTTCACAGGGAGATGATATGAATTAATGTGTGGTTAGAATAATTTCAAAATATGCTGAAAGAAAGTAATAGTACATAGCGATTGAGTCTACTGCATTCAATCACTATTAATCTATAGTCCACAGGAGTCCCTTCCGGTAATATACATTAAGAAAGTTAGCATTTTCTTGTCTTAACCATTTGGTGCCTGCAGCCAGTATCCTGGGTCATGTAACTAAGTGTAGTTGGCAGTTAGTCTTTGTGCATTCCTCCCAGACAGTGAGACAATGTGGCATAGGTGCTGGCAAGGTGGGCCATCCTGGCAGGATGGAAGGGGCAGAGCTTTTCCCTGCCACAGATACATTTCAAAGGGGCTGCCTCTAGCACACTCACAAATAACTTTACACGAGCCTACTGTCACCCCAGATCCCTTGAAGCCTGGGAAGGGAAGGAAATTCCAGAGCCAGATGTAGGGGAGGTCTAGTAGTTTTCTTCATTTCAAAACTGGCACGTGGTATACAAATTGGACTCTTGGACCAACTCTTCAGTACACTTCTGGGCCTGTGGATACTACAGAAGAATCACTGCCCTGCTGCCAGAGGACTGCTCGGCTCCTTGAGCCCTGCCTTGCTCTCTGAGAAGGAAGACTGGGTCTGCTGCCTTCATCCCAGACAGAGTGACTCCAAAGGTCAGGTTACTGACCCCCTGTTCTGAGCTACAGAGACACAATAAGCTCCAGAGACCTCGCTGCAACTGCCCAGCTGAACTGTTGCACTGGACCTGCCTAAACTCTGCTGGTGTCTGCTGGAGAGAGGTCCTGATCCCCAAGAGGTGCTTCTACGGGTCCTGGACCCTTGGCTAGCATCAGTTGTGCTCCTTCTGTGAAGAAAAGAAGAAATTCTGAAGTTATAGGATCTTCACGACTATGAACGGGCCCATTTGTGATGAGACCTTGCCACTCGCAGAGAGCGCCTGCGTGAAGCTCTAGTGGACCTGACTCCTTGCACTACAGCCACCACCAGTGACAACCAGCAAAGCGAGATCTGTATTTCGTGCTACAGAGCGGGCAGCCTGTGGTGACCACCAACTTGAAGCTCCAGCAACGGTCGTCTACAATGCCTGATAGGTTCTTGGTGCTATCGTGCGGAACATCTGTGACTCCAGGCCTGCTCATCATGCTACAGCGATGACCATCCACAATGTTCTCCCCACAGCCTCCTCCACTGCAAACTGGACTCTTCCCACTGGCATTTGAGAAGGTAACTTTATCATCTGGACTAACCTGGTCCCTGTATCTGACCCACACTATATCACTGTTGGCCTGCACTTGTGACTTTCCCTCCATCTAGCATAACCAGATGACCCTGAGTGCCGCTTTGTGCTTTAACCCACCATACTTACCTAAATCTTTCAAACTGCTTATCTCCAGTTCTACTGTGGGATTTTTCTCATGTTGTGTTGTCACTTTATTACTGTTTCAGTGCTGCATAAATACTTTACTCATTACCTCTAAGTTAAGCAGACCGCTTTTGTGCCAAGTTGCCAGAGGATAAAGCACAGGTTAATTTGGTGACTTTGATGGTTCGTACTGGAAGGGATTGTGGTTGTTTCTTGAGAAGGGTATTCACCCTTTCAACCAAAAACTCAATTTCGTACAATGTGCGTCATCTGCTATCATGTCTCTGACTGTGGCCCATCTCACTAGTCAGGTTAGGCTTTCCAAACCTTTGTTTTGTAGGTCACAATGCTCACAAGAACCTTCGCTGCGCTGTGATAGCGCTTTCTGGATTGAAAGATTATGGGCCTCATTATGATGCTGGTTGGACAAGCATCCAATCGGCATCGTGACAGAAACGGGACCGCCCGACAAGGAGTTGGTGGTCATGCTTCCCAAATTACGATGTGACCTCCTTTACTGTGGTCGGAAAGTGTATATTTCGTATTGTGGCTGGTGCTGCGGGCCGCAGCACAAGCTGCAATAGGAGAAATGCATTTTTTAAACATCCATGCACCATGCTGTGCCTGCTACATGATGCATGTATGGTTAGGGAGGCAACACAGGTGCTCCCCAGGGCCCATAGCTGAGCGCCACGAGGGACAGGGGCCCTGCCAGGGGCCCCAAAAGACCCTTTCCGCCAGCCTCTTCATGGCGGAAGAACCAACATAAAAGGGCTGTCGGAAATGTGCACTGGAATCCCCACAGCAGTGTCCCAGCAGGTACGCCTTCATCTTGGGCATTACGAACCGCCTCCGCCCTAACGGGCTCCTTGAGCCTGTCAGAGCCAGAACGGATTTCCCCGCAGATTACAGTCTCATGTATGATAATGCGGTGGTCGTACCGATTCCTCAGATGTCGGGCATAACGCCACCGACGAGCTGTCGGATAGCCTTCCACCCTACATCATAATCAGGCCCTATGTGTCTCCAACAGTAAATAAATAGTTCTGCCATCTAGTACACATACAATATGTGAGTTTGTGCAAGAAGGTAGTCTCGTGAACTTGGTGGCAATTTTCTCTTTTGTTCTTGCTCTCACGTCATACTGGAGCTCCCTGATCTCGTTTATGTTTTTCTGGGTAACACTAATTACATTTATATTTTTCCTATATGCCATGTCATATTTTTCTTTTGGTGGGTTAAGGCACAGAGACTCGCTGAATAAGTTACTGTTTTTTAATAAATACAACTCAAAAAGTATTTCCATCTCCATATCAAACCATTTTTCCATCCTGCTTCTGAATATTTTGGTTGGACATGCTTTATGGCTCTCAATCAACCAGTATTCCTTCTCTCAGAACTCTCAAGAACAGCAATGTGCTTCTTAAAACAGGATGTGATATCATCCGTTACTTGCAAAGCAACATTTACAATTTGCGCTTGCAGATTTAAATTTTTTCGAATCCTTAGGAATTGCATTTTGGAACTGAGGGGCACATGCATCAAGCTAATTACCGGTCGCAAACGGGCCCATTTGCGGAATCGGCCCCTTTGTGACCGGTAATTAGCCGTTTGGGGTGCATCAAGCCCAAAGCCATTCGCAAAATAGGTAATCGCAAAATTTGCGATTACCTATTTTGCGAATGCAGTTAGGGAATCGCAATTTGCAATTCCCTAAATGCAATGCAAGAAGCATTCTCAGAATGCGACTTTGCATTATGGAATCGCAAATTACCATCAACTTTAAGTTGATGGTAATTTGCAATTCCTTAGAAAAATGCACAAAATTGCATTTTTCTAAGTGCCATTTGGCGCACACACATGCCCTTAGGGCATGTGTGTGCGCCACATGTGCACACATGCCAATTTTGGGGGTGCATCAGGGTGGCCTTTTGGCCCCCTGGAACCCTTGAAATTGCATTCGCAATTTGCGATTACCTATTTGGTAATCGCAAATTGCGAATGGTTTCCCATTCATTCCTATGGGCCTCCAGGCCCATAGGAATGAATGGGAAACCATTCCCTAATAGCGAATCGCAATTTGCGATTCGCTATTAGGAAATGTGTAGGAATCGCTATTTTGTTTGCAAAACCTACATGCATAGGCAATTGCGATTCCTTAATAGCTATTCCTTAATAATCGCTATTAAGGAATCGCAATTGCTTAGCTTGATGCATGTGCCCCTGAGTCATTAAGAATGTGAATCCTAGGAAATCGCAAAATGATAAGGGGATGCATCTTCCAAATACTTTACAATTTGTAAATTAAGATTTCGTGGGGCACATGCATCAAGCTAAGCAATTGCGATTCCTTAATAGCGAATGTGTGTGCGCCACATGGCACTTAGAAAAATGCAATTTTGTGCATTTTTCTAAGGAATTACAAATTACCATCAACTTGAAGCTGCAAAGTCGCATTCTGAGAATGCTTCTTGCATTGCATTTAGAGAATCTCAAATTGCGATTCCCTAACTGCATTTGCAAAATAGGTAATCGCAAATTTTGCGATTACCTATTTTGCGAATCGCTTTGGGCTTGATGCATCCCAAAAGGCTAATTACCAGTCGCAAAGGGGCCGATTCTGTGAATTGGCCCGTATGCGACCGGTAATCAGCTTGATGCATGTGCCCCCGTATGTTTTACAATTTATGAATCTCAGTTTTCCTTGTTCATGAACGGGCACGAATAGGAAAAAGATAACGCTGCCACTTATAAATACATACCATTTATAACATGTTAGATTCAGATATTAAAACAGTGTGTCGATGACTTTTGGACGCCTTTCCTAGTTTTATTCTCAGGGGCAGATTTACAAGCCCCCTGCGCCACCAGTACGTCACTTTTCGTGACGTACTGGTGGCGCAGGGGGCTCCTCGATATTTACAAGGAGAGGAAAAGCCACCATGCGTGACTTTTCCTCTCCTTGTAAATACCGTCCCTTCACACGCAGCACTTTGCGGTGAAGGGGCGTTCCATGGGTGTTGCTGTGGGTGTTCCCACGCAACACCCATGGAACAAGACACATCTCCAGAATTACGAGAAATCGTAACTCTGGAGATGCGTCTGAAAGCTACGCCACCCTAGAGGTGGCGTAGCGAGACGCACCGAGGAGAAATGTTTTCATTTCTCCTCGTTTTTCCTCTTTCAATGCGTGCTGCATTCTGCAGCACGCATTGAAAGAGAAAAGCCTGTACTGATTGTTTTTGTGCAGAAAGGTGCCCCTTCCTGCACAGAAACAATCTCCCCATGGCGCAGGCATCCTTGCACCATGGTGCAAGGGTGCCTGCGCCGGCGCTTGGCAGCTGTTTGTGCGCCAGCGCAGGGAGAACACAGGAATGCGACATATTCTTGTAAATATGTCGCATTCCTGTGCTCTGAAAGTGCCGCAGCGTGGCGCAGCCAAAGGGCTTGCAGCGCCACGCTGCGGCACTTTCTTGTAGATCTGCCCCTCAGTCTGTAGGATATCAACTTTCCAGAGTATGAAATTCTCCTACAGCTGAAATCAATTTTGGGTCGAGCTTCGCTTGATTTTGCTGTCAATTCAAGACAATCCTATTACATTCGACTATCCTCAATAATTAATGTCTGTTTAAATTAGCTTTGGACATGAAATGTGTTTATTCTCTATTGTAGAAGTATTTTATGTTTTAGCTGAAAAGTGTTTCACATCCAACATAAACAAAGGAGCAGGAAGCCCTCTGTTTGTAATATAAAAGCCACAAACATATTTCAAATTATCAGATCATTGTATACTGTCCAAAGTGCAAAGAAAGTGCACTCTGTAAAACACGTGGAATGCAACAGAACACAGATTTTCCATTCTTGCATTCATAAAAAATGTCCACACAGATTCGTTATGGCGTTTCTACAATTTGAGTTTTTGTTAAATGGCTGGCCTTGCAAAAAACTGAACATTTTGATTTTTTCAAATTACCAGTCAGTTTATATTTTATCTTTTCTATAGACTGGTTTGTGCATTAAGTTTTCACCTACGACAACACGAGTTTGAGGCACACATACAATAGGTGTATACCTTGAATAAATAGGATAGGGCATACTGTACTCTTGCTAAGTATGTTGTTCATACCCTTTATGCTGTGTTCCACTTAATAAATAGTAATCTTGTTTACCCTTGAGCATAAAACACTGATTCTATAATAACAATACACCTTCCATGGCTATCCAAAACCCTAAACTTAATGGGTCAGGTTAAACCGATTGCACTGCAAGGTCAGTTTTGCACCAAAATTGTCGATTTTTTCAATCAACGTTAAATCAAAATTAGCAAGCATGGGTGCAAGCTAAATAACCTGGGGGCATATTAGCAAGAAGAGGCGATAATCATCGCTAACCCTGCTTAGCGTGATTTTTTTTATCGCCGGCTATCGCTGGAATATATCGCCACGCTAACGCTGTATTAGCAACGATTAGCGCTATGGCGATGAATATTCCAGCGATAGCGAGGAAATGGGCCAACATCGCTGAAAAACCAGCGATGTTGCATGGAGAAAGGAGAACACCTTGCTGATACGACCCTGTGGTCGTATCAGCATAATCCACCCCCATGTTAGGTATGGCTAACACCTGCTAATTGCAGGTGTTAAATAAATGGCGATGACCCGGTTAGCGCGACTTTTCACGTCGCTAACTGGGGCCATGGCCACCTTGCTAATAGGCGATAGGCCTGTTAGCGAGTGTTTCCCAGGTTTGTTCGTCGGGAACGCCCACTTTGCATGTCATTAGCGATAAATATCGCTGACATGCAAAGCGGTAAAAACGGGCGCTAATGCCCGCAAACTGTCTCTAACTGCTGTTAGAGACAGTTTGCTGATAGAGGCGATATAAATATCACCGCTTTAGCGGCAAAAAGTGCCGCTAAAGCGGCGATAGTGCCCTTGCTAATATGCCCCCTGGTTCTATAAACCTTCCTATGGTCTGGCTTGACAGCACAGCTGTTGCCAGACAACTATGTAAGACTCACCAGGAGAGGGGATTGACTCCGCCTACACATTGGGAACCAGGAGTACATGTTTTCATTGGGTAGAAGTTTTGTGCTTCCACAAAGACAGTGCTTGTACTCCACACTGCTTGATCATTTTGTTTATCTATCAAGCTGCCTGAGCTTGAACTTTCAGGGACACACACATTCCGCTGTAATGTTATTTATGTGTCTGAAATAACTAGGTGGTTTATGGAGCTTTATTTCTGGCAGCAGCACAGATGGGATGAGTGCAGTCATTAATGTACATGGATTTTTAGGTCTGGAGTGACAGTCCATTCATAAGTCAAACTTGCTGCTTGTTTTATATTCCTCCTTGTGCTTGGGATAAATGTGAAAAACATTTTGTGTCTACAGGATAAGACATTAGGAGAATATGATTTAAGTACATGGGATACAAAACATTTGCAGCCAATCGTCCCAATTCAGAAAGAAAATTCCTAAAGCTACACCTTTATATCCGAAGCACAGACGTAGATTTATGACTTTAAGCTATCCACAAAACCCCCCTGTGGTAATTATGGAAAGCAGTACCTGTTGCAGCTTTCCTGGCAGACTCCTGGAAAAATCAAGTCACTTTTATGCAGAGACAAGTTCTCAATACACTCAGTTCTGCATTGGGGAAAGGCACCACTGAAGAGCATTGCACATACTTTTCTTTTTTTTTCTCCATTGCGAAGACATTTTCATTGCATATTGAGGCAAGCCAATAGTAAATAAGATGACATTTTGAAAAATAAACAGGAAAGTTATTTGGTTTGGTCTTCTTCACAAAAATATGTCGATGACATTATGGCTGAAGAACCCAACAAAATTCCTCAAAAAATGGACAATTACAAATTGCAATAGGGGTTGTAGAGACCTTATGTAAAAATGGGGAAAAAATGCCCCGCCTTAAAAGTAGAAAAGTGAAATTACTGTGCAAGAAAAATTTGAAAAGGCACTTAATTATAATTGTTTTCAGTTAAATGTGTCAACTCAGTGAAAACACACAGGGTGGCCACACAGTGCAATCAAAATCAGCACTCGTACCAAACCAAGGGGTATCAGTGCCGTGATTCAATCCTACAAGTAAATCTCAGAGCCCTCCCATTGTTGACTTACAGCACGATGACTGTTGCCAACACAACTGTTAGACATGTCAGCCTTAGGGTGGTCTTCTTCAAAACCTTTTGCCTTCACCTCTCCTATTTTTGCTGATCTCATTTTTGTTGGCCTTAGGCCTCTGTGCACTTTATCACTGCTGATTAGTGAAAAAGTGCTTGTGCTCTCTCCCCTAAACATGGTAAAATTGGCTTGTACCCAAGTGGCACATTTAATTTACATGTAAGTCCCTGGTAAAGTAGTAACCCCCACTACTCAGGGCATACGCATAAAATGCTTCAGATGGGCCTGCAACACTGATTGTGCCACCCACTTAAGTAGCCTTGTAAAACAACATCTCAGGCCTGTCATTGCAGCCTGTGTGTGCAGTTTTAAGCTGCCATTTTTTACCTGGCAAAATACGCCTCTTGCCGGGCCCAAACCTTCCATTTTAACACACATAAGTCACCCCTAGATTGGGCCCTGAACATTCCAGGAGGGAGAGTGCAGTGTATGTTAAAAGGTGATCATGTCCTTTTAAGTTTTTCTTGTCTTAGTAGTGAAAAACTCTTAAATTTGTTTTCACTAGTGCATGGCCTACCTCTCCCATAGGATAACATTGGATTTCCGTATTACATTTAATAAGTGATAACTTTCAATTGGGAGCAGGTAGACAAGTCGAGTTTAGTGTCTAAAGAATTTTAATTAAAAGCCCACTTTAATAGTAAAGTGGGATTTTAAGTCACAGTTCTGAAAATGTCACTTTTAGAAGGTTAGCATTTTCTTGTCCTAACCTTTTGGTGCCTAAAGCCTGTCCCTGGGTCACATGACTTGGTCCATTTGTCAGTTTGTCTTTGTGTATTTCTCCCAGACAGTGAGACAAAGGGGGAATAGGTGTTGGCAGGATGGGCCATCTCTGACTTGATAGGGGGACAAGCTGTCACCTAAAACACTTGCACATCACAAAATCTCTGCCTGAGCACACTCACAAAGGGTTTGACACTAGTCTATTGTGATCTCAGACAAGCTGGGACCATGGCAGGGAGGCAGAAAATTCCAAACACCTCTGGGGTGGAAAACCCCAGAACCAACTCTTACTTCAAAGTGGGCACCAAGTATAAATAATGGTCCCTCAGAGCCAACTCTTCAGTTGACGTCTGGACACGTGGAAGACTCATAAGAAAGACTGCTGTCCTGGTTTGCTGCAAGAAGGACTGCCACTCTGCTCTCCTGATGTGCTGCCCAGCTGCCCTCCTTCCTGTGTAAGAAGGACTGGGCTATCATCTTGAACCAAAAACATGCAGAGTGACTCCAAGAGCTTGGTGGATGGCCTCTTGATCAGAAGCCTCAGTGACAGAGCAGTCTTCAACCATCTTGAACCTAGCGCCTGGACTCAGTCTGATGTAAGTCTCATTCCTCAAGTGGTGCAACCCCAGTCCTGGACCCTTGGAAGTGGACCTAAATGTGTTCTGCCAGCCCAACTCTGGTCCCAGCAGAACCGATGCAACATGACGCACTGCCTCCCAGAAACTCCAAATCAGAGCTGCTGCGAGACGCATCCCCTCCCAAAAACTCTGCATCGGAACCACTGTACAACTCAACCCAGACTCAGGACTTTGCATCGGAACTGCCGCTGCGTGACACATCCTCGATTCAGGTCTTCGCATCACTAGACCCTCATCAGTGGCCTCCTCGATGACTATGCAGGACTTCGCATTGCAGCCTTCCAGCTCTTGAGAACCACCGCTGCGTTACGCATCTCATTCTCTACACCTGGAGCTCACATCACCTGATGCATCCTCTGCAACTAGGATTTAAGGTACTCTTGTCCAGCGGCCTAACTGGGTCTCTGTAGCTGGGCTGAGCTCCATCACAGTTGGACACGCTTGTGACTTTGTCCTGGTCCGGTGCGACCAGATAACCACAGTTAGTGCTTTGTGCTTTTTGGTGTTATTTTCACTGAAATCGTGAAAATTGCATATTTATTGTTCTACAGATTGTATTTTTGTCATTTCGGCCTTAAATTATTTATAAAATTTTACTCTATTGTTCTGAATTGGTGATGGATTTTTCTTGTCCTGTGTTTTCACTTTATTGCTGACTTTGAACTGGTCTGGCATGACCAGATATCCACAGTTGCCGTTTTGTGCTTTTTGCCATTATTTTTGCTAAAATCTTTAAACCTGCATATCTCCAGTTCTACTGATTTATTTTTTTGTCATTTTGGTCTTGTTGTATTTATTAATAATTGTGCTACTTTTCTAATCTGGTGTGGGATCCTTTTGTGGTGTGTGTTCACTGTGTTACTGTTTGAAGTGCTGCAAAAATACTTTACACATTGCCTCTAAGTTAAACCTGACTGCTCTGGGCAAGGACAATACAGAAGTGCATGCACCTCAATTGCAGATCAGTGGACCAACTAGCTGCAGATATTGCCAAAACTATCCTTCAATATAACTTTGAGATGCTATTCCTGAAATGTGGCTAAATCAAGCTTCCTCACACCATTCATATATTCTAGCACCTTCCAAATACACCATCATAGGTCTTGATCATCCTCAGCATCAGGGCAGAGAGCTTGCAGTCATTCACAAAATTTCCCTACACATCAAAACCTTTCCAATGGACAGACTCACATCTTGTGAACACATTGGAGTAGAAATCTTCACAACAGGCAGATCACTAGCTAAAATGTACCTCATATACTACCCTCCAGGAGACAACCATATTTTCATTCAACAAATAATGGAAACACTTACAGTACACACCATCTTACACCTGAATGCCATCTTTCTTGGAGATTTCAACCTCCATTGGAATGACGAGGATGTCAGACAAGTCTCCACTATAAAACACTTCCCCATCGATCAAATCTGCTGCAAGCCTGCTCAAGCCCGACCCACACCAAAGAAGCAACACTCAATCTCATCATATCCAGGGAAGAAACGCTGTGCATTGACTCTATCATACCTAATGACTAATCAGACATCACTCAGTTTTATTCTATATCATAGTGCACACAGAAAGAGCAAAAGGACGAGGAATGAAACCTAAACACTAGACAAAAGATACCACAAACATGAACAAAACCTCACACCCCTATATGAAATGCAGACTGTACTAGAATTCATGGAAAAATACAACTAAACAGTGGTAAACATAATGGAGTTAGTAGCTCCACTCAGCCTCAAAAGACTGAAAAGAAAATCTTGCCAACCCTGGTACAACCAAATCTTAAACAAAGAAAGGAGCAAGGAAACAACTATAAAAAACATATTTGGAATGCCAAAGCATAATCTTTTAGATCACCACTGGAAAACATCAGAAACCACCCAGATAAATATTTTGGAATTGTCGAACAACAAACCAGGACAAACAACACAACTATGATCAGCAACAATTCAAAGGAGAACTGTGAAGCTTTCTTGACCTTTTTAGAAAATAAAATATTGAAAATCGAAAGCTCAATCACTAGCTACAGGGAAAGGTTACAAGTTGCAAACGTTAACCTCCCAATTGGAAATTCTATCCTCTGAGAAGCATCAAACTACCAACCATCAAACCAAGACCTAAATCAGGCAATGTAGAGTGAGGACAATACCCTCAATTAACAAGTGATCAACAAAATCATAGTTTTGCTGAAACCAACCTAACATTTCAACGTCCCAATCTTCTCCGCAATCCTACAGGAGTTCAGTCAACATTTCTCTCCCCTTTGGGCACTGATCGTAAACTCATCGATAACCCAAGGCACAATCCCAGACTGTCTGAAGGTTGGGCAAGGGACACTCCTCCTGGAAAATGCAGGTGCCGATCCGACAGATCTAAATAATTTTTACCTGGTGTTGAACATCCCCCTTCCTCACAAAATTGTTGAAAAAATAAGTTCACAACCAATGCTATCAGTACATTGAGCAGTTCAACTTGCTCGACAAGTTCCAATCTGAATTCAGACTAGATCACAGCACAGTAACAGTAATTTTACAAATCATGGACAACACCCTCATAATGCTAAACTGCAACGATTCCTGTCCAGTCATCCTCCTTGACCTCTCCTCGGCATTTGACAAGGTCAATACCAACAGCCTGCTATAACAACTAGAACGCAGAATGGGAATGGGAGGAAACATCCTCAATTGGTTCACATTTGTTTTACAAACTCGCTCACAACAAATCAAATTGGTTAGCTAACTATTAATTGCATCCCTGGTGAGAAGTAGAGTCCACCGTCTCCCCCACACTCTTCAACCACTATATAGAACTGCTGATGGAAACCCTAAACAAGAGTATCTTACGTACCACTTGCATTCATATAACGCATAGTTATACCTAAAGATATCCTCTCTGGAAGATATCATCCAACTCCACAACATTCAAATATCAACCCAATCCTGACTGTTTTGAAAGCACCTCCAACTGAACTCCCTGACAACATAATTCATACTGATCTACCTTCCAAACTTCTCCCCACCCATCCAAGAATGGATCAACCAACTCGATGTCCTCAATTGCACACCAGTCATAGAATCAGTTAAATCCCTCTGGAGAACCCTCAATAAAAACTATGCAAGTGCAAGTCAGCACAGCCACTTGTAGAGCATCTTTCCAACTCAACCTCCTGAAGAAGGTGAAACCGTTCATCTCAATACCAGACTTCAACGTAGCAGTACGATTCCCAGTCATTTCCTGAGTAGAATATGGCTGTCCAACATTAACAGAACTTCCTATGTCACATAAGACACGGCTTAATCTCTCTCAACAGCAAGACTGATAATATGTTATGACCATATTACCCCTTCTCAAAAGTCTCTCAACTAGCTCCCATTCAAAGCTAAGACCCAGCTGAACCTAGCTTGCATAACTCACATAGCCCTGCACTACGGTGAATCTTGGTACCTAATAAAAATTATCTACATCTCAGAGGGCAGTCTGTGGAAGTGCAAGCTCCCTCCAGCTGAAACCTCCCAAATTTAGAAAACAGAAGACCTACACATGCTCTTTATCGCAATCTGTTCCAAGGAAATGGCACTCCCGCCCCTCAGAATTATGGTACAACCCATCGTCTTTCATTTTCAAGAAAAAAATAAGACAGATTCTAATAAGCAGATTCTTACTATAATGATAGGAACCATAGGCAACCTCCTCCCAGACATCTTGACCTATGGGGCGACAATCGTGCCTAAACACAAACTACAGAACTGGCAATAGCGCCCCTCACCCAATATAACAAACACGGACAGTGATAATTTGATTGCCTTAGCACCAGATTGCCACTGGCCTCCAGGAGAACAACCATAGAGGAACCCTGCTATGTTTTGTGACTGAGATGCTTTTGTTTTGAGACTATATGTTTTTAATCATGTACATATGTATGATACCCTAGGGTTATGTTCACGCTTTATAACACACTTTAAATAAATAAATAAAGTAAATAAGTGATGCCGAAAGTTACTCAAAAGAATGGTAAACCATGCATTAAAGATGTAGCTAGAGGTAGGGCACACCAGGGGACTGCGTCAGAATAAGAAAGCTTGCACTTTCCTCCCATCCAGAGGCTCTCTAGTCAAAATAAGTCACCTGTTTTGTGCCTTCAAGTTATTCTGTGTGTTAATGAGGTTCATTTAAATTTTCACTAATTATCTGCATTCAGATATTAACCGACCCTCATTAAAATGGTGCCAGGTTCAGGATGTTGAGATGAATACTTTAGGGTGTGGTGCATGAGCTCTATAGAGTGAATGCTTAGCCATTTCAAGTTCACCATAACATAAAATCACAGTATGTTTTAGATCTGCTGTATATGCTTGGGCCTAGTCTGTAGCATATGTTCACTTAGCACAGAGTTGAATGAGTTGGACAATCAGCACTGAGATGTTATTCAACATACCACATACACTGTTACAGACACATTTCATCCAGACCCTTATAGTCCTAAGAAATTGTTAATCTACATTATTATTTGTGACAGCTAAAGTTTTGCACACATAGTAGACAACAGCATTCTGTATCCACAATCTTCAAGTGGCCACCGCCTCTCTCCACCTATATGAGACAGCGCCATTTCTGTGTACACCAGGGACAATCGAGAAGCACATGTTACAAAAACATGGCTTTGTGTGTTCCAGAACATCATTCTGGTGATGTAAATGTAGTGTATAGATAAACCTAAATACCTCCATGGACTAATCAAGCCAAGACATGCTTTAAATCTCTTGCTTTTGATTATATAGCTTATATTGTTTGGTATTTTTCAGCACGGTCTATTCTGGACTATAAATCTTCATGGAACCACTCTACTCAAAACATAGAGTTATAATTATATTGCTGCAATTCACACAATCACAGGATTTAAGACCTAAAAATGGCTTTCTTTCTATTTGCTAAACCCATTTTGAGTGTTAGGAAATCCATTCCAACTTGCAAAATGGGTTTTGGAGCACACTCCAAATCACAATTAAGAGGGGTCTTAAAGGAGCATCCCTTCTAATTGTGTGTTGCAGTGGTATGCATCAATAGTTTGAAACCACATTTTTGCTTACACTTCAAAGGATGGGGTAACTTATTTGAAAATAGGAGCATAGCCCCTTGAAACACCTTCTCCAATGTGGATCATGTCTTATGACCACAGAAAAACAGGCAGTGATCAGGGGGACCACTGCCCACTCCTCCTGATATATTCCCATATGGGATTTTAATTTTTTATTTGAAGCTGCACTGTTGATGTTTTTAAAATTAACTTGTAACCACAGCACAGGAGAGCCTTCTTGGTCCTATGGCAAACACAGATATGTACCAAGTAACATACTACTGTTTGGAAAGGAAGGTGTCTGGCTCGATATCTTGGGGCACAGCTCCATTATCAGATACCTACTGGCATTTAGAGTTACAAATTAATTGAATAACTATAGGAGCACCCCACTTCACATTGATATATCAGAATTGTAGAATAATTTTTATGTGTGTGATAACAACATTTACAAGGCGTATTCATATGGAGCCATGACATTTTGTAAATACAGTAACAATAAATCCAATTGACTCTTAATCTTATAATGTCCCAGATCACAATCTCCTGTATTAATTCAATATCCAATATTCAAAAGTGATCATATCATGATGTGCAAAAATAGAAAAGTAGTTCTTGGGGGTTTTAAAATCTAAATTCCTGAAATAAACTTAACAAATCTTCACTACTGACAATAGATAAAGTCATAGTCGATGTGTTCCACAGGTATAATCCCACATTTTCAAAGCTAATATATCATATTCTGTTTTGCTTTTATGTTCCTTGAGTGCAATAAAAGTCACGATGTACAAAAAGGGATCTCTTGATATATCTGAGTTAGTAGTGAGCTCTTGTGATTGGCTTAGTCTGTAAGAGCAACTTTGTATACAATATAATCCACTCAGTGGTAAAGTCATAATAGACTACAAATGTTTATTTGTGGGTAATTGAGTGATTCTTATTTATGTTTCCTGTGATGAAGCTCTCACGTCTACCAGCAGACCTTTTTTTGCTGGAAGATGTGAGAGCCTTATTACAGGCAGCATAAATAACAATCACTCAATTACCTACAAATGCACTTTTGAAGAATTGAGTATATTCAGACTGTACCACAGAATGGAATATGTTTGTGCTGATAGACGTTAGAGCCATGCACAGTTTGGAATCGCTCTTTGTGACAGCTCTCCTAGTACAACAGAGTTCATAGTTGCAAGATGCCTGACATATCCACTTTATTTGCACTCAATGTAAAGGTGAGGGAGAATGAGGCGGGTGAAGTCCCTAAAACTGTTGTTTTTCCACAAAGTAGTAATCAGTGTTGTCTTAATGCTGTGACATATTTATGACATCTTTGTTGATAACTAGCAAGGACACCTCCGACAGGGTAGCCTTCAAGACCTCCCTCAACCTCTACCACTGCCTGCTGAGGGCAACATAGAAGACAGCCCTTGCCGCATGCATCGAAACCAGTGCCAACAACACCAAAGAACTTTTCAACATTGTTAAGGAATTCTCCAACCCAGCTGCCAGTGAAAACAACATCACACCCTCACAGGAGCTGTGCAGCAAACTCACCCACTTCTTCCATGACAAGATCGCAACCATATACAGAAACTTTGAATCCCAACTCACACCTATGGACTTCCTTGACAGATACGCCACCACCATAACTGACACGAACCACACACTGACTACCTAGAACATCCTCTCCACCCAGGACACCACATCTACCATCAAATCCATCCACTCAGTTGCAACCTCAGACCCATGCCCGCACCACATCTTCAACCTCGGAAAATAAAGGATCAGCCAGGAATACACCACCCCACTCAACACCTCTATCACCACTGCAACATTTCCCGACGCCTGAAAACACATGGAAGTCAGACCACTATTAAAAAAAACCTCGGCAGACTACCAGCGAACTCAAAAACTCCCAGCTCCCATTCCCAGCAAAGGTACTGGAAAAGATCATCAACAATCAACTCATGACACACCTGGAACATAATCAGCTACTCAACACCTCTCAATCCAGCTTCCACAACAATCACAGCACTGGAACCGCCCTGATCGCAGCCACCGATGATACACAAACCATCCTTGACAGAGGAGAAGCAGCAGCTTTGATCCTCCTCGACCTCTCAGCAGCCTTCAACACCTAATCCCACCACACACTGATCAAAAGACACCACCACATCGGCATCCAAGGGGACACGCTCAGATGGATTACCTCCTTCTTCACCAGAAGAACCCAGAGAATCCACCTCACACCTTTCACCTCTGAGCCCAAGGAGATCACCTGCGGTGTCCCGCAGGGCTCATCTCTCAGCCCCACGGTCTTCAACTCAAAAATGACCAAGCTGGCCAACATCTTCAGATTCCACAGTCTCAACATAATTTCCTACACAGTCGACATCCAACTCATCCTCTCACTCACCGACAACCCCACCACCACCAGAAGCAACTTTCACAGATGCATGTCAAACATCACTGACTGGATGAAGAACAACTTCCTGCAGCTGAATACAGACAAGACAGAAGTACTGATCGTTGGCAACAGCAGCAACACATGGAATGACTCCTGGTGGCCATCAGATCTAAGACCCACACCCACTCCCTCCAAAAACGCTAGAAACCTCGGAATCATCATTGACAACAAAGGCCACCATGAAATTACAGATCAATGCCGGTTCCTCCACCTGCTTCCTCACTCTGTGCATGCTACATATGATCTTAAAGTGGCTACCCCTATACACGAGACACACAGCGACACAAGCCCTCATCACCAGCTGACTGGACTACTGCAATGCCCTCTACATAGGAATCGCCACACACCTTCTACAGAGACTTCAGACCTTAAAGAATGCCACAGCCAGACCCATCCTCTGCCTTCCCGTACGAAACCACATCACACCCCACCTCAGGAAACTCCACTGGCTCCCCATATAGAAGAGAAGCCAATTCAAGCTGCTGACCCACGCACACAAGGCACTACACAATCAAGGACCTGCCTACATTAACCACCACCTGAACTTCCACCAACCATCAAGAAGACTACGCTCCGCCTCCCTTTCACTTGCCCATTCTCCCCACATCTACCGAAGCAAAAGTGGATGACGCTCCTTCTCCCACATTGCATGCAAAGACCTGGAACAGCCTCCCCACTTAACTTCGGACCATCACTTCACTTCCAGAATTCCGAATGGCCCTCAAGACCTGGCTGTTCGAATAAGCCTCTGGGGCCTGTATGCGCCTGGATACCCTTTCGGGTGATTAGCAGCGCTTTATAAATCCTGATTAATAGATTGCTAAGGCATCTTAGGTCTGTCCCAGGGAAAGAGGTGTGGTTAAATATAAAAAAAGAAACCTAATGGGATATTGACATTTGCATTTACTGTACACTTTTTAGGGGGCATAGTCACATCTGTATCTAAACAATGTCAGACATATAAAGCTGCAGTATCTGTGACCTGTAGTCAGTTGTTTAGAAGCTCTTACATTTTAGGTAATTGGGATTTAAAAGTCATATTTTGTACATGATATTTGAATCTACATTACATAATTATCACCTTATTCCGCAAACATTTTATACACATTGGGCTAGCTAGCAATGCTCATGTTAAACAAGTTCAGTGGTGCTAAACTGGTGCATTATGCTTTGTGGATAAATTAAGATTTTAGATAAAAGAAACCTGCTGACCACATGCCTAGCTAGATATGTAAAAACGTACTGTAATTTTATAATTTATTCATTTTTAAAAACCTATTCTGAATGAATCTTACAAATAATTTAATTTTAAAATAAAGAGACTATCAGAACCTTCTTCCAATCTTGAAATGTGCACAATGCAGATTGAAGTGATAAAAATGTTTGAACTTAAAGTGACAAATCACTGTAAGTTAGTTAACAGTGTTTGATTTATTTACTAGCCTACTGATGTACTTAATTATAAATATAAATCTTTAACTAGAAATGTTTAAATATGAAAGTAGGTATTTCTTAATTGAGATATATGTTGATATGGCCTGATGTATAAAAAGCTGACAGAACAGAAGTAATAAATAATGAAGCTACTGTGCATTCTTGATAGCATTTTAAAAGATGTTAGAACATCCTCCTTTTGGAACATTCTTCTGAGGAAGCATTGTGCTATAATCTTCAAGGTAGAATGGATGTACCAACCTATGTGAATCATTTTGTCTGTTAGCAGTTGAAACTACTTCCATTGAAATCACTGAAAAAAGCTCTTTTTGGTCAAGTTTGAAACCTTAAGGACAAGTTGGTTCATTGGCTGCATCATACATTTTCTGAATTAATTGATTTATTGGTTTTAATTAAACTTAAATTACAGGAAAGAGAATGAAAAACAGTCCATAGTCAGTTCTTTTAACTTTATCAGAGTTACTAAATTGAATCTATCAAATGTTCCAGTGGCCCTTTGACATAGATTGAAAATACATATGAAAATGTGCCTAAAATGTGCTGATGGTGCATATAAGATTCAGAGGTGCCCTAAATTGCTTCAGAAAAATGTAGGAAAAGGCAGATCATCTGCTGAGTAAGAGAAGAAAATAAGAAATCATTGATTTCCGTATATTATATTTCTATGAATGACACTCAGAATCATTTGTTTTTTCTAACTATTACCTTGAGAATGGTTGAAGTGAAAATTAAGAGTACATCTGCATAGCTGGATAATAGTGAATGTTGAATGTTCATTAATCATGACTTAGATATTGAGAATACTTTTCCTAAGAGATTTAGGAAGACTTCTGAATTGTTTCAAACTGTGGATGTAGCATCATTGACTTCAGGTCTAATGTGGAAGTTCTCTTTGCTGTTGAAGGTTACTTTTAGAGATCATACTGAAGTCCTTTTCTTTGGCATTGTTACCTCTCCCAATTATAGAGTAATGTTTCGATTTGATTGGTTAAAGTGGCATTTATATGCTAACTGTTCTATTAAAACCGTATCGTTGTCAGAGTATTGTCATGAGCATTTTTATGCTTCAGGAAGTTTTTGGTCACCTATTGATGATATAAGCAATTCAACTTCACATTTAGGGCCCAATTCTGATCCTGGTCGGAAACCGTTCCGACCGACACAGACCGGGACTGTATTCTGACCGACTCGTACACGCGCTGTACGACCGGCGTAGTAGTACGATGCAATGCGTGTGAAATACAAACGACTCGCACGGGGCACAATACGTACGACCGACACGTACGGAAACCAGTGACTTGACCATAAAAGAGCCCGACGCGACCGACTCGTACGCGAACGCTGCAACATAGCATAACGTGAGTGGGACAGACTACCCCGCAAATGCTGCTAAAAGCTTCCGTCGTGGTCAAGTGAAGGTCTCCGTCATGCTCAACTAAATCAAACAGAAACAGACAGAAAAATACCAAACAAGCATTGTCAAAGGCAATTTTTTTTATCAAAGACACACCCACAACTCAACCTACATAAAGGGCCAAAATCCTTACCATGATCCTTTGCATATTATACAGACCTGCCAGCAGAGAACACCACTACACTGCACTGAGATACACACTTACAACTCACCCACCACACAACCTTTACACCACTAGAACCTCTCAAAAAAGCACTCTCACAAACACCCAGCTTAACTTATACTCACTCACCCTCACTTTCACACTCACACACACATCCATCTCCACCACCACCCATCACCATGCCCCCAAATAAGAATCCAAAGTTCACAGATAGTGAGTTGGAAGTCATGGTAGATGAAATTCTCAGAGTAGAGCCACAGTTATTTGGCACATTGGTCCAACAGACCCCCATGTCCCAGAAAACAAAGATGTGGGAGAGGATTGTCAACAAGTTGAATGCACAAGCACCTTGCCTGCCGACAATGGAGGTACTATGATGCGCGAAGGAGGGTCAAGAAGCTGATTGGCAGAGACCATGCCCTGAGCCAGCGGACCGGCGGTGGCCATCCTGCAAAACCTACGCACTTCACTTCCTGGGAGGAGAAGGTGCGGGCCATCCTTCCACCGGAGGGCATCCATGGATTAACAGGAATACCAGAGCCTGGTGATTACATAACCAACTAGCCAATATTGTGAGGCAATACACACACACAGACATCACTGTCAATGGGTCAGTGAAACCAATCACTGTTAGCAAAGCCATATCAACCGAAAGCTAATTATCCTGTGATGTGTATGCCAGTTAGATAAACACAATACCTGCAATTTCAGAGTAATATGGAACTATGTCATAACATGTACAAACTCACTAACAAATACAGCAAGGCATTGGCCTCAAAACACCAACAAACACTGTCAGCCATCTTTCCAGCACTGTTACACTACCTCACAGGGAAGCTGAGTCACGGGAAGGAAGCTTGGGTTTTCTGGGAAGGTGGGTATAGCCAAAAGCATGATGGGAGTCGTAGTCACAGCTAGAAGGTGGGTTAAAGGTCGATTTGGGACGCAGACCTGTTGTGTCGTTGTTGGTTTGAGACTCTTTGTCAAGAAAAAAGGATTTTAATCTTATTTTCCTGAAGAATTGGAAAATTTCGGTTTGTATCTTGAACCAGTCAGGTTTCTCTGTGAGTACATAAGAGAGGCCTTTGCTAAGGAGCGTGATTTCTGAGGATGCTAGTTGGTGGTTTGACAAATTGAAAATGGGAATCTGTTCCATGTTTGGTTGGGTATCCCCTGTCCAAATGGAGGTCAGTACTGGTAGCCCCATTGATAAAACTTCCGCCGTGTCTGACGCTCCCCTGGTGGAAAGTTGTATCGTGGTTTGCCCCTCCCTCTCTCTGTTTGGAACGGTTGGCCTTGGCCTAAAAAATTGGGATTGGTGGAGGAAGAGCTGGGCCCAGCCCCTGGGTCAGAGGAATCAGAGTCTGCAGAGGAGTCGGAAAATGACACTGGTTGTTTGTTTTTAAATCGACCCCAAGTCCCTGCCTGCTGTCTCTGCATGTATTGGGGGTTTGTGAAATAGTCGTCCAGGAGGTATGGGTAGGTCTTTTCTTTGCTATAGTTTCTGATGTCTTTTGTCACTTTGGTCGCTTTCTTATGGTGTTCAAACTTTTGAAAGTCAGAGATAGTCTTTTCCAATTTTTCTAGATGTTTTCCGGCCCCTTCAGTTGATATGATGTAATTCTAGAATCACTGGCCTTTAAACCTAATTAGTCTAGGTAATGTTTGTTGCTAGGGTAAATTGTTTGTTCTTTTCGGGACCATTGTTTGATTTCTGGTTTTCCTCTCAACAGATTCTACCTGCTCACACTTGTTCCGTCCTGATGATTATCTTACATTCATAAGATCGAAACGCCGTCGACCTTTACAACTTAAAACTCCATTACTGCAACTAATTAATTTGGAGTTTTATACACTGTTGTTGTCAATGCGATGTAAATTTTTAATGTCACAAACACCCCTCACTTCACGCACTTTCACTTTTCTGTGTCCCTTGTCCAATTTCCTTGGAACACCACTGGCAACTCCTCAGTTTCCCGCGCAGTACACCGTCAATACGCCTAATTGGTATCAGCAGCCTTGTTGCCCCAGGGCCCCTGTCCCATTTGGAATTCCCCTTGACATTATTCACATCCGCCTTCTCTCCACGCTTAGTCGTGCCTTATCCGCATTATCCACATTCAAGCACCAGGGCGCTTCCTGCGCGCACCTACTCCCCTCTTGCGCCCGCACCGCAAACTACTCAACTTTTCCCCATCTACCGCGCACCGCTTATTTACAGCGTCACTTTTACTTTTATTTAGACCTCTTGCATGCCAGCCTCAAATTAGCACGATGGCTTGTACATCTAATTACCTTGTTTCATATGCACTCATGCGCTCTAATTTTATGTGAAGCCTCGGAATTACTTCATTCACTGATGCCCACCTATCTACTTTCCTTTCCGTTAGCAGACATTAACTGGCTCACAGATCTAATCTATCCCGTTATTTAATCTTGCACTCCCTGGGCTCATTTTCAGTGTGCAAGCTTGGAATTTTCCCTTTTCTAGATGTTTTCCGGCCCCTTCAGTTGATATGATGTAATTCTAGAATCACTGGCCTTTAAACCTAATTAGTCTAGGTAATGTTTGTTGCTACGGTAAATTGTTTGTTCTTTTCGGGACCATTGTTTGATTTCTGGTTTTCCTCTCAACAGATTCTACCTGCTCACACTTGTTCCGTCCTGATGATTATCTTACATTCATAAGATCGAAACGCCGTCGACCTTTACAACTTAGAAACTCCATTACTGCAACTAATTAATTTGGAGTTTTATACACTGTTGTTGTCAATGCGATGTAAATTTTTAATGTCACAAACACCCCTCACTTCACGCACTTTCACTTTTCTGTGTCCCTTGTCCAATTTCCTTGGAACACCACTGGCAACTCCTCAGTTTCCCGCGCAGTACACCGTCAATACGCCTAATTGGTATCAGCAGCCTTGTTGCCCCAGGGCCCCTGTCCCATTTGGAATACCCCTTGACATTATTCACATCCGCCTTCTCTCCACGCTTAGTCGTGCCTTATCCGCATTATCCACATTCAAGCACCAGGGCGCTTCCTGCGCGCACCTACTCCCCTCTTGCGCCCGCACCGCAAACTACTCAACTTCTCCCCATCTACCGCGCACCGCTTATTTACAGCGTCACTTTTACTTTTATTTAGACCTCTTGCTTGCCAGCCTCAAATTAGCACGATGGCTTGTACATCTAATTACCTTGTTTCATATGCACTCATGCGCTCTAATTTTATGTGAAGCCTCGGAATTACTTCATTCACTGATGCCCACCTATCTACTTTCCTTTCCGTTAGCAGACATTAACTGGCTCACAGATCTAATCTATCCCGTTATTTAATCTTGCACTCCCTGGGCTCATTTTCAGTGTGCAAGCTTGGAATTTTTCCCTTTTCTAGATGTTTTCCGGCCCCTTCAGTTGATATGATGTAATTCTAGAATCACTGGCCTTTAAACCTAATTAGTCTAGGTAATGTTTGTTGCTACGGTAAATTGTTTGTTCTTTTCGGGACCATTGTTTGATTTCTGGTTTTCCTCTCAATAGATTCTACCTGCTCACACTTGTTCCGTCCTGATGATGATCTTACATTCATAAGATCGAAACGCCGTCGACCTTTACAACTTAAAACTCCAATACTGCAACTAATTAATTTGGAGTTTTATACACTGTTGTTGTCAATGCAATGTAAATTTTTAATGTCACAAACACCCCTCACTTCACGCACTTTCACTTTTCTGTGTGAGCACCAGAACTATTATCAAGCAATTATATTATGATACTCCATTTATGCCGCTAATAAATGTGATCTCATACCAAACTTTGTGTCCCAGCATCTATTGCTTAACTAGCCCCGCCTGGACTACACTACTTTGTGCCACCTGATTAACGCTGCCTGAAAATAATTCAGTAGCCTAGGCTACACGAGGACCCAAGCGGCCTCCCCTTGACCTTTGTTTTTTCCACATACGTATTCACCCCTGGTCATACTACTGGGGTTCCCTTGTTGTTTAAAAATATACTACGTGCAGTGGCTACACTGCAAGGGTTACCACTCTTTAGTGTTTTTTGTCAATTTAACTTTTTTCCTTACTTATTTCTACCCCTTATTAGAATAGATATTCCCATTGAGCATGTCCATACCAGTTGTACCCACCTGCACAGAGGACTACATTGCTAAAATTATAAGTGGCCCTTCCTTGTTTCAAACACCCACTCCATTAGCAGCACCCACTGATGCAGAGACAGACAAAATAACAGCTCTAGAACACCTAAAAAAGTAACACATCCGTACCGAACTCCATGCACGGATGCTCACAGAGTACTTAAAAGCCGATATAATACCCATCGGCTTACAAGTCCGTAATACCCCAGCAATCTTTCTACAAGACCCTAAGTTTAAGCATGGATTTGCCCACATTGGCACAACGTGCTCGCGCCACTGGATGGTCTTAGGCATATACACTGCACTTGAACACAGCAAGAAAGAGCTGGAAGAAATACTAGCACTAGAGAAAGCTATATTGGAATTGGACAGCCTGGCTGACGCCAAGGCTGTTCTAGAAAAATTGGAAAAGACTATCTCTGACTTTCAAAAGTTTGAACACCATAAGAAAGCGACCAAAGTGACAAAAGACATCAGAAACTATAGCAAAGAAAAGACCTACCCATACCTCCTGGACGACTATTTCACAAACCCCCAATACATGCAGAGACAGCAGGCAGGGACTTGGGGTCGATTTAAAAACAAACAACCAGTGTCATTTTCCGACTCCTCTGCAGACTCTGATTCCTCTGACCCAGGGGCTGGACCCAGCTCTTCCTCCACCAATCCCAATTTTTTAGGCCGAGGCCAACCGTTCCAAACAGAGAGAGGGAGGGGCAAACCACGATACAACTTTCCACCAGGGGAGCGTCAGACACGGCGGAAGTTTTATCAATGGGGCTACCAGTACTGACCTCCATTTGGACAGGGGATACCCAACCAAACATGGAACAGATTCCCATTTTCAATTTGTCAAACCACCAACTAGCATCCTCAGAAATCGCGCTCCTTAGCAAAGGCCTCTCTTATGTACTCACAGAGAAACCTGACTGGTTCAAGATACAAACCGAAATTTTCCAATTCTTCAGGAAAATAAGATTAAAATCCTTTTTTCTTGACAAAGAGTCTCAAACCAACAACGACACAACAGGTCTGTGTCCCAAATCGACCTTTAACCCACCTTCTAGCTCCCTACCTCCGGAGGTCATCACCTTCGAAAATTTAGTCCTGAAGGACTTAGAAAAAATGAAAACACAGCATGATTTCATTCCATACAATATCAGTCTAGAGGAAAAGAATAGTCTCCTCAAATTGAAAAACATGGACAACATCATCATTAAGCCATGTGATAAGGGCGGGGGCATCATCATCCAAGATAAAACATCATATGACAATGAGATTATACGCCAACTCAACAACACGACCCACTATGAACTACTCAGACACAACCCTTTAGCTGAAATAAAAAGCCTCATCCAGAACATAACCAAAGAAGCTGAATCTCTAGGCTATATAAGTCATAAAGAGTTTCTTTATCTCAACAATGAAAATCCCAGGACACCAGTGATATACACTCTCCCTAAAGCCCATAAAAATCAAGATAATCCTCCAGGAAGACCCATCCTATCCGGATGTGGCTCTATTCTCGAGCCACTAGGCAGATACATCGATTTCTTCATTCATGACCTAGTACTTGACACCATAGCCTATGTGAAAGACACCACACACTTCATCAACCTGGTAGAATGTGAACATTTTGACCCCACATAGGAACTTCTAGTCACACTGGATATAGAATCCCTCTACACGAACATCCCGCAGGATAAGGGGACTACAGTTATTGAGACACATCTCAACAACAGACCAAGACCACATAAGGTACCGACTGAATTCATCATTTCTCTTTTAGAGATAGCACTTACTAAGAATTACTTTATGTTCAATGAAAAATACTACAAACAATGCAAGGGTACAAGTATGGGAGCAGTCTTCGCCTCAAATTTCGCTATCCTTTTTGCAGACAACATTGAAAAAGCCTTGGTCCTTAACCAAGTTAATCCACATCGCAATCACATAAGAAGCTGGCATCGATACATCGATGATGATTTTATGATCTGGCAAGGTACCACAACTGAATTAAATAACTTCGGCACATGGCTCAACAGCTGTCAGCCTGACCTCAGATTCACCTACAACTCAAGCAACACACAAGTTGACTATCTCGATGTCACTGTCAAACCCAATGAGGGAGGGCTATACTCGACCTTGTACAGGAAGCCCACAGAATGCAACACCCTTCTCCACTACAATAATGCCCACCCTAGAGCACTCAGGGATGGCCTCCCCTACGGCCAATTCTTAAGAGTACGGAGAAATTGCAAACTAAAAGAAGATTACTTTAGGGAAGCAGACATCCTTTGCGACAAACTTATGAACAGAGGCTACCCGAGAAGATTGGTGAAAAAGATCTATGAAACGTGCGTGGTTTTCACACAGGGAATTCCTTTTGGAAACCAGACCAAAGAAAACCATATCACGCATTGCCTGTGTGACCACATTCTGTCCTGCTAGCAATACAATAACCAAAATGATTAAAAAAACACTGGCCTCTCCTCACCTCAATTGACATCACTAATGAAGCTCCCCTGTTCTCATTTAAACGTGGGCGCAACATTAAAGACCACATAGTCCGGGCATATAAACCAGCCCGCGAGGAGACTACTTTGCAATCATGTTTAGGTCTCCCTCCTGTAGTAGGACATTTCAAGTGTGGTAACTGTGTTGCATGCCCACTCACGAGAAACACAAAAACTTTTGAATATGGCACTACTACGCACAAATTGAGTTTTTTCTCGAACTGTAACTCAATGAATGTAATTTACTGTGTCAAATGTCCTTGTAATCTCATCTATGTGGGACAAACCACCCAAAAAGTAAAAGCGAGAATCAGTCAACACAAAAGCCGGATACGCTGCGGAATCACAACTGCTCCACTGGTGGAGCATTTCATGGAAAAAGGACACTCTGAACAAGATCTACGCTGGCAAGTGATTGACATCGTTCGCCCACACAAGAGAGGGGGTGACCCTCAAGCAACTCTTAACAGGCTGGAATGTAAGTGGATGTTTAATTGTCGTTTCATTGAAAATGGACTCAATACCCTTGAAGAATGGAACATGATTTTGTAAACAGTCCTCAAGCACAATGTACAGTTTTTAATTTTTTAATTGTGTCTGTACTCTCATAGTATTTTTCCCTATACAAAATATCATGTATTCATGTCTCCACCTTGATGTAAATATCTATTACTTTAGCATTTTATTCTCTCCTATATACTCAGGCTCTTCTACAGCCAATTAGATTCTTCCTTTTCCCTTCACCAGAACTCTGGGTCTCCTCTACAAAAGATCAGTAACGACTAGTGCAGCGCTCAGCCTGGCATACACTGCCCATGCGCGTTAACTCGTCGCGCGAGGCTCTTCTTCCCTTTTCCTTCCCAAGATGGCGGCGACATGCAGTCTAGCTTCTAGCATCGCCACTTCTGCCCATGCGCGTCACCCGCGGCACACCAGATAAGTCGCTCAGCTGCCCCGGTTCGGAATCGGACACGCGTTCCAGTAGCACATGGACCCACCGCTCCTCGCCAGCAGGTTACTCACAAGTAAGACCCTGATCGAATTCCCTTCCTCCCACCGTCCTCTCATTAACCAGGCTTTATTCCTCCTTCACTCTCCTGCACACCTCTGTCGGCTCACCCACATGTGCCGTTTTCTTCCCCTCTTCTAGAGATTCACTCTCCTGGCTGATGAAGTACAAAATAACGCCCTAGTAATCCAGGGTCTCTCCACCAGCTGTGGCCCTCGTGGCCTTGAAGTAAGTACAGCTTCCACCCACGCCGCCCGTACTTTATTAGCCCAGGTCCCTGGACCCACACTAACCTCCCTCCCTACCTTTACAGAACCTTACAGACTTACAGGAATTTTCCCGCTCGCAACTTTATTTTGCCAAGCTGAACTTCAGAACTCCCGATGTTCAGCTCGTATTGAACAGCATAAGTAAGTCCCATGTCCAATATCCTTGGAACACCACTGGCAACTCCTCAGTTTCCCGCGCAGTACACCGTCAATACGCCTAATTGGTATCAGCAGCCTTGTTGCCCCAGGGCCCCTGTCCCATTTGGAATACCCCTTGACATTATTCACATCCGCCTTCTCTCCACGCTTAGTCGTGCCTTATCCGCATTATCCACATTCAAGCACCAGGGCGCTTCCTGCGCGCACCTACTCCCCTCTTGCGCCCGCACCGCAAACTACTCAACTTCTCCCCATCTACCGCGCACCGCTTATTTACAGCGTCACTTTTACTTTTATTTAGACCTCTCACATGCCAGCCTCGAATTAACACGATGGCTTGTACATCTAATTACCTTGTTTCATATGCACTCCTGCGCTCTAATTTTATGTGAAGCCTCAGAATTACTTCATTCACTGATGCCCACCTATCTACTTTCCTTTCCATTAGCAGACATTAACTGGCTCACAGATCTAATCGATCCCGTTATTTAATCTTGCACTCCCTGCGCTCATTTTCAGTGTGCAAGCTTGGAATTTTTCCCTTTTCTAGATGTTTTCCGGCCCCTTCAGTTGATATGATGTAATTCTAGAATCACTGGACTTTAAACCTAATTAGTCTAGGTAATGTTTGTTGCTACGGTAAATTGTTTGTTCTTTTCGGGACCATTGTTTGATTTCTGGTTTTCCTCTCAATAGATTCTACCTGCTCACACTTGTTCCGTCCTGATGATGATCTTACATTCATAAGATCGAAACGCCGTCGACCTTTACAACTTAAAACTCCATTACTGCAACTAATTAATTTGGAGTTTTATACACTGTTGTTGTCAATGCGATGTAAATTTTTAATGTCACAAACACCCCTCACTTCACGCACTTTCACTTTTCTATGTGAGCACCAGAACTATTATCAAGCAATTATATTATGATACTCCATTTATGCCGCTAATAAATGTGATGTCATACCAAACTTTGTGTCCCAGCATCTATTGCTTAACTAGCCCCGCCTGGACTACACTACTTTGTGCCACCTGATTAACGCTGCCTGAAAATAATTCAGTAGCCTAGGCTACACGAGGACCCAAGCGGCCTCCCCTTGACCTTTGTTTTTTCCACATACGTATTCACCCCTGGTCATACTACTGGGGTTCCCTTGTTGTTTAAAAATATACAAACAAACACCAGGACACCACTGGCTGACATCCTGAACGTACACTTTGACTCCCTGTAATGGAAGCATGGTTCATAGGGGATTATCTGGGCTCTGGGGGAGAAGGAGGTTCTGCAATGACTCCAACTGCTATCAAGGCCTGCTCCACACACACCTTCTCAGCCAGAACAAATAGCACTCTTGGGACCAGTCACTCCATGACAGTGAAAGTAAATGCCCTGGAAAGATGGCTGACACATTGGCCTGATGTATGAATTGGCCACAAGTCACACCTAGGCACTGGTCCTCTCACACACGTTCACACTCACAGCCATCTTAACTGTATATTTCCACTCACTGTCTGGGGATGCATTGTCCCAGGGGTGCTCCCTGGCCTGGCTGTGAAGGTGTGTGGAGTACAGGACAAGTGGTGAGATGCAGACATGGCACACATCAATACACACACACGAAGCTACATATACATCATGGACAAGGGATACCTGACAGTGAATGGAATGGCCACAGAAAGATAGCTGACACTGTTGCATGGTGTCATTCACACAAAGCGCTGTTGTGAGCTGCTTTCTACTCCTACATCATGCAGCGTTGTCAGCATCCTTGACACAACACTCCCCTCACTGTCATTGACACTTTCAACGCAAGGAGTAATCTGGACTGGGTTGGAGGAGGCGTACAACTTACAGCAGCATAACTCAAACACACAAACCTCTGGACCTCACTGTTATGAGCATGGAAAAGCAAGAAAGAAGCCTTGGTTAACTCATCTTACCATGGAGGACATTGACAAGATAAATGGCGTTATCACGTACAAAGCTCAGCAGCAACATCATTTGCTACGGTAACCAAATCACATGTGTGCAATGAGATGAGGACCAGGAACACATATAACAAAATAGTATATCTCAATTGATCACATACATACCGGACTGTGACTATGTCATCAGACACACCAATGTGACTCAAAAATACATGCACAAATGCCAGCACGCATGCACAAATCTTGCAACACATTGTAAGAGGAAGTGCACGTATGTCATTGTTAAAGCACAAATGTTGAAAAGAACAACACACCTGTGTCAGGCACAGGATGGCACTTGAGTTGCAATGGCTATGTACAGTCAATGAATCAATACATGAACTGGTCATGCACAAAGCTCTACGTGCCCATCAAAACGCTTCAGGTTGTAATTACAATGTTCTTAACCAATATAGGCCTCTGTCTGTGACAATTGAGGACAGTGCAATGTACAAACACTCATCATGAAGTACAATAACAACTGTAATGTGTGTGATCCGTTGATGTGTGCAGAACCACAACATACATTGTGTGTTTCTCCTACCCACAGGGCTTGCTTGGGACACTGCAGGAACAGAACAAGAATCCCAGTCCCAGACTCTGGTTGACCCTGAGCTCTCCAGTGTGGATGTCTCTCAGTCCTCTTCGGACGACGATGAACGACCTGGCCCCTCCGGTGTGGATCAGCATGCAGCACCAGCAGCTGTAACTTCAGCACCCCCTGCTACCACTCCTGCTACATCTGCCAACACCCAGATGACCTCTACCAACACGGACAGAGCAAGTCAAGAAAACACCGACGGCACAGCTACACAGGGCACTCTGGAGTTGGCGGACAACAACACCAGTGTCAACAGTGAAGGAGGCTCAGTGTTGTCTGTGTCTGCAACGGCAGGTCGTGTTCGTGTGGGTAGGGGTGGTGTGAGGGTACGCAGGGTGAGGTCACGTCCTGAAGATGGTGCTGCTGCGCAAGATGACCCACAGTTAGGACGCATCATAAATGCATACCGAGAGTGCACCGGAGACTTTGGCCAGGTAGTGGGGATCCTCAAGGACTCGCAACAACAGCAGGCTGCCCATCATTCAAAATTGGACTCAGGATGGAGACCCACATGTCTAGGATGGAGTCCAAAATGGATAAAATGGATGACCTCACTGTGGTTCACAGGGACATACTCACATGCCTCCGCCAGATTGCTGACAACATGACCACACCTCCCTCTGTGCCCACTACATCTGTTGCTACAACATCTGCAACTGCCACAGGGAGGGATGAGGACTCTGGCGGAGAGTCCCCGGCACCGCAGCAGCCTGCACCTGAGGGTCCCCCTCAAAAGAATAGAGAGGTCGTCCGAAGAAGGACAATTGAGAAACAGATGGCCATGCATACCCCCAGGAAGTGAACACCTGCTCCTCTATTCCCCATTGTGTGCAAAGCGTTCACCTTGTTGACTGTCACTGAACTCTCCCACATGTGATGGAGGGTCTAAGTTGGAACAATGAATCAAATGACTGTGGACTTCGCTCTGAAAATTTCATCTACTAACACTAACAACTCCTCTGTGAATTTTGGATTTCTATCACACTGTACAGCACTATCAATTATGTGTACTATTTTCACACATGCATCTAAATTAAATCATAATCACACAATGCTTGCCTCTGTCGTGAATGAAACTTGGTTTGTGACACAGAGATGATGACCTGCTAAACAAAGGCTGTGCAGGAAAACAACAGCAATTTAAACACAGTCTTGTGAGTCGTGGTGATGTAACACATATGAGAGATACACACTACAAGGTCTACACAACACAAAATTCCCATGGCACACATACTCATTGCCTCCACTATTGTGAACTGAAAAGTCACTGAAATGCACATACACTAAACTCATTCTGAGAAAGTGGCAATCAGGCCACAGGTACAGTATGCAAATGAATGTTGGATGTGTGTATATAGACGAGGCACACCCCAATGTGGAGCACAGGTTTATTACACAATCACAACATGTTGCCTCCACAACAGATGCAAGGTAACCTCATGTGACAATGAGCACAAAGTAACCAAGAGGGTCAGAAATGTCAGTACTTGGGTGTGTGGCACCACTTCCTGTTTCCAAGAAAAGTTGCACTCTGTAACAGCATTGTGTGATTTGGAGGTCACATGTCACCAGACAACAGCCAAAGGACCCTGTGAAGGACAGACAGACAACAGACTTGAAATACAAAAATAACTGCATACATCTCCAATAGACATTCCATACACAAGTGTCATGATTTGCGAAAACAACCTAGGACTCATGTGAACACTGCAATTGTGAACATACTAACTCAACGGACACATAACTGCAAGGATGATGTCAAGTAGCATGCAGCCACACGTATGCAGGGACATTTCACTACATACACATATCAGGCAAAGAAAAAGCTTAGACAACTCATCACTGTATACTCACAATCATGAGAAAAATGTGTTGATGAGCTGTGTCCAAACATCCCCCTCAACCTCATCATCACTGTCAACATGACCCAGGGCTGGATCCTCCCCTGCTGGAGGTTGCTTGTCGGCATCATCTTGGATGAGAGGTAGCTCTTCCCTCACTGCCCGGTTGTGTAGCATGCAACACACAATGATGATCCTACATACCTTTTCTGGTGCATATTGTAGGGCCCCTCCTGTCCAGTCCAGGCAGTGAAATCTGCTATTCAGTAGTCCAAATGTCAGCTCTATCACTCGCCTGGTCCGCCCATGTGCCTCATTAAAACGTATCTCAGCAGGGGTAACAGGGTTCCTGAGTGGTGTCAGCAACCATGGCATGTTGGGGTATCCGGAGTCACCTACATACAAACAAACAAACATATCATGGGTCTGAAAAGAGGGAAAAATCTGAGATACAAAAAGCACACAAGGTAAACCGACATTACACACCAACAAGCCAGGCACGCTGATTTTGCAGCTGTGACATCATCTGTGGGATCCTACTATTCCTCATGATGTATGCATCGTGTGCGGATCCGGGGAACCATGCACAGACATGTGATATTGTCATGTCAGGCAGACATACCACCAGGGCATTGATGGAGTGAAAATGCTTACGGTTCCTGTATGTCTGTTCATTTGCTTGTGGTGGTACCAAAGCCACATGTGTCCCATCTATGGAGCCAATGACATGTGGCATCCTTCCCAGAGCATAAAAGTCACTCTTGACGTCAGGAAATTGTCGTGGTGTTGGGAATTTGATGTACCAGTTCAGCAAATTCAACATTCCCTCCAAAACATCCCAGAGCACACGGCTAAACATTGTCTGTGACATCCCACCAGCAGTAGCCACAGTGTACTGGAAGGTTCCCGTGGCAAAGAAATGTAGGGCTGCCATCACCTTCACCTTGGGGGTCAGCGCTGATGGATATGGCCGTCCAGGTTGCAAATGTGGGGCCAACTGCTCTGCCAACTCCTCAATTAGTGGTCTGGTGAAGCGGTAACGTCGGATGCAGTCACGTTCAGCCATGTTTGCTAGGTCTGGGAAGGGTCTGTGGACAGCTGGTCTCCTGCGGTACACAGGTGGGCAAAGGAAGAATATCATTTCCCTTTCATATGTGGCAATGAACATGCAAAATATCACATGCCACATCATAGAAGACTCAATGAAGTCAGGTGTGTGCTGTTGAGCATGGACACATATGCCAGCTATGTGCCCCTCGCTGAACATTTCAGCTCCTGATGGTTAAACTACAAGTGCGATGCTGTGCTGTGAACAATCTATGGGCTCTGTCCCAGTACATCTGAACAAATGTTACATACCAAACACATACCTCAGTGACTAGTGAAGATAGCTGTGTTGTCCAAATGACAGGTGGCTGTGAGGTCCACACACAGGGATCTTGTAATGCCACATGGACACTGTCATTATGTAACGTCTGATGTACACGTACCATCACACGCATGAAACACACATGATGTGCTCCCAGATTTGTGTGCATGGCAAACATGTATGTCTCTGACACACAGACACAACAGCAACTCACATGCCAAATACAGATGGATGTGTGAAACGATTTACATCTACAACATACAAAAAAATTATGTGCGTAGCACAATACGCAAATACTCAGGATTAACCCCACAATAGTAGCTGTTATGGACATACAGTCCATAACAGCTGTAATTCTGGGTGTATGTAACAAGTGATCACACAATGGGCCCCTGGAACTGTGTCCATGCCTAGGGCGGTGATCTGAAAAGTTGTCACTCACAGTTGTGATGTGCATCACACACAATGGATTTTGTCCCCATGAAACATGGCTCATCATGGGAGTGTGTGCTACAAAGAGCCCTGTCTGATCTGAAATGTGAAGTTATGTACCCACACATGTAATGAAGCAGGAAATGTGGTTTCCTATACTGTGTGACAGGTTTATTGAGTGGCGTAGAGCACCTGAGGCCCAGCCAAAATAGTGTGGATGGCATCCTTTGGCTTTTTTCCGTAATGGTGACAGATGCGGGTGACTATTCAAAAGACGCCGCGTACACTGCTAGACCGAGCCGGACGCATACATTGGATATTGGCCTTCTGTGGGACAGACACGGGTGACTATTGAAAAGATGCGGCGTACACTGCTAGACCGAGCCGGCCGCACACATTGGATATTGGCCTTCTGTGGGACAGACGCGGGTGACTATTCAAAAGATGCCACGTACACTGCTAGACCGAGCCGGCCGCATACATTGGATATTGGTCGTCATGGGGACAGACGCGTTTTAGCAGCGTGTACGAATCGCATGCATACAAAATCGGTTGGGTAACATAAACAATGTATCCAAATCTAAAGTGTCATGATGCAGAAAGATTTGAAGGACGCGGTAGGCGTGTCCGAGGCGTGCAATGTGATGGATTGGACAAATTCGGATAATGCGAAAGTCTCTGACCTATCTCTTTGGACCCATGGAACAGAATCCGCCTCTGCAGCACAGATATAAGGCTGTCTGTTCCCAAGAGACTTCACTTGCCTGCACTACATGCTACTTGCCTACATCACATCCTACCACTGCTGCTGTCTCTGCATCCTCTGTAGTCTGCAATGGCACGTACTGTGGAGAGGGCCCCAGCTTTCACAGAGGAGGAAAACCAGGCCCTGCTGGACCGCCTACTTCCACAGTACAGCAAGCTGTATGGGAAACCAGGGGAGCAGGTGAGTGTTGATTGCACTGACTTCTCAGTACACCATGTTTCCTAACAGGCACTACTAGCATTCTTATCACCAAGGACATGCATGCACACATAGTCGTTGTAATTCTCACAGTGTGTAGAATCATGTACTGGACAGGGATAGTGAAGTAAAAGTGTATCCTGTGCTATTTCATCTCATGCACTGTACTCATGTTGTGAGGGCAGGCTTACACACAGGACAACTGCCCCTGCTGATACTTCAACTTCCTTAATACATCTTCAGCCCTACTACCAATGACTTATATGTCCACGTGTGTGATGAACAAACATGTCGCATGTGTAGTAATGGTGTGTCACTAGGTCATCCTTACAGGTCGACGCCCAACAGAAGCAGGAAATTTGGTTGACCATCGTCCGGGCTGTGAGATCTGTGGGGGTCTTCAAAAGCCGCATTCGCCACTGCCAGAAGAGGTAGCAGGACCTCCGTGGCTGGACCCGGAGGATTGCTAGAGTCCAGCTGAAGCTGTCACCTCCTCGCAAAAGGGGCGGACGACGGACCCTCACCCCCCACATGCTCCAGATACTCACGTTGGTCTTCCCTGATCTGGATGGGCATTTGAAGGCCAGACAGCAGCAAGGAGGGGATGAGTTTGAGCCAGTTCGCTGTACTATGTCTGACATGCATGTTGCACTCCCTCAGCCTGGTAACACTATCACAAGTCGTGTGTCTGCTGAGACAACACTTGCGTGCCAAAATGTGAAGATGCCCCATTGTCATCTGATGCCCAGGTGTGTCCCTTTCCATCTGTGGCATGTGTCACTAGACTCCTGTGTATGAGCTGTAGTCCAAGGTCACTGTGTACAGCACCATGTATGACAGGTGCATTGAGTTGACCGTCATGAGTGATGTGCTTGTCTGACATGTGTCAGCAACTTGACAGACATATGACCTGCACTCTGTGTGGTACATACCTAAATGGACGGTGAGATGATCGGGGTAAACACAGGTTTGTGACATGAATACTGCACACACGTGCAGCAGGTAAGACCAATGTTGGTGTCTCTGACTAAAGAACTGTATTTGCTTAAAAAATGCATGGTAAGCAACCTCGTACTCCCACTAATCCCATGTTTCACATGGACCTAGGACAGGTAAGCCAACTCAGGCCATCAGGGACACTGTCATATCCCATATTTGTGTGTCAGGAAACACTGTAACCATTGCAAATGAAGATGCATGTGTCTGACTCTGTGTTAGTGTGTACAGGACGAGCGATTTTGATGGCACATGTGGCCAATGTATCGGATATGGACAGAAATCTCATGTATGTCAATTGGCTCAGATACACAGGACAAATCATGTGTGTGTCATCCCTTGACTTTGCATATTGGTGGCTTAAACAGATATGTGTATGCTGCATTACTTTGATTTTGGGAGTATGCAAAATGCTCCTGTATTGAGATATCAGACTTCATATACTCAAATATCTCAGTTAAACAACATGAGCTTGTCAAAGTGATCGAATTCTATGTAGCACTTAGGGGACATGTATACTTGTGCACTACAGATGTTGCTTGCACAGTGTATACTTGAGTGTGACCTGGTGCTGACTGTTAAATCTTGATTCACTGGCCCGGTAACAAGAGTCAGTACAGAATGTTTAGGCAGACAGGACTGTGGCATAGTGTGGCACATGAAAGAGTTTAAGATGCAGTTTTGTACTTGTCAGCTGTCCTGCATGCAGACCTTTTTAGCATTGGAGTTCATGACATGAGCCCATCTTGGTTACTGTGGATGGGAGTATGTTCATCATGTAAACTTAGGTATTTGTCCATCCCATTTGCGTACCCAATTCCAGACTCCCTTGCATGAGATGGGACATGTTTGTGTTAAGCCCTGACACTCAGGAGCATTACAGATCAGACAACAGGCAAGACGGTGCCCTGTTGGGCATGTACATAGTTTAAATTGAGATACATCTAACAGATGTTTCCATTGCCAACATGTGTTTGGTAACCATGATTCACAGGCAGACTGACAGATGACCTATTTACATATGTATGAGGTAAGGAATAGTGGCTTTGACATTATGCAAGGCTTTGCTCTGTGATGTGTTGGGAACAGAAATCTAGTGTCAAGTATATGCAGATGACTGATGTGAATCTGTTTCCCCTCCTTGTTCACAGCATCAACGCCGACTGGAGGAGAGTGTTCCACGGACCAGGAGGAAGCAGCTAGCCAGACGGTGTCTACTGTGGAGGAAGATGAGGGACCCAGTGGCACAGAGGGTGAGGGGAGCTACACTGATGCCCGCTCAACCACATCAACATCAGCTGATGAACCATCAAGCTCAAGTGTTGACTCCCTTGTGGTGGTGGGTGTTACCAGAGCAGAGGCCACACCCACAGAGTCTGTCCCCACCATCACCACCATCTCAACCCTCCCAGCTGCTCCCATTCCAAAGGTCTGTGGACCCTCCCGTGATAGGGAGCATGTCTCCTTTGGTCCAGGCACCGCACCCCCTGCGTCTGTCCCCCCTGCTGCCCTGAGTGTGGAGTCTGTGGACTTGCTGAAACAGTTACATGTGGTGCAGACATCCATGCTGAGTGTCCTCCATGCACACATCAGTCTATTGACACAATTGGTGTCATACATGAAGGGCATATCATCAAACATGTCTGCCCTACAGCGGACAAATCAGTCCATGGCCTCTTCACTGACGGCAGCAGTGTCCCTCCTGCAGCAGTCCCTCACCTCTCCTTCCTCTGCCCCATCCACAGTCCCCACTACCCTACCTGACCCAAGCACACTCACACAGGCACATGCACACACACCAACAGACGCAAGCAGCACACAGCCACCCAAAACAAAGTCCAAGATAACACGCATGCACACTCAGGGGACTGACATCACACACACAGGGGATAGGGGAAAAACACACACACACCCATCCACAACCACTGCGCATTCCTCAGCTACCTCTCCCTCCAAAACCCCTACCCTTGACTCTCCTGCAACCCCCCCTTCCCAGAGGGTCTTCCTTTGTGACCTAGGCCTCTTCCCCCCTGAAACATCAGTTCCAACTCGAAAGGGGAAGAGGAAGTCACCACGCAGAGAGGAGATCCCCCACCGCACGCACACCCTCCCCTAAGAGTAGGAACACTGAGGCCCCCACCCGTACATCCCCCAGGATGAAGAAAGGCAAAACCCCACCACCATCCCACACTTCACCCCCGAAAGCTACAACCGCCCAACCCAAGACCACCCATCCCAAAGTTCACACACCAGAAGCCATCCCCGGTTCACCCACACACCATTACACCATCCCCAAGATGATTAGGCCCTCACCCCCTAATACAGGCACTTCCACTCCCACAACACCACACACTCAGTCACTTCCAGACACTGCAGTGGAGACCCTGTCCCCCCCATCTGACTGGTCCACTGCAGTGGATCCCCCACCCCCACAATCTGACATGGGCACTGCAGTGGAGCCCCCACCCCCACAATCTGACATGGGCACTGCAGTGGAGCCCCCTCCCCCACAATCTGACATGAGCACTGCAGTGGAGCCCCCACCCCCTCAGTCCAACATGTCCACTGCAGTAGCTCCAGCACCCCCTCAATCCGATTTGTCCACTGCAGTTGCTACAGACACTCTAGTTGCCCCAATCCTCCCATTACCCATCCTGTTGCACCCTAATCATGTCCCTGCAGTGTCTGGCCTACCCCAGAAGATGCCCCTCCTTGGGGAGTTGTCCCCTAGTGATGTAAGTGCAGGCAAGCAATGTATGACAACTCATCGTATATAGCCCCTGAAGGACTTATTGACATGGACTGGCCATTGGCCTTGTTTATTTGCGAGAATCGTGATTTCACATTTAAATGCTGAATAAAGCAATGTTTTGTCATTTTGGCAAATTTTTTGGGTGTACATAATGTTGCTGATTATTGTACTGTAAATGCTGTTGTAACATTGTTTTTGGCCAAATCATTATAGAGTGATGTGATGGACTGCCTGAGGTCCATGTGATATGTGTCCTAGTACAGTGTGTTGTGGAGTTGTTGTAGGCTGAAATGGCTTGTTGTCACGAGCAACATTGTTTATGACAAGGAGTGTGATGTTCTTTTCACAACCTCTCCCATCTTTGGCGTACACTTTAGCACATATGTTGGGCTTGACATTTATACTAATTTTTACTGTTTCTAATGGTATGCACCACTCCAATGGACATGCATATTAGCGCATTGATGATGAACAAGTCATCTGTGTACTTGGTGCCACTTGGGATACATGGATTCTGAGTACGTGTCGCCAACTTGGGAATCACACCTGTACACAGGATGATGGGACCAAAGTATTCTGTGTGTTGTGATAGTTTAGTCAATGTCCGGATCTCATTCTGACAAGGCAGACACATGCCAAGACAAAGCTTGATACAGCGGAACTTCAACAGTAGTGAAATCACCTCTTGGCAGTGTGTTACTCTGTGACCTTTCCTAAGCCCATGGTATGTGTTCTGTGAGCATTAATTTGTGGTGTCGAAAGCCCTTTTTCTACCAAGACTGTAGTCCCTGCAGATGTACCTGTCAGCGAGGCTTGCAAAATTGTCCATTGATTTGACAACCTATTTGACTGTGAGTGTCCGTGCTGTGGGTGCATGGGACAAAATGAGTCAATCTGGTGACCCCCATGGTTTGGTTGCTATAACTGCCTGTGCTGTGTGTAGACTCACATTAGACATAATTAGGATTCCACAACTCACATCTGTGCTACCAACATTAGCGAGTTTTTTAATCTTTCTTCTGTTTTCATGCGTTTGCCACTTGTATGTGTGTATGACTGCTCACACTCAGCAGATTCTTCCCTTCCCTGTCACCTGATGTCAACCTGTCTTATTTGTGGGTCTCCTTGAGTGTGTCATTGCGCCGGGACAGTGTTGGCTTTTGCTATGTGTCTGTTGAATTTCACGTTATGCACATGTAATCGGTCCTAAGTGGAGTGACAAATTCAATCATGTGTTGTGCCTAGCTATGTGTCTTGTGTTTGTAAAACACAGATCCAACCACCACCCCTAGGATTTTCATGGGTGCATGTGCAATGTCACCATTCAATGGAGGCTTAGCTGCTGCACATTGTGTGTGATCAAGGTGTGTGGTGTTTTGATTGGCCAAATATGACTCGCCTCTTGGCATGGCCCCTAGCTCCATTATGGCCTTACATTACAGGCCATGCCCTGTGAGTGATGTTTGGGTATGTGTAAGGGAAGGTGTTCTGACAGGACACTTGACACAGTGCACAAGAGTGAGTGTGCTCAGGAGTATGGTCCACATCATGATTTGGCGACACAGTGCGTCATCATACAGGATACTGTCACCACAGTGTAGTGGCATTGAGGTTACCAGGGTTGGTGAGTCAGTCTCCTGATGTGTTGTTTGTAGTTCCACCAAGATTGTTCCACAGGTGACTGTTGTTGACCTGCACATCAAACAATGCCAAATTGCCAATAGTCTGTGACACAATGGTGGAGATGCATCTGGGTTATACTCATGACGCATATGTCTCAGTGGAGTTTAGACCACCATCGTATGGGGGGGGAGCCTAGGGACACTTACACACACACATGTTTGTTCTGCAGTGTGTGGTTGGCTGGTTGTATTAGCACATCTTGACCCGCGAATTTCTACTGGCTTTGTGAGCAGTGATTAGATGTATGGTTTGGTTTGTTTAGCTACTGTCCCTGGGAGTCCAACATCTTCAATTTGGCCATTGGTCATGCTCTTAATTTGCCAATGCTGCCACAGTGTGGAACAGGATCTTGTCTACACTTTAGTTTCTTGCGGAATTCCTTTGTATGTGTGTCTGTATGTGAACAAATGCGTGTTTATGCATTTAGATGGTCAATTTTTCCATTGTCAAAATGAACATTGGTGGCAGTGTTAGCCCACAATGGCAATGCTTGTCTCCACATGGCATGTTTTTCTTTGTAAGGCCCAACTATGTCTGCCTCAACAGATATGTGTTCGTTTGGCACACAACCACTACTTTGTCACTACATTGGTAGTGGTTTTATGCCTCAGAGAGTCATACATGATTGTGTGCAAATGCTGGGAGTCTGAACCCCACACTCACCTTTTTGTCACTACACTGATGGGGGTGTTACAGCCCATGTCCCCTATGTGCTTGCCAAAGAAGGGGGTTTGCACCCCATGCTCAGATTTTGGGCACCACACTAATGGGGGTGATAGCCCATCTCCCCTATGTGCTTGTCAATGATGGGTGTTTGATCCCCCTATCACCTCATGGTGACCACACTGAGGGCGGGGGGGTTAATACCCCATATCCCCTAAGTGCTTGGCAAAGTTTGGGGTTTGAACCCCATGCTCATCTTTTGGGCACCACACTGATGGGGGGTGATACCCCATCTACCATATTTGCTTGTCAATGCTGGGGGTTTGTACCCCACAATCGGCCTTTGTTCACTTGAGTGATGGATGTAACAGCATTTGTTTGCATAAGGTGTCACTGAATCTAGATGTTTGTATCGCAATACACAAACCTGGCATGGGAGTAGGGGGGGAGTGTTAGCCCTCTACCTCCTCTGGGGTGGACTGTGCTGGGGAGATGGGCAACCACCCCTTCTGGGGTGGACAGTGCTGTGGGATGGGCATCCACCCCTTCTGGGGTGGACTGTGCAGTGGGATGGGCATCCACCCCTTTTGGGGTGGACTGTGCTGGGGGGATGGGCAACCACCCCTTCTGGGGTAGACTGTGCAGTGGGATGGGAATCCACCCCTTCTGGGGTGGACTGTGCTGGGGGGATGGGCATCTACCCATTCTGGGGTGGACTGTGCTGTGAGATGGGCATCCACCCCTTCTGGGGTGGATTGTGCTCTGGGGTGGACTGTGCTGGGGGGATGGGTATTCACCCCTTCTAGGCTGGACTGTGCTGGGGTGTGGGCAGCCACCCCCTATGTGTGTTTTGGCTTTCACGGGTTCGTCACGTATTCGTGGGTGGTAGGTGTCTGACTTACCATCTTGTTGATTCGGTCATAGGCGTACAGTACAGGGATAACATGCGTGATCGGATACATGGCAGCTTCATCTTGTACGCGGTGTTCGTGTTGTGGCACGAATCGGACCTGATATACTGCTCTTCCGGATGCTGTGACGTGCTGGAGGTGGCGACCTGTTCGGCGCAGAGGACGTACGCATCGTACTTGCCCGGCGGCAAACTGCTATGGGAATGGTTCCGGGCGAGTCCCATCTCCGTTGACAGAGCCGGCTCATAAGGGAAATGTTGCTCGATTCGGAGCATGCGTGTCGCTCGGGAAATGCACACATTTGCGCATCGTACTGCCTCGTTTGGACGGACCGGCTCCAGGAACGAGTCGGTTGGAAGGTAAGGCTATGGAGGGCTTTGGGCGGGCCATCCGACCGAGATCGGAATCGACCCCTTAATTGTGGCTAATCTTTCTTCAGTGCCACTTAAGTACAATGCATTATTTCCACTTTTTGCCAAGCCCAATGTCTGCTCACTTAACCCTCATAGTGAATATGACAGTGAGATACTAACTAAAACTTGTGCTATTGTGTTTTTGGACATATTTATTTCTTATCAGAGAAAGAGAAGGAGATACTGAAGGCTTATTTATCAGAGATGTTGCAAACATAGTTCATTGTATCATCTCCAACCCCAGTTGAGCCTCCTTTATTTTTGTGTCAAAGAAAGAAGAAGATATTGTACTTTGTATTGATTACAGAGTGTTAACTCAAGTTATGTTCAAGTATACATATCCTTTACTCTTTATTTCTTATAAAGGACATTTTGGTGTTATTTCAGGTACTATGAATCTCCAGTTAACCTGATCTGTTAGGTGCTTATCCTCTTTTATGTATGGAACATAGTGATGGATGGAAAACAGCTTTTCTCACTCCATTTGGTCATTTTGAATATTGTGTAATGTTGTTTGGGTTGTGGAATGTTCCAGTCATTTTTCAATGTTTTAAGCATTAAATACTTTCTGATGCCTTGAATCAACTTGTATTACTTAATCTAGATGATATGTTGTTGTTTTCTAAGACCCTTGCATGACATAAAGCACATGTGAGCTTATTGTAATCAAGACTTCAACAACATAATTTTTTGTGTAAACTTGAACAGTTTAAATTAGAGAAGGAAGATTTAGAGTTTGGTGGATGGATTTTGCACAGGTGCCCTGGCAGAGTACTTTACTCTCACCATCATGAGGTTATTTTGTCTGCCACATTTAGAGATGAATGCTGTCCCAACGGACATCTCTTGCATTTTCAGGAATCCCTGTCGCAGAGGTTCCTGTAAATACATTCCCATGTTGATGGTGCTGTACTAAAACATTTAGGGGCCGATTCCGATCTCAGCCGGTAGTGCTCCGAATCGGATTCGGATTCACCGGATCCGATTCGGAGCCCTGTTTCCCGACCGAATCGTACACGGGTCCGGCCGAGCGAGTACGATGCAAGCACCCGCGAAATCGCCGACCGACTCGAACGCGGCTTCAACACGCTCCGACCGACTCGCATGGACATGACTCGCACCGCGCTATGGAGACGTTTCCCAGCCGGGTAAGTACGATGCGCGCCGCGAGCAGTCCGACCGACTCGCGCCGTCCGGCTCGAAAAAGCTGTCGGAGCCGGACTTTAGGGGTCCGCGTCAGACCCCCCTGTACGCGTAGGCGCGCGAGTCACACACAGGGGGGACCCATGGGTCCCCCCTACCTGTGCATGTACGCCGCGATGCGCTTGGACGCGTACACGCTGTAGGGGGCGCCCTTATTCGCCTCGCACCCATTGAGTCAATTGGTGCCCGCGTACGCATTGTACGACAGGCTCCCATTGACTTCAATGGGAGACCGACCGACTCGAGTCCGATGGCATGCGTGCGCATCGTACTCGTTCGGTCGGACTGCTAGGGTCCGATTCGGTCGGAATTCTCTCCGGGTCCGGCTCGGTCGGAGAGATTTCCGGCCGAAATCGGAATCAGCCCCTTAATATTTTCTTTATTTTTACAAACAAAATCCCAATGCAGGATTTTGTCTTTGAAAATAAAACAAAAATGACCCCCTTGCAATGTGAGCTTCCTCGCTTGGATAGGGGGTCTTTTTACAGTTTTCACTTTGCTTTACCACAGGTTTTACTCTTAAGGTGACGACAGTGAAAACGTGCCATTTGTGCACCCACTCCAAAAAGGTACACTGACAAAATTTCGACACCCAAAATATCCCCATACAAAAATATTGTGACCAAAATATAGATGTCAAAAATATCTACATCCTATACTTATAATGTTAAGTACAAAAATATCGAAAGAAAAATATTGTTGTCATAAATATAGTTGTACAAAATATCGTTTTTATATATATATAAAATACATTAATAAATATTAACTATATTAAAGAGTAAACTAAAAATAAAAAAATAGATTTAATATACATTTTAACAAATATAACAAATAAACTTAATTAAACACACATATATAATAATTTATATATATATATTTACTTTAAAACAATTACTAAACCAATAATTTTAATGTATTTTATAATTTTAAAATGATATATAAATTTAACAAATAAATATATATATATACATATAGCATTAACATAAAATCTATTTTAAAAAAACATTCTATTATAAATTAAAACATTAAACTATTTAAAAATCTTCAAACTTAAATTTCCCACTCCAGTGAGTGCAACAGTAGGGAAAGTGTTGGATAGTAAATTTCTATTCCCACTCCAATGAGTGCAAAAGTAGGGAAAGTGTTGGATAGCGGAGAGGTAAAATTTACTATTCCCACTCCAGTGAGTGCAACAGTAGGAAAAGTGTTGGATAGCAGAGGGATAAAATGTACTATTCACACTCCGGTCAGTGCATCAATAGAGAAAGTGTTGGATAGCGGAGGGACAAAATTAACTATTACCACTCCAGTCAAATTAAAAACAAACAAAATATCATCAACAAAATAAAAATATTTGTAATAAAAGTAAATAAAAAAATATAAATATAAATACGTTAAAAATAAAAATAAAAATATATTTAATTTTTTTAAACATATTATAATGTTAAATACATATCACAAAAACCTACAAATATTATAATAAATAAAATAAAAAAATAATTTCCAAACAAATAAATATTTTTATTTAGTAATTATTTATAAACAAAAACATTAATTATTACATACATTTTATCTGTTTACTTGCTACCCTATAACACCATACAACTCACAACCCACATCGAAAAAACATGTATTTGCATAATTAACATAATTAATTATCAATTAAACAAAAATTATTATTAATTGAAAAACAAATTGAAACACATAAAATGTAATTAACTTCCCACCCTTAACATCTATAATCCCCACAACCCGCACCTTAAATTAAACTGTAAAAAAATGTATCACACAATTAAAAAACGTTTTCAATTAAATAACTAATAGTATTTAACAACTAATTATATAGTAAGTAAAATTAATTTACTCCCCATCCGTCACCCCTATAAACCCAAACCCACACACCAAAAAAATTATTAAACAATTACACTAATTAAATATCAATCAATTAATTAATATTAATTATCAACTAATCATTAATTAGTTAAAAATAAAATACTTCCCACCCTTTATCCCTAAAAACCACACACCTGCACCTTAAATTAATTACACAATTGCCATAATTAATTGTCAATTATTTAATTAATATTAATGAACAACTAATTATTAATAATTACAAATAAATTACTTCACACCCTTTACCCCTATAAAACCCACAACCCACACCTAAAATTAATTACACAATTGCCATAATTAATTGTCAATTAATTAATTAATATTAATGAACAAATAATTATTAAATAATTAAAAATAAATTACTTCCCACCCTTTACCCCTCTAAACGCCACAACCCACACCTAAAATTTACCCCAAAAAATTAAAAACACAATTAACATTATAAAATCTCAATTAAAATGTTTTAATAAATAAATATATTCATTACTTCATTATAATTAAATTACTCTCCACCCTATTCCCCTATAAACCCACAACCTGCTACAGAACTAAAAAACGCAAAAATGTATTAAAATAAAATTAATAACTGCTAAAAATGTAACACATATATTAAAAAACATAAACAATACTTATACAAAAAAGTACATCACATAAATTTTAAATATATACTAAAATACATAACACTAATTAAAAAATCGATATTTCAAATAACTATATTTGTGCAAACGTTATTAATGACTTCTATATTTTTTAATTGATATTTCTTACCTTCAAGTCGATATTCTTGACCACGATATTCTTGCTGTTTATATTTCTGTCACGATATTTAAAACACGATATTAGTGCAAGTCGACATTTCAAACTCGATATTTTGACTGAATACCCACGTTAAATAATGTATAAATTTTAATGATAATATTTTTATGGAATTTTCTTATTTAACTTTGTGATATCCGAGTCCGAGTCCGAGTCGAGTCCGAGTCCAAAAAGCTTTATTCGACACATTGTCATAAAAGCATTTTACAAAAATATCCATGATCTTTCCAAGATATGACTAAAACCAAAGAGGACATATGACAAAAAGAATAAATAACATGTGATAATAATTTCCACTGGAACAAGTTGTCAATTAAGAAAATCTAAAAGCTTAGCACTTTTAAAAACATTTAAAAGTTCACAATTAAAATTATATAATATTGTACACTCCATCTTAATTGGTTCTAACCATAAATTGGACATAAAATTACCCACTTTTTGAGCGGTGTGGATTTCATTACATCATTTTGTGATATCAGATATCGCTGAAACACACAAATGTGGTTGTTTTATATATTTCACTCAAATGTTTACATAGGAATGTGTCTTTTTTTGTATATAGTGTATTGTACTTTTATGATTTTAATTAATCGAATAAAGTGGATTGACTGACAGACTGACTGACTGACTAAATACCCTCCAAAAAGGGTGTGCTGACAAATGACCAAACCTCCAACGGCCCTTACTCTGTCGGGATGTCGGTGGTATATGTCAGAGGCACAGAGGCAGGAACAGAGTAGCCTCCACCGTCAACATACTGAAGTTCCACCTGGCTCTATATTAGATGGGCGGACCTTCAGTTTCATGAAGGGGGTATCCCATTGCAGAAGAGTACCCTCTCCACCAAACTCTAAATTGGGCCCTAGATTCCTTGTTCAAAGAATTCGAAGGGCATATCTCTATATCTTCATTACCATGAGTCATTATTCTCTCTAACAGACTCCTCTAGTTATTTGTATTTCTGCCAACAAGTTATCTTCATCCCAATTAAAGGACTACACTTGTATGTAGGATGTACCATGAATCTGAGATTTGCTTAAGATTTACTTGTACAATATTGTTGGTAGCCAACTGTTCATTCTGTTGTTCAAGACTAAGGGGCTCATTACGATGGCGGACGGACTTTAGTCCATCTGCCATCGTCCCAGGGATAGGGGCCGCCCGCCTATATGGCGGCGGTCCCGCACTACTAATTACAATGCGTCCGCCACCAGGGCGGCCACAAAATGCAGTTTTAACATTGCAGCGGGTGCACGTTTCGTTTTTCCCTGCACTACGTGGCAGGCACCGCGTGGTGCCTGCCACCTAGTGCAGGGAAATGTAGGGGCACAAAACGAAAGTGCCCCTGCACAAGGGGGGCCCGCAACGGGACCCAAAAGTCAATCTCCACCAACTTTTGAATGGCTGAGGAACCGCCATTCAAAGGCTTGCAGATTGCAGCATCCTAATCTGGTGGGCGGTGCCTGCTAGGCACCGCCACAAGTTTATGGATGCTGGCTGGGTCCGACAGGCAATCGTAACGATTGCCTGTGTCGAACCCATGGCGGATGGGCTTTCCGTCCACCAGCACTCCGCCCACCATCCTAATCTGGCGGGTGGAGAATGGCCGCACGATGGCGGTGAACCAGCCACCGGCAGGCTGCCAGTGGCTGGTTCACCGCTATTCTAATGACCCCCTATGATCTTGGTGATTTGTCTGTGCCTAAAATAAATAATTACATTCCAATCCTTTTGTGATATTACAGCCATTACCAGTGGCTTCTGACTTTTGGTATATGTTTCTACAGATTTGTTAATGGATCTTCTACCTTCCGAAGGCTATTGAATAATATTGGTGTCAGCAAACACCTTTACGAAGATAGGCCATTTTTCAACATTCTCCAAGTTACCCGTATCAGAAGAAATGGCACAGCAGTTTATGGATTACTTCATGGCATTATTTCTTATAGAGATGCTCAATATCATTTGCGTTTTTAGAAAGGTCTATGCAATGTTTTAGGAAAGGAGCCATCTCAGTCCTCTGGTTATCAACCCCAGTTTAAGAGCAAATAGAGTGAATATACAAACTTTGGAACAGTGTCTGCAATGCATCCGTAATTTAACTCAAGACAACAGGGCCTCCCATTTATCAGGTGCAAACTTTTCTTATAACATTACAACTCCTAGTGCTACTAAGCGCTCACCTTTTTAAGTATGAAAGGCATTCTTGTGCTGTCATTGATCCTTTCCCTCCAAAAGCTGCGGATTATTTGAGTCAGTTACAGAAACATAGCCAATTGATCTGAAGGTGTATGCCATTCTAAAGTCAAGATGAAGGAACATGCTGCCAAAACAAGATCAATTTCTACTCCTTGTTCCTGGAGTTAATATTTGGCTGTGTCCTTGTTTTCTTACAGTTCACCTACTTCCACTTAAATTTTGACCACAATATTTTGGTGAATTTATCAGCACTCATCAATTTTAATCTTGTTGACTTTTAGTTAAAGAAGCTTCACAATTGCAAATGTCACTCTTCCCAATTAAGGGGCCGATTCCGATTCGGGCCGGAAATCTCTCCGACCGAGCCGGACCCGGAGAGATTTCCGACCGAATCGGACCCGTGCAGCCCGACCGAACGAGTACGATGCGCACGTATGCCATCGGAATCGAGTCGGTCGGACTCCCATTGAAGTCAATGGGAGCCTGTCGTACAACGCGTACGCGGGCTCCCATTGACTCAATGGGTGCGAGGCGAACAAGGGCGCCCCCTACAGCGGGTACGCGTCGAAGCGACTCGCGCCATACACGCACAGGTAGGGGGGACCCATGGGTCCCCCCTGTGTGCGACTCGCGTGGCTACGCATACAGGGGGGTCCGACACGGACCCCCAAAGTACGGCTCCGACTGCTCTTTGGAGCCGGAGTGCGCGGCTCGGTCGGACTGCTCGCGGCGCGCATCGTACTCACCCGGCCGGGGAACGTCTCCATTGCGCGGTGCGAGTCGAGTCCGAGCGAGTCGGTCGGTGCGGTTAGACCCGGGAACGAGTCGGTCGGAGCTATCAGGACGCCCGGACGAGTCAGTCGGCGATTTCGCATCGTACTCGCTCGCCCGGACGCGCGTACGAATCGGTCGGGCAATAGGGCTCCGAATCGGATCCGGTTAAGCCCTACCGGCCGAGATCGGAATCGGCCCCTAAGACTATATATGCCTGATTATTACCATCTGCTTCCACCTAAATCTCCTTCAATCAGGGTACAAAGACAACTAGAATAAGAGTTTCAAGTATTCTGTTATTCCTAGATGTTTCAAAGGTTGCCTTCAATTCTTGATTCACTAAGATTATCCATCTAGTGTGTTCTCATGGAAAGTTATTTCTTTTGTTTATGCTCCCTTGTTGTTTTGTCATTTTTTCCACTTTTACATCCACAACAAGAATTTACAAGAGGCAGCGTCCCTCTATAGGAAGACCGTTTAACATTACACAGTAAGACAGTGGCTTGCAGGACACCATGCTCAGTGCATGGCTAGGCAACCTTGTGACCTAAAGCACTCTGGTGTTTCCAGGCCACAGTCTTCTGGGGGAAGGCTCTACAACTTCCAAGGCTCTACAGCTGGCAGAAAGGGTGGAGACAGGACTCTGTAGTTCTGCATCAGATCAAGGAGATCAAACTTGGACTTCTTCCTTGCATGCTTTGTCATTGCTTTGTGTTAGAGGAGAGAGGCATGATCAAGACTTATAAATTGCCCTTTCCAAGGTGGTAGCTAGTCCAAAGAGTTCATTCTGAGGCTCCCAATACAAGATGAAGTATTTTCCTGTTATTTCAGCTCCTACTCGATTTATAATTGTCCTTGTGTGATGCTAAACTGCATTACATTCTACCAGTGAGAAGTGACTTGTTGGGATTTCTTTAGTTATGTAAGAGTGTATTTTGACTTTTGATTAACAATATTGTTCAATAAATTCCTTTTCTGGCACATTTGGTGCCCACATATCCAGGGACAGAGATTTCATTCAAGCTAGTATTCTAAAATTAACTTTTGTCAAACATTCTGTTACTGGTATTTAATTATATTTAAGCTGTTATAGTGCTAAACAGTTTTTGTTTACAAACCTCCATTTCCATTTATTGTAAATTCTAAATTCAACATGATTTGCATTTGAGTTTCAGGCGAAATATTTCTGTATAAAGTTGCCCGAAACACGTGCAAGATCATTGCAATGCATGTCTCAAATGGAATAAAATGTAACAAATGAAGCATTATTGGTGATATTAATGACAGAAGATGACTTCTTCTGACAGAAATTATAATTATGCGTATTTGCATGAAGGTAATCTTCATTGTTAGATGCATCAGTGGAAGCACTGAAACTCAAGTGCTAACGGAAATGCATGGACCTTTTTGCAGCAATCTACACTCACTCTATCTTCATTCAGAGGCATCTCAACCCACTCTAGCTTACACTTTCTCCATTTACAGGCAGCTTAGCTCTCTAATGGCAAGCTGCTCACTCAAATGTAGCTCACATCTCTAAACCTCACACAGTCCTCTCACAGATGTAGCATATTTCACCTTTCAATAAAGCACACATACTGCCATCATTCATACATTTCCATGCACTTCGTCCCTTACTCGTATACCAGGCCATTGACTAATTCTCACATTCACCCGCTCATCCATCTACACATCCAAATTCGGCAATCAACCTCCTTTCTCTTATAATAGAACCACATCTACTGGCTTTGCCAATGCATGTTCTATTTTTAGAGAACAGTAAATAAGAACAACTTTAACCAGCAATTCCTCATGAATAAATAACTTCTCCAGAAAAACAGTATAAATTGCATGCACTTGTAAAGGAGAGATAAAACGAATGATGAAAAAGCCTAGAGTAACACAAAATTAGTGAAATGGAAGTGAACCTTGAATAGAAAAACATACGTGGGCAGGTCATAAAACATTTTTTGGCTCGTCCTACTATATATGTAATTGATTGTAACTAAGGCGGTGCACGGTGTAAGCACATTTTTACTACCATATTACGAAAGAAGAGTTTTTAGCTGGTAATGTCTGATAACAAGATTTGTCCATATTTGTTGTGTTGCTTTTTATGAAGTATGATGTGTTGTGGTGCTGCTTTCCATTTTGACTGTTTTGTGCCCTCTTATGTGTTTATGTTGTTATTTTGCTGTGTGTTGTGCTGTTGTGTTGTGCTCTGTCGTGCCCTATAATTGTTTTAGAGACTAAAACAAATGCTGCTACAATTTATCCCTAAAGAAACCTATTCCTTTAAGTTCAGTGACAAAGAACAATTCACCACTGCACAATCTTCGACTAGTTAAGACACCTGTCATCCCAAAACTGTGGCAGAGAAAGGACACTGGAACACAAACCATTGTTTCCTTCCTTGGTGACACGTTAAGGCAGTGCTTGGTGAAAATATCTTTTGCCATCTTCTACCAAAGCAGGTTTCTGGAGTTGGTAAAGTGTAACTATATAGTAAATGCATGTGTGTTGCATGGCGTTTTGTTGTTGTGGTGATGTAATCGTACTGCTATTTCTTGTGCTGTGTTATTGAAATTATGTTATAATGTTGCTTTTTGTACGTTATTGTGTTATGCATGGATGTTTACTTTAGATATGTCAACAAAGGCTGCTCCGTTTCCGTACAACAGACGCAGATTTTGTTTACCACTGTCTGAGTATAAAATATTGCTGCTCCAGTTCTCTCACCATTTAAGGCACTAATCCGCTCAAAAACTGCTTTCTATATCTATTGGCTCCAAGATGAAATATGAGCCCTAGACAACTGGGCATCCACAGAGGTATTCATGACCCTTTTGGGTTTTAGATGAGGGGTACATGAGTCTTTATTGTCCAGAGAAGGGTGAGTGAAAGATGTGAGAACGAGAGCCTAATGTACTCTGGAAAAAAGATTTATTTTGAAGTCCATCAACACTGATATTAACAATGAAATGCAAACAAAAGAGCAACATAGATATCTTTGACTATAGCACTGATAGGTGAGACATTGATAATTTTGACAACAATGACAGATTGACTATTAAATTAAATAAGTCGGAGGTATTCGTTTTGACTCAATCAATGCAGCCCTTTAATGCCACCGTCCAGTTTAGACAGCCACCACAATTAGGTATTTAAATATTGATGCTAGTGCAGAAGTCAATCACCTGTACCAGACAGAATAATATGACTTGCCTGAAGGAGCAGGAAGCAAAAATCAGGAATTTGTTGTGTCTACCCTTTTCGATGATAACTAGTATATTTTAAATTTAGGGGATTTTTATTCATAAAATATACTTATTTCTCACAACTATTTGGATCCCACAAGTTGTTTTTAATGCCTTGTGGTGTTGATCACTCTGTTTTGTAACAAGCAAGTTTGAGTTGGGCAAAATTCTTAATGCTTCCAAAAGATACAATGGTCTTACTGTACCTGAGCTGAAGACTTCTTTTCTGATGGCCTAGGCACAGCATGCTGAGTTCAATAGTATCATCAAGATGTCCTATCACCACATTTATACCCCTTGTAGCTGATTGCCTTTCCACATTTGTTGGCAAGTCTAGTCATAGGGAAGTACAAGAGAACTCTAAAATGTATATTTTGGGTAGTGCTGTGTGTGCTTATGAGAAATTGGTTAAAAAGGTGATGACTACAAACTCACATTTATGACTAGGTGTTGTTGTACAGGAGTTTTCCATGATATGGGCCAGTTGCACAAAGCATTTTTAAAGTCACAAAAAACTCTGATTCAGATACTTTTTTCAAATATACTAATCCATTTTAACAATCTGTAAACTTTTACTTGCTCCTAAAGTGGGATTGAGAGCCTGTGAGGTCTTGCTTCACAGAAGATATGTTCTAAGTTCTAGAATGTAGTTGGAATTCATGAGGGCATATCCGGTCATTGGCAGTTGCTGCCGGGAAGGATAGCTTCTGGCACTAAGGATAGCTTATGGTCGCATATTGAGAACAAAGCAACTAAATGTACCCGAGTGTTGCAAATTATTTGATGTTCAAGCTGACATCCAGGGATTTCTTGTTGACATCATCGTTGTAGAGCTTGACCAGGAGGTTCCTGCTGCTCGACTCGATTTCTGCTTCCTGTAGGGTCCTGGACATTTCATCAAATGAAAAAAAAATTGTAATTAAATGCTATAAATTCTTACAGCGATCAAAGTTTTCTGGCGAATCAGCTGACAACTTGTATCTGTGTTAAGAACATTTGCAATTACCAGGACCTCAAGGATGAGAACATTAGAGATCAAATAATTGAATATTCAGGAACAACTACTCTTGACAGAGGATCACGATGAAGATATGGCAGTAAACTTAGCTAGGGGTATTAAATACTCTGAGACTTGTATGAGAGAGATCGGTGTGTATGCAGAGGGAAAAGAAACCAAACTGATATACAAACCAGTAGAGAAATACAATACAAAGCTTGTTAACAATAATGCACATTCATCTGCTAATAGCTTCAGATCAAAGGTGGTGCATGAGGAAAATGAAATGGCATTCTTTCATTGTGGTGGCAAGTCAAATGTAGGAAATACTAAAGTATGTCCAGCCCAGACCCAATCTTCTTTTAGATGTGGTAAAAAGAGGCACATTGCAAGGGTATGCAAAGCTAGGCATGGCAATAAATGCAATTTCAACCAGACTCCAAAGGTAATTGATGATAGTGGAAGCAGAAAACTTTTTTGCTAATATCTGAGTATGAGGAAGATGGGATAGTGGAAGTGCAATTGGTATAATTGGCCGAGGAAACTAACATTTTGCAACAAAACTATAAATGGATATTTTATTAAAGTAATCAAAGATTCTAGTTCACCCTTCACTCTTATGGGTGAAGAAGAGTTTTCTAAGTTTGGGTAATGCAACTTTGTAATCCAACATCACGATTTTTGCCTATAGTGGGAAAAGGGTAGAGGCACATTTAAGGCTGAAGTACATTTGAAAGCAATACTAGCATATGGGTGGTAAATGTAGTTCAAATGGGTTCAATCCATTAGGTTGGGATGATCAAGGGGCTCATAATATAATTTTAGACCCCAATCATCCAGATCAAGTGGTGACAAGACTGAAGTTGTTTGAATATGAAAACATGGGTGTCTGTGGGTTGAATGACAATACTTGGGTGAATGAATACTCTGTATTTTTCTATAAAAAAACTTGGTAAATTGAAAGTATTCCAACATCAAATAGTTTTAAAAGGAAACACTGTGCCCATGGTACAGAAAGTGTGAAAAGTACCCTTAAATCTAATACAAGAATTGAAATCCATACTGGAAAGTGTATGTGTATTAGAGATAATAGATCCTATTGAAGGTTGGGAATGATTGGCTTCCGTTCTGTTAGCATACAAGAATGACAAGTATTTTAGTTTGTGTGCATATCTGCGTAATCTCAATGAAAGTATTTGAGTAGACTAGCAACCCATGCCCAATATAAATGAAATGTTAGCCACAGCTCAAGATGCCATCTATTTTACCCTTCTTGATATGTCTGTAGCATATCATTAAATTGAACTTCAGGAAGATTTGAGACATCTCACATCATCTGTGACTCTGGACAGAGATATTTTCTATGTTCTATGCTGTTACATCTGATGTCTGCTACCTCTGTGTTCAAAAGGCTAATGAACAAACTGTTTAAAGGGGTTGCAGAGGTAAGTTGTTTTCAGGATGACATCCTGGTGTATGGGAAGGTTGAAAGTGAACATAACTTGAGGTTGAGTGGAGTGTTGGATATAATCAAGGCAATTGGGTTGACAATCAGAAAAGACAAGTGTAACTTTCTTCAGAATGGACTTGATTATGTGAGTCACCATGTGCCAGGAAGGAGTATAAAGTCTAAAATAAAAAAGTTTACAAGCGACTCAAAGTGTAACTGCCCCCTTTGATAAGGACCAGCTGAGGTCTTTTCTGGGAATCATTAAGTACTATACAAAGACTTTTGCTAGCAACACTGCTGTGTTGCACCTTCTATTGAAAAGAATGAAAGATGTGTGTGGAGTAAATAGTGTGAAGAGTCTTTTAATGAAATTAAAAAAGGTGTTGTTTCTGCTATTTGACACCAAGGATAAATGCATCTTTATGATCAATGGCAGAAATCAGGTTTTGCATGCAATGGTGCTGCAGAGGAGAGATAAAGGCAATGAAGAAATAGTTGCTTTCGTATTAAAGCTTTGTGTGGTGCTAAGCTTACATATTCCCTCATTGAGACAAAAGCTATGGCATAGTGATGAAGGGGTCAGCATGTCAAGTCTGGTGCAGTGGTCAGAGTATTCTTAACATCTTTAAATTCTCTCTCACAATGCCCATCTCACTCAAAGCTTACCCTATTTTTCAACAATTTGTGCATATGGCACGTTCAACTGGCAAAGTTTCTGATGAATTTACTGTTAATTTCTATCATTCCCAAAAAGGATCTCAGCTCTTCTTTGGTTTTCGGTGCCACTAATTTCATTATGGTGTTTACCAGATGTGCTTTGGGTTGTACCATTTCAGAAGTGAATTAATGCCCAAGATAGTTTATTTCAGTACATTGAAGTTTACATTTGTCTTTCCTTACTCTAAAGCCATACTATTTGAATCAGTCCAAAACTTGCCTAAGTCTTTCATTATGTTGTGGCTAAGAGTTTCCAAATATCAGCACATCGTCCTGATAACAAAACACCTCAGGGATTCCAGACAGTATATTAGACATGGCTTTTTGAAAGACCAACGCAGCTGTTTGTAGACTGAAAGGCATGCATTTAAATTTGTATGCCCCCATGAGCGTGATGAAAGCTGAGAGCTCTTGAGAGTCGTGGTGTAGAAGAATCTAGTAATAGGCGGATGTTAGATCTTACGTTGAGAAGAGTTTTGCTCCAGTTACAGTTGTGATCATCTCTGTTAAGTTTGGCAAAGGGAACATAACAACAACTACCTCTTCTGTTGATGGCCCTAAGGTGAACACACAGGCAAATATTGCCGTCTGATTTTCTTGCACTACAATAGGTGCTAAACATTCAGTTGCTTCCGCAGGTTTTATTACATCCTACTTGCACATTTTTTCTAACTCTTCTCTCACTGCGTTCTGTAAACTCAAGGGAAGACTACGTACTTTAGCTGACACTGGAACTGCTTTCTCTTTAAATTTTATCTTGTGCACAAATTGTTTGAGGCATCCTAAAGTTCCTATGAATGCTGCAGAATATTCTTTCTCAAAATCAGATCCCACTTCTACATCCTTGTTAACATTCTGGATCAGTATTTGAGGTTCAGCCTTGGGATTCAGATAAACTCCTATGGGCCTAATTCACAAAGGGCCTCCGCACTTGTAGAGGAGGCCCCGTAGTCATGGGGGAGTTTCCACACTCGGGGCTCATTGCGGAGATTCCACCCCGAGTGCAGAGGCTCCCCCGCAACTGCGAGGCCTCTGACACAAGTGCGCCCTTTGTGAATCAGACCCCTATGTCTTTTTTGTGCAGGCCATCCTAAAATATCTCCTATACATGAAACATAAACTTTGCATTAAGTATATCTGTTTTTATATCCTCAATCTTTTCTACAAAGTATTCTAGCATCTTTTTTGGCTGACCAACAAACACTCCCGGGCGACTATCCATTTTGTGTAGCTTCATCTGTTTCTTCAACAGTGTCTTACATACCTTCTCTGAAACTATTGTTCGTCTAGAGCATGAATAAAACATGTACTCAACCTCGAGGTCTTCTATCCTCACCACATCTTTGGGCTGCTAGACCCTGTATTAGTCATCTGCAGTATAATTTCTTTGTACACCTCAGACACACCTTGTTTCTCAGGTTTCTTGCTACCAGAGCTACTTCTACTGCATGCCATAAAATCTCATTTCCTAATACACTTATTACAGTGGGCAATTCTTTCTGTTCCCCATGTGGCCAGCCCTCCCACATCTGTAGCATTGCCCCTTGAAGGCGCTGACACTCCTCCTGTCCTTTGCCATAGGAATACCCTTTACTATTTGTACCTCATTTTTCTCATCCCCCCTATTTGTACATATTTATTACTATTGGTGTCTTGCTTAATTTCTTTCACACATCTCATCATGTGCTCTACGTGTTTTGACACAATAAACACATCTCCCAGGGGAGGATCATCTTTTAGCCCTCCTGTATCCTTTCAATTTTACAATTCAACAAAAATTGGTCCCTTATCCTAGAACGGAAATGATTGGCTAATTTTTTTATGCTTGTTTCGTATTCATTTAACCCCCTGGATTCATCAGCACTCAGATCAGGTAGATGCTCTAGGAGTTCTTGTCCCTCTGCTCCTAAACAATGTTGTAGTAGTGCTTTCTTCTTCCCTAGACTCAAATTGGGCCCACAAACTATAGAATAATTGTGAAACCTTTTTTTCCATTTGTTCCACTTTAATGGTGGTTCCCCAAGAGGCATTAAAACGAATTGAGGAGGAGTAACACTCTGCATACTCATTTCTTCTTTCTGATGTCACATAAAATATCCCCCACCTCACCTTAACCAACCCCTCTACTATCACAACCAAATTGGGGCTTAGGTCTCACAGTATATGGCAAAGCAAAATGTATTCACACACTGAGTTTCGGTTCTCTGTTTATCAATGCCAACACCAGAGAGGTTTTCCTCAACTACCTCCAGGTGGTGCTGGCTCTGTTTACACAGGAAAAGACTCTGAAGCCCAAAGAATCAAGTGGCGAGTACACCTTGAAGGGCCTAGGACAAAAGGTGGCAAGTGCCAGGCAGTAGGCGATGTACCATAGAAAGTCTTAAGACTTCTCGCAGATGCTCCTCCCTCCTGGCTCCCGCAGAACCCCATGGGAACAAGAATGCTGCTTGCACATGGGAAGGGAGACTTAAGGAAGGTGAGTGGTCTCACTGGAGTGAGACCCTAGCTCAGGTTCTTGGGTGCCGAATTCTCCTCATTGTGCTGTGAGCGAGGCGAGTTAACAGTGGAGAATTCTCGTGCTGAGCGCACACTCCTCATGTTCACAACTATGCATAGCTGCTTGTGCACTGCATCAATCACACTCACATTAATTCATCGCCACTTATGTGATGAATTCTCATGCTCAGTGTGCACCCCCAGTAAGCGGGGAACGCCAACGGCGGTGAATTCTCGTGCTCAGTGTGCACCCCTCGTGCTCACCGCAATTTGTTGCTACATGTAAGCGGCATCAAACACACTCCCATCAGTTCGTATCCTCCAAAGTATAGCAGTACAAAAGGAGGGGAACAAAAGCCGCACAGCCTCCACGCTGATGTCGGAAGCGGAGAGTGACGTCAGATAGTCAACTTTCTTTCTAATTGTTTACATGCTTGATGGAGGTTGAAATCACCTCATCTCTCTGGCACACAGTTTCTATCTCATGTCAATAACTCAAGCGGTGAGCAGGGGTCATGTCGGGATGACTGTTAAGTCACCACAGTGACTGCTGCCAGTAGCCAATTACTCGCTGTTCAGGCTCACAGCCAGTGACCATCCTCAAAAGTACTCAATGTGTACCAGAGTCAGTTTTACACAAGAATCCTGGACTCAGTCACGTAACCAGGATACCTCCCTGAATAACCTTCAGTTCCTGAGAGTGGCCACACACCATCTTCCTGTTGTATCAAGTGCATGTTGAGGGGCATCTCATCCCCAGTGTCCAATGCAAGATAAAAGGATTATGCAGTAAGCTGACCAAGGAGTTAAGAAAAGCATCAGATTTATTCCATATGCCGCAGCCACAGCATACCAACTGCTAGTTGAGGAGCGTGCAGGCTCTTCACTTTACATTCTGGAACTTTGTGACCGCAAGGTTCCACTGTTGTAGTCTCCTCTACAATGTTCTGGTATCTTCTACAGTGCAAGTGACATAGGTGACGGGCAGATTCCACACTCTCCAAGAATGCTTTATTTGAACCTCTCACTTCTTTACTCAGAATGTCTATGCAGTTAGGCATAGTACCTGACATTTGTAAGAAAGCAACAGTCATTCCTAGTTGAAAAAGCCAAAGGATGACCCTGAGATATTGCAGAATTACAGGCCTGTCTGCTTGCTATCTTACTGAGCAAAAATATTGGAATCTCATGTAGGTCAGGAGCTGTGTATTTATTTACAATACACACATTTTTTAAACCCATAAGAAGCAGACTTTCAGTGAAAATACAACACTGACATACTGGTAGTTTCAGTGATTGATGATTTAAGAAGGATCTGGATGCAGGAAAGAACATGGCTCTGATCCTTCTGGATCTCTCGGCAGCCTTTGATACGGTTGATCATGGGATACTACTTCACTGTATGAAGGCCACAGGTGTCTCTGGAATGGCATATGAGTGGTTAAGTTCTTTTATGAGTAACAGAATTCTAGAAACAATTAGCGCCTTATAGGCCCCTAAGGTAGATTGTGGAGTTCCCCAGGGTTCGGCTCTTTCACTTCACCTGTTTAATATCTATATACAGCTTTGATAAATGAATTAACTAGAAGAGGTTGCCACATTTTTAACTATGCAGATGGTCCCCAGCTTGGAGAACGTGGAGACAGCTCAACTTTTATTTCAAGATGCATTGTGTTTTATTTGTGGATGGAAGAAGACTAATTTCTTGAAATTAAATGCGGGGAAGACAGAGGTTGTAGTCTTAAATGTCCATCCAGAAGCTTGTACTGATCACTATTGTCCCAAAGAAATGGGCATGCTTCCTGCATCTAATAGGGGGGCAAAATCCTTTGGAATCATAGTGGACCATACATTATCCCTGAAATCGCAAATTTATAGTGTGGTTTCTAAAGGGATATTCTTCCTATGAACGGTGAGGAAGCTTATGTCTTACTTTTCTTTTGGAGCCATAAATACAATTATGGCAGCTATAATTGGAGGGAGAATGTTTTACAACAGTAGCATCTACTTGGGATTACCAGATTTTGATTTAAAGAGACGTCAACTACTGCAGAATGCAGCAGCCAAGCTGGTGTTTCAGGTGCCTTGTAGAACACATACTCTCCCGCTGTTGAAAGAGCTCCACAGACTACCAATATTACAGGGTATCCATTTTAAGATCTGCTGTCTAGCTTTCAAAGCTATCCATGCCTTACCTCTGAATTGTCTTGCTAAGCGATACCCAGGATGCTTGTTTCCGGTCCAGGGAAGACATGGCTTGGCAGTTCGGGCTGGACTGTTCCCATGAGGCACAGGGTCAAACTGATTTGCATATGGCCATGTCTGAACTGGGGTGGTGGAGTGAGCTAAAGAATGATGATGGATTAAACCCAGATCAGTTGACTGGGGGTGAGTGTTTGATTTGCTCTAACGCTCCGTCCATCATCCCCTTTGGTATCGCTTTGTTCGCCCTAAGTTGGCAGGGTATGCCCAGACGTGGGTCCCTTGCTCACTTTGCCACTGGATTCAAGATAGCCTGGCTGATGAGAGTTTTGAACCCAAAACCGGTCCCAGGATGCTTGTTTCCGGTCCAGGGAAGACATGGCTTGGCAGTTCGGGCTGGACTGTTCCCATGAGGCACAGGGTCTGTCATAAGGTTTCTGCACATACACAGAGCTATGCACAGGATAATAGGACCCCGGAATACAGTGGTTTGCCTACTATATACCGTAGCACCAAAAACCCCAACCCAACTAGCTTAGCATCCCATTAGCACCAAAGCACCAATGATTGGACAACCCAGAACACGGTATCCCTATCTCAGGACTCGCAGAAACAAGAACACTCTTTCGTCACTCACTCGTACTTGTCCACAATGTGCGTATGAAGAGACACTGGGTAGATTAAAATGTTTATTTCAACTTACGTGCTCTAAGGTACAGTACACGTGTCAGTACTAATAGCATAATACATATGAATAACATAAGCAGCATGGTTACAATTCCATAGAATACAAACGGGGAAAGCATCTCATAAAGCAGTGGATTAATGTCTAAATAACATTACCACCCTCCCCGTGCAGTAAGGTTGTTTATTATAAAATCGAAGACCTCTGGGCTTTGACTAGCGAACCCCCATACCTCAGTCTCTAGATGCAGAATTACATCAGCAGGCAATCATAGCTCTTCTCACTGAAAAGGATTTCTCCAACTGCCCCCAGTGCAAGTAAACTGCAGTGTTAAAAGCACACTAAAATTCTTCATGGCAGTTGCGTCTAGTGTTATGTCTAAGTGCGAAGGACGGGCCATATCAGGAAGAACCGAAATACATTGTTATGCGACCTTGTACATGGCGTGCAGTCTGAGCCCAAATCGAACAAGAGAAAAGGTGAAAAACAGAAAATGCAGAGAGCACAAAATAACTTGGCAAGAGCAAAGGGCGAGGGAGCCCTGGCTCAGCGTAACGTGCGCAAAGAAAAGCAGCATGGCAGCCAGGCCTAGGCCAACATAACAAGGCAGGCAACAAACCACAAGACACCCTCCCCTGGACAGTCCATCGGCCAAGACAGAGTTCCACAAAACTGAGCAAAATCTGACAGGGCGAAGGTGAAAACCCCACGAGGTATGGTAAGTGAACCAAAGAGGAAAACAAATCCAGTAGAGCACAGGGAGCACTCAAACGGCGAAGGACATGTCAATCCATAAAAGTGTAAGTGCAGAAAAACGCAACACCCTCCAATAGGACATCGTTGGAATTGTCAAAAAACATAGATGCCATCCAATTCATGAGATCAAAAGAGCAGGAATGCTCCTCAGCTGAGAGAGCATCCAAGAGTAATGCGGGACAGCTTGCGTGATAATCGAAATAGCTTTGTTGTAGGAGATCCCGGGCAGCCGCCCAGATATCCCATTGCGCCAAAATCCCCAGTGCAGCCGCACGCGCCATACAGCCGGCAACGGAACAGTCCTGCTCATGGGCCTCTAAGGGACCCATCAACTGAACAAAATCCGGAACAGACAATGACGAATTGGAGAGGCAATAATCCAAGGTCCAGGTGAAAGGACAGCGGATGCAGGTCATTACAGGTTGCACGCAAGTGAAATACGCAAAGCGAAAAGAAAGAGTATATGACACACTTAGTGTCGCCAAAGGTAAGACACCAAAACCAGCCAAAAGGCGCTCACGGAGCAGCTGGAGGCGTTCTGGATCGAGTAGGTCCCATCGGGGAGCAGCCATTGCGTAGAAAACAAATTAATAGCAGGACACCAGCCGCCAAAGCGATAATCAACGGGAAACCGCCAAAGACGCTGGAAAAAATAGAATGAATGAACGCCGGGATGACACCAAAAATAGTTTGGAAGGATGACACCAAGCCAGACCCCACGACCTTAAAAAAATGTACCAGACCCTCAGTGTTAGACGCGTTAAAAATACGATGAATTAACTCCCCAAAATGTTGGGGGAGATTAGTGTTCAAAAGGGCCTGTATTTCACTGTGGGTACTCGCCACCTGGAGAATGAATGTCTCCCGGGCGGACGTGAGCATAACCTTCTCATTCAATAATAGTGCCTTTATTCTGCTCAGCTTATTGAAGTCTGCCTCCATGGTAGGGATGGAAGGCCAAATAGAGATATCAACTTTGCCATGAGGGGGAGGAAAAAGCACATTCTTGCAGCAGACAACCCTGTGCGAAACTGTTACAATGTAAGGAATGCCAGCCTGTAGGCCGCAACAGTTTTCGTTATCCAAAAGTAAATAACTACCATTGGAAAGTAGAGTGAAAGTAGGAGAAATAACAGGAGCAGGAATACCTTTCAACACACAAGCAAGATTAGGAGCGGAAACGCTACATGAGCCATGCAATTTAATGTGTTTACAAATAAGCGAATGACCCATAGTCGAGTCGCAGGACTCCCCGTGAGAAAGACTTCCTTGCCGTCCCGAAGGCATTTATACATGAAAGGCAAGGACCAGAGTTCATGCAGGAAAGCACTGCCCAAGGGCTGGTAACGGCCCACAGGATAATGTTTCATGCACGAATCAAATTCAAATAAGGAAAAAGGTAAAGCGATAACCCCATGAACTAGCCACACAGCAGAATCTAGTTCCGCAACAGAGAATGGTAAAGGATCCACCTTCTCGATATGTAACAGAGTGTAAGTTGCATCTTTCATAGACATAAATTGCTGTTTGTCAGTTAAATTAAAAGGCAGAAAAAGGCTGAGGTGTTCAGAAAATGCCAAGGAACTTTACCCAACTTGAGTGTTTGCAAAGTCCACGCAAACTGCATAACTGAGCGCAATTGATTCTGACCATGATATAACACAGAAACATCATCTTGTACAATATCAACAACAGAGGACACAATAGTCTCTAAAGTGTAAATTCGTGAAGACAGGGTATTAATACTATTGTCAACAACAGCAAGCACCTTTTCCAAATTTGCTTGATCTATTTCCCGAAGACGGGAAGCAGCTTCAATTTGTGACAGCTTCCAGAGTTCATTATACGTTTCATAAATGAATCTCTTAGGTCGGGGACCACGAGGTCCCAAAACAAAGTCGGACAGATCAATATTGCCTGAAAGGAGGGACAAATGTTGTTTAACAGAATCAAGGGACGAATGTTGCAGCCATTGTTTGCATAATTTACCAACAGAATATGTAGTGACAGTACGGGAATCAGTAAATCTCGGATCAGGCTTATCCTGTGTGTAGCCAGTACCTGAGCCGTGAAAACGCATTTGGCACGCATTAGATGATATAGGCCATACCAACCAGGGTGACCGATTCAGCTCAGAAACATTAAATGAATTATTCTGTAACAGAGCCTGCAGGGTCGTCAGGGACAGGTTAAAACGTGAGCTATCATTGGGAAAACTCGACAGGGATGGAATTGAGGGCGAGTTTAATTGTTTAGTGGTAGCTAAGCCCCAACACGTAGTCTGATAGATGGAATCATTTAGGAACATAATTTGGGTAGGGATGAGGCAAGCACGGTGCAATGCCTCGGTTCCTTGTACCTGCCATGGCTTGGAGCCCCAAATAGATTTCAAATCTACAGTGTCCTCCCAGTACTCATAACCACCCACAGCTAAGGCACTCAAAAAGGAACCAGAATAAAGCAATTTGGTGTGTGTTAACATGATTTTCTGAGTTGATGTGGTATTAAGTCTAAAATAATAGGATGCAGGGTTTGACCGATTAAAATCAGTAAAATAGGTAAACTTATTTCGAAGAGTCTGTGAGCTACCTGGCAAGGGGTTTGGACAATGTTCCCATTGGGCGTAGTTAACAGAACTACGCAGAGCACTTGGCTTATGGAGAAAATGATTACCCCAATGTTGATAACAATACAAATCGGCATAATTCGCAGAATTCATATATAAATCTTCAGCATTAAAAGATGCATAATATTTTAAATTGGCAAACAATGCTTCAACGGCATGCACATCCCAATCATCAGAATGAATGTTATTTTTTACTACATCACCCATAGAAACACGGAGGACATTAGGTACATTAATAATTTCTGTCGGACCATGGATTTGAAAGTTCACTGCATCCCATACGATGCCATCAGCAACTGGAAAAGCTGAAATGTTCACAAATGTGTGGTCACGCTTCATGATGTGAGACGAGGAATGAGGAGCCAAAGTTCCAGCAACATAGTTCACAGCAGAGCGTTCAGGTAAATAGTGACCATTGATTAGTAGAAAAAACACTGTGACAAAGCCAATGGACATGAACAAAAAAATCAAGAAAAGTACCAACCAGATGTATGTCCAGGGTGGAATCAGGAAATTGTCTCTAAACCAGGATACAAAAATACTGAACTTGGATGGGACTTTTGAAGAGGTGGAATCCGAATCAAAGGAATAACGAGTCGGGCTCAGTGGCGTTGTTGGTTGATGTGCCACCAATTCAGATGCAGGATAGGTATACTCGTCCTCGTCGACGTTGGTGGAGAGTTGGGGATCAATTACAGTTTCAGGCAAATCAACCATCTCAATTACAGCATCAGTGACGGTTCGTGCAGATGGTCCACGAACATATGTCCGATAAATGGCAGGACAAGAGACCGCTGGTGTGACACTATTCAGGATCGGCCAGACGCTGTAGCTTGACATTTTCCACTGAGATGTATCTGTTCTCCTTGCGACCAGGAAGCGGTGGTAAAATGACTGTACGTGTTCCCTTCAAGCCCAGAACTGGAACCAGTGCACGAAAAGAGGGGCCGAATTCTTTTTTGTTTTCAACCTTCTCTCGAACCAGTTCTCCAACCTTTGGAAGCCAGCCGGCTACCGGAATCTGCAACGCAGGGTCTGTGTCTGAAGGTAAATGTGCAGTTGCAAGTTTGTCTCGGGCTTCTTGTAAGTCCTGTAACATAGCAGAATGGTTATCTACATCAAACTTGGCGGATTGCGCCGCGATGTCTGGACCCTCAAGGTCAGGCACAAACATTCTTATGCCAAAGAGCATTTCGTATGGGGTCCGCCCACCCAGAGGTCTTCTAGGGAGATTATTAAGTGCACGCTGAACGGTATACAAGTGGGCCAGCCAGTTCCTGCCAGTACCTATAACTCTAGCTGTTAAGGATTGCTTTAAGTCACGGTTCATTCGTTCAACGATAGAGTTGCCCTCAGGCCTATACGGAGACGAAAATTTCACCCGCACCCCAAGCGAAGCCATTGCATCCTTGTAAGCCCTAGAGGCAAACGCCGGACCTTGGTCCGAATGGAAGGTGCCGCTTGCGAAAATTCCCACAAAGACACGCAAATCCCTGATTACATTTCGAGCGTCAGCACTACGTTGTGGCCAGACCCAGAGGAACCGTGTGCACGAGTCCACTGCAACTAAGATGTATTTATAGGCAGTGTCTGATGAGAATGGACCGCAGTGATCCAAGTAAACACACCCAAAGGGTCTGTTAGCAATGCAGAGCGAAGTCTGTGGTGGACGTGTTACCGTGGAAGGCTTAATCTGTTGACAAACGTCGCAAGAAAGCACAAAAGCACGGGTGTCTTTATACAACCCACGCCACCAATAACGCTGCTGCAAGATGGAAACCGTAGCTGACACACCAGCATGGGCAGAAGCCATGCCTTCGTGTGCAGCAGATATCAAGGCACTCCTGCGGTCCGCGTTGGGGATCAGCCGATCTCCAACGTCAGGTATTGTTACATAAGGAACCTGTTCGGGACTTAACTGGTAAGAATACTTGGAAGGAAAACCTGTAGGGTAATTATCACCTTCCTTGGTTGCAGCAATAGCTGCTAGAATAACAGAGTCAATTTTAGACATGGACCTAGTAATCGCTGCTACTGAACACGTGACTACTGCTGAACGGGCAGCTTCATCTGCCAGATCGTTACCAATAGCGTGTGCGCCCACCCGCTGATGGCCTAAGGTGTGAACCACCTGTGTGAGGGGCAGACGTTGTTGCAATTCTGCCACTCGAACCCAAAGCATTTTATGCTTTATTGTGCTCCCTTTTGCGTCCTTGTAGTCATTTTTCGACCAGAAAAACAGATTGTCATTGTACGATTGTACACAGTAGAAAGAATCACATACAATAAGAGTGGTCTCATCCTGAGAAGCGAACTCAAGCGCAAGTAGCAATGCATGCAGCTCGGCCAATTGTGCGGTACTATCTCCAAGTGTGCGAGTGTGCACTACAGAGGATTCGAACTTTCCATCTACAAAGGAACCCGCAACAATAGCACATGCAGCTGAATAAGCGTGCTTGGACCCAGTGGCCGGTTGCGCCGAACCATCGGTGTAGATCACACATTTGTAATCCTCAAGCGGCAATAAAAACAAAGGAGGAGGATGAACGAATTCATACTGCAAAAACTCCTGAGTCTGAAGAGAAGAATCAAAAACAAAAGTGACGTCCGAAGACGTCAAGGATGTAGCCCATTGTATCCAACGGGGATGCATTGCTTTTGAGTTCGGTACACTTGCCTTTGTTACTGCCTCTAGGGCAGGACAGGGTGTCACCACCAGCATACGCTTTCCCTGTGCCAGTGCGCGTTCTTTCAGAATCGCCATTTGCACTGCAGTTAGAACTTTTTCGACAGAGGTAAAGCGCAATTCAGCTGAAGTGTACAGATGTGACTTGTATGCGATAGGTACTGTATCACCTTCATTAAAGGTTAAGTACGTGAAACCCACCGCCCCTGGAATTATTCTAATCACCAGGTTTGTGTGGTTATCACGAGTCAAAAGATATTTAGACTCCAAAAGGTCTGTCTGCAAAGACTGTAGAATTGAGGTATGCTCAGGCAGCCAGCAAGACCTTGAATAAGTAGGTTGTATCAGAGCATACAAAGGCTTGATAGGCTGGGCATATTCGGGAATGTAAGTACGCCCGAAATTTAGGAAACCCAGCAAAGACTGAAGTTTCTTCAGAGTATTTGGGGGCACAAATGTGCACATTTCTCCAAGAAATGGGGTGCTAAGCTCCTTACCTTCGTTATTGAGCTCATAGCCCAAAAACAGAACGGTAAATTCAGCAATGTGTGATTTAGCAAAGTTAAATTTGTAACCCTGCTCCGCAAATTCCAGAATAATGCGGTCCACACGGGACAGATGCGGAAATAATTCGTCGTCTGTCAGATAAATGTCATCAACGTACGAACATGCATCTTGATCGATGCCGTCTAGCAAAGAGACAACACGGGCGGCGAATACACCCGGACTATTCTTGTAGCCCATGGGTAAACGCCGGAACTGGAATAATTTACCACCGGATGTGAATGCGCTCCATTGACCACTCTCCGGGGCTAGGTTGTGCGTGTAGAAACCGTTTGAAAGGTCAAGTGTCGTTTTGTATTTTTTACGAACAAGACTGTCTACAAGCGCAGAACTGTGTGTATTCTGCACCGCAAAGTTCCGACAATGAGAATTTAAATGCCGGTAATCCAAAACTAAGCGGTACGATCCATCGGGTTTAGAAACCACGAATAGGGGATTGTTCATAGGTGATACGCATGGTTCGATTACTCCCTGATATTCCAACTGTGTCAGAATTTCGGAGACGGGGCCTTTTGCCTGCCGTTTGATGGGATATTGGGGTTGTGGCTGCGGTAGTGACCGCAAAGGTATTGCATGGGGAGGTGATTCTACATCCCATCCCACATGGTTGCGGTATAACGCTGGAGCCAGGTACACAGCCCACTCAGCTGCAAGTGCTTTAGCTTTGTCTTTTGGGACATGCCGTGAAAAGCTTGGAAGGATTACCTCCTCTCCTTTATGTGCAGCGAGAACGAATGGGGGTGGCCAATCCACCTCTGCTAACAAAATGTCATATGAAGAGGTTAGATTTTCCCAAAAAATCCCTGTTATTTCACGCGGTATATCACCTTCAATTTGGATGACTATGTTGTAAAGTCTGTCAGGGGGTGCCACTCTGGTGTCAGCTGTCTCTACAGTAACGAATGTTTCAGTTGCTGTCGCCTCCATATGAGGACGTAGCGCCTCCCGCACTATGGTAACTTCCGCGGCGCTGTCTAGGAGGGTCACTGCCCACGTCCAATTCAGGAGTCTCGTTCTCACGGTCTGTGGCATATTTCGCTGTTACAGCGGCAACTTTTTTCTTCTGAAATTGCGGTCGAGAAATGTGAAAGTCTTCTGCTTTCCCTCTGACTTGTTGTCGAGGTTGGTCTCGCTCCTGGGGAGCCTCTCGGCCCCTTCCTCTATCTTGCCGTCCTCCTCCACCAGCCTGTGACGACGTCTGGGCCTGTGAAGAACGAGGAGAACGCGTATCAGAGCTCTGAAACCTTTCTGGTGATTTAATTCTCGACCTATCACGTAAATCATAAGTACGTTCAGAAGAAACCGAAACTGGGGAAGCGCCTCTCGACCCCGGCTTCTTTTGTTGCTTACCCTGTTTTTTCTGTCTCCAACTCTTTTTAGTGAAGACTGGTCTATCATCTTTCTCAGATGTACTTTTTGTTTGTGTAATTTGTGGTTGGATTGAGTTTGCATTTTTACAAAAGGCTTGTTGCCTAGGCTATTTCTTCCAATTGTTTTATAAGCCCGGGCAATAATTTTCGGTAATTCGCGAGGCCTGTCCAACTCTGGGACCAAAGCCAAAGCATTCGCTACTTGAAAGTTCATAGCATCGCCCTTGACATTTCCAAGGATCAGTTCAGCTACTACATCAAACACTCCCACTAGTCTCATCCCTAATTCCACAGCCGCTTCAGGGCCATGTTCGTCCTGTACTTTTTTAATTACAGAGGGTAGAACCGTCATGGAAGGAGTACCAAAACATTTTGAATAAACTGCTGCGAATACCTTACCCCAATTTTCACATGATGTCAAATCGGGGATTAAGTCTTTTGGCAAACTTATCGTAAGGATGCGGTGTTTATCCACTGGGGATGTATGTGGAAACACCGCTTCTATCTGATCGAACTTTTCTGCAAGCCAGTAAGGATAATCGTCCTTATTTTGTGGACGTTTGCCCATCACAGAATTTACCATGACAGGACTTATGGTCAATCCAGCTGCAACAGCTGGTTGGCCAGCGACTACAGGAGCAGCTCCATGGAGGCTACCTGTAACGTATGTCACTAAGGCTCTATGCACTCGCACCAGTTCGGTATGCATAGTGCGCAGTTCCGCAATCGGTAATGCCAGATAATTTGGATGCGGGGTATACCCGGCCAATACAGGCCAAGTGGCCCCCTGAATAGATAAGGGGCCTAAACGAACTGCGGTAGTTGGTTGTGGGAGGGCGCCATTAAACCAAACACGGTGCTGCCAAGCCGTGAGAGGCACTTCAAGATTAGTATAGGGTCGATAGGCAGCAGGAATAGCGGTGGGTTTATATTCATGAAACAGTTTATCACCTGCATCCACCGCCTCAAAAGTGATCCAAGTGTAAAACACTTCAAAGTGATAAGCCGGATCGGCTTGAACCACAAAGACCAACTCGACCCCAGCATCGGGCACTCCGTATACACCTAGGTGTTCTCGGAGTGGTCCTCGGCTATGTGCAGCTATCGCCACACCAGCCATAACTAAACAATTGTATTCGACAACCTAACAGGGAGCACAAAATGGGTTATTTATGTAACCTTTTTTAATAACTTCAAGCTTGAAAGAACCTATAAAACGTTCAATATAGGAGGTATCACCGTCACTTACGCCTCCGGAAGCGTACGTGAGGGTTTTGTGGACAAGCACAAGTACTACTCAAGCATCTCGCAGATAAGCTGCCCCACGTTGGCCGCGCCATGTCATAAGGTTTCTGCACATACACAGAGCTATGCACAGGATAATAGGACCCCGGAATACAGTGGTTTGCCTACTATATACCGTAGCACCAAAAACCCCAACCCAACTAGCTTAGCATCCCATTAGCACCAAAGCACCAATGATTGGACAACCCAGAACACGGTATCCCTATCTCAGGACTCGCAGAAACAAGAACACTCTTTCGTCACTCACTCGTACTTGTCCACAATGTGCGTATGAAGAGACACTGGGTAGATTAAAATGTTTATTTCAACTTACGTGCTCTAAGGTACAGTACACGTGTCAGTACTAATAGCATAATACATATGAATAACATAAGCAGCATGGTTACAATTCCATAGAATACAAACGGGGAAAGCATCTCATAAAACAGTGGATTAATGTCTAAATAACATTACCACCCTCCCCGTGCAGTAAGGTTGTTTATTATAAAATCGAAGACCTCTGGGCTTTGACTAGCGAACCCCCATACCTCAGTCTCTAGATGCAGAATTACATCAGCAGGCAATCATAGCTCTTCTCACTGAAAAGGATTTCTCCAACTGCCCCCAGTGCAAGTAAACTGCAGTGTTAAAAGCACACTAAAATTCTTCATGGCAGTTGCGTCTAGTGTTATGTCTAAGTGCGAAGGACGGGCCATATCAGGAAGAACCGAAATACATTGTTATGCGACCTTGTACATGGCGTGCAGTCTGAGCCCAAATCGAACAAGAGAAAAGGTGAAAAACAGAAAATGCAGAGAGCACAAAATAACTTGGCAAGAGCAAAGGGCGAGGGAGCCCTGGCTCAGCGTAACGTGCGCAAAGAAAAGCAGCATGGCAGCCAGGCCTAGGCCAACATAACAAGGCAGGCAACAAACCACAAGACAGGTCAAACTGATTTGCATATGGCCATGTCTGAACTAGGGTGGTGGAGTGAGCTAAAGAATGATGATGGATTAAACCCAGATCAGTTGACTGGGGGTGAGTGTTTGATTTGCTCTAACGCTCCGTCCATCATCCCCTTTGGTATCGCTTTGTTCGCCCTAAGTTGGCAGGGTATGCCCAGACGTGGGTCCCTTGCTCACTTTGCCACTGGATTCAAGATAGCCTGGCTGATGAGGGTTTTGAACCCGAAACCGGGCCCAGGATGCTTGTTTCCGGTCCAGGGAAGACATGGCTTGGCAGTTCGGGCTGGACTGTTCCCATGAGGCACAGGGTCAAACTGATTTGCATATGGCCATGTCTGAACTGGGGTGGTGGAGTGAGCTAAAGAATGATGATGGATTAAACCCAGATCAGTTGACTGGGGGTGAGTGTTTGATTTGCTCTAACGCTCCGTCCATCATCCCCTTTGGTATCGCTTTGTTCGCCCTAAGTTGGCAGGGTATGCCCAGACGTGGGTCCCTTGCTCACTTTGCCACTGGATTCAAGATAGCCTGGCTGATGAGGGTTTTGAACCCGAAACCGGTCCCAGGATGCTTGTTTCCGGTCCAGGGAAGACATGGCTTGGCAGTTCGGGCTGGACTGTTCCCATGAGGCACAGGGTCAAACTGATTTGCATATGGCCATGTCTGAACTGGGGTGGTGGAGTGAGCTAAAGAATGATGATGGATTAAACCTAGATCAGTTGACTAGGGGTGAGTGTTTGATTTGCTCTAACACTCCGTCCATCATCCCCTTTGGTATCGCTTTGTTCGCCCTAAGTTGGCAGGGTATGCCCAGACGTGGGTCCCTTGCTCACTTTGCCACTGGATTCAAGATAGCCTGGCTGATGAGGGTTTTGAACCCGAAACCGGTCCCAGGATGCTTGTTTCCGGTCCAGGGAAGACATGGCTTGGCAGTTCGGGCTGGACTGTTCCCATGAGGCACAGGGTCAAACTGATTTGCATATGGCCATGTCTGAACTGGGGTGGTGGAGTGAGCTAAAGAATGATGATGGATTAAACCCAGATCAGTTGACTGGGGGTGAGTGTTTGATTTGCTCTAACGCTCCGTCCATCATCCCCTTTGGTATCGCTTTGTTCGCCCTAAGTTGGCAGGGTATGCCCAGACGTGGGTCCCTTGCTCACTTTGCCACTGGATTCAAGATAGCCTGGCTGATGAGGGTTTTGAACCCGAAACCGGTCCCAGGATGCTTGTTTCCGGTCCAGGGAAGACATGGCTTGGCAGTTCGGGCTGGACTGTTCCCTGAGGCACAGGGTCAAACTGATTTGCATATGGCCATGTCTGAACTGGGGTGGTGGAGTGAGCTAAAGAATGATGATGGATTAAACCCAGATCAGTTGACTGGGGGTGAGTTTTTGATTTGCTCTAACGCTCCGTCCATCATCTCCTTTGGTATCGCTTTGTTCGCCCTAAGTTGGCAGGGTATGCCCAGACGTGGGTCCCTTGCTCACTTTGCCACTGGATTCAAGATAGCCTGGCTGATGAGGGTTTTGAACCCGAAACCGGTCCCAGGATGCTTGTTTCCGGTCCAGGGAAGACATGGCTTGGCAGTTCGGGCTGGACTGTTCCCATGAGGCACAGAGTCAAACTGATTTGCATATGGCCATGTCTGAACTGGGGTGGTGGAGTGAGCTAAAGAATGATGATGGATTAAACCCAGATCAGTTGACTGGGGGTGAGTGTTTGATTTGCTCTAACGCTCCGTCCATCATCCCCTTTGGTATCGCATAAATACAATTATGGCAGCTATAATTGGAGGGAGAATGTTTTACAACAGTAGCATCTACTTGGGATTACCAGATTTTGATTTAAAGAGACGTCAACTACTGCAGAATGCAGCAGCCAAGCTGGTGTTTCAGGTGCCTTGTAGAACACATACTCTCCCGATGTTGAAAGAGCTCCACAGACTACCAATATTACAGGGTATCCATTTTAAGATCTGCTGTCTAGCTTTCAAAGCTATCCATGCCTTACCTCTGAATTGTCTTGCTAAGCGTGTGGTGAGGTATGCTCCAATTAGGGTTCTGCGCTCGTCTAAGGCCAGCTTACTAATAGTCCCTAGATTCCAAAAAGTAAGGATGGGAGGGCATTAGTACCCAGTTCTGGCATCTAGAATATGGAACTCTATTCCAGCAGCTATTCAGTCAAAAACAACAATGGAACCATTTAGACGGGCATTAAAAAGATGGCTACTTGAGAAAGCTTTTGCCTATGAGCTACAGTTTTAGCCAGTATATCTCAGCTCCTCTCTTAGGTGTTAGCACCATGATTCCTTCGGGTGAAGGTCCCCTTTATAAGTTTTTCATTACCATTAACATTACCATTACCGTAGTTACTTGGAGAGGTTCACTAAACTTCCTGTGCCCCTCCTTGGTCTTGGCTGTTACTTTGACGCACACCTAGTCACCATGTTTCCAATCATAGTTTTCTTTATGGGTCTCTTGTACTCTTCTTATATTGCCTCTTATAACAGATGAAGACCATTACTTGTGATCTCCCGATAATCAAAAAGCATTGTCCTTAGGGAAAGGTTGTGTACCTTTCAGCAATCTAAAAGGTTGAACTCAGTCAATGTGGGTCTTATCCTAGACACCCAAATCAGTGTACAGACTTCTTTCACTGCGGATAGCAACCTGCACACTTCCCATCATCACCCTATTGAAGTGTTCTACGGTACTGTTGCCTGCAGGGTGATAAAGTTAGGTGTGTTTATACTTAATACCATTCCCAGACAGGAAATTCTTCATAGACACAAATTCAATAAATCAATCAATCAGGGGTTAATATAGCGCAGCTACTCACCCGTAAGGTTCTCAAGGCGCTGAGGGGGGATGCTGCTGATCTGTCTGGGTGCAGGGGTTCAGTCAAAGAGCCAGATATTGAGATCCTTCCTGAACTTGGTCAGTGATGGGGATTGCCTGAGTTGGAGAGTCAGGGTGTTCCAGGTCTCGGCGGTGAGGTAGGAGAAGGATCTTCCTCCGGCTCTGGTCTTGTGGATCTGTGGGATGGTGGCCAGGGCCAGTTGGGCAGAGCGAAGGTGTCTGGCGGGTACTTGAAATGAGAGGTAGTGGTTCAGATATGCCAGTCCTGCATCTTGGAGGGCTTTGTAGGCATGTGTGAGGAGCTTGAAGGTGATTCTTTTGTTGACTGGGAGCCAGTGTAGTTCTCGAAGAAGTTCGTGGATGTGGCTGCGGATGTTGAGGACCAGACTGGCTGCCGCGTTTTGAACGTTCTGTAGTTTCCTGAGGAGTTTCTGGGTGATTCCGTCGTAGAGTGTGTTGTCGTAGTCGAGTCTGCTAATGATGAGTGCATGGGTGACCATCTTTCTGGATTCGGTGGGGATCCATCTGAATTTTTTTTTCCAAGCAGGTGGAGCGTGTGGATGCATGATGAGGATACGGGGTTGATCTGGTGGTTCATTGTGAGTGAGGAGTCCAGTATAATGCCAAGGTTACGTGCGAGGTCCGTGAGGTTGGGGGGGTTCCCAATGCGGCAGGCACCAGGAGTTGTTCCAAGTGAGGGGGTGCGTCCCAAGATGAGTACTTCGGTCTTGTCTGAGTTGAGTTTGAGGCAACTATCTTTCATCCAGGTGGCAACGGCCTTCATCCCGCTGTGGAAGTTGATTCTGGTGGCTGTGGGATCGATGATGAGGGAGAGGATCAGCTGGGTGTTGTCGAAGTAGGAGACGATGTTGAGTCCATGGTTCCTGATGATGGCAGAAAGGGGGCATGCAGATGTTGAAGAGGGTGGGACTCAGGGAAGAGCCCTGGGGCACTCCGCAGCTGATCTCTGTGGGTTCTGAGAGGAATGTAGGTAGTCTGACTCACTGTGTTCAGCCGGTGATGAAGGAGTGGATCCAGTCCAGTGCCTTGTCATGGATGGCGGCATAGTGGAGTCTTGTGATGAGTGTGCGGTGGGAGACGGTATCAAAGGCGGCCGAGAGGTCCAGCAGGATGAGGGCTGCGGTTTCGCCCCAGTCGAGGAGGGAGCGGATGTCATCGGTGGCGGTGAGGAGTGCGGTCTCGGTGCTGTGGTTGCTTCCAAAGCCGGATTGGGAGATGTCCAGGACATGGTTCACTTCGATGTTGAATTGAGGCCCATTATCACTTAACAGGGACTTAAGGATATCCTCTCTAAGAAAAATGTTTTCAAGGAAGGATGTGATCTATTAAGGTTCAATTATATTCAGAACCTGTATTTCCAGCAACTTGGAGAAAGAAATCCAACAAAACTGTCACATACTTACGAGTACCATTATGATTTAATATGGACCCAAGAATATCAGTGGCAAGAGCTTCCCATGGACTTTCTAGGCCAAAGCATGAGACAAAGAGGTGATCTTAATAATACGTTAGACTTATCTGTAGTAGCACAGTACTCACAATTTCTAACAAACCTCTCAAATTCTGAATCTATGCCAGGCCACCCATATGAAGGTTTGTCTCTTGATTATACCTAACCCTTAGGCATGGTACTCATGATTTTGTGTATTAACTGTTGAATTGTTCTATCTCCTCCCATCAGAAAACCTTTGACATAAGTAGAAAGTTCACTCTTTGCCTCCAAAAATCTTTTATAGTCTTAATCTAATTTGTTTTTGCTCAACCATCCCTCATGGGTGTAGTTCTTGACACTGCCCAGATTTGTGTCTTCTCTTTATCCTTCTATCCAATCTTCTTCCAAGGTGGCACATTCCTCACTTGCATCAGTCAGTGCCACATTATACTCATCCCCTTCACATGGAATATGCTCTTCCTTGGGTAGAGGTGATCTACTCAGATAATCAACAACATTGTTTTCTATGCCTGGTAGATATTCAATATCATAATTATAGTCTTAAAGCCTCAGTGACATCATGGCTATGGAGGGTGTAGCCTTAAGAAATACCTGTGGGCATAAATACTTTAGTACCTGGTTTGTGGTCAATGCTTAGCATGAATTTAGATCCTCATATATATTCTCTAAACGCTTCCATTGCCCAAATGCTGGTTATCATCTCCTTCTATATTATGGATTATTTCTCTTCCGTGGGAGAAAGAGAGTGTCAAGCGAAAGACAGTTTCTACTCTTGCCAATCCCTAGTGACTTGTGAAAGCACCACGCCAGTCCCTTACACTCGCATCCATAGTAATCACAGTATGAGTGGAAGAGTCAAAACCTTGTAAAGGAACAGCATGCCAAATATAATTCTTTGCAGTTCGAAACTCACTCTGAAAGCAGTCATTCCATATACATTTTTGACTATCTTTGAGTAATTGCCTCAATTCCATAAGTTTTGCTTGCAAAGAACTTTAAGTAAAATTCAGACAACCCTAAAAAGTATCTAACTTCATCCTTAAGAGTGAGTGGTGGGGCATTCTTAATAATTTCTTTTTAGATTTGATGCCACGTTTGCTATCTTTATGACCTAGGTAAGTCACTGATTTCACAGTAAAATTGCAGTTATTACATTCAGCCATTAATCCATTCTCACGGGAACTTCCAATACTTTTCTCAACTTCCAGTCATGTTTCACCCTGCTCTTCCCCATCACTAGCATGTCATGTTAAAAAATATGACTCCTGTGATGTCCTTGAATAATAATCTCTGGAACACAGCTGATGCCAAAGCTAGGCTGAAGGACATTCGAACAAATATATAACACCCAAATTGAGTGATAAAAGCATTACAGTTCCTGCTCATGGGATAGAGCTACACTTTGTTGTAGGTTGAGGTCAGGTAAATAGTGGAAAACCACTTAGTACCTTTAGTCTCAGCGAACAACTCCTTGATCTTAGAATGGGGGAATCTATCTACAACTATGTTAATATTTACATCCCTTTGCTGATGCACAAACTTATGTGGCTATTTGCCTTATGTGACACAACTAATGGAGAAAACCATTCTATTTATTCAAAAGGTTCAGTTGAGCCATTACTCAGTAATTTGTTTAGCTCAGCAGTCACCTCACCTCTAATACTTATCAATATGTTTCTAACTTTGGGACAAACTGTTTTGACATCATCCTTTATAATGATATTGTGAGTAAACTCTTTTAATTTACTGATTCTACATGAAAAGACTCAGAGTTTCTTGCATTTGTTCTCTCACGTTCACCTCCTCATCATTTAATATCAAAGTTTATTCTCTGATATTGGCATCCAAGGTGATCCCCAAGGCTCCTGGGATTAGCAAAAATCTGATTTTTCTATGATGCCTGCCATAGTAGTGTTCTTTTTCCTACACATCTTGGAAAAATGCCTACAACCCCACAGTATGAACATTTAAGTTTGCTTGGAGGACAGTTTGGTCTCTTGCTTGTTTATCCTTGCTCCAGCATCTGTTACATCTGAAGCATTTATTGTTCTCTGAACTATTTGTCTGAGGTTTGATAAGGATACTTTTGTGAGTACTTTTAATGCTCTTTGAGTCTTTCTTCGATGGATGACCAAGAGAAACCTTGCAAAGAGTGGAGGTTTCATTTGTGTGCAAAGAAGAATTTTCCAAGAGTGCCTTTGCATACCTTTTAGATAGTTCAGCTTTCCGATCAATGACTACAATTTCTTTGAGGGTGGCATCACTATTATTATTATCCTCTTTCGCAGATTCGAGTTGTTGGTGCGCATGATGACTTGATCCCTTATAAGTTGATCATACAGCATGCCAAATTTTCAGAAGATAGCTAGTTTCTTTAGAGCTGAAACCTAATCATTGATTGGTTGATAACTTATTTGCATTGAAAGAATGAGAATCTGCCAAAAGCTGCACAGAATGTTGGTTGAAAGTAGCAGTCTGAAGGAAAGCAATGCTTGTGGACGATTTAAACTAAAGATGTGAGCTGCGGCACACATAATATAAAAGTTACTCCAAGGTAGTGGAGACAGTATTGGTTATATGAGGTGTGGGGAGAATTGTTTGTGATCAAGCCTGTAACACTGCTCAGTTATGCAAAATTACTGAAAAATAAATGTCTTTTGAAGTGATAAGTATTCGAAAGTTTGTAATTGCCACCTCTGATTTTCAAATGTTGTTGGTTCCAATATTTGTGTTCATGTATTATTGGTTGTTATGCTTCTTAGCCTCCCAAAACTGCTTGACAGCGGCAGTAAAATACAGTTGAAGCTTAATGCAGCCTCAAAGTGTCCACAAAGGTGGGTCATGCTACCTGACCTCATCGTAGGCTTGCTGACGCATTGATACTAGTATCCACATCTCATTGGATTACAGGGTGATGCAGTGAATGCAGTTGACAACTGTATGCGGCCTAGGAGCTCGCAGGTACATCTAGGCACACTCTAATGTATGTATGAGAGCGGCTCACACGCAACCCCAATGGCCATTCAGTGCGGCTTGCACTTCCAATGCCTCAAATGATAGCTCCACCAAAAAACAAATGATGAGATCCCCGGAGGGTTGTTGGCTTGCACTCAACCGCTGACCTCAGTGAAGGGCACAACACAGCAGGAGTTCATGGAAGGGATAAAATCCCGATATTGGTAGGGAGAAAGACTCAACTCAACCAAACTGTTCCTCCACGTAAGTTTGCTCTTCGCCAAATTGTAAAGATGGCATGGACGCGGAGTAAGTATGGAACAAGATTATTGAATTAAAAGTAGCCACATCCTACTCCAGCCTTTGACCAGAAGTAACTCCTCCTCATTCCCATAAACTCTAGAATGTTAACCCCAGTGGCATAGGCAAGGCTGAGTCATAACACATAGCACAGGCACCACACCTACGACTCCAGCCAGTGGCACGCCTACCTTGGTAAACTACTCCCAGACCATATTAAATACAAGCTAATGAATGATTGATTCTGCAGATTCCCAACTAAAGACTTAATACTGCCATGAGTGATGTCTACTAACAATCCTGGAATGCAGACTCTGCAATTACAAGCATGAAACTATTTTGCATACATTATGTGTTTGCCCCGCACTAGCTGACGAGCGCACAAGACCAATCTGCGCCCCGTCAAAATATTTGAAAGTCCTTACCTGTTAGCAAGCCCTTCTTGAGTGCCTAAATGGAGCACACTCACAGCTAATTATAGGATTTGTAAGATTCATGGAACATGTTTACCGTAAGCTTCAAATAAAGGTCTAATTTTTGCTCAACAGAAACTCTGGTGCTGTTCAGTGTCAATGCATCACAATGTGCAGCTCTGCCAGTAGTCATCCCAACAACCAGTGGCGGCTCGCCGAGGGAGTGGTGCGGGGCGGTGGGGCGGGGTGGGGCAGTGGAGAGGCATGGTGGGGGGTAGTGGACTTGGACTTACGACGGACAGAACTCCCTCTGAGTTCTGACCGTCGTAAGTCCGAGTCCACTACCCCCCCACCCTGCCCCTACCCTCCCCTGCCCCTCCTCACCGCCCCACAACACTCCTTGGCGAGCCGCCACTGCCAACAACAATGCTGATTATTATTAAGGCTCAGATAAATACAGATAGAAAACCATACAGTTACTTCTCTGTATTGATTTTTAACTTTGGATTAAAACAAAAACAAAATGTGTTGAAGGATTCTCCGTGCTGTCAGTCAAGACTGCCAATAGCTTTCCAGCAAGGGGAGTTGAAAAGGGGAACCATTTCTAGTTAAGTTTAAACAGCGGCAGATATGAATGTGTGAAAGCTACAATGCTAATGTTTCGGATAGGTGTATTGATGTATCATACATGGGTTCGCGTATCCTCAAAATCAGTCAGGCATTGAATTATAAACGTAAATGTTTTCAGCTCACTAGATGCAGCAAAATACTAAATGCACTCTCATTTTTTTCACAAAACCCCAAATAAATATGGATAAACAGATCAAATAGCCCAAAAAAATAATTATGGATACCTAAAGATGGAAATATCAAGAACATAAATACTATACAACCAGAAGCTATAATTACGATGTTCGTACCCTAATAAGGAAATGTCCCGGTTCATGTTTGATTTTGATGTTTTTTTGCTAACGCTCAGAATTTTTCGTATTTTTAGACCCGAACTCACAATACAATACAATAATACAGCTAACAATAAAAGAGACAACAAACGCAAATTTTAATAATTAACTAGGGTGCATCTTTTATTTGACGCTTTTATTTTCACACTGTATGACTGTTGCACAATTAATCTTTCTAATGGTGAAGACAGTTTTAAGTTTGCTGCCGTTTTCACATATTCTTTCTTTTTAAATTGTTTGAATTATTTACCTCGCAATTGTAATGGTTTTAACTAACTATTCAATAAAGACGGAAATCTAATGCATCACTGTTGATTACGTGCTATTTCATATTTGACCGAACATAAGAGTACACTTGCTGCTCGTGATCTTAGTGGGGCCTTGGGAGCTATTACTTTAAACACACGCACACAAGTGGATTTCCCAGTTGCTAGGCACCTGGCGCACAAAGCAGACTACTGCCTCTCATCGTAATTCCTGTACGCATATTAGTGTCTTTCTTATTGTAGTTGCTGCCAGGAACTATAAATTGTAAATAGTGAGGGTTTGCACATGTGGATGGCGCACTTTGTGGATGAATACATGATACAGTTCCATGTACCGCAAGCACGGATGTTTTTTTTCTCCTTTATTTGTTTGTGTGTATTCTCCCCGAGCAACACAGTGGCTTTTAAACGTCAAATTGGCCCTGGTAAACACCTACCTTTTATTTTTGGGTTGAAAAACCATCTGGGAAATAGTTTGGTCTGTGTTGCTACTTTTTACCTCTTCCAGCATCTTGCGCTCCTGAATGAACGTTCTACAAGCATTCTTTTGTATTACAAATATCTAACTACAAACTATCCAGGTTTTATTCATTCTGCACTGCACATATCGTTTCATATACCACGTTTGCGCTTGAGCATTCACTAATTACTACAATTCTGTATGTAGTGTCCTGCTGGACACGTTCTAGTGTCTCAGCAGGCACTAGTTTTACCAGCCACTCCCTCGAGGACTGAACACGCTCACACCCTACATCCATCCACGCCACGAGAGACGCAAGCCTGCACATAAAAGAGCCCGAGTGCACGTGCTTGTGGCCAGTTTACTAAGCATATATCATGTGTCTGTGTCCATTATTTTAGTAGCATGTGGGCCTAGGGTCCACAACACTACAATGGCGACAAGTGGTCCTGACCCCATGCCGTGTCGCCTTGGAGGTCACCCCTGTGCATGAAGGGGTGATAGGGGTCTCTGCTGCAGCCTGCCTGTGAAGAGGAATTCGAGGCTGCACGTCAGTGGGGCAAGGCCCCCACACCTGCAGCAAGCAACGACCCTGCGGACCTTCAGCAACCACCAGACAGCGTCCTACTGACAAAAGGTGGGGAAAAAAGGGTGATCTCCGCGCCCCTTGTCCACACCTGGCAGACCAGTGCCTCCAACAGAGGAGCAGGCACTCCTCCACAGGTCCAAGCTGCCATGCCGTACTGAAGAGTCGGCCAGGTGTCTCCCTCTAACTGCGGTGCAAGGAGGAGATAAAGCAGCCAAGTGAGCGGCGCTCGGCCCTTGATGCAGTCTGCTGGCGACTCCCCATGGCCGCACCAGCATTAAAGGAAATCCAGCACCAGCATTGCATGCCCCCGAAACCTGCCAAACTGCTGCAGCACCAGCCTGTGGTCTAGCTACACCGCAACTGGCACTGCAAGTAGCTCAAAGAAGGTAGCGACACAATGGAGCTATTAATGTGCAAACGTAAAGTTGCCCTGCTGCCAAGTATAATTAAAAAGCCTGCAGTGCCCCATTTACCTCCTCTGGATGCCTGCAGGAGTGGGGGTGCCCCCACCCAGTCGCGGCTCCTGGTGGGAGTGCTGCGGGGCGGTGGGGTGGGGCGGGGGAGGGGCAGGGTGAGGGGTATTAAACTCCGGCGTACGGCCGAACGGAGGTAAGTACATAAATAAATAAATAAAACTAATTACATTGCGCATGCTACAACGCCAAATAGCGATGCTCGCGCGCAATGTAATTCGTTTTATTTATTTATTTATGTACTTACCTCCGTTCGGCCGTACGCTTGAGTTTACTACCCCACACCCTGCCCGTCCCCGCCCCACCGCCCCGCAGCACTCCCACCAGGAGCAGCGACTGCCCCCACCCCCCTTCTCTGCAGGTGATAGCCAAGAGGCCTGCAGCATCGGGAACGCTGTCGGGGAACGTGAATAGGGGCCACAGCGCCACCTAGTGGTCATTCCCTGCACAGAACCGCACCAAGCCCCGACTGCGCTGGAGTGGTGCTGCCCGGCTTCCCTAAGAGCATGCCATGCCTCTGCAACTATGCCCCGGGCAGCAGGGACCATGCCAGCGAGAAGCCAGGATGGTAGCTGAGTGTACCCTGAGCCCCCTGGTGGCCGCCTGCTGCCACTACAGCACTGAAGAGGCATTTTGCTTTGTAACACACCAGTTGTCCTCTGCCCTCAAGGAGTGAAGGGCGAGACAACCCTTCAGGACAGCCTGCACTTGAGACTGCCAGGTGCCTGAGTGGCAAGCACCAAATGGAAGGAGGGCCTGCAGTGCCCTGCTCTCCCAAGCAGCAACAGCAAGCGACTGGCCAAGTGGGCTGCCTATTTCCTGAAGGGGAGAAGGACTGTGTACCATAGCAAAGAGTCACAAAGAGCACAAAGCTACCCCAGCCAAGAGAAGGCTTTGTTTTAAAATAAGGCGTCCTGACACAGCCAAGTAAAGGAAATATGCCATCCTGCAGCCCGATAATAAAGTAGCCTGAAGAGCCCCAGTTACACTGCCATGAGTCCGTACCTGCACTGAGTGACTCCAGGTCTCCATAGCACCGCGTGGGTGGAATACCCAGTGGCAGCAGAGAAGCTACCATAGCAATATAGGAGTTCACTGCACCACACCAGAGCCTCACCGCAAGTGGCTGTGGCTGCAATGCAAAGCAGGGAGAGGACCATGAGGCCTCTAGTGGCCCCAAGTCATCTCCGCAGTAGTGGAAAGGAGGTGTGCTTCCTGACACACCGGTCCATGGTCCTCATCAGTAAGAGGGTGAGACAACTCTGAAGTACAGCCTGCACTTGAGGCTGTGAGGTGATGGAGCGGAACACATCTGAAGGGCCTGCTATGGCATGTGCTCCAAAGATCTACAGCAGGATACTGGTCAGAGGATGCCACATGCCCCTGGCAGGCTGCTGGTTGTCATGAAGGGTTACGAACTGCGCCACACACCCCTTGTTAGTCTGCCTGGCAGTTTTGAGGGGATAGAGACTGTGTAAACCCCCCCAGCAGAGAACCACAAGGAGCACAAAGCTAACCCAGCCAAGGGAAACGTCAAATGGCCAAGCATGTGCCAGCAAACTAAATGGGACTGATGGCACCTGGCAAGCCCCAAGCAGCAAAGCTAAAGACAGCAAGCCCTGCTAGACAGCTAGCAAGCCACGAGGACCACTGTGCGCAGCATGCATGCCTCCCTAGCGGCTGTCTGCTGCCACCACGCTTGTGTAGATAGCGCCGCACGTCCCCTAGCGGCTGTCTGCTGCCTCCACAAGGAAAGAAGAGCAAGCATACAGAGAGCCAGCCGAGGGCACCCTGGAAGAGACTATGCATGCACAGGCATGAGGCACTGCACACCACCAGAGCTCCACAGAGCCAAGAGGAGCGGAAAGGCCTAGCGTGGCCCGGATACAGGAGGGAGAGCATCTACATCTCCACTGCAGATGCACAGCTCTGCATTGGGCCAAAGATGGCAAAGAGTGTCCTCCCCCACACTGCCTCAAGATGGAGTTGCCATTAGCCCAATACAGGCAAGAGAAGAGCCGCACACTCCCAAGTGGCAAGCTGCCACCCCCTCAACCCCCTCTTGCCCGTGGAAGCCATTCCCAGAAGAGGGGACACCCGGAGTAGGAGCTTCAAGAAGCTCCCTGTTGAGGGAACACATGAGACAAATGGCTGGACGCCAACCAGCACCCAAGAGGAAGACGAGAGAAGAGCGCCTGGAAGATTCGCTTGCATGGTCCAGAGACCATTGAATGTTGATAAGCCCTGTTTGACCTGTTTGGGCTATGGTGCATGCCACTGCACCCAGAGGAAGAACTGGATGGGTGACCTGCTGGTCTGCACCTGGAACGAACGACCGACCAAGAGTCCAGGCCAGAGTGCATCCAGACGTGCAAGAAGCAAGCCAACTAGGTGCCACAACACGAGAACAACCTGGCAACTGCACAGCGGGAGAGTAAGCCACAAGCATGCGCGAACAAAGTCTCTGCGCACTCTTCTCAGCGTGTCTATCATGACACAGTCACAGAAGGCTCAGTAACCCATGACATCCAAGTGCAAGAATGCAGATGCCTCCCCAAAGGAAATGGAAGCACCTGGCCACCCTCACTCCCTGTGATTGACAACTCAAGAGCGAAGGCCTGCAACCATAATGGCAAGTGGTCACCAAATGTCATCCAGATTCACCATACGGCTGGCAACCCCATCATGCCATTTCATGTCAAGTGCATCAAACACTACCATCCCTAGAGTACCAAACACGTGGACTGGAGTCCTACACTGTTGCCCTACCAGTTGACAAGAAGAACCTGCTAATCTGGCTTTCATCCGGATCCCAGTAGTGAGAGCATGTCTTGTCCAAGACCCATCCTGAGGTTGCGCAAGCAATTAGGCAGTGGCTCCTTGGTGGTTTTGCAGCTGCCTCAACATAGGCACACACGCAGCCCCAGCACAGCCCACAAGCAGTCCTGTGGCAATCCAGACAAAGGGCCTCCCCCAGGCGGTAGAGTTGGACTTGATATTGCCCCACCGACGGACTCCAGGATGCAGCGAGGTCGGCTAACAGAGACTTCAGTTGATCAAGCAACACCTTCGTGAACCTTCACAATGGACTCCAACCATGCTCATGACGCACCCTTTTTTTACAGATCATCCTCAACGTCAGAGGAGTGGTGCAACTTCAGACCAAAGGACATGTTTCCACTGGTATGCTGCCAGAGTGCGGCTGACGTCTCAAAGCCAGCATTCATGTCCTGAACCACTCAGGTTAGAGTGCAAGCGAAGATGTCCTGCTGCTGTCAGAGTCATCAGCCACATGTCTGCTGTTTTTCCGCTGCACGATTCTAGAGGCTGATGGACCCTGTGGTGTTTATTTTATTGTTGTTTAGTCTCACAGATTGGACTTGTGTTTGATTTTATTTTATTAAAGTTTGGGAGGAATGTAGTGCCCTGCTGGACACATTCTAGTGTCTCAGCAGGCACTAATTTTACCAGCCACTCCCTCGAGGGCTGGACACACTCACACCCCACACCCATCCATCACAGGCGTCACGAGTGACGTGATCCTACAAATAAAGGGGCCTGAGTGCACGTGCTCTGGGGCAGTTTACTAAGCATACATCATGTGTCCATTATTTTAGTAGCATGTGGGCCTAGGGCCCACAACACGACACTGTGGTCCGGAGTGTTTGATTGTGGACGTTTTTAATATGTGTGTTCCATTGCATCTTTTTGCCATCATAAACATAAGTTAATTAGCAAACTCCCTACCCATTACTGCTTTACTAATGACCTATTATTCTTAATTCTATATGATGGCCCCTCCTCATTAGTCCAGTATCGGATGGCCAAGCACCACATATAACCCCAGTGGGCTTGAACCCTCTTTTATGATTTTGAAACTTCTGGGGTTAGCATAGTTGTCTGGTAGTATGATATTTTGTATTTACTTTGTAATTTTATATATTTATATATTTATTTATACATTTCTTTAGAGCAAATAAAGATAAGTCTCAGCTGTTTCTATAAATTTCAATATCTTAAATGCAATCCATTTCTAGCAGAAACTCTTCTTCGGGGGTGGGGTTGGGCATGGAAGGGATGGGTTGTCTAAAACTAAATCAGTGTAAAAACATTAGTGTTGGAAATTAAGTTACTAATGGTTGAGGGGGTGAAACCCTACTCCAGCCGCAGCCACAACTGTTGTCAGGGTGACAAAAATCCAATAAAGGGGAACGAGAGATATGAATTTTTAAGTTAACTTAGGGCCAAAAAAGAATCAATGATAGTCAATGGTTGCAGCAGAAGGGGAGCCAGGCACAATTTGAGGCGGACTGCGATGGAGCGTGGGGCGGATAGCCCAGCCAGGTTCATCCCGATCAAAGATTTTAACTTATGACTTAAGCAGTTTAGTCCTAATCCAGCACAGGGCTAAACTCCTAAAGTCCTCCAGGACATTAGTCAGGCACTTGGAGACTCATGGGGTGTCAGGCAGGTGACAACAGAAAGGTCCAGTCCAGGTCACGTTGCTACTGGTCAACTGGGTACTTCCATGAAAATGCCTCTTGCAGCTTGTTGTCTCCTGTAGCCACAGAAGAGGTCACCAAACTGACGCTTGGTGTTCACTTCTATGTCCTGGGTACAAGAGAGGGTAGTTCCTGTCCTTCTGGTCTACTCCATGGTCACAGATAGCAGGTTAAGTCTTCTTCTGGTTTTTTTAGGCCCAGAAAGTATTCTGAAGTAGAGCTTGGAGACGTGACATTTATGGCGGTGTGACTCCTCCCCCCGCTAACCAATAAGGTAAAAATTCCTAGGGCCAACCCTACCCACTTTTTCAATAGTTCCTGTTTGCCTTACTGAAAACAGATCCAAAATGTAATGTGTCAGGGCATTTTCAAGATAGAGAAAGTATTTGGTCACACTTAACTTAAGCTCTAAGGGCTGGGACTGTGCATGGGGAGTATATTATGGTAATCCTAGTGTCCTTCCACATCTAACACTAAAATCTACTTTGGAGCAGGTACTGTACTCATATCAAACCCAGAGACTGAAGTCTGGTAGGAAAAAAGCAGGGTACTCAAGCAACCAGACAGTGGATACACAACAATTGTCTTGGCATCCTGTTCTCTCCCTTTCAAGAAGAGTCAACTCTTTCCACTCAGTGCAGTCTATTGTATGCTCCTGGAAGGCATTTCATACTTTTTTCACATCTTCTCAAGGCTAGTCACTGACAGGGGGAAGTTGGGAAGCCAATTCAAATTAGCCCCAAGGAATTTCAGGAAGGGTAAAGGTAATTTTCTAAAAGTTAATTTTCCTTAATATTTGTTAAAAATCTGACTTCACCATTGAATTGGTCCCATTCCTGAGATACAGTATTAATATTTTAATCTGTACTCTGCCTTTCTACATAGGACAGCCGGTACAACAAAAGAGAAAGGCAGCGGGCCATGGATGAATGCACTTCTCCCATGTTCCAATAAGAGTGAATATGAGCAATTACATTTATATGGTCGTGCACTAACTATAAGCATCTGCTGCCAAGGTGCGACCCTTTAGGCAAAACCATATAGTTATACAAATAGAAATGCACCACAGATAGTATTTTCTCAAGAAAAAGTTTCATTCAAATTTCAGAATGTTCCAGTTCTTCTTTTTTTTTGGCTTGTTGAAAAACAGAACTCTAAATGTTACAGCAAAGACAGCCTTTTTTTGTCGATTCACTCCACGCAATGTGAGGGAAAACAATTGTGTGGCTATCAGCGCTTACTAAGGTGCCAACTATGGGGCGGATTGGCCCGAACAACTTGAGAACCTAATGTTCCAAACTGGATATAATTCTCATCCACCCATGTAACGAATTCCACATGGTTGAGTGTGGATGCTGACAGATCTATTAGCTTCAGAGGATCAGGTGTGGGCGCAGTACGTGGAGTGGCACTCCACAGAGTTAAAAAAAACTCTGTGGAACTCCGCTCCACCCCAGTCCCACCCCCAATTTAAAAAAACAGACAAAAAACCCACTTACCTGCTCTCTGGCGTCTAAGGGCCGCCCTCCTCCTCGCTGTGGTGTCTCCTCCTTGCCGCCATCCTCCTCCTCGATGCCGGTCGCAAACTCCTACGTTTTACGTCTTGCGTGGACTCCGCATGCGCAGTCCACGCAAGATGTAAAACATAGGGGTTTGCAGCGAGGACGAGGATGGTGGTGAGGAGGAGACACCACAGCGAGGAGGAGAGCGGCCCACAGACACCAGAGAGCAGGTAAGTGGGTTTTTAGACTTTTTGGGGAGGCCTTGGTGCAGGGGCTAAGGGACGTACCCTGCTCCACCACGCAGTTGGAGTTTTGCCTCAGCTCTGCATTCCCAATTGAGCACAGAGTTGGTAAAATTCCGCAAACTCCGCTGGTGAAGTGGAGTACGCCGCCCGGGCATGCAGAGGATTAGACAATATAGATGAATATGCCCGGAAGAAGTTCATTTTTGTAGATGAAACGTGTTGGTTGTCTTTGCGATAACATTTGGAGTTCCGTTTTTTAACAAGCAAAATAAAAAGAAGAACTGGAGCATTCTGAAATTTGAATGGGACATATTTTTATCACTACATAGGACAGCTGGGCCTGCCTCGATGAAAATAGGTTTTTGGTGCCATTCACTGTAAGGACAGTCTAACATTATATTTATACATATCCTACTCTTAAATACCATGCACACTTCTTTCTGGGCAACAAGGCCTACATAGGGGTGACTTATAAATATTTAACAGGAAGGTTTTTACCTGACAAAAAGGGTTTATTTTGACAGGTCATAGTGCATGTTTTGCACTCTTACGGTCAGGCTACAGTGGTAGGCCTGAAACCATGTTTACACTGCCACTATAGTGTGAGGCACAATAGACACTGCAGTCTACTCTTGGCATTTAACTTCCAGACCCTTGGGTACATTTTGTACCATATACTAGGAAGTTATAAGAAAGTTAAATACACCAATAAGGAATATGCCAATTTGGCGAGGTTTCAATCAAACAATCACCCGAATTTGCAAAGCTCACTAATTACCCAGAGGGTATCCAGGCACTGGGTCCAGACTGCTCGGGGTCTCAGTCGAAAAGCCAGGTCTTGAGTCCCTTTCTGAATTCCTGAAGGGAGGGTAATGTCCTCAGGTGGATGGGGAGACTGTTCCAGGAATTCGCAGCAAGGTAGGAGAAGGAACAAACTCCACTGTTGCTGCAGTGAATGCGGAGGTTGTGGACGCAGAGAGGGAGGTGAAGCACAGGTGTCTGAAGGGTCAGTGGAAGATCAGGCGGTGGTTGATGTATGCTGGTTCTTGTTTGTGCAGGGCTTTGTAGTTATGTGTCAGAATCTTAAATTGACATCTCTTGTGTACAGGGAGAATGTGGAGCTTCTGCAGGTGGGGGTGATGTGGGTCCATCTGGAGAGGTCAAGGATGAGTCTGGCCACCGAGTTCTGGAAAGTCTGAAGTCTCTTCAAGAGTTGTGATGTGGTTCCAGTATAGAGAATGTTGCCATAGTCCAGGCGGCTGGTGATGAGGGCTTCGGTAATGGTACATCTGGTGGACACAGGAATCCATGTGAAGATCTTATGAGCATGCGGACAGTGAGGAAGCAGATGGAGGAGACAATGTTGAGCTGGTTCTTCACAGTGAGTTTGCTGTCCAGGATGATTCAGAGATTCCGGGCTTAGTCTGTGGTCCCAGGTCTGCAGGCCACCAGGAGTCATTCCACAACGAGGTGGTGCTTTCAAAGAGTAGAAGATTATGTTCAGTCCATGGTTTCTAATGATGTTGGCCAGGGCGGACTTGTTGGTGTTGAAAAGGGTGGGGCTGAGGGATGAGTGTTCAGGGATGCCGCAGATGGTGTTCTTCGGCTCCAAGGTAAAGGGAGGGAGGTGGATCCTGTGAGTCCTTTCAGAGAGGAAGGATGCAATCCATTTGAGGGTGTTGTCTTGGATGCAGATCTGATGGAGCCTTTTGATCAGGGTGTGGTGGCAGATGGTGTTTAAAGCTGCCAAGAGGTCGAGGAGAATTGGAGCAGCTAAGACAACTTTGCCCAGGAGGGTTCTAATGTTATCTGTGGCAGCAATCAGGGTGGTTTCAGTGCTGTGATTGGAGTGGAATCCAGAATGGGATGTATCCAGAAGGCTGTTATTCTCTAGGTATTCCATGAGCTCCTGATTGATGTCTTTTTTCAGGACTTTGGCAGGAAAGGGGAGCAGGAAGATCGGTCGATAGTTTTTGAGCTCATTGTGGTTGGTGGATGGTTTCTTCCGGAGGGGCTTCAACTTGGCATGTTTCCAGTCATTTGGGAAGGTAGCTGAGTAATTGACGTGTTGAAGCTGTCTGTGAGCTGGCTGCTGATGCCGAGGTTGAACATGTGGTGTGGGTAGGGGTCCGTGGGTGAACCAAAGTAGATGAAGCACGTGATGTTGGCAATGTTCTGTGTGGTGAGCTGGTTCCAGCTGGGAATCCTGTAGTCAATGGGGGCATCTGACTGTGTCGGCAGGTTGGGGTTTGAGCTGTCTGTAGATGGTGGAGATTTTGTCATGGAAATAGTCAGCTGGAGTGTTGCAGAGTTTCTGGGAGTGGGTGATAATGTTTTCGGTCGCTAACCGGTTGGAGAACTTGACAATGCTGAACAGTTCTTTGCTGTGGATGGCGCTTGCTTCTATGTGGTTGGTTAAGGCATTCCTTCTGGTGTCTTTCACAAGTTTGTGGTACCGGCTGAGTAAGATCTTGAATGTGGTCCAGTCTGCAGGCTCCTTGGTGGTGTGCCATCTCCTTTCCAGTTGCTTGCAGTTGCGTTTGGCGGTACTCAGTTCCGGGGAATATATACCAGCTGGATTGTCTAGAGGGTCTGTTGAATTTTGGAGGGTTTGCTGGGGGCAAAACCTTCAATGCTGTTGGAGATCCAGGTTGTGAAGTTTTTGGCAGCTTGTTCAATGTTCGAGGACGTGTTGGGGGAGAAGTTGAGGGCGTCAGTCCATTGGCTCTTGGATACTCTGTTCCAGCTGCGGTGGGGGGTGCTTATTGGTTGGGTGGTGTGGCTGGGGGATGTTGTGTAGGTGAAGTGGGTGATTGTGTGCTCAGTGCTTTGGATTTATTTGACTCTGTTGCTGGTGGTGAAGATGGTATCTAGCATGTGTTCGGCATGTGCGTGGGGTCAGAGACAATTTAAGTAAGGCCAATGTTGTTCATGCTGTCCAGATGGTTGGCGGTGTTGGTGTCATTGGAGTCACTGAGGTGGAAGTTGAGGTCTCTGAGGAAAATTTTGTGTTCGGTGTCGATGGCTTGTGGGCGATGAAATCGGGTATGGCGTCGCAGAAGTTGAGGTGTGGTCCTAGGGGTCTGTAGGCCAGGGTGCATTTGGTGATAGTTCTGCCACCAACTCTTAGCTGGAAGTTAAGGTCTTCCATGAATGAGGTGCAGTCATCTGTGGTGGTTGTGCAGTGGATGGATTCCTTGTGTATGATGCCGATTCCACCTCCGTGTTTGTTGATGCGGTTGCAGTGTACAATCTTGTAGCCAAGGGTGTAGCCATGGCAATGTCGGGCGTGTATGCAGGATTGAGCCAGGTCTCGTGAGGGAGACGATGTCTGGGGTGAGGGTGCTGATGGTGTCCAATATCTCGGTAGCATGCTTGCAGAGAGATCAGGCATGGAACAGGAGGCAGTGGAGTTGCTGGGACACAGCTATTGTCGGTGAGGTGGTGGCTGTTGGATACGCTGGAGTGCCAGTGCAGTAGGAGAAGCGGCAGCTGTGGCAGGTGAAGGGACCTGCTGCAGAGCGAGGGGAGGTATGGCACCAGTTCTTGTTGTAGGGTCTGCAGTTTAGGGTGATGAGCTTGGCTTCAGAGAAGCGGTGGATGGTGGGAGATCTGGGGTTCCTGGTATTGGGCATGGTTCAAGCACGGATGGGTGCAGACGGGTGTGCCTTTGGCATGACTGCTGCGTGGCCGAGCTGCAGTCTCCATTAAGTACGTCCAGGGAGGGGCACAAGGGAGGCAGGAAAGTGGGCGACAGGACGGCAAGCAAGCAGCGAGTCTCACAGTACAGAGAGGGCACACATATCACAAACAGGCACAAAACAAACTAGAAACGCCAAGAGGACAATAGTGGACAATAATGGACAATACCGACAATACCGAGCAGAGCTAGACCGAAATGGAGGCACTAGCACAACAGTACAAATGGGCACACTGGTACACTAGTACAGACGGGAACTAAACAATTGAGAAACCAGGGAGAATAACAGGCAAAACAAAAGACAGTTCTAAGCAGGGAAACTGGCATACAGCGCAACGGGCACAGAACAACAAGAATACCAGCAGGGCAAAATGAAAAGACAGTCCTAAAAAGAGAGGCAACATCACAAGGGAGACTGATCACGACAACAGAGGAGCAGTGAGGGGGAGCTGGTGTGGGTACTACATGTTTAATGTCGAGGCACTGGGACTTTACTACTGGTTAGCAGGGGTAAAGTGTATAGAGCTCTAAAGCCAGCACAAATATTGGCTCCAGCAAAAGATGAAATATCCATGGTGACCACACAGAAAAGGTGGATTTCTTACAGTAGTTTGATTAGTAGTACTAGAATACGCACTACCAAATGCTATTAACTAACTTATATGCAGATGTCAATGCCTCCGCCTTTCCTATTCTTTATGTACATGTATGTCCATGCGACTACTGCACACATAGGCATACATTTTAGTAGTAAATGTAGGAGTCACAGAAGCAGTGGCTGGAAAATGGAAAATACTTAACGACTAAAGGGGGGAGGTTTTGAGAGGAGTAAGTGGGATTTAGGTAGCACCCACCAACAAAAGAATAAACCCATTTCTATTCACAGTCTGTATTTGTATAGTTACTACAGCAAAAAAGGACCCCAAATAGTAGTAAATGTATAAATGTACTCCAGCTCAGAGCTGGATTAAGTCCAGTACCACACATTGCAAACCCCTGTTACTGCAACACCGTCCCATAGAAAAAAATGGAAGCAGGGACTTAAAATAAAACCCCATAGAATATAATGTTAAATTAAATTAATTTATGTTAACTTTTACAAAATATAAATGAATGTATTTTAATGTTAAACGAATATACATAATAAAATATACTGAATTTTAAAACATGCTAGTTTCCTTTTTAATTTAAACATCAATGTAACTTCTTTTTTAAATAATTACATTAATTTACATTTATTCTAGAAACAATTTTGAATAATTTACCTTCAAGTATACATTTTAAAATTTAGGTGCCATCTTTTTATTTAAATCTTAAGTACATGAATTTCAATTTCATTTAATATATACAAAATAATAAAATATGTCTTTAAATGTTAAGTTAATTTTTCTATAGCACTTTTATATTTTGTTCTATATTTAAAGCAAATAATTTAAATTAATATTTTGTTACTATTTTTTAGGCGCAGTAAACTTAGAAACTTTTTTTCAATGCTTTAACATAGGGAGCTCGTCATCCCTGTGGCAAAGACCTTTGCCTATGTGAGAAAAGTTGCAAGAATCTACTTTAAACTTGTGTAAATTGTGCTCTACCCTCTGAATTCAGAGGGTGGGACATATAAGTCTACTACACTTTCAGTGAAAATTACATTTGGAAATGGTGAAAAGCCAAAGTAGTAATGTTACTCAAAAGCGCAAAAGTAAACTTGTATGTGTAGATTTACCTTTGTGAATAGCCCCCAACATTTGGTGAGTTACGGTGCTCAGAGGATAACTTCTCTTCTGGATTCAAACTTAGAAATGAGGCATAACTCAGCACCAAATTCTGCAGGTCCTGATAGGTGTTTTCCCCCCAGTAACCATTAGAAGGTTCGACCTGACAAAATGTATATAGGGAAAATTAAAGGATGCAGAATTTCTGGCTCACAATAATTACATGGTGCGGTAAACTTTGCATTACTTGGAATTTTGATCCCTGCACAAGCAGGATGGATCAGAATTCTATGCCTCTCTCATGATTGCCTTACATATGGAAGCTCATGACTGGTAAAGGCCACATATACATATCAAACATGTTTCTGACGGGCACTCAGTAAAGGAAAGCACCACATGATGCAATTCTAGCACTGTCCAGCAAATGTAGAATCCTGGCTTTTCAGACCTTTACAACACAGACTAGGGGCCCGATTCACAGAACTAACTTAAGACAAAATCCTAAACTTACTACCATTTTGGTATTCACAGAAGGCACTTACTCATTTTGGTATTCACAGAAGGCACCTACTTACTCATTTTGAGTAACTTACTCATTTTGAATAACTTACTCATTTTGAGTAACTTACTCGTTTTGAGTAACTTACTCATTTTGGTATTCACAGAAGGCACTTACACATCAATGAGTAAGTGCCTTCTGTGAATACCAAAATGAGTAAGTTACTCAAAATGAGTAAGTAAGTGCCTTCTGTGAATACCAAAATGAGTAAGTGCCTTCTGTGAATACCAAAATGAGTAAGTGCCTTCTGTGAATACCAAAATGGTAGTAAGTTTAGGATTTTGTCTTAAATTAGTTCTGTGAATCGGGCCCTAGATTATTTATTTGTTGCTTCAAAAGAAACAGTGACCTGAGGAAACGCTTATGCATTTTAAATAATGCTGATATTCTTGTGTTTGCCGAATCGTTTTCTGTTATTATTTTGTCCTGTAACCAAGCAGGCCAATAGGAGCAAATCTAGGAAGAAGAAGCTTGTAAATGTTTTTAATTTGCTATGATGTAAGGTACCATGACATACTGAGTATGCTCCCAGTGGTGCACAACACTGAACAACATGCCATCACCGCTCAAATTTATGAAAAGGTAGTTCTTATAATATGTGACATCACTATGGTTACCAGTAGTATATCTACAAAACATCTGACAGTAATGTTTAAAAATGTGTAAATCGAAATATATGCTGGCAAAATGCACTCTTTTCGCCATAAACTGAATTTTGTTGACGTCTTGTGCAATGAGTTGTTATGTTTTCAATCCATGACGCCGAAGTGATCTCCATAGTTTCTATTGTTAGGTGGCTGATCCTAGAATACCAACACGTCTGCAGTTGTTTAAGATGTTGCGGAGGGTGCAACCCTTCATCTGCAGCCTACTGCAGAACAGATGTCAGCAGCACTGCCCGACCCGGAGGGAGCAGGTTCATCTGGGGAGCAACACGAATACGTCTCTCATCCTGCTGTTATAGTCATGTGCCGTAAGAAGATGGACCAATAAAAAACAAGCATTGGCATAGCCAATAGGTCTCGCCTTTGGGACCTTATAAGTGTTTAGCCAGAGCTATTGGCTTGGTCAATGTATTTAAGCTATGTTGTAGAGCAGGGTGGCTGTTGTGCAGCATGTTGAAAAGTTATAATAAAAAAGTATTATAAGTATTTGTGTTACCTTATATATAGCCAGTAAGACATTATGTACAACTGAATTACATTATTAAAAAAAGATTCTTCTAGTTTTCTTCGTTCTTTTTCTAATATTACAAGTACTAATCTTTACCTCTCGTTTGTAACTTCCGGTGTCACGCTTTAGACATCAGTAAGACCAGTAACCTTTCTCACATGATGGAAAAACGTATCCTTAGTCTTCCATAGTACTCACTGGGAAGGGGGGGGGGGTTCGGCTCATTGTTAAATCTCCTTGCATGTATGTGTAAGTGAAACTCACAAATAGGTATGTTCACAATTGCAAAACCCTTTTGGAATTAGGAGAAAATGTTTTTGTTTTTTGTGCTTTTAAATCGCCTCTCTTTTTTTTTGCAGTTTTATATAGCACAAACTCTGACCCAAAGGTATTGGAGTGCTTTACATGAGCACCAGTTACATTGCACAAGTGCACATCTATGTTTGGTAGGCAAGGGGAGATTAAGTGATTTGCCCAGAATCACAGGGTGTTGATCTGACCCTGAGACTCAGACCTAGTTGCCCAGTTCCAAAGCTGGCAGCTCTGGCCGTTATGCCACATCTTCCCAGGGAGTGGGTGTTCCGAGGCGGTTCTTTACAAAAAATGTTGTGGCCCATGTCTAGAAATTTGCAAAAGTTAAATGTTTCCAAACATAAACTGAAAGAGTATTGTAAATTCCTGAAATTATTATATATTCCCTCATGCGAGGTTGTTGTAAACCTCTGGGTAGCAAATTTACTCAGTTCTAAAGCCCTTCGTCTTTAAATGGTTGCCGCCCAGAATTATTAGAATATTTTTTGCTATGATCGAATAATCAGTGCACTTCTACAAAAAAAAGCACTGAGTGACAGCCTGCTTCTCGACTGGCTGATAGGGTGGGTGGGAACAGCAGTGCGCCGCATTATGTGGAACAGGGTAAAGGGCAGGCAAACCCCTCTCGTCTACAGTGCCAGTTCTGTCCCCTGCCCTTTGTTAGAAAGCGCTAAACACATTTAACGGGGGTGACACACAGAGAAAGCTCACTGAGCCAGGTGGCAAGCTCATTACCTGACTGCTGCTTTTATTCGCTGCTTAAAATGCGATCAGCGAACCATGAGAAAACGAATGATTGACTGGGGAAATCATACATTATGTGTACAGTATCTGATTCTGCAGAATGCAATTTGTTTGATTTAATCCCTAATTTAGAGCTTGAGTTACAATTTTAAAAGAAGATTTAACCTCATCACTTGAGCACGTTTTGCAGTTAAACTAGTGTAAACATGAACTGCATACCTTCATCGCCCTTTATTAGACAGTGGACAAAGGACTGCATCCCAAAGAGAAACAAGCGCGGCGAACGCGAAGTGACAGCCTGCTTCTCGACTGGCTGATAGGGTGTGTGGGAACAGCAGTGCGCCGCATTATGTGGAACAGGGTAAAGGGCAGGCAAACCCCTCTCGTCTACAGTGCCAGTTCTGTCCCCTGTCCTGTGTTAGAAAGCGCTGAACACATTTAACGGGGGTGACACACAGAAAGCTCACTGAGCCAGGTGGCAAGCTCATTACCTGACTGCTGCTTTTATTCGCTGCTTAAAATGCGATCAGCGAACCATGAGAAAACGAATGATTGACCGGGGAAATCATACATTATGTGTACAGTATCTGATTCTGCAGAATGCAAGATGTTTGCTTTAATCCCTAATTTAGAGCTTGAGTTACAATTTTAAAAGAAAATTTAACCTCATCACTTGAGCACGTTTTGCAGTTAAACTAGTGTAAACATGAGCTGCATACATTCATCACCCTTTATTAGACAGTGGACAAAGGACCACATCCCAAAGAGAAACAATCGCTGCGAACGCGAACGCGCTAATTAAAAACAGATGGCGGCTGGGGTGAGAGTGGAAGGAACAAGCGCGGCGAACGCGAATGCGCTAATTAAAAACAGATGGCGCCCCTGCTCGTAACCGCAAGCCGTAGGCCGTGGGCGGATACATTTCCTGGGGAAGGTGGGACATGCACCCGCCTTTGCCCAATTGCGTGCTGTCTTTTTTAGAAAGACGCACGCAAAGTCCAATAGAAAAAAAAGTTTGAAAAAAACAGACGCACGAGCATGTGAAAAGTGCTGAGTGATTCCAAGAGGTTGTTTTCCTAGAGTAGCGCATGCGCGCTGCACTAGGCTCGACCTAAAAAAAACTGCGGTGCAACGATCACCAGCAGCCATCAAAAGAAACGCTTTGATTTTAGTTTAGATTTTTGTTAGCAATTCCTCCTCAGCATTGACGCATTGCTTCAGATAGCAGAAAGACATAAATCATACATCAGTATCCTTCTTCTGTGACGTATTTAAATTGACTTTGTACTTTGCAGTCTTGAAAAAGAAGGGGGCAGTGTTTCGCAGTTTGGAAAGAGTGCTCACTGGATCCAGGAAAGTAAGCCGACCTCTTGGGTCTACAGTTAGTGGTGGCAGTCAACCAAAATGACAATATCTCACTACTTAGGACTCTATAGCCTTTGTGTCACCGTCTCCAAACTCAGGGTGGACCAGTTTCAATAATGATGGGGCCAGACCGCTTTCTGGTGCACAGAAATTAATCAAGGTGCTGAGGCACACAGAGGTTTTCTCATGGCAGGCAGACATTTTTCTGTTTCAGTGAGTAGTGTTCTCTCCATATATATTAACCCATCAGCTCAGCTGAACTTGTAGCAGTAGATGTCTTTAGCATTCGCCCTCAGGTCTCGAGTGCGGGGTAGAGAGGTCTTCAAGGTGAGCTGGACGCTTTCCACAGGCAAAATTGGTAGGGAGAGCAACAAATCAGGCCAGCAGAGCTTCAGTAATGGTTGTGCGTGTAGCCCTCCAGGAAACAAGCAGCTCTCAGTTCCATGTTCTGGAATACTCCGATGGCAGCAGATTCAAAACCAGTTTTCTTCTTCATTAAGCTGGAGGGAGCATTGACAGGATAGTGGAGGTGCTGAGGAACTGAGTTGGAGGAGATGTGTGAAGTGTTTTGTCGTATCTTAGGGTATTGGGCGATATGGGGGGCCCTGGGATATGGGATGGGTCATTGGAGGGTGGCCGTGCTGTGCTGTATGGTTTAGGGCTTAGGTGTAAGGAAGATTTGGGTATGGAAGGAAGTGTGATGAGTTGGAATTGGCTCCTGTGAGGGAAGAGAATTGTTGTGGAGGGTTCTTGAGATATTTGGGGAAGTTGCAGATTTGTGATTTGTTTTCAAGGGGATCAACTGCGCAATATCATGCAATTGAGCATGTGGAGAGATGTTACTGTCACTACAATGATCAGCGTTGATCTTAGGTTTGCTTATGTATAGGGCAGGAGAGCTGGTAAGGGGATGTTGGTTAGTGAAGTGATCGTACCCCATTGGTGACGAGGTTGTATTTAGAACTGCAGTGGTGTGGCAAATTGGGTTAGGGTCATCGTTTTTGGAGGGAAAGAGGGAGTCTGAGTTGTAGTGGGGGCATGAGTAGGAGGTCAATGAGAGGGGTGGGAGGAGGTGAGGGGAGGAGTGTAAGTGATAGGAGGATCCCTAAGGGGGTGGTAGGTGGAGGCAGGGACGGGGGGTTGGTGGTTACTTCATTCTGAATCATCTCTTTAATGGAGGGGAAGAGATCCTCAAGGAGCTCCAGATTGCATTTGGAGGGTTGCCAAATTACCAATGTGACATTTGGAAAATCCACTGTATCATACGTAAGCCTTGGCGGAGTTTGCGGAGTTCCGCTAAGCGGAACTCCGCAAAGTGCAAAAAACCCTCCGCCGCGCTATGCGGAGTTCCACAAGCGGCAGAGTGCGTTAGATAAATGCTGCTCGCGGTGATTTTCAGTGCCAGGTGCTTGTTCACACTGTGCAATCATTGTGAACGGCACCATGCACAGCGCAAGCGGGCGCTGCTTCCTTTCTGCCGCTCAAGTAGATTTTTTACTTGAGCAGCAGCTTTTTCAACGTGAACGGACGGTTTCTCAACGCGAGCGGTCATGAGCATACGTGACCACTCGCAATGAGAAATCTGACCGCCCACGTTGAGAAATCTCGCCGGGAGGTTGACGTTGACGAACGCGAGTGAGGAAAAAAACTGCACTCCGCTATGCGGAGCAGAATATTTCAGAACTCCGCGAGCTCTGCGTAACACGGAGTGCAGAAAACTCCGCGAGCGGAGCGGAGTTCACCACCCAGACTTAATCATACGTGCATTTTATGCAATGTCACTAGTAATAGGGCTAGCTTAACATCTTTCACAACTGTGACAGAGCATCACACCTGACACATTGATAACATGTGGCCTATTTGGTACAACTGTCCCTTATAACACCTAACCATCTCTGGCGTATTTGTTGTTTAGGCAAGCTGCTCAAAACAGTCCTTTGGTGCCGAAAAGAAATATAGTGGAATCATGTTCCACAAATTCATCCACAAAACACTTCATTATACATCTTGGTCTAAACTTACACTTCCAAGACCTATTCTTATGCGTTGGTCATGTGCCAACCTTTATATTCAGACCATAATGTTTCCACATAACAAACAAAATTAATGTAACTTGAAAAACTCCAAAAAGAACAGAACTTACCCCCTTGATGCTGCTGTTGGGGTCTCAACTGCCCATCAAGCTAGGGATAGGCTTCCATGTTGGGAGGCCTGGCCAATCTGGACGTCTGCTGACTTCTTGGGCCAGCATTGTAGGTCCTCCCGCCTCTTTCGGCAATGTATGCTGCGCCACTTGTAGGCCCCCTTGTTCAGTAGCGGCCCGTGGTGGGAGTGCTGGTGGGCGGTGACGTGGGGCGGGGGAGGGGCAGGGTGGGGGGTAGTAAACTATGGAATACGGCCGAATAGAGGTAAGTAAACATATAAATAAATAAAACAAATTTCTGCCACAATATATTGGAGTCCGTGACTCTCTCTTCGCCGGCTGGGAAGTGGGGAGAGCCGAAAAACTTGTTTGAATATATATACATGCTGTGAGGACTTGCCTGTTGCTGCCTCCCAAACAATAAAGGGTAAATTGAGCGTTGTGTGTGGTGTCTTCAACTGGGAGCAGTGTTCGATTGGAATATATATATATATATATATATATATATATATATATATATATATATATATATCCAACAACAGAGAAAACTCATGTGGAGAGAGCCGCACAGGTAAGATTCAATTCCAATGCAGGGGTGCAGCGCACGATGTAGGCACACTCAGCTAAAATTGGCTGCCAAACGTGTTTCGGGCTCCCGCCCTTGATCACTGGCAATCAGAACTCGCACACATGAAAGAGTAGTCAACTACTTTATTCTTGATAAGCCCCGCCCCCAGGCCTCCCGGCATTATGTGAGTTGTAGTCCTGCATATCACTCCCCAGTGGGTTTTCATGTGGCGTATCTTTAAGAACTTCAAACACCCCTGTGGGTTTGCTGCGTTGTCTGCAATCACGATGCACTGCCATTACTGGACCCCCCATGAGGAACACAAAACCTGTCTCGAACACCCAAAAGTATATATATGTGTATTACCTACTGGCGGTCGCTAGTGGGTAGTTATAGTTAGAACCTAGTTTCCATAGGAAAAGCGATTTTTTTTGTTGCCAATAACTTTAGCGCCGTTTGACGAATCTTCACGAAATTTTCAAAACTAATTGTTCACTCAGGTCAGATCCTGTCTTGAAAGTTTCGGGGCGATTCGTCAAGGGGGGCCGAGAAAAAAGGGGGGTCCCAAAACGTGTTTTCTCCATGTTAATTTCCATAGGAAACTTTAGACACGACTACAGCCTGAACTGCTGAACGGAATTACACCAAATTTGGCAGAGAGATAGCTCTTGGTCCAGAAAGCACACTTTTTTTTAAATGGTGTAATTCCATTCAGTAGTTTTTGAGATATTTAAAGATTTACAAATATCGATATTTGAGAATTGTGAGATCTGATTGGCTGAGCCCTCCCGAGCACAAGCTTGCCTCTGATTGGCTGCCAACATTTCAAACCAGGAAGTGTTGGCAGCCATCTTGTGCCACGGTACAAGGAGAAGGAAAAAGGTGATTAAAACATTAAAAAGAAGAAAAGGGGGCAGGGTAAAAACACCCTGACCCCCTAGGCCTGCCCCCATGCCCAATAAAAGCATTTTTTTTTGTCATTTTCGGTTGTATTCGCGCCGGGTGTGCAAATCCGGTCGAAAATTTAAAAAAGAACGAAGTAAAATATAGAGCCTCAAACACACTACATATACTAATGTTGTAGTGTTCTGTAATTAGAATGTGTTTAAAAAAATACACCATCATAATTCTAGGTAATTTAAAAAAAAATGAAAACTTCACTTTAATCACTACACTTCACTCAGGAACTAAAAGGGACATTCTAGCCTGTGTTTCAAAAATAAATAACAGTCAGAATTACATATTCATTTTCAACATGTACCTGTTCCTCTGGTCAGCCATAGAGATGGCTGTACAGGGATAGAACCTCCGTAGTCAGCAACTCAAGCTCCTCTGGCGAGAAGGCTGGGGCCCTGTCACCTGCTTTCCTGGGCACTGTGACTCCCAGAAGTTGGAAACAGCTGCAAAAGTTGCGGAGGTGTTGTTGACTGCAGTTTTACAAAGCAAGTGAGCTTTTTAGGAACCGCCATGTACATGTACACGATGTATGCGATCATCCGCAGAGACGGGCACATCCATTGGCTTTTATACATTGCTACCACACACGTTAGCCTATGGCTGTGTCCATCATGGAATATTACACCCACTACCCGGTCAATAGTTGCACTGTGTTGTTCAGACCACCTTTGCAGGTTTTTTAGAAGAAACTTATAAAAAAATGTAAATAATACATTTGAAATGTATTATTTGCGCATTTCCTGAAAAAAATAATTGACAGTTGGAGCCAGATCTTCTGCCTCACAATAGGAATCCCTCAGCTATAATACCACTAGTCAAAATCATGGTCAGTACATTTTGTGGCCACAGGATCATTCCAATACAGTATGGCAATATCTGGTGGAATGTCACAACCAACTTTCATTTGTGTGCTGCAAGAAGTTCTTTATTCAATTATGAGTCACATCAACGCCTTCAAACAGTTTCCACTGACTGAGGATTTTGCCAATGTGAAAGGAGATTTTTATGGTTTGGGTCACCTACCACATGTGGTTAGAGCAATTGATGAGGCACATATTGCCTTAGTGCCACCACAAGCCAAGAAACAAGTCTTCCACAATCAAAAGAACTTCCAATCAATGTGCAGATTTGTGCCCCACAAGCATTGTGCCCGTTTTCCGTGATTAACCCATGATTCCTTTGTACCTTGGAACAGCAGCATACCCCTGCAAATGTTGCATCTTTGACCTGAGAGGGCTTGGCTTGTTGGTAAGAACAATCTGTATATATTGTTTGGTAAAATTTAAGTTTAATGATCTAAAATAGTGTTAAATATTGTAGCTACTTGGATTTTTTTATGTAGGAGACTCAGCTTATCCTAACTGTCCATGGCTGTTAACACCGCTGAGGAATACAACAGCATCAGGGGAAGTCTGCTTCAATGAGGCCCATGGATCAACATGGGCCTCATTGAAGCCAGTGGAGTGTGCTTTTGGGCTCCTAAAGGCCAGATTTCGATGTCTGGATAAGAGTGATGGAGCCCTCCTCTACTCACCGATAAGGTGTACCAACTCATCATTGGTCTGCTGCATGTTACACAACATAGCCCTGCGACAGAACATCCCATACATCGGAGACCATCACCGGGTGAGGATTTTGAAATGTCAAATAGAGATGATAGTGGTGAAGAGGAACGAATGGACTTACCTCAAGATGCTATTGACAACTTCTTCACATGAGTGTGAGCATATATTTACACTTTTTAAAAATAAATGTTAAACCAACTATTAATCTAATGAGGATGACAGTCTGTGTTGGACATTTTTTAGAAAGTGCATGTTAAAGAAAAACCTGGGCAAGGAGGTTTGTTGATCAAAGTTTTGACACATTGACTACTGTGTTCATTTACATTGTTTACCTTTGAATGTTCCTAGAAAATGTGCCCTCAAAATAATTCATTTATTATGTGACAATTTAGTAATGTAATAAACTAATTTCTTTTGTAAGATTGCATTGGACTTGTTTTTTGTTGAGTGTTGCCAACAAGGCAACATATGCTGCTTAAATTGCTCTAATCACATGTTGTAGGCCACCCAAAGCATACAAATCTTCCTGCAACAAAGGGTAAATCAAAATTTAGTTTCAACTGTATGTAGTTGTTGATGTGTCTCATCATTGAAGGAAAAACATCTTGTAGCACATAATCACTTAAAGTTGGTTTTGACATTCCACCAGATACTGCAACAGTGTATTGGAATGATCCTGTGGCCACAAAAGGGAGTATTGCCATTATTTTCAATAATGGTGTTATTGATGTGGGTTTCTGTTGGAGATGGTCCTTTTTGCAGGGTTATCCCCAAAAATGTTGCTTCTTCATCCTATTTTTTCCTGACCTGCTGTTGTTGGTTTTAGGACTCTGGGCACTTTACCACTGCTATTCAGTGCTAAAGTGCATATGCTCTCTGTGAAACTTCTATTATAGATTGGTGTTTCCATGATTGGCATATTTGATTTACTGGTAAGCCCCTAGTAAAGTGCACTGAGTGTGCCAGGGCCTGTAAATCAAATGGAACTAGTGGGCCTGCAGCACAAACTGTGCCACCCACAAGAGTACCCCATAAAAGGTAACTCATACCTGCCACTGCAGTGTCTGTGTGCAGTCTAGTACTGCCATGTCGACTTGGCAAGTGCACCCACTTGCCAGGCCCTAACCTTCCCTTTTCTTACATGTGAGTCACCCCTAAAGGAGGCCCAAGGTACCCCTGTGGGCAGGGTGCAGTGTATGTGAAAGGTAGGACATGCCCTGGTGTGTGTGGCATGTCCTGATAGTGAAATACTGCCAATTTCGTTTTTCACTATTGAAAGGCTATCTGGCCCATAGGAAAGCATGGGAGTTAATGTATAACATCTTATACCTATAACTTCCCATTGGGACCAGATAGGAAAATAAAGTTTAGTATGCCTGAACTCAGAATCTAAAGATGCATCTTTTAGTAAAGGTGATTTTTATATTCTGTGTTCGAAAATCCCACTTTTAGAAAGTAGGTATTTTCTTGCTTAGCCATCATGTATGCCTCTGCTAGGATGTGTATTGACTGTCTGGCTTTGGAGTGACAGGGGCTGGGGATGTGCCGTGGCTCCAGCGAGTCTGGATGAGTCAGGGCTAGGCTGAATAGACCGGGGTTGCATTTAGAGTAGTGGGAGGAGATTTCCTTGCACCTGATTGGGCCTGGTCTGCTGTAGACAATGCTGTCTCCGCCTCCTGCTGGGAAGCTGGGCCAGGGAGTACATAACTGGTTTGGACTAAGCACAGACACTCTCTGCCTGAGAGGACAAAGGAATTTGGAGTATAAATATTGGGGCTCAGAACCCAGAACTTTAGAACTCTTTTGGAACAAGAAGACTGCCAAGAAGAAGAGCTGGAGAAGCTGTGAGGAGGAACTACCACTTTGCTGAGTGCTTTGCTGTGTTGGCCTACAGTGGCTGCTTCTGTCTTGGGCAGTGAAAGGACTAGACTGAACTTTCTGCAACTTCTTTATTGAGTTTCTTCAAGGGCTTGAGGTAGAGCTTGTCCCCTGTTCAAGAAGTCTCAGGAACAGCAAAGACTTCAAGTTCTTCTGCCATCAGTACTGGGGACTGTGTGTTTTGTGCTACAACAGAAGAAAAAGCAACCCGATGCCGTCTACAACGCCGCTGCCGACTCCTTGTCCTGAAGGCACCGCAGAGGGCACCGCAACCCTGGTCTCACCGATGACGCCACCCGACGCTGCCACTGAGCCACTGCTTGCACCGTGACCTGTGGGCACCGCACTTCGCACCGCCTCACTTTACGACACCGCCTTGGTATCCCTGATGAAGCCGCTCCACACCGACATCGACGCTGCTACTTGCACCGTGGTTTGAGGGCACTGCTGGTTAGTTACACAATGCACCGTCCTCATCCTGCACCACAGCCTTGGCCTACCGAGTTAGCGCCAGAAACTCCAGTTCCTCAGCAAAAGCCATTTCTTCAGCAATGACGACGACGCTACTTGCACCATGATCTGCCAGCACCGCGACGAGCACCGCATCACTTCGCACCGCAGCCCTTGTCTCACTGACGCTGCTGGATGACCGTCACCGAGCCCCTGCCTGCACTGTGACCTGAGGGCACTGCACGCCACACCGCTGCACTTCGCACTGCAGCCCTGATGCCGGTCGACGCCCCCGACTTCAACCACGAGGAGTTCGATCTGCAATGCTTGTGACTTCAAGGGCCCGACGACTCCTGCACCGACCTCTGTAACCGACGCCTGTGGACGCCCGCACTTCGGGGCTCATCGAGAGGTCGCCGACGTCCTACATTTCTAAAGGTACTGTTTTACTGGTCTTTCCGACACCGTAGCTGGCCCGCCGATGCTGCGGTCAGCCAGAACTGTTTGGATTTGTTGTTCATGACGCCGTGATAGCCACAGACAGAGCTATCGACTTCAAGGAACTGTTTTTCAAGTCTATTTTGATTACTGAAGATTTCTGAGAACTATATGGTGGATTTATTTATTGTTTTTGGTATTGGTTTGGATATATAAATATATTGGATATTTTTCTAAACTGGTGTGGTGTCCTTTTGTAGTGTTGTCACTGTATTACTGTTGGTTATGTGCAAATGCTTGACACACTGCCTCTAAGATAAGCCTGACTGCTCATGCCAAGCTACCAAGCTACCAAGGGGGTGAGCAGGGATTATTTAGGAGTGTAACTCTCTTACCCTGACTAGAAAGAAGGGTCCCTACTTGGAAAAAGGTGCAAACCCTTGCCAACTAGAAACACCCATTTCTAACAGTTTCCTATAGTGAGCTCGAAGATCTGGCTCAAGCTAATGGTATTCGTCAATCAGAGTTTGTCTATTTAATCTTACTTTTTGATTACCTCTTGTTCTTCCATGTAGGCAAGGTTTGGAAGAGTAAAATAAAATATGGCATTAATTTTTTGAGTATGCATAGCTTAAAATGTATTACAAAAAATATGACTCATTTCGTTATTCCAATTAAATCCTATCTTAGTTTTTGAATTGTGTTTTTTTAATCATCTTTTAAAAAGAAGTGAAATTCATTACCTACATGGAATTTATTTATGAATAAACAATGTTTTTTAATTTAACTTTTTAAAATGTATAATGGGAGTAAAAATAAGTTGACAAATTGAGAAAAAATACAACACCAGTATTTGGCTTTGTTATTTTTGATTTTATTCAACAAAACCAAATAAACTTAAACAGGTGGAAAAGAAAAAAGTTAACACAAATTTAAATAATATATCATGGTGGATAAAGTTTTTGTTGAAAAGCCAAAATAGTTTGAAGGCCAATGTCCAAAATACAACTGGCATCAGAAAGGTAAATGTGTCCAGAAAATAGTTCACAGAGTGAATGGTAGTCACACATTAAAGGAAGTTAGGTTCTGCGTCTCTTGCTGGTGGAGGTCTTGCCATCCTTTCCTGCTGGTCTGGAAGAATGTGTACACCTGCACGGGGCTGGAGTAGCCACAGTTGCAGGTTCTGAGGGGGGTGCAGATGTTTCCTCTTGTGGCAGGGCCTCCCTTTGTGTGGCTGAGATAGATGTAGTTGGTCCAGATGTTGTTGGACCACAGAAAGAGGAAGTTGTAGCTGGAAAAGCCCTGCACATATGTGTAAAAATATCATCCAGCACCCCAGTCAGGGAGGCCATACTGGAGTTGTGATGTTCCATCTGAACATTGAGCTCCCTCTGCAATTGCTTCAACTCCCGGAGCTCTGTAAGGACCTGGCCCATCATATCTTGGGACTGATTGAGGGATCCTAAGACTTGGTCCGGGGCGGCCTGGGTGACAGTGAACCCAGTGGCCTCACTTTGCTGGTCCACAGAATCCCTCCCATGCCCCTTCCCCCACTACCCTGTGCCCTTGACCCAGTGTGGCCCATCCCATTGGTTCCTGGCTGAAGGGGTGGTGGTGTTGGAACAACGGCAGCTAGGACTGGGGGGGCACAAAATTGGGGTGATGTTGGTTAGTCACAGGAAGTAGAGGTATCCATAGGCTGAGGTGTGGTAACACCTGAGCTGGGAGGTGTAGGTGTGGGTCAAGTGAGACTCACTGCCACTGTCTTCCCAGGCAGACCAAATGGACCAGGCAGCTACTCGTCATCCAGACTTTCAGGATGGGAGTCCTCCCTGAATTATTGTTCCTGTTCTGGAGTGGAGGTATTCTCAGTGGCAGATGGGTGGCCACGTGCTCTAGGTGTTGGACTTATTATGAATTTTTGTAAAAAAAAGCACATTTTATAAGTCTGGATAAGACTTCAAATGTGCTTGAAGCTACAAACGAAGAAACCTAAAAGGATAGCGCAAATTAATATAATGATTATACCTTTCAGTGGTATTTTTTATAAATTACACAAACAGTTTAAATTACACACAACACTTCTTCTTAAAAGCAAGTTAAAAGAGGTCTTGAAATTACACAAATACTTTGGTAGTACACATGAAGTATACCAACGATTCAACACAACACAGTAGAGAGGAGAAATGTAAAACAAACCATTCCAAGGCCTGGCAGGATAAAATTCTGACAATTACACAACTTGGAAGGATTTATAGCATTAGTTATCATATAAACATTGCAGAGTACCTGTTAGTAAAAAACAACTTATATTGAACATACAAAAAAACCATACCTTTAAAATGTTAAGTCAACAAACTTTGATTTGTGAAACAAATAACATCAATTCAATGAGATGACAAGGATAGGACAACATACACCAGAAAAAAATTTCAAAACATAGCATCAAATGGAGTTTGATCAATACTTAACACTTTACCATATGTGAAAATAAGATGAAAAAGAGAGAATGAGCAGAATATGCAATATGATTTTCAGAAAACAAAGACAAGGCATCATGGTAGTTGTAGTCCTTTCAATTATACATTACCAACACTTGTAAAATTGTAAGTTGAACATACCTAGTGAAAATATGCAATAAAAATAAGAACAGACATTCACAATATAAAACACATATATGTAATTGGTATAACACACTTACAAGCACCATTAGATCATGTGGATGTGATGGAGATTGAAACCTGTAATCTTCATTACAACAAAATACATTCAAACAAACAAGACAAACGTAATTGTACAAATATGTACATATATAGGTTTAGATGTTTACAAAAGGTGCAAAACACATTTGCTACAGGTAAATTGAAGCAAAAATGACATTTATGTTTAGTGACAAAATCAAAAGTGTAACTTAGAGTTTACACTCCACCAGGGATTCCTGTCATACCTTCGGGATGTACGATCTGCAAGACTGTCTCCTCCCAGGGAAAGAGTTGTGAAGGGGGTTGGGAGAACCACCACCAGTCCTCTGGGCCTCCAGGTGTTGCTTGGAAGACAGGGAATGCACTCGCCCCCTCCAGTCATTCCACCTTTTCCTAATTTACTCTTGTGTGCGCAGATTGTTTGATAAAGCATTCACTCTGCCAACTGTTCTGGTCCACATTTGCCTCCAAACAATTGTGGCTCTACTCAAATAATTTCATCCACCTTGACTGACAATTCTCCCTCTGTAAAATGAGCATTTCGCATCCCTGCCATTATCCACAAAAAAAGAATTAAATACATTTGATTACCCAAAAGAAAATTAATGAAAGGAGAAAAAGGGACAAGAAACAGGGAAAGCAAAATAAATAAACTGACTACACTGACAACATTTCTGCTTGCAAATGTTGTGCTGCAGTGGAATGGCAAAGGATCACGGTCTGAAATGGAGTGTGTTTTATAGGGTGGTATGCAGGTGAAGGAAATGAGCCAAAACACATCAGGTGAGTGATGCTAGCATTCATCCAATAGCTACAAGAACTGTACTTTGTTGAAAGCGTCCCATGACGGAATCCCTCCTTCGGGGAACCGCTTCTAGGACAACGCCAGCACAACTGTGAAATCTAAATATTCTCGGTGCAATCCCACCTCCCTGACGGCGATGGAGTAATGTTAGGCAGCAGACGAGTCTGCCGTGTCGGCGAGCCGCTTACACAACAGAAAACACACTGTCGACACAGCAGGAGTTTCAGACAGCACACATCTAAATCTGGCTGGCTGGATTCCGTCAGGTCGGCAGAGTACTTGTAAACTCCACCACGGAGGGAGTCCCGTCAAGATCTAAATCAGGCCCAAAATCACCAAAAAGCAACATACAAAACACAATATAACCAAACTTATCAATATATGACTAAAACACTATGAAAATCTAAACCAACACACTTCAAAAAGCACTCACCTGTTCCACCGAACACAAGCACCTTCCCACGACCTGGATCACAAACAATAGCCTAAAAATGAAACAAATACACTACAAAATAGAAACTAGCAGTACAAATAAAAGAGCTGTGAATTGAAACTAAAAAAAGACACACAGAAGCAAAAAGGAATATAAGTTAAAAATGTATGAACAATTATTAAACATGTAAAACATGTTTTTGCAATATGTAGAAAAATGTAAAGTATAAGTTAAATAATAGTGTAAAAAATATGCAACCATTTAATATATACTGAGAAAATTATTTAATAATTATGTTAAAGATATGTATGAGAAAAACTGAATTAATGCTAAATATTTTTAAACAATAACAAAAACTGAAAATGTACAACATACAATGCTATTTAAATATGATTTATGTTTGCATTGTTTATATAATTTTTATTTATCAATATATACATATTTTTTAACAACTAGATCTATATATAAATGTTAAAATTTATAAAAATATTCATTAAATTAAATTTGAAAAAATAAAGAAAAATGTAATAATGTCTTACAGTGTTATTCTATGGAAATATGCAAATATTAGTTTTATTTATTACAAATATACAACCATACACTGTGTTAATTATATTTCTAAATATCAACAATACTAATTAAATTAAATAAACTACTCCTACTACTTAGAAATACATTTTTAAAAAAGCAATTGAACAGTAAAAGGATTAAATTAAGTATTCCCTGTCCAACGTAACCCATTTTGGAGAAGGTGTTGTACACTAAGCGGGTGACATTTACTATTCCAACTCCAATCTAAACGAATTTTGGGTAGGTGTTGGACACTAAAGTGGAACTCCCACTCCAATCTAAACTTTTTTGGGGAAGGTGCTGGAAACTAAAGGGCTGTCAGTTAATATTCCAACTCCAATCTAAACCATTTTAGGGACGGCATTAAACACTAAAGGTGCAACATTTACTATTCCAATCCCAATCAAAACCATATAAGGCAAGATGATGGACACTAAAGAGGCAGCATTTACTATTCACACTTCAATGTAAACCATTTTTGGGAAGCTATTGAACACTAAAGGGGCAACATTTACTATTCCCACTCCAATCTAAACCATTTTGGGGAAGGTGTTGGACACTAAAGGGGTGACATTTACTACTCCTACTCTAATCTAAACCGTTTTGGGGAATGGGTTGGAGACTAAAGGGTTAACATTTACTATTCCCACTCTGATGTAAACTATTTTGGAAAGGTGCTAGACACTAAAGAGTTTATATACACAGTAAATACCCCATAGTCCCACATATTGTTTTCTGTATGACAAAAAATAAAAAGTACTTAGAAGACACAGTAACCCAAACTGAAAACCGATACATTTGAAGTCAAACATAAACTTATAAAATAATATTTAAATAATTTTTTGGAACGTATATATGTTTTTTTCTATTTATTAATATTGCTACATTTTGAAACATAGTGTAAAAATATACATATATAATCCAAAATTAAAAATCATTGAATGTACAAAAACTGATTTTATACTATTATAATAAATATAAATTATGTTACATTAACATTACTAAATATTAGAATATAATTGCTCAACAACAAATTTTATTCCAATAATCTAAATAATAAAATTGCAATGAATAATTTTTTTATTTTAAATGTAAGTAAATAAACCTATACCATATATATAAATGTAAATATCTGCTTCACTTTTGCACTAATTGTGTTAGTTTATAACCTGTATTATTTTTAAACATGAGACGTATCATGTTCACTTTATTAACTATATTACAAACAAGGGCAATTTTCACTGAGATATAATGTTGACAGTATGTTGTCTATGTCTATTAATTCGCAACATGCGTCATGTAGGACGTCTGGTTATTTAACATGGTGACTCCTACAAAGGTCATGTGATCAAGACTCCGGAAGGAGTCGAAACGCGTCGTACTTTTGCCGGATTAAAATTGACTTTCATAAAAAAACTGCAAACCGGAGTGGCTCGTTTCTCTGCCGGAACGTAGGTGAGAAAAGTGTGTTCATTGATTGGTGCGGTGGCGTCCGCACGACTTGAGCCCCTACCCGCTTGGATGGGCGTCCCGTAAACGCTTTCTCTGCTAAGATATATATATATATATATTCACTGAAAAAACCATAGGTTTTAGGGAAAGTTATAGTTAGTTGGACATTGCACTCGTACAAAACCCGTGAAATTCCCCCGTTATAGTTAGTTCAGCTAACTATAACTCGCGCCCCCGCAATGCACTGCTGATGACGTCACATATTACATCACTCATGACATGGTCAGTGACATCACTGATGACATCACTGATGACATCTCAAATGACATCACATGTAGCCCCGGGGACCCCATCCCCCGGGGCTGGCCCTCTCCGTTGGGGACCGTGGGGGGGTCCCCAATCCCCCCATGGTCCCGCCGGCTCCCCGCATCCCTCAGGAGCCGGCATTGCTTTTCCACATGGGGAGCTACTTAGATGCAGCTCCCCGTGTGGAAAAGCAATTTGCTTTGAATTTTGGAAGAGAGAGCAGGTTTCCTGCTCTCTCTTCCAAAATTCAAAGCAAGTTTGCTATGACAGGACGGGAGCCGCGAGGCTCCCGCCCTGTCATAGCAAACAGCAGTGTCCCGGGGTGGGCACCCGGGACACTGCAGGAGCTGGCCCTGGGGGTGGTGGTCCCCGGGACCATCAAGGGCTCCAGGAGGGGGGCCGCGCGGCCCCCCTCCCAACATGTGCAAAGCCCCGGGGAGGTGGTGGTCCCCAGGGCTTGGGGGTCCGAAACGGACCCACACATTAAAATTCTTAGTGCCCCGGGGAGGTGGCGGTCCCCGGGGCATGTGGGGGGGCTTGAGCCCCCCCCATACAGGTAATTTTTTATTTTTTTAAAAGCCCCGGGGGTGGCGGTCCCCGGGGCTGCGGGAGGGCCGAGTGCCCTCCCGCACCATTTTTAATTCATAGCCCCGGGGGGTGGTGGTCCCCGGGGCTTGGGGGGGCCTTAGTGGCCCCCCCACACAATGTTTTAATTAACCCCGCATGCCCCCGGGACTTGGCCCACCCGGGGACCAAATAACAACAAAGCGCGGAGCCCGCGCTCGTTGTTTTTTTCCTCGGCCGGATCCGCGCACCCTGCGTGGATTTTGACGATTTAGCCCTGGGGTCCTTGTGGGACCCCTAAGCAGGCCTAGGGGGTCAGGGTGTTTCTACCCTGCCCCCTTTTTGCGTTTTGCGCACTTGTTTCTCAGATTTCTTGTGCCTCGGTTCTACCGAGGCACAAGATGGCTGCCAATACTTCCTGGTTTGGAGTGTTGACAGCCAATTAGCATACAGCTCGTGATCGGGAGGGTGCGCGGATCCTCCGCGGCCCTAGATATATATGTGTTTTTACTTTTGATTTTCTCAGCAACTACTGTACGGATTTACACCATTTAACAAAAAGGGTTCTTTCTGAACCAAGAACTACCTCTTTACCAAATTTGGTGTAATTCCGTTCAGCAGTTCGGGCTGTAGCCGTGTCTAAAATTTCCTATGGAAAATTGCATGGGGAAAACACATTTTGGGACCCCCCTTTTTTCTCGGCCCCCGCTTGCCTAATCACCCCGAAACTTTCAGGATAGGAGCGGACCGGAGCGCCCCACGAGTTTTGAAAAGTTCGCGAAGATTCTTCAACCGGCGCCAAAGTTATTTCAAATAGAATGTTGTGAATTTCCTATGGAAAATAGGTCCTAACTATAACTATCTACTGGCGACCGCCAGTAGATAATATATATATATATATATATATATATATATATATATATATATATATATATATATATATATATATATATATATATATGATATATATATATATATATAGATATATGTATATATATTACCTACTGGCGGTCGCCAGTAGGTAGTTATAGTTAGGACCTAGTTTCCATAGGAAAAGCGTTTTTTGTTTTCCCAATAACTTTGGCGCCGTTTGACGAATCTTCGCGAAATTTTCAAAACTAGTGGGGTTCTCCGGTCAGCTCCTGTCTTGAAAGTTTCAGGGTGATTCGTCAAGCGGGGGCTGAGAAAAAAGGGGGGTCCCAAAATGCGTTTTCCCCATGTAATTTTACATAGGACACTTTAGACAAAGCTACAGCCCGAACTGCTGAACGGAATTACACTAAATTTGGAAAAAAGGTAGGTCTTGGTTCAGAAAGATCCCTTTTTGTTAAATGGTGTAAATCTGTTCAGTAGTTGCTGAGAAATTAAAGAAAGAAAAAGTTTCGATATCTGTGGCCGAGGAGGGTTCGCGAATCCTCCCGACCACGAGCTTCATTCTAATTGGCTGCCAACACTCCAAACCAGGAAGTGTTGGCAGCCATCTTGTGACTCGGTAGAACCGAGTCACAAGAAAACAGAAAAAAGAGGTTAAAAAACAATAAAAGGGGGCAGGGTAGAAACACCCTGACCCCCTAGGCCTTCTCAGCGGGTCCCACAAGGACCCCCAGGGCCAAAAAAAGCATTTTTAAAAATAATTTTGGTGTAATTCGCGTTGGGGTGGCGAATCCCGACGAAATTATAAAAAAAAATTAAGTGCTGGCTCCCGCGCTTCATTTTAATGAGGCCCCCGGGTGGGCCAGGTCCCGGGGGCAATGTGGTTTTAATTTGCGGGGGCCCACGGGGGCCCCCGCAGCCCTGGGGACCACCATCTCCTCAGGGCTATAGTAATTAAATTCGAGGGGCATGCGCCCCCCCGCAGCCCCTGGAACCGCCTGTCCTCTCTGAATCGGTCAGTCCCTTGGGCACATCTGTCTCTACTCCCTCCCTTTCTCTTAGCTCGAGGTCTCAGTTTGTTTCCCACATTACCCTTGGCTGTTGGTTTCGTTTTGCCCTGTCACCAGCTGCTAGGTTTGACGTTCTGGGGTCGCACAGCCGGGCAGCCTTCCTGTCGAGGAGCAGGCCGTGGCCCCCAAATTACCAGAGAGCGAGTTTTCACTGCGGGAAGCTAATGGCGCATCCGTGCGTCCCCCTCCCCCACCCCCGAGCAGGTTCAGGGTTGCTAAGTGCTCTGCAGGTGTCATGTCTCGAGAGGTGAGGCCAGTGTGGCACACGGCCCAGTGCACGTGCCAGCTCGAGTCTGCCTCAGAGGTTTGGATGACGTCCCCAGCAAGCCCGGGCTCCGTGGACTTTTCTGGGTCAGAGAAGGAAGAGAACTGAAACATTAACAACTGGCCATATAATTATCTCTCTAACTCGGCAAAGGGCGGCTTGCCAGGCGTAGGGGCATAAGAATGTTTCATCCACAGAAAGATGACTCTGGCTCCCACGTTGTGCATCACGTCTCATTTACCTTGCTTTCCCTATGGCCACTCCGCCTTCGATGAAAAAACCCCCCAAAAAACAGGTTTTAGGCCAAACCCATAAAGTGCTCTTTCTAGTAATGCTGGCGTTAGGATGTTTGCATTAGCACTCTCTTTTAACATACAGCGTTGGTGATTTATTTTCACTTACACCATCTTCCCTCATTTCGTCCAACTAACTGAAAATAAATAAATGTTTTAAAAGCATGGGCGCCGCCGGAAGCCTTCTCACTCTAGCCATTACTGTTCATGGCATGCCGTCGTTTGACAAAACAAACACACTTCGGACATTTTGTTACACAAGGGCTTTACAGACAGATTGATGCACCGCAGATAACAAAGCAGAGGTTACCTCTTTAAAAACCTCAGACATGGCCAGCAATAAAAGTGCTCGGTTTGTAGTCAGGGAACGTGAGGACATAACCTAGCAACTTAAAGTGCGCGTTGCTAATTTTGTGGACTGAGTAATGAAGTTCTAAAGGTTTCATACATATTGGCCGGGGCAGATAGTGACACTACCATTTTAGTCACGATCGCCATATTTACTGGGAACTCTGAAAAAATCGAATAAGGAGAAATCTGGGAACTCCTGAAGATTGGGGCAAATGTCTGTGTCCTTAAGTGACACACGGTGGTTGCCAATCCCCTCCTAAATCTACTGAACTTGAACTGCAAATGCGATTGATCACCTGTACTGCACATAACGTTTCACCATTACATAACCTTGCCCATTAATTCCACATAAGGCTACTCACCAATGTCACATCATTTTTCATCAGTGTCCCATAAATCTGTTCTCCATGCTTTCCATGACAAATTTTACATAAGGCATCTGTATATAATGTTTCCATTTCCTAGCACAATCGATTGTTTATCAGTGCTACATAAACTGTCCAAAATTAACATCAGTATGGGCCATCGGTTCAATATGCTATTCTTCTTCATGCCAGCCCAGCACACTTTTTCCACGGTCAACATAAGTGGCATATACATCTGACCACCCTATCATATGCTATTGTCCAGGAGTGTGCCATCATCTCTATGCACTATTACTATCAGTCAATGCCACATGCTATTTTTTGACCTACTATTGCCCATCTGTCTTTTTTCTATCACATGCTACTGTTGATCAATACCATTTAAGGTTATCCCTTTTATTTGAGAAACTAATCAATACCTAATTACCTAAGTAGTGTGCTTGCTTTTTCACTGGTGTTTACCGGTTATCTATAGGCTTTATGACAATCCACTTGCATAAGAACCCATTAGTTTGTTTCTTATTCAAGTTAAACTTCAAAATAACAATGCTGAGCATGCGCAGTTGTATAAACTATAAAGACACCAGTGACCAGTTTAATATGTAATGTTTTTCACTAGTGAGTAAATGGAGGGCATTCAGGACCGACTAACGCATTTGTGGATATAGGCATCCAATAGCCTATCTAAAAATAGGACAGAAAATAGGGGATGTGGCCTAACGCCAGAGCTCCTGACGTTGCAGCTGGGGAACCAGGTTCGAGTCTCGGCGTTGGCTGAACATCCTGTGATTCTGGGCAAATCACTTAATCTCTCCATGCCTAATAAAATGAATGTGTCCTTGTGCTCATCTAAAGTGCTCCAATACCTTCGGGTCGAGTTCGCGCTACATAAAAATGCAGCAACAAAAAAATCATCCGATGTTTGTAGAGGCCTCTCCGCTACCTATAGGAAAGGTTTTTGGATAGTCGTAATTGCAGCTTAGACCGCAGAATAAAAGTGATGAGCAAATGATAAAATGGCCTACGGCCGGGGTTTTTGGCTGAAATTGCTGCTTGCAGTTAAAGGAAAAGGCACGAGTTGTTGGCTCTCAATGTGTAGAGTGTTTGTCTTTTGAGTAGTCACTGAAAGAACGAATAAACTAGTAAAACCGGTATTAAAGTTGTTGTCTTCCTCACCGGACAATAACCCAACAGAGACACAGGAACAGGAGGCGCACGCGCGCCTCCTTGTTGAATACCATCGATTGTGATGAGGGATTGGGAAATGTATGTACAAGTACGTGATTGTGACGTTGACTGTGCTGGCACGTGGGCTTGATCACACTGTGCACCGGATGTAGGCGCTGATCATGTAGTTGGCACTAATATATGTGCTGGCAGTCACAGCTAATGGATAAGACTTGGACTGCTAGAACACTGGAGTTTTTTTTATAGGAGGAAGATGTGCAATGCTTGCTTGATCTCTGCCCAAGTAGTGTAGGTCTAGAGTGAGCGCCGAATAGAGGGTATGATGGAGTGCATCAGTGACTAAGTGAGAGGAATGATACAGAGCAAGCTGCAAACTAAATCACTTTTAGAACCATGCTAGATTTTTAGAAAAAATAACCAACCATGTAATTGATTACTATTTCAACTAAGTATAAGCAACTGAAGCTCATGCAGATATCCTGAAAATCTGGACCGGCCTTGCAATAAAAAAGATTGCACATTAAAATGTGGGAAGGTAAGCGGGCCTGTGGTCCATTTACCTGTTTATACCCACTCTTCCTGGCAGTAAGCTCTAGCACACCGGATCTGCCCTCCCCCCCCCAATTTAGCTGACATGTCTGCCAGAGAAATCACAGTTGTTGTTAAGATATAAAGACCACGCTGATGTTCAGCGATATGCTGTCTGCCGAAGTAGGCACTGGCACCAAGAAATTACCTAGCAAATGGGTCTCTATCTGGTCCCACACTAATAGTGGATTCAGCTCCGCCTGTTCTGCGGTTCTTAAGGGTCTAGAATGTCACTAACAGCTTTATTGATCGACAGTTACGCCCCCTTCTCCCACATGAGAGTTATTTGTACTTCTCAGCCTCAGACCGAGCATCTGTAGGCAAGATATTTCAGCTCCAACTAAGAGTTTGCAAAGATCATATTACGTGAATAAATTTTCGCATGGATCTCGGTTATTGGCGTACCTGCAATTCAGAGTTCTGTGCCTTTCCTGCATTTCCATTGTAGTGCAGTTTTTCCTCATGCAGACTGGCAATTTTTTTCTTTGCCAGTGCTTGTTGACGCTGAAACCGGATTTGCTGTTTTCTTGCAAGTTGACTTTAACACTTGTTATTTTTGTGACTGTGACACTGGATGGGTGATGGATGGCAGTCTTTTTACCTTGAAATAATTTAAAAGGGATGCAAAAGTTCAAATTTTAACTGGAAAATCTGCATGCAGAATACTTTGTGGATTATGGGTAAAGATCGTAGTTTCACAAGAATTACTGGAAATTTAGGAGTGACAAACATCGTAACTTCGCACGCACCAACTCTAACTAAATAGGAGCTGTGCTTACTTTCTTGTTGGCCTCCACTCTGCCAGCAGAGGACCCAACATAATATGAAATCCCTGTCTGACTGGCGGTGGCAATGGTTTTTTTGGCCCCGGTTGCACAATTTTCATTTTAGTGAAACAAATGCCCAAAGCAGAAGTTTGTTTCAATTCAGAAAAATAATGATGCTGGCATGGACGTCAGGGTCGCCAGGGGTCGCAGATGCGACCCTTGGCTTGCCCCTTGCTACCCCGCCACTGCCTTTGAGACCCCTGGCCTCAGAGGCGGCAAAATCAGTCCCAGGAATACAGTGGCAGCTTGTCCTTATGGATGTCAGTTGGTGCTGCACTCTCTTTGTATTCTGTCAATTAACTAACTACACTAACAGTGGATAATCTATCTATCTATCTATCTATCTATATACATATTCACTGAAAAAACCATAGGTTTCAGGGACGTTATAGTTAGAAATTAGCATTTAAAAAACCATTGAAATTCACTGAAAAAACCATAGGTTTCAGGCACGTTATAGTTAGAAATTAGCATTTAAAAAACCTTAGAAATTCACTGAAAAAACCATAGGTTTTAGGGACGTTATAGTTAGTTGGACATTTCTCTCGTACAAAACCATAGAAATTCCCCCGTTATAGTTAGTTCAGCTAACTATAACTCGCGCACCCGCAATGCACTGCTGATGACGTCACATATTACATCATTCATGACATGGTCAGTGACATCACTGATGACATCTCAAATGACATCACTAATGACATCACTGATGACATCATCCAGTGACTGTGTTTTTCTTTAAAGTTTAAATTTGTATTATTTATATGCCAAGGTGTATTGAAGAATGAGTGGGTGTATAAGTGTATGGATGGAGATTTTAGTAGGTGCGTGACTGACAGTTTAAGTGAGTGATTACATGTGTCTTACTGAATGCATGGGTTAGTGACTAAACTGTGTGAATGTCTGTATCAGTCTGTCTGTTGTTGTATAAGCTACTGCATGGGTTGGCCAGTAGCTACATGAGTGTCTATATGGGTTACCGATTGGTTGCCTGAGTATTTGTATGGGTGCCTGAGTGTGTGTGAGGGTGGGTGGGAGGTGTGTGACTCTGTGCATAGATGTTTGAGTGGTTGATTCACTGTGTGTATGGGTTCAAGAGTGCATGTGGAAACAGCTGTATGTGTGGGTGAGTGTGTGTATGGGTGTGTTGGTGAGTGAATGGATGTCTCAATGGTACATGTCCATGTAACTATATATGTAAAAGGCAGTGTATGTGAGAGTTGAAGTATATAAATGACTAACCGTGAGAGTCAGTGATTGTGAGAGTGGCTGTATGGATGAGTGTGTACTTGTATCAGTGATTGTATAAGAGAGTAAGTATGCGTTTGTTTCTGTTTGAATAAGTGATGTGGTGTGTGTATAACTGTATAGGTCTGTAAATGGAAGTGTGATTGATTCTTTGCATGACTGACTAGGTGTGTGAGTAACTCTGGATGAGTGGTGGTGTGTGACTGTTTGTATAGGTGTATGAGTGCTTATGATAGTGTTGTATTGATGAGTGGCTGCATGTATGAGTGATTGTATGGGTGAATGAGTGGATGTGTGTGTAGACCAAGGAATCAGTGAGTGCGTATGTAGTAACTGGTATTGGTGTGTCGATGGTTTCAAAAATGGTAGTCTGTATTTTACAGTGGGTGTATCAAAGGTTATATTAGAGTGTGAGGAGGTGCATCAGATTTTCACGTGGATGATGTCATCAGTGATGTCATCAGTGATGTCACTGACCATGTCATGAATGATGTAATATGTGACGTCATCAGCATTGCATTGCGGGTGCGCGAGTTATAGTTAGCTGAACTAACTATAACAGGGGAATTTCTATGGTTTTGAACGAGAGAAATATCCAACTAACTATAACGTGCCTGAAACCTATGGTTTTTTCAGTGAATATATATATATATGCCAGAGACAGGGTTCCTTCTGGTATCGAGCCCGTAGTCAGGTGGTTCGCGGCACCGGCGGAACCACAGCCGGACAATAGTATCCAAAGTAAGTTCAATAGAACGCACGCTCAAACGATATTCTGCTAGTGCAAAGAAATGTATTCCTCAGTTGCAACACGTTTCGACAGTGAAACTGTCTTGATCACAGGATCACTGTGACGCATTGCAACTGAGGAATACTTTCTTTTGCACTAGTAGAATATCGTTTGAGCGTGCGTTCTATTGAACTTACTTTGGATGTATACGTTGTGGTCCGTACCTGATGTTTGCCGTGACGGTGGCGAGACAGGATTGTGGATTCTTTTATATATATATATATATATATATATATATATATATATATATATATATATATATATATATATATATATATCTTAATCAATACCTCATTAATACTAAATTTTTATTCTATTTTCAGATTTTAACTATACACAATTTTTTATATTGTTATGTAAAATTTAGCAACTTATTAACAATGACAGTATACCTTTTTACATTTACAATATTTCTTTTGTTATTTACTTTCCAGTGCAAAACGTTGCCTAAAAGTAACCCAAAGCAGTACATTCACCCATGGTATGGCAATGGATTAAGAAAATAACTCAAGATTGATCCGAGATTCTCTCAAAGGTCTCAGAATCAGCAAAGAACTGGAAGCCATCCAAAATTACAGAAAATTAACTTACAGAGACAAGAGAATCCAAGGTGGGTGAAGGAACTTCCACACACCCACAGTAAATTCTCTGAAAGTATAAGCTTTTGAACATCAAGGGCAAAAAGGAAACATACTTGTATCTCAACAGTCGAGCTCGGACTTGCAGTTATGATGTTATCCCTTTCATTGCCTCATCAGCATTAAGAATCTCCATGAAAGTAAGCATTGTGCTTTAGAAATAGCTCTTAAATGATAATAATAATAATGTATCAAAAAACAAATGCTGCAGCTAGATCCAACTGTATAATTGAGTTAAGATTGTGGTCTCACTTACATACTCTACAGGAAAGATATGGGTCAGATGTAGCATTATTCCATTTTCAGAAAGTGGTCATAATTTTGTGATTTGCAGGATTTGCAATCACAAAAAGCTTTGTACCTGTATTACCTATAGTGAAAAATTCTAAGGGAGGGGAGGACAACATTGGACCCATAGGAAGCCTTAACCATTGAATCAATTATCATCTTTAAGACCCTCCAAGTCATAATTTGGCACTGAATAATAACATCACAATTTAAAGAGTATTAAGTAATATAAAATTAAATGATGCATTTGTAGAAAAGAATTTAAACCCAACAGTGAAAATGTTCTTACAAACATGGCTGTTTTCTAAAGGTAGGGTCCCATTATGAGTCTGGCAAAGTGGTATTCCCGGGAATATGCTACGTCACCCAACCTTAAAAGGCTTAGTGTTCTTGCACCTGGGATTACTGGATGTGAGAACACAAAGCACGATTTTAGAAGGAATGAACACGCACCCAGTGAAACCACTGGAGAAATGGTGAAAGGGTATCAGCCCAGCCTGGTTCCCAATAACCCACCTCAAATATCATGGTGGGGCTTGCAACACTCCACCGGCAAAATGAGGGCATGTCCTGCCTTCCTTGGCCATTCTTACCACCCACCCCATGCCAAGAGACTCCACTGCTCCACTGCATCCTACTTCAAACTACCACTTGCTCAGAAAACATTGTAAATTTGAACAAATGTGGCCTCTGGAATGAGGGATGAACTTGTGGAAATAGAGCTGGTATTCTTAGGTCTTTTCCACATCCTGGGGACAAAAACTCACGGTGGCCGAATTTAGGTCCAGAGATACCAGTTGGAATTGGCTACTCCAGCCATGATATATCCACCGCCCACGTATTGCCATCTTGTAGTGAGGATCTAAATGAATTCTACTACTAATTCAACATGGCATCCTTTTACTTACTGGAAACTAATGGCAAAAAGTTAGAATACTTAATGAAAGGGAACTGAATAAACTTGAATAGGACTCTATGCCAATTATCAGCATAGATAATCATATATTCCTATACTCCTAGATAAAATGTTCATGAGACAGATGGTGAGACATTTACACAACTATGACATCTCCAAACCTCTTTTTAATGCAATGGAAAGTAAAAATGTTCCAGTAGTTGAATTAACAGCATTTTCTTCCTCCCATAATCAGTGTACATAGTTTCAGAAACTACCAGGTGAAATGCCAGTAACATGAGACACTTTTCAGAATAGTTTAAAATATAGCAGAAATGTCCAGATGGCCAGATGTAATAGCCAGACTTGTAATTGTCTCAGTATTTTTAGGAGTAGATTACATTTGGAGCCTAAATCTCTAAACGCAAGTCTTTCTCAGACAGTGGTACTTTAAAGAAAATAGGTACAGGTGTCCACAAGCTTTCTTTGGATTCTACCACACACTTCCGTCACTATTGCCACCCAATTCTCCCACTGGAACCACCCATTCCCTGTACTTGCTCCTCCTACAGTCTGCAAGGATACTGCCCAAATCTGGACAGACCCAAGATAGTGTGCTTGCCTTCCATAAAAGGGTTCTGAAAGTGGGTCTTTCTCACTTAAATTTTAAACAAACATTGGCAAAGCCAATAGGTCTGGCGCTAGCCTCCAGACATTTGGCTTTGGCAGTGCTTGTTTTATTCTTTCATGATTTATGCAAAACCTTATTATTGGGGAGGCAGCCAGGCAATCATAAATCTAAAAACAATTGGCAAAAAAATATTTTGATTTTTAAAAAGCACACATTACCATAGTAACTGCTGACGCTGAAGGGGACTACTTTGCGTGGATGCACCCCTTGTGAAAGGGAAGTATGGTGTTACTCAAAGATAAATCAGCCAGTCGCGGAAGTGTGCTAGCCCACTGTCTCATGATACATGCTGCAGTGGCTGGAAGAAAAATGTGAATGACAAAAGAACAGACTAATAAATGAAGCCTGACTGAAAACCTCTATAAGTGACTAAAGTATACCTGTAATTGTAGTGAAAGCAAAAGGTCTTGGTTAACACCAGACCTAAAAAAGCCTATTGGTTGGGCCTTAGCTGCCAGCCTCGTGCCTTTGATAATGCGTTTTGTAATATTTTTGTGAAACTTATAGATAGATACAGAAAATTGGAATGAACAGCAGAGCTAAAACAGTAATGCAAAAATTAGTAACATAATAGTTAAATGTCTATACAAGCAACACATACAAGAGCACTAAAAGCACACTAGAAAGCCATCAAAAATGACAACCACATGAAGAATAGTTCCAAGGGATACAACTTGATATACTGTGAAATAGCAACAGTCCCTAAAACATGACATTGTAAAAGGAATTTACAACTCTATTAGCAGGAGATAGGAACTGATAAAGCTGGAATTTGCTCTGTGTTCAACATGAAAGGGGTTGGTGAAAAATTCTCCTATCACATCAGACTCTAAACACAAAGGTATCATCAAAGCAATAAAGTAAACAACAAAAACTCTGGCAGTGAAGAGAACTACATTGTATGCAGATGTGCTCCTTCTGAAAGAGAAAAATTAAGTCACTCAAAAAGAAGTTATCCAGTGGCTGAGGTGGGCTGACCCCTCCCCATGTTGTATGCTGTAGTGGGTGGAAGTAAAATGTGAATGACACACCAACAGACCAATGGATGCAGAAAGCTTGCAGAAAGCCCCCTTAAATAAGCATATTATACATACTTTGTTTTAAAAATCAAACGGTATTGGCTAACACCAGTCCTAAAAATTAGTTTAAATGTTGCATTGTACAGCTCAATTTGCATTTCAATTTGCTAAAACTCTATGCTCTGAAAATCATTTCCTGTACTTTCATGACTTGTTTCTGGGGAGAGGGCAAAGCATTGGATATGTATAGCAGTGTTTTGTTCTTTGTTCAAATAGTTCAGATAAACAATTAAAGAAACATATATTTGTATCATGTGGCACTATAAATGAAAAGGCTTGTAAAAAGATGCTCTGAAAAATGAATAGCTTAGTTAGCACCAATACTACTAGGGTCCAGATATGACATGCCAGTGACAGTCCTCATGGCTCGGAGAGAGCCCTCATATGCTTTATGCAGTCAGCATACGCACAAGAATATTCTAAAATGCTGCATTTTAGCCTCTAATGTTTTATTATAATCTCAAATGGTAGTCAAACCTTAAATTCTCTGACACTGCCCTCGTAGGCGCAGATAAAGATTTAGATTCCCATACACTGATGAAAATTCCAAAACACTGCCTTCAATGCCTAGACTGTGCCCCAAGGGCCAGGCTCAACCATCATCTGCCCACCCTAGACAGTACATTCACATACTGAGGCATAGCTTTAGATGCTCCGACACAGCCCCATAGCCCCATGCACAGCCTCAAATGCCCAAGCACAACCTTTTCATGCCCAGGTAGCGTCATATATGCTAATTTCAACTGTATATATGCAGGCATTTCCTCAAATGCAAAGTTAGCTCAGTGTGTTGAGGTATAGCATCATACATCCAGCATGGTACAAGCCCATACCTGCCGGTGGTTTAGTCGATGACATATTTCCTAGCATGATTTTAATAACACGTTTTAGGTAGCACTTATTGCAAATTAATCGTTTATTCTTAGAGCCTTGTGTAACGGCTGTGACAAGTACCTAAATAATGGCACTTATTTTACTAACCACTGAATAACGAAAACCCAAATTGGCAGTATTATGTTTCCAATCTCTGAGTTACAGTCACACTATCTTACCCTATTTAAACAGAGCTGCTACTCATCTAGACTGCTGACTGCCACCACAACTACTAGTGCTGTTTATTGTGAACAAAACCAATTGCAGGATTTAGAATTCACCAGCTATATCATGTTTATCTTATAAACATTAGGTTTTATCATACTCCACAAGTATCTTGCCAAGCTACCTTCACCCCATTTTACCTCCACCCTCTTTCACATCCTATTCTCGCCTGCTCATTCCTTTCACCCATATTACCTCTCTTGCTTTCTCTCCATTCCCATCAGACAGATGCCTTGGGTCATCTTACACAAACAGTAATATTGCTTCCTCTGATGAGAAAGTAGAATGTTGTGGAAACCCAACCCATTCTGAGTCTCTATCATGACTTCCTCTTATCTCAATGCTTCTTTTCTATTATTCTGGGCTGCCGAGGCAGATTCCGGACAAAGAAGTCCCAAGTAAGCAGTGTTGGTGGTACATATATCTCACAGCGATTAACAATTGTTTAACAAGCCCAATCAACAATTCCCTTCCTGATTCAAAAAGAGAAGCTGCGGCTGGGTTTGGCTGGGCAAGTCCTTCCCACACACTCACTCACACGTGGCACACTGCCATTTTGGTCTCCCTCTGCCTGCTGAATAAATACGGCCCGCCCAGGAGCAAATCCTAATTCAAGCCTCTGCCCATTGTCTTCACTAAGTGGGCTCATCAGCACACAGGAGAAACACCCTGCTCTGACAACCTGGCATCCTCAATATGTCAGATGCGGTGCTTGCTAAACTAGCATTGGCAAAGCCAAAAGGACTGGCATTGGGCACCAGCCTTTTGGCAATTCTTGTTTTGTCGTGGTTTTTGTAAAACATTATTGTTTGAGTATATGCCAGGCCCTCGTCAATCTAAAAAAGAAATATTTTGCTACAGGCAATAAAGTTTTTTTGGTCTCAAAAACCCACACAATATTATAGTACTCACTGGAGATGAAGGGAACTACTTTGTGTGTAGAAATGTTCCTTGGGAAAGGGAAGCAAGACATAACTCGTTTTAAAGTTGGCCAATGGTGGAAGTGGGCCAATACATTGCCCCATAATGCATGCTTGAGTGGGTGGAAGAAAAATGTGAATACATTCAACCACAGATTAATAATGAAGTCTGGCTAAAACCCCTAAAAGTGACTATGTTATACACATAATTTTAGCATTATCAAAAGGTCTTGGCTAACACAGACCTAAAAAGTCAGTCAGTCTGGCATTGGCTGCAAACCTCAAGAAAGAAAGAAAGACAGAAAGTGAGAATGAAAGAAAGAAGGAAAGAGATAAGAAAAGAAGGAGTGTAATTATATAAGAATGAAAGAAAGCAAGAGAAACGAAGGAAAAGAAAGACAGAAAGAAAGAAAAAGAAAGAGGAAAAGAAAAAAGAAAGCATAAAGAAAAAGGAATGAAAAACAATGAAGGAAAAGAGAAAGAAAAGGAGAGAAGGAAAGACAGAAGGAGTGGCAGAAGGAAAGAAAAAGAAAGTAAAACAACAAAGAGAAAATGTGGAAAGAGAAAAGAAAGAAAGAAAGATAGAAAAGAAGGAAAGAGAAAGGAAGAATGTGAGAAGGAAGGAAAGAAGGAAAGAGATAGGAAAATAAGGAATGAAAGAAGTCAAGAGAAAGGAAGAAAAAGAAAGAAGGAAAGAAAGAAAAGAGAAAAAAAGAAAGAGAAAACAAATAAAAAAGAAAGAGGAAAAGAAAACAGAAAGCATAAAAAAGGAAAGAAAAAGAAAACAAAGAAGGAAAAAAGAAAGAAAAAAGACAGAAGGAAAGACAGAAGGAATGACGGATGGAGGAAAAAAGAAAGAAAGATAACAGAAAGAAAGAAAGAAACAAACAAACAAACAAACAAATAAGTATTAAGAGCATAACTTAATGCAGAACCGTTTCAGAAGGATACAATATAATCTGGTATGCTGTGAAATAGTAGCAGTCAGAAAAGCAAAACACTCCAGAAGGAATTTACAGTAGCATTTACAGGAGATGGGATCTGAAAAAAAAGGACTGTGCATCAGAAGTGTCCTCTATCACATCAGGCTCTAAACACAAAGGAAAGAATAAAGTAATTCTAAAGGATAAATACTGGCACTGAAGGGCATTAACTTGTGTGTGATTTGCTTCTTGTGAGAAAAATACGGTCACTGAAAATTAAGTTAAGCAGAAGTTTAAGGAGGCTGAGCCATTGCCCCATGCTGTATGGTGTAGTGGGCGGAAGCAAAATATTAATGACACAACAACAGACCAATGGATGAAGAGAGGTGGCTGAAAGCCCATATATGCTAGCATGATATGCATATTTTAGTAACACCGGAAGGTGTTGGCTAATGCCAGACCTAAAAAAATGACTATTCATTGGCAAGTTCGAAGTAATACAGAGACAGCCTTAAAGGCTTGCATGCCCACTGTCCAGGGGAGAGGATCAGAGTCACGATATCTGTGAATTAGGTGCTAGTGGGCCCATCCTGATCACGTCATTTTTCTGTGTATCATTTTGCAGGTGCAAAACAGAGGAATTTTGTGAACGAGAATAAACAAATTTATAATATGTTGGTGCTTTACTTTATTTACAAGAACTGCAGATATCAGGAAAAGGTAACATATTTTGTATGCACTGTGTTTCTGTCATTTGTATTCTTTTTCTGCTGTTTTATGATTGTATTCAACTGTTGTACACAAGTACCATTTCTCAAGAGCTTGCTAACAGTTGCCTATTTTTCCTTATCCTTTAATCACCTGGACTGTGCAAAGGAAAGCATCCCAGAATAAGCATGTCTTTCGAGATATTTCCTTAAGTGTAAATACTGGTTTGCCAGTAAGGATAAACATTGTCAAGTGCTGCGTGCGGAACAGCCACAAGAAAAAAAAAACAGTGGCTTCTGATTGTGTGTTCCTTGGATTGCAGATTCAGTCAACTGCATTTCTGAGAATACGCCTAGCTTTACATGGTCATCGTTAGGGGAGCTTGTTTTTGAAATATTTCATTTGCAAGTGGTATATGCTGAGGTAGACCAAAACATTTATAAATAGCCATGGTAACCCATGACTAACAACAGAACCTAAGCAGTTGCTCTCAGTGGTTGTTGCCAGCATTGGTGTATTCATAGCACTGTTAGTTGATAAACTAGGTAGTTGCAAGTATTGCGTATGTGCCGATGAAACAAACAAACATAAACACGTAAATTCCACAAGCCCCTAATGTACACACACACACAGGGGCCACGTAACCACCAACAGTAACGACTGCACTGCACAGGGAACAAGTGATCGAGCCATTAAATGCATGTAGTTTCCATCACACTTGAAATGATGTGAACATTATCGACAAATATCTGAAACTGAAAATTCAATGATTGTATGACTCATTTCTATTGTGATTGTCTCAGAAAGTAAATTACAATGTGATAGCATATAACAGCAGTGTGTAAATGTGTTTTGCAATATTTACTTAGTTCTAATGAAAAGTTCGCTTGTGAAACTTTACTCTTTGCTGCTCTTGCTTAAAACTTGGGCCTTTCAAGGCTTTATATGTGGCAAAAGATGAACCTTCTGAGAAAAATTCTGCATATTTTTGCAAGTGCGCACAGAAACACTGTTAAAGATAAAGGTGCAGAGACAAAGTCAGAACACATTTTTCTATTTGGGCAGGGTTCAACCTGAGTGAAAATACACCTTAGCAACACGGGGTGCCGCACAAACTCTTGTTGCTCATAGCTGGGGTGGGGCTATGTCCCCCAGCATACCGTTGCCCAGGAGGAGGGACAGACGACAACATTAAGAGTGAGCCCGTCTTCACCTGTCATCGACCGGAAGAGGTCGGGCTGGGCCGCCCCTCTTGGTGTTTGGACTTTGGTCTGGTAACAAGATGGACATGACGGTCTAGAACCATCCATCTGAATTTAAGGTTGTAATAATAATCATAAGTCCAGAGCACTACAACAATATGTATTAATGGTCTGTCAAGGTTGCAGATCCAATGTTTACTATTCCCAAATCATCCCAAATTTGTTGACGCGCAGGTCAGAATCAAAACAGCTGACACGTGTTTCGTCGACGGATGACTTTTTCAAGGCTCATCTGTATCAGACACGAGGCAAACCAAGTTAAAGATGCATCATGTCGTGGAATCCAAAAGTCCTTGGAGCCCTAATGACTAGGTATACAGGGGAGTGTCTGTCTTTTCTCCCTAGAACCTATAGTTAGATATAAACTAAGCGGTCAGTGTTGCCTTATAAGTGAAGTTCAAGGTGCGTAATCAGTCAAAGTCCACAATGATCCCTGTAGTTATTGTCAAAGTCAAGTGTTTTAATAAAGCTAGAAGAGTCTAGTCGCTCCACATATCAAATAGGTAACCGCTTTGTTTCCCAGGGCTAGAATCGGCCTGAGAAACAGCAGAAGTCCATAGCGGTTTCTAAATCCTCTCCGTAGCTTCCTCTCCTGCAGAGGAGGGAAGCGTCGGAAAACAGAGTAATGCGTCCGTTCCTGAGTCCTTGGGAAGGCAATGTGACAATTCTGCTGCACGCAGGAGAAGTGATGCATCCAATCCAGACTGTAGGGGGAAGTGATGCATCAATTTCAAGACAGGTCTGGTCTGCAGGGGCTGAATCGGGAAAACTTGGCGATGTGTAGAAATCTGGGATGCACTGGAGGTCGGAGCGGGGGCAGTCGCTGCATCGATTTCTTCAGCTGCTGTCCCAAGATGCGTTGTCTCTTTTAGCCGCACATCAGGGCCTGCGTCTGCGTCATTGCTGTGGTCTTGGGCTTCGGAGACTGGTGTGATGACCTCGGCCTGCGGTTCTTCGGGCCACTGACAGGCGATGCAGTGATTTGCAGGGCAAAGCGTATCTTTTGAAGGTTTCTTCAGTTCTTTGTAGTTCTTTGAAGCAGGAACAATCTCCAAGGGCACAGAACTGTATTTGGCACCACAAAGCAGGTCAGAACTCCCAGCAGTGGAGTTCAAGGATGCTGCAGGTGAAGCCTTTGTGTCCCTGACACTTCTTAACAGGAGGCAAGCTCCACTTCAAGTCCTTGGAGAATCTTCTTTAGCAGGATGTCACAGAAAGGCAAAAGTCCAGTCCGTTCCACTGCCCATGGACAGAAGCAGCAACCGCAGGCAAACCCAGCAAAGCAACACACAGCAAAGGGGCAGTACTCCTCCCGGCAACTCTTCAGCTCTTCTTCTTGGCAGGGTCCTCTTAGTCCAGAAGTGAGTCTGGGGTTTTAGGTCTAATGCTTATACCCCTTTTCCCTTTGAAGTCTTTGTAAGAAAGTCTCTTTTGCTCATTAAAACCAGGTCTGTCCTCCCTGGTCCAGCCACACTACAGGGGGGGGGGGGTGTCAGCATTGTAAAAGGCAGCCACATCCTATTCATGTGTTAGTGACAACTCCTCCTACCACTCTAGCCCAGGAAGACCCACCAGCATATGCAGGGCATACCTCAGCTCCGCTTGTGTGAGTGTCTGGAGTGAATGCACAAACAAGCCCCAGTCAGTCTAAACCAGACATTGATTCCACAGGCAGGCAGAGGCACAGGATGGTTAAATGAGAAAATGCCCACTTTCTAAAAGTGGCATTTTCAAACACACAATTTAAAAGCCACCTTTATTAAAAGATGTCATTAAATTCTGAGCTCAGGGAGCCCAAACTCCAAATCTCTAGCTGTTCCCAATTGACAGTTACACTTGTAAAATGTTACAAGGCAGCTCCAATGATAGCCTATGGGAGAGCTAGTCCTTCCAATAGTGAGAAACGAAATTGGCAGTATTTCACTATCAGGACATGTAAAACACACCAGTACATGTCCTACCTTTCAAATTCACTGCACCTTCCCCATGGGGGTACCTTCGGCCTCCCTTAGAGGTGACTTACATGCAAGAAAATGGAAAGTTAGGGCCTGCCAAGGGGATGCCCTTGCCAGGTCGACATGTCGGTGAAAAGCTGCATGCACACACACTGCAGTGGTAGGTCTGAGACATATTAGAAAGGCTACTTGTGTGGGTGGCACAATCGGTGCTCCAGACCCATTAGTAGCATTTATTTACAGGCCCTGGGCACACACAGTGCACTTTACTAGGGACTTACCAGTAAATCTAATAGGCCAATCATGGATAACCAATCATAATCACAATTTTCACAGGGAGCACTTGCACTTTAGCACCGATCAGCAGTGGCAAAGTGCCCAAAGTACCTAAACCAGCAAAAATGAAATCCAGCGCACAGTCAAAAATGCAGGAGGTAGAGGCAAAAAAATACAGGGGAAACCACACCAAGGATGCTGCGTCTAACAGTGAGGGTGCAATTTGTGATGACCCCCAGGAAATGGGCACCCATCTTTGTCTAACACTAAGCAGGGCTAATAGATTGGGCCCACCAAAGGGAAATGGTCAGTGAGCATTCCCAAATAAACATGTACTGGTAAAGAGAAGTAATAATTACTGTGATAGCACAGAGACCTTGCAGCTGCCCCAGAACTGCACCTTCTACTTGATTGTATTGGGGAACATTCCTCCTCCTCTAGATGGGTTGGTTGAAGAAGCTGGGGCCTAAAAATTAAGTCTGCTCATTGTATATGGGCTCAAGCTGGGCATTTTGACGAGTTGAATAATGAGATTCTGTTTGCACGCAGTCGGATGGATTGGCTAATCCAGTAAGAACTCAAGAGGAGACTGTGTAGCGATCAACTTTAAAGCCCCAGAGCTTGTTAATTATCTCCTACAGTGTTTGTATAACAAGAGGTTATTCGGCCCACCTTCTTGGTTTCTTTTACAAATCTGTTCTTCTTCCAACAAATACCTTCACTTTTGTTGACAAACCTTCAAGATCCTATTTTAATATGCATCAGCAGGACAATGTCCCTGTAAGTAACCCTTTTAAGTTAATGAATGGCCTGGATATGATTGACTGATTGTTCCTCCAGGGTAGGTCTGAATCAAAATCACAGACACAGGGGATCCAACAAACAGCAGACTCCTTGGGATCATCCACAGTCCCAGAACTAGTGGTCGGGTCGAAGGGTATGAGTGTCATTTCCTGGAATATAGCTGGCACACGCTCCAAGATTACAAACCCTGATTGGACAGGGTTATTTGTTGCCAAGAAACGTGGAAGACCAAGGGATTTCATATTGATGGCTATTATGCTTTTTTCCAGCTAGTCCTCTTGTCACAGGCAGGAAGGGCTAAGGGTGGCCTTGGTACTCTTATGTATGCTCAAACTACTGCTTTCAATGCTTCAATAGTATGGTCCTCCTCTTTCTTTCCGGTAACGCTTTTAGATTTCTCCACTAAGCCTGATATTTTGTTGGTAAATTTTTATTAGAACAATTTTTTACCAGCGCATGACTAATGCAATTGATCAGTTTGACAACTGTTTGTAAGATTTTTATATGAAAGCTATATCTAAGGTGGTTTTAATATGGGTTGGGAATTTCTATATTTCCTTGTGTCATCTTAATGGCAAATGAACCACAAAAAATGAAAATACTACACATTTTCACCATACAATGTATGGAGGGGATTAAATACTGTTGTTTTGAAGTATGATCTTACTAATGATTTAGTGCATAATGAGAAAACTAGTGCCCCACTTTCACAGGAAGCTCTAGAGGAAGTGCAATTGATTTTATTCTGATAATAGCTAAAATTTCACCTCTTCTCCTTGATTTTAAAGTTGCTACTAAGAGTGTTAGGGATCACGGGGCGTGGTCTCGCCGAGCAGCAAGATGGCCGCTCGCTAAGAGAGCTCTGCTGGCAGAGACTTTATCCTTCATTAATCCTAGCTTAAGGAGCGTATTAAGAGATCTCAGCTGGAGGGGACGGACACCTAATTGCTAGCTGTGCCTGCTGTGAGCATTGCACCCTTTGGGGCATCTTGAACAACTTGTGGGTTCTGACCTATTGACTGGACCGCGGGCGTGCCTGGTGAGCCTTGCTGCTCGGGCCTGCTGCACGGTGCGGGCCCCCCGACGCAGGCAGAACCGCAGTTAGTGGATTCGGAGACAGCGTGGAGCTGGTGCCCGAGCTCCGATTGGGCCCCGAAAGGAATTCGATAAGCCCAATAGCCGTTGGAGCGGTACCACATTTGGCGCAACCGGACAGAAAATGCTGCAGGGATTGCACCAGCGTGTACAAGGTGAGAGCTCCCCCGGCTGCACCGAACTTAAGGCATCTGCACCCAACTGAGGTCTGGCCTGCTTGATATCGGCCCTCGCTATGCTGGCCCTCGCAGCTGCTGCTGTCTGGAACACGTCCTGCGTAGAAGCCGGGAAAGAAAGGCTAGAGCACACTGCCCAAACTGAGGCACAGATGACACCCACGGCCAAAGCAAAGACAGCCCGTTGCGGATCCCACGGCGATAAGGAGACTGTGGTATCTGGGGGGAAAGGCTGCTCGAACTGCAGACACTGAGCACCACAGACTATCATAGATAGCCGACCAGCATTTGTCAACTACACAGCTTCTGGTCTGATCAGCAGGGAGCTGTGGGGCAGGCTGATCTGCGTGATATACCTGTGCCACCGGCCCACAGCCTCCATTACTGCCACAGCAAAACTCGGGGAGAAGGCCACCACAATACAACATGGCAGAAATATGGGGAAAAACGATGCCAAACAGACTAAGCTCATCTTCAAAAATAAGAGATTGACGCGGGTGACAGATGCAGGGGCTGAATCCAACACAGAAGCTGGCTCTAGGGAGGAACCTGAAAGGCAAGACGGCAACCTCCGAGCCATACTACTAGAGGTCAAATCCAGCCTCAAAAGGATTGACTCTAAACTAGATATACTTACTTCCTGGCTGGATAAAGTGAAACAACAAGTGGACACCCATGAGACACGGCTAAACCAACTTGAAAACCACACCTTCGATGCTCATGCCTACCAGGTAGATTCCAAAGAGCATCTGTTGCAAATGGAAAAAGTCCTGAGCATAATTAAAGCCAAAAATGAAGATTGGGTGGCCCATTCTCGGAGGAACAATCTCCCAATCACGGGTATACCAGAAACCACAGCTATCCCCAAAATGGAAACATATGTCGAGTCTCTGCTGCATGAGCTTTTCAATCCCGACCTCTCAACAGTTTTCATTGTAGAACGCGTGAACCGATCATTAGGTCCGAGACCTTCTGTAGGTGCCATGCCTAGGCCAATCCTAGCTCGCCTGCTTAACTATTGCGATTGCGACACGATCCACCGTCTGGTCAGGGAGAGAGGAAGTATAAACCATCAGGGCAACAGCATTTCATTTTATCCGGATTTCACACCTTCAGTGCAGGCAGCCTGATGCGACTTTGCTTCGGTCAAGTGTATTCTACAACAGGCGGGGGTGCCATATGCCCTACTGTATTCGGCCAAGCTCAATATCACATATGACGGCCACATACACTACTTCACTGTTGTTAAATCGGCCCTTAAGTTTGGTGAGAAATGCTCCCCCAAATCCTCATAGCATACCCGCGAGGCTGCTCGGCTTAGTGCCATTATTGACATTTCAATATATGGACACTGCTTAACGTGAGTTGAATCTAATGAACTCACTGCAGTAGAGGCACAGTTCTCCGGCAAAACAGATGAGACGAGCATCAACTGCATGGTCAGTACGTTGCCCGCATTGGGTCTACCTGTTTGAACTATGTTTGACTCCGCTCCTTAGCTATCCCCTGGCAACTCGGCCAACCCGCCACCAGGCAGGGAAGTTCGCTGGTGAAATCATGCCCCCTGGTAGAGCTCCCCTTTTCTTACTTCTGTTCTGGGGTACTGTTATTGTTATGAGAGGGTGGGAGGGTTTCTGTACACAACCTAATTGTGGGGTTGATATGGGTGGAGGATGGGACGAGGTAGTAAGTTAAATTTTGTTGGAGGGGATGGGAGGGTGCGCCGTGATTTGTCACCTACTTGGTTGTAAAGATGCTGAGAAGCACCACAAGAGAAGACCTGCCACTCATACTACTCACATCTCAAATTTACTAGTAAAGTGGCTCTAGGAGATAACAGGCAACTTGGTTGGCCAGGCCCGTATACACTAATACATAATACATATCGTAGATCTAAATGACATCCTACACTTTCCTTACTTGGAATGTCTAGGGCCTAAACGATCACAGAAAAGCACGCCTCATTCAGACATATTTGACTCAACAAAATATTGATATATGCTTTCTCCAAGAGACGCACCTTAACTGTAAAACATCTACTAAATTACATCACAAACGTTGGGGGGATGTTTACCTATGGGCTTATTCTAGCTATACTATTGCACTGAGGACTCGGCTTGACTATGCACCACTCACAGGTAGACCCCGATTGCAGGTATGTGCTTTTATGGGGTATATTGGGGACCACCCAGAGCACCATGGCAGCGATCTATGGTCCATATCATTATATTGCTATACCATAATATGGGGTGGAGACTTTAATGCCATACAAGATGAGGCTCTGGACAGGATAGGCTCCTCACGCAAACTTCATCCCAAAGCAGGGGCGACCTTATACTCAATTGTGCGAGGAAATGAATTGGTATATGTCTAGAGACAATGGCAACCGGGAGACAGGGAGGGCACCTGCATCTCTACACAATATAATGCATGGTCCAGATTAGATTTCTGGCTAGTATCTAAGGATGTAGCTATATGGACGACAGACACAAGACACCTGCCAAGGACACTGTCTGACCGTGCCCCCAGCTTACTCAGCCTGATGATCCTGACATCAACATGATGGGACTTTAGTTGGCGACTTCCACCTCACGCTCTATTAGGCGCTGCCTTTAGGGAGGAAATATGTAAACACATAGTGAACTACTTCACCCTCAATGTAGGTTCAGTAATCTGTCACTCAACGCTATGGGAAGCCTTTAAGGTGGTAATCCGGGGGTCTTGCATCTCTAGACAAGCCAGGGTCCTGCGGGCTATCAGACAAACACTTGGGAACTTGCAGCGTCTTACATTGACAACATCGTCATTCTACGAATGAACCATTGCAGAGTATCAATGCTGGATGGTACAGCAATTACCCAGGACCGTGGGGTTTCTCTTGTACTTTACAACGTACACTTCATCCTTGTAAATTTAAGATATTTTGGATTATTCTATTCTCATCAATATTAAACACCCTGATGAAGTTCTTATTGAACGAAACGCGTTGGCTGATGTCCGTATTCTGACTTTTTTGAAGAATAAAAAGAAAAATTGTTTGGACTTATCCTGATGCTTTTGATTTCGTCTCTGGTGCACCCTCCATAATAGAAAAAACACTTGGGAACTTGGAATCTTTTATCAGGGACACAGAACTGCAATATAACAGCACCAATGAACAAGTTCATCTCGCGACACTCAGGCAGAAAATACCAGAATTTGAGAGCGAAGCCTGGCGGAAAATTTTTTTTTTAGGCAAATACAAGCCAGACGGTACGGGGAGGGAGATTGACCGGGCAAGACCCTAGTCGCTATCCTTAGACGATCTCGAAATGCATCCTACATTACAGAACTACTAGATGGGGACTCTAGTCTCATCAGAGATTCACAGAACATCTTAGATATTCCTGAGGAATTGACTACAAATTGCTCTGGCTAAGTGGTCACACCGGGCATACCTTGATGAACCCTTCACCACAGATGACATCATTCAGGTCATAAACAGCCTTCCTGGTGACGAGGCCCCCGGGTTGGATGGATTGACAACTTCCTTCTATAAATGCTATGCATCACTTTTAGTGCTGCACCTCCTTGAGGTATATCAAGAATCAATACAGTTGGGAAGCCTTCCCTCCACTATGCGAGAAGCAGTAATATTGACATTGGTAAAACCCAGGAAGCCCTCAAATCTTCGGGACTCAAACCACCCATTATCGCTCATAAACATAGATACAAGATTTATGCTAAACTACTAGCAACAAGATTACGTCTCCTCCTTCCTCTCATCGCCAGACCTGACCAATCCAGTTTTATACCTAGACGATTGACAGCACATAATCTGCGCATGTTATTCACGGTCTTACACCATTTAGACCACCAAGTCCCTGCACTCGCACCTCTCATAGATGCCACAAAAGCATTTGATTCTTCAGAGTGGACATACCTCTTCGCTATTCCGACCAGACTGAGGTTTAGCTCATTATACATACAACAGATCCGCCTCCTGTATTCCGAACCCACGGCCCGATTACGGGTTAATGGTCTGCTTTCGACCCCTTTCTCTATCATGCGTGGCACACAACAGGGTTGCCCCCTATCGTCCCTCCTCTTCACCATTGAGATGGAACTGCTGGCGGCATGACTAAGACAACATCATGCTGCCAGAGGACTAGGGTTTACTTCCAGAGGGTTGATAATTTCATTTTATGCTGACGGCATTAAACTCTGCATACATGACCCCAAAGAAAATGTAAACCCCATACTACGAAAAATAACTAAATTTGGGAGACTATCAGGGATACAGATCAATTGGTCTAAATCCACATTATTGCCCCTATCCGACCATACACATCCCTTTGAATTGGAATATCCATGAACCTGGGCCCAGGGCCCAGTAAAATATCTGGGGATCTGACTAAGTCACGACATACAAGAACTCTGGAATATGAACTACGGCCGCATTGTGACCTGGCTGGTAGAGAAGGTAGACACCTGGTCCAAACTACCACTATCATTAGCAACAGAATAGAGGTGACTAAAATGATTATGCTTCCTAAACTATTATATTTTTTGTTAATCTCCCCCTACCGCTCATTCAAGCAATGCTCGGAAAACTGCGCTCCCTCATGCTATCACTAGTTTGGGCTGGCAAACAAGATCGAGTCTCCTTGGAACTTCTTACGCTGGGATGGGCACCCCGGACATTTCTCTATATGCCTACTGTGCACAGGCTCAGTTCCTCCATCACTGGATCCACCTGACCCCATTTCAGCCCCACACTGCCTTAGAAAAAGATAGAGCTGATCACAGCCCCCTGCGGGTGGCAGCATATCAAGCATATAAACGCCCCAGGAATTAAGTTAATACAGTTGAGACATTGCGATGGGCATGGGAAGGACTACGTAATAGAGCTGGCAATGCAATACTATATGCCCCGTCAACCTCACTGGCTAACAACCCGCAAATACCACGATTAATAGACAAGGGAAATGCAGCAAAAGCACGGCAACTCGGCCTAAACACCTTTGTGGACTTACACCCGGGGACACATTCTTGGCCCCCCCCAACATCAACTGCAGATACCTCGCCCACTTTCTCTGACCTACTAATATACTATTGGATCCAAGCGGCATGTCGCCAGATACATAGCACATTTCCGAGCCCTCCTCGCATACTCCTGGTGCTCGAACACATGCTCACCAATAAATCCTCACGTGAACTCATCACTCGCCTTTATAACACTACACAATGCACCACCCCGGTGTCCAAACCAAAGGTGCTTGAGGGATGGCGCTCAGATCTACACTGGCCCATAACAGATGAGCAATGGCGCTTTTGTTGCAGCCAATTAGTACGCTTATCCTCTAATTACAAACTAAGGTTGATTCACTTTAAATTTCTTCATCGATTTTACCGGAACCCTTGCTGCTCTGCCATATGTGTCTCAGACCAGATGCCAACTGCTGAAGATGTTGCACCCCACAGGCCTCATTCCTCCATCTGGCATGGGACTGCCCCCCCATGGCGCAATTTTGGGGGGAAACTTTTAAAGCAATCCGAGAAATTCTGTGGATAACATTGGAATATACACCCCTAATAGTTCTGTAGGGCTATGTTAAGGAGGCCCCGACTGGAACGAGCCGTCTCCTTGCCATGCTGCTCCTACTAGCTAAGCGTAGAGTAGCCATACAATACACATATATGGAAACCTGGCTACACAACATCACCTATTGCCAAGTGCAGTTGACCACCTTTTGGGACCTCATGCCAATTGCATCTAGACCCAAAGATAAAGACATGTGGGGCCCATTTACAGGATGGCTACGCACTCGCAGTGGACTCCAACCCTCCAACGCCATCAGATAATTGGGAGGCATAACTTAGGCTTTTAAACAGCCGGCAGATCGCGCATTACTCGGTGCGTGGATGCTGAGCTGTCAAGACCTTTATCGAGGTAGGGTAATTATGTGGGAAATGCCGTAACTATGGTTCCCGTATGCTTTGGGGTGTGGGGCCTTGTTAGATTAACTTAAGGGGTACTGTGGATTTACCTGATGGGGCTTAGGATTTTTACGGTCAGACAGCTCGAACAGATTTCTATTAGCGAGGGGTTTGTTGGTCGTACCGGCAGCCCTTCTGGACTTGAATTTACTGTACTATATGACACAGTTAGCTTTGATTAACAATGGGCACCCATTGTCAGGGGTATGTGTGGCCCAATTTCATTTCCGAGCCCCTGATATTCAATTAGGACTCCTTACAATACCATTTTGGCCGGATTGGGGGTTTACAGTCACACAAGGAGAACCAGTGGGGTAGTTACATCTCAACTGCCCAGCGCTATGTGAGATTTAGTTGGACAAGTGTGGTTCATGCAGGGGGTACGGCCTCGACCATGCACAATCTTTTCAATTTTTTCTATTTTCTCAATTTTTTTCTAGTTAAGGAACTTCCCTTTAGCCCCCTCATCTTACATCATAACCATTAGCAGCTTTTATTAGTAGCATCTGCTGGCAAGGCCTGGATATAATTGGACATTGCTGATGAGGCTGCCTATCAGGACCCCAGTCTATCTGCTTTCTCCCTAAAATGTTATGCCATGTACTTAGGTACACTCCAGATTGGATACTGGGGTACCCTTGTCAGACCCTAGTATATGGTACACATGTACCCAGGGCATAGGTACCCCAGAGGCCTCCCATGGGCTGAAGCATGTATTATGCCACCCATGAGAGACCATGCAAAATGGAACTGCAGGCCTGCCATATGGTGCCTGGCACATGGATGTTTGGGAGACCACTACATGTGCCCCCAGGGCCTCATAGCGGAGACCCACGGGTGACGGGGCCCTGCTGGGGGCCCACAAAGTCACTTTCCAACATCATGGCGGCCGGATCACCATAAAAAAGGCTGTCAGAAACAGACATCCTAATCCCTATGGTGGTGCCTCCACAGACACCGCCTCCATTGTAGGGATAAGGCTCTGACTGCCGCCCGGCAGGCTCCTTGAGCCTGTTGGAGACGGCGGTCTTTCTCCCCGCCCGATGAACTCTGACCGCCGGTATCCTAATCCAGCGGTCGGACCGCGTCCTCAGATGTCGGACAGACAGCCACAGACAGCCTGTCGGTGGTGATACGCCTGACATCATAATTAGGCCCTTGGAGACAAAAAGCATAGAAATACAGAAGAGGTGTCTAGAAAGCTGTTCTAACCACCAGTTTACAGGAATACTTTTGGGAATTACATGTGACGCATTCCCTCGTACCCAGTTCCTGCTGAGTATAATTCTACATAGCATAGAATTACGCATAGGGAAATAGATCCCTCTGTCTAAATGCACACCTTTTTTTCTCTGCATGAATTATTTGTTTGCCCGTGGAGAAACCCCTACATCTACACCCTCATCAAATCTGAGGATGATCTGTTCCTCTTCCCATTTGGAGCAGGAAGTTACTCCAGCACATGGCTAATGTATCTTTATCACTATTTCTAAGGTGAGAAGGGGTCGGAATTGGCATAGTGGATGCCCAAAAACATACCTTTCTAGGCGTTCATGAACTTACAAGGTAACAGCACTTTGTAATACCTCCTTTCTTACTTTCAACCCTTGCCTGTGGTTTCCTACTGGAAGTCCAGCCAAAGTTGTGGGCAGAAATATTAACTGTAGTAAATGTATTAATCAAGTCAAAAAGGCGGGTAACTTCATAAAGGAAAAAGATGAAAGGTAGAGGTATAGGTTTTGGACAGGACATCAAGGGCAGTCCACGGGTCTGTCTCTTGTTCCCCTCACTCACCCCTAAGGATGTCATGCTTCATCATCGTGCGGGTGCTCTTCATCGCGCTCACACTGCAATGCCCTATGGGTCTCCTGAAAGGGCACTTTAGTGGAGATCTTTAATTTTTACCCCCGTCTGATTAGTGCGAGGGTGTTCACTTGGGGTGGCTGTGATATGTGAAGTGAAGTGAGTTAAAACTGATGAGGGGATGTAAAATCAGGCTTTAATATATAAACTCCCCTATCAGATTAAAAAACAAGAATATGTTAGTGCTACTGAGGGATTATAATATACCCAAGTAGCTCAGTGTATGTGAGTGAGGTAAAGTTGTGTCGACATGTGGTCTATAAATGGTCTGTGGCGCTTCTTCAGAACCAAAAATGGCTAGTAGGCCTACACCACACTCAAAACATTGTGAGAAGTCCCCCGCTAAAAGGGAGGTACCTTCTTGTTCATAATTAAAATGATCATCCAACCCAGTGAATCAATTGAAACGTGCCTCATTTGGTCAGGGCAGAGGTGGCGCATAGCTCTGGGTTTTCGGTGAGCGTCAAAGTGTGACGGACCTACCCTCCCCCTCTGCTCGCCCGAGTCAAGCAATTTTGGAGCACGAGTACTGGACTTTTATTTGCTCCTAGTCCCCCTCTCTCTTTCTTTGATTGCACGTCAATCTATTTATGCCTACAGGAATCATTTTGTAAAGGCAGGTGTAAAGAAATCTACAGCTGAAAAAACTTTTGTGAATAAGGTCCAATATTTTTCCTTTAAAAGTTTTTTATTATTTTAGAAGAGAAAGACAATACAACAAGACGCATTGGAGCACATGTCCAATATAATACCGGTATTCACCCCATCAAGTTCGAGTGTTACTCAATGCAGTAGGTAAGTGTGAATGGTTTCATTACAATGAAAGAAAGATTAGAGCATTGGAACGCTGAGCGTTCCAATGAAGACAATGAAGGACTCCAGGCTTCTAATGTCTGGTAGAAGCCCGGAGCATCACCATTCTAATGTTTTCCTTTTACAGCTGTTGCTGTGAACAAGGGCCTCACGGAGCTCGAGGGGAGTTCAAACCCATGGGCTCCGTTAGTCCTTTGTTTTTCAAAATTAGAGCATTCTACCCTCTAGGGGAGGAATGTTCTATTAGCCTTATAGCCCTCCATAGCAGGCTACACTGACCATTAAAGGCCCACACCCTTTTTAAAGGCACTCGCCTTCGGCTCGGGCCTTTAGCACTGGAGTGGGCATTTAATGGTCAGTATAGCCAGCTATGACAGACTATAAGGCTATAATGTATCATAACATGAGAGTAAAGGTTGGTGATGTAGAGTGTTAACTGGGCTGATGTTGCTAAAAGGGTTAGGAGAGGGAGAGAAGACAGAGAAGGAGAAGAGGAGAGAGAGAGAGAGAAATAGAAAAAGAAGTAGGAAGAGAGAGAAGGAAGAGAGGAACGGGAAGACCAAGGGTGAGGCTGATCAGGGATAGGAGTCCAGGAAGGGAGGAAGAGAAGAGGCTGGGGCACCAACTTTATAGACGCTGTTTGCAGGTGTTTATTCAATCATCAATACAGGAATGCAGATGAGGAAATCCTGCAAAATCTAGCTGTTTTTCAAGGTGGTTTTATTTTCTAGAGATAGAGACCTAGGGCCTCATTTATGAGAGGGTTGAGTCACGTTCGCACCATGCAACGTGGTACTTGCGTGACACAAGCCTCTAAGTCATATTTTTAAAGCAAAGCAAAGCCACTTTGTGTGATTCTGAGTGGCTTAAAAAATCTGGAGTGACGCAACGCAAATCGCTGTGTTGCGTTACTCTGCCCTGGGAAAGGCATTCCATGGCATTCCATGGGTGTTGCGTGGGTGTTCCCGTGCAACTCCCATGACACATCCCCAGATTTACAAAAATGTGTAAACTTGGGGATGCACCAAAAACGTACACCTTCCCAGGGGAGGTGTAACAAGGAGAAATATCTCTTTTTCTCCTTGTTTCTTCCTCTTTCTATGTGTGAAGCTTTCTGCAGCACATATAGAAAGAGAAATATGCCTCCCAGCATTGGTTTTGTGCAGGAAGGTGCCCCTTCCTGGACAAAAACAATACTGCATGCAAAACAGGCACGCATGGATCATGGTGCAAGGGTGCCTGTGTGGGCACTAGGCTGCCAAAAAAGCACCAGAGCAAGGGAAAGGACAGGAATGTGCTGTATTGCCTTAAATATGACACATCCCAGCCCTTTCCATGTCATACAGTGCAGGCAACAAGGTGACTTGTTGAGCTGGACTGTGTGCCTTCCTCATATATAAGGTCCCAAGTTCGTTCCATAAGTTGACTGAGAGTCCGTAAATAAAATTGCCATTGGCAAGGGTGTTTTGCACTCCTCTAATAAAACAGACCCAAGACCGCCATGTGTGAACAGAGAGATTACTTTAATACTTCCAGTCACTGAGGATTGTTTTTATACCAGTCGTTTACAGTTACAATAATATTGGTCTAGATCACCAGGAAGGCTCATATGCTTGGACCTGGGAGGATAGTTTGCAGACCAATGGTAAAGTAGATTTGAAAAATATTTTTAATTGTATACTCTATTTGATTCCAGAGGGTCTAGATATTATCACAATAGAAAAGCATGTGTTCTAGATCAGCCATTTGTGCTGAGCAGTTCTAGTATTTGAAGCTAATCAGTTAGGTCATGCTTATTAAGTTTCTCAGGGGTACAGAACGGTTTATGAAGGATCCATAGTTTACACTGGTTTAGTAGGAGGGAGATCTTATGTTTCCTTTAATTTCCAAGGACACAATACCACTCTTGATTTGTTAGTGGAGCGGCAATCAGATTGTCAAGAGAGGTTTGCCATTTGTTTGCCTCTAGGATGTATCTGAGGGTTTTGGTTTTGTTATTTGGTAAATTCTTGTGGCAAAGTGAGTATAAGAATCAATTTTGGTGAGGAAATTGATAGTGTCTGATTCATGTAGCTTATTGATTATCGTCAAGGCAACTGTGAGTCTGAGAAATTTGTAGAAGTTCATATTTGGGAGTTCATATGTTTCCTACAGAATCACAAATTAATGTGGGTCATTAGGTATATTTCCTAGATCCTTCATCAATCTAATACCTTTTTTTGCTCAGTCTCCTCAAAGTACTTTCATCCTGTCTATTCGCATGGCACAGTTAAGCTAGAGCGAATTATGAACTGAGCCCTGGAATTGGTGCGCAAAGAGTTTATTCAGAATTTTAATAGCCCTTTTGTAGTCCTGCAGTATCATGTGTAAGTGGCAATGTTGGGTATGAATGATGCTAGTACATATAGAAAGGAAATGGGATACATTTCATCCATTTCAATCTGAAGCCAGGTTGGAGAAAGAAAATGAAAAGTTAAGAGTCAGTGGCAGGTTTGTGTAGACAAGAAGGCGGTTTTGGAAATGAAAAAAATACAATGACGTGAGACCATCTACTTATTTGTTCAGCTTCAGTGTGGACAAAGAGATTCAGTTTTTTTATTTTTTCCAAAGAAAATCAGAGATTTTTTCTCAATACAGGTATAACATTTTTGGAGAGATTCAGAGAGAACATGCTAGTAATAAAATACATTTGTGGGGATAACATCATTTGGATACATTCAGCGCTACCCTACCAGGTCATAAACTACGGGGACAATGATTCTGTTCTGTATTTTTGTTTCCACAAAGGGTGGTTTCAATGCGTTTTCTAGTTTTAGTTAGGTTTTTCTTAAATTTAGTACAAGGGTATTTCAACTCTTTATTTTGCCATTTGAGTCTTGCCTCTTTGGTGATCTCTGGAAGGTAGTTGTTGTTCAAAGGAAGTAATTCAGGTTTATCCCAGTTAAGAGAATAGCCAGGTACACTTGCATATTTAGTGATAGTGTTCCAAATTTCAGGGATAACTAATTCAGCATCTTCTGAGAAGATAAGAATGTCATCGACATATGCTGCAAACCTCTGTGGACCTGATTGGAAGGGGATACACTTGATGTTTGGATTAGAGTGGATGTCAATAAGAAGGGGCACAATAGCTAAGAGGAAGAGCAGAGGTGAGAGCATAAGTCCTGTCTTGTTTCCTGAGCAAGACAACATTTTTCAGACCTGATACAACTGATGCTTATATTGGTATATGGTTGTGTGTATGCTGCAATACCTTACGCTCAAACGAGGAGCCTAGGCTGAATTTCTTGATAATGTAGCACAGAAAAGTCCAAGAGACCTTGTCAATAGCCTTTTCTGTATTGAGCGCTATGGCCATACTGGGTGTCTGGAATAAGGCTGCTTTCTCAATTACATGACTAAACAGTCTGACATTGTCAGAGGCCAATCTGCCTTTTATAACCCTGTTTGAAATGGATGGATTAAAAGAAGTAGGCTTCTTCTAGTCCAATGGCTAGAATCTTTGTGTAAATTCTGAAATGCATATTTATAAGCAAAATTGGACAGTAATTTTAGTGCACATGGGATCCTTACCTTTCCTAGGAATAACAACAATGGTTGGTTCAGAAGTTGCACCCTTAATTGACTCAGATGAGGCAAAGTGAGAGAAGAGCCTGTATAGTTAAGGAACTAGGACTTCATGGACTGTTTTATAAAATAAGGTAGGTAGACCATCCAGGCCTGGAGCCTTACCACATTTTAAAGATTGAATAGCCCTACTAATTTCAGAATTTGAGATATCCTCATTGAGTTGCTGTCTGAGATCAACATCAGGAGAATGGAAATCATAATTGTCTAGGTAAGATTGATACTTCTCAGAATCAATTAACTCATTCTGGTTATAGAAAGTTTCATAGAATGTACATAAAATGTTGACAATGTTGTTTGGGTATGTGTGTAATTTGCTTGGGAGCCAGTGATAGCTTTGATCTGGGTGAATTGGTGTTCCACTTTACGGTAGTTTGCTAAGATTTTCCTAGCCTTGTTTCGTTCAATAGTGTCCTTGGATTTGGAAAATTGAACCCATGTATGTGCTTTCTCACTCAAGATTTTGTTTAACTCATATTTGAGCAATTTCAGGTGAAGTAGAATATGTTATGTTATGTTAATAAATGTATTAAGCGCACGAATACCCGAAGGTGTCTTGGCGCTAAGGGTTGGAGTAGGCAAGTTCATGTAAGGCACATGTCTCTGTTTATTAAACAGCCAAGTTTTCAAGGCCTTCCTAAAAGCAAATAAGGTTGGAAGCGTTCTAATGGAGAAAGGGAGTGCGTTCCAGAGCTTGGGGGCTGTCGCCCTAAAGCTTCTGTCACCCCAGCTAGATTTGAAAAATCTCGGAATTGCTAGCAGTTTAGCTCCTTCAGAGCGCAGATTCCTTTTTGGGACATACCAATAAAGTAGGCGTCTCAGGAACTTGGGGCCGGAATCGTGAAGTGCTCTGTAGCTAATGCAGAGGGCCTTAAAGATGATATGGTTCTTAACTGGAAGCCAATGCAGCTTATGTAAATGTTTTCGAACTGAACGGTGCCTAGGGATTCCCAACAGAAGCCTTGCGGCCGCATTTTGAATCATTTGCAACTTGTTGAGTTGCTTCTCAGGCATGTCAAGATAGGGACCATTACAGTAGTCTAGTTTTGCAAGAATCAAAGAGGAAATCACCTTTCGTGGGAATAAAAGGTAGTATTTTTTTTTATGTTTTAGGCAGAAAAAAGCTTGATGAGGAGACGGCATTAACCTGTGCCTCGAAGTTCAGTTTATTATCAATAATCACGCCAAGGTTCTTAGCCGTGTTAACTGGAATAGGTGCCGTCCCAAGTTCGTCAGGCCACCAACTCTGGGCCTGATTCACAGAACTAACTTACGTCAAAAACGTAAAGTGAGTACTTTTTGGTATTCACAGAATACACTTACTCATTTTGGTATTCACAGAAGTTAGTAGTCCTAGGACTCCTAACTTTAGGACTCCTAAATGCCTTCTGTGAATACCGAAAGTCTTAAAGTTAGGATTTTTCTCAGTTTAGGAGTAGTAAAGTTAGGAGTCCTAACTTTACTACTCCGAAACTGAGAAAAATCCTAACTTTAAGACTTTTGGTATTCACAGAAGGCATTTAGGAGTCCTAAAGTTAGGAGTCCTAACTTTACTACTCCTAAACTGAGAAAAATCCTAACTTTAAGACTTTCGAGTATTCACAGAAGGCATTTAGGAGTCCTAAAGTTAGGACTACTAACTTCTGTGAATACCGAAATGAGTAAGTTCATTCTGTGAATACCAAAATGAGTAAGTGTATTCTGTGAATACCAAAAAGTACTAACTTTACGTTTTTGACGTAAGTTAGTTCTGTGAATCAGGCCCTCTGTGACCAGTTCGGCAAAAAATTGCCGAAAATTAGTAATTCTGTTTTGTCTGAATTCAGTCTCAGACAATGAGAGCTCATCCAGGAGCTGACCACCAGCATGCAGTCCTTAAAGTTTTGCATTGGTGGTAAAGTATTTTTTGATACCAACAGGACAATTTGTGTATCACCTGCATAAGATGTCAAAGCCAGAAGAGAAATTGTCTTGTGACTATAAGATCATATTTGTAGTTTCTGATTTTCCTTTCAAGGTCAATAAAGGGCGTAATTTAGTTTTTTTTTCTTTTTGGCCATGATATCTATCATAATACCGCTAATTGTCGCCTTCATGGCATCCCATAGGGATTCTGTGGAAATGTCTGGGGAAGAGTTCTCTACAAAATATGTTATCAGGGAAGTTTTAATAAGTTTCCTCATTTGTGTTGGGCTTGTTTAGCCCTTGATATAAAAGCAAGCATCAGGCAAGAGCAGAGTGTTGACTTAGCCTCTTCTGAGGTTGAGTTCATATAGGGCAGTGAAATTTAGCATATATAGTGTGCGCTTGTATCATGCATAACCTTTCTGAAATCCACCATGTGCCATGAAGACTAAATGCACCTTGTGCGCTATTTATAATATTGCCCACGATGTTAGCACGCCTTGCGCGCTCATTATAAGAATGCTCTGAATTAAAGCTGCCTCAGCATTTGAATATTGCCAGGTGACTGGAATGCAGTGGTGCGGTTGGGATTCAGCATTGTGTACTACATCTCACTCCTGTGGGAATTGCAGGTGAGTGCTTGACCATTCCAGAGTTTTGTAGGGTCTCATCATTCATTCTCTAGATTTTTTCTTCAGGGTGGACGTTGTTGAGGTTCAAATCTAAGGAAATACAGGCATGGTCTCAAATTATGATGGGTTCAGTTTTCAAGTTTGCGATTGTAGGTGTAAGAGACAGGTTGGTTAAAAGGTCAATAATTCTTGTAAAAGTGGTGCGAAAATAAGCAACATTTACTGCTATACTATACGTTGCCATGTGTCAGCAATGTTATGTGCTTTGATTAGGTTCAGAAGTTAACTGTGAGATCTGCTCAGCCGTAACTGCAGGAGGACAATCTGTCCAGCACCAAGTCTATGAGTAGATTGAAATCTCTTTCCAGTAAGATTTCCACTGATTTGGGAATGACAGTGAGGGATTTATTTAAGTCGATCCAAAATTTAGAGTCATCAGAGGTAAGGGATAAATGTTTCTTATGAAAAGACTGGTATTATGTCTGTTGATCTCAGAAATAAGCCCCCAGCCTTCCATATCGTGGATGGAGTTTTTATGGCGAGATTAGTATTCTTAGAAATTAAGCTGAGGACTCCATTGTTCTCCTTAATGGCCGCATATTAAGCCACCTCACCACATTGCACTGAAAAGGGACTCTGTCATACCGATTATTGATTCTGTAGAATAACAATATCTCCCTTAAGTTTATATCAATAGTCTATTTTTTCTTTTTCAGCTAGAATATTGAGGTCTTTGGTATTCAGAGAGAGTATCTTCAAAGACTTAGCCGCAGAGAATTGGAGGTATATTGTACCATTCCGAGTATAAAGAAGTTTCCCCATTGATGGGTACCTGAGAATTTCAAGCATATTTAGGGGTCTGTCCCAAAATGGAAAGAAGGGAGAAGGTGGGAATGGGGTGAGGCAGTGGGTATAAGGGTGAAAAGAGTGAGCAGAAATACAGAGAGAAAGAGATGAAAAGACATATAGATAGGAATAGGAACAGGAATAGGAACAGGATTACCAATAGGAATAGGAATAGGAAAAGAAGAAACCAGGAAGGACTGAGCTGTGCATAACTTACCAAACCAACTTCCATTCTCGAAGAAGAAGAAAAGAGATAGAGAAATAGAGACTTCAAGGGGTCATACAGGCAGAGATCAATCAAAGCCTTGATTAAGTACACATTTGGGGAGGTCATATAGGATAAAAACGATAATACACTGTACTCCAATATCAATAGAAGCATTAGTGGATAGGTCTAAGCAAGTAATATTCGCAACCACATCTAATATTGAAACACCAAATGATATAATTAGACTGAACCAGAAAAACAGGATAGCAGAGTACCCCCAAACAGTAAGTATAGAGTCTATAACACAGAGTCTATGTCACATTTACAAAAGAGTAACATGACACAGGGGAACAAAACAGGTTTCTTCACTGATCTGAGTATGTCAGTATGTTCAAACTGAAAGTCATACACTCTAGAGCAATCGGGTGGGACAGTAGACCCATCTGGCTTAACACGCTAATCTAAGCATAGGAACAAAAACTAAGTAAACTGATGATCAGTGCAGAATATTGGGGCATATAACAACTAGCGACAGCGACTACAGCTACAAAACTATATGGGCTATTTTCCAGATGAGAAGGAGGACGTCATTCTACTACAATGTGAGAGACATCAACGAGGTGTGAAATACCAAATATTAAGCAACCATGAGGAAACCAGAAATGTAATAGATCATCATACAAATGAGAGGGTAACGCAACAGCGCATGTTAATTTCAACCAATGTTAGAAACTGAAACTTAGTGTGGAGGTAATCATGCAAGCCACATATGACCTCTTCTAGAAGATGTATAAATGTATAAATATAGTTAGGTTTGGAAATTAGTCTTTTGTGTTAACCAAAAGGAGAGACTATGAAGAAACATGTCATTAGATGTGCATTAAGGAAGATAATCACATTGGATAAGGAAGAGTGTTAGTAACACCTGAGAAGCGTCACGTGGAACATAGGTTCAATAGGTACAATATAAGAGCCAACATTCAGGTCAGACAAAAACAAAGGACAAATGGCCCGGTTGAGGAAACTAGGATTGCGAGCTCAATGGGACACCTGTGCAGGCAGTTTGTTTTTGATGCATTTGTCTAGATCCTCAGAGTCCTGGAAGATGGTGAATTTCCCATTGCAAGCGATTCTCATCTTTGAGGGACTTGCAAATTAAAACGTCATATTCAAGGACTTCAAAGCTGAACTAAGGGCAGGAAACCCTTTCCTTTGGGTGATGATACCTTTAGAGAAGTCCGATGAGATTCCAGTTTTTGCCTCATTCCAATCAATGGCTGTTGGAAGGTGGTCTATTAGTAGGGGTAAGTATGCTTATACCACCTGCAATAAGGCAACCAGAACAAAAATAAAGGGCCAGACAGGCTCTCAATAAATGATTCCCTTGCTCAACCCTTGGTAGCTGACAATGAGCAGGGAGGTTTAACTTAGGAGACAGGAGTGTAAAGCATTAAAAACACCAAAACATTAAATAAGTAAGACACAACAAACAATAAAAATCTGCAACCAATTTATAACAATAGGAGATATTTTTATGATTAAAACGACACCACAATGAATCAAATTCAATGTAGGGAGCCAGAGATATGAATTTATGAAGAACAAGCACTTTCTAGTGCTTAAAAACCAATAGTGCCAAATTGGGTCATCTCGTCGCACTTCACCGGGACAAAATCAAAGTTTGAGGCCAACCGAAATGGAGCCCTGGTTGAATACACTAAAGGGGAGGCCTCAGTCAAAATGTTACCTTCTCACTTAGACATTTTTCTGGAGGATTTTCTCTCAACGTCGAGCGAGCCTCTCCTGCAGGCTGGTTTCCTAGCAGCTTAGTCGGCTTGATTCAGCAGGAGCCCCCGGTCAACTCTTGAAGTCTTGAGCTCCGGAGCTTTCGTCGGGACGGACCTGAATTGAACTAAATGACCATCACAGGAGCAGGCTCCCGCTGACAACTCCACTTGAACATTTATACTCAGGAAGTTAAGAAGCCTGACCCCAGTGCCTGCACTAAAGCGAAAAAGTAGAGACCACTCCCACCACAACAAAGGTATTGTGAGGTACAACGCTGTGTCTTCAAATTCATGAAGATTGCAATACATTTTTAATGTCTTCTTATTAAATTCATTTTCAAGACTCAGAGAGTGACAAAGATCTAAAAACAGTGACTTAACCTTTATTGCATCAGATTTCCTGATTGGGAGTGGCAAATCAAGCAGAGCTGGTTGGTTCAGTGCATCACAAGCTTTACGTATATAGTCCAGCCACAGGATGGAGAGACCCTTATCCAGATTTAGGCAGTCTGTGATAATTTCCCTATGCACGTTTGCCTTGGGATTAGACCTCACCCTGACCCACAATAAAAGGGGCACCAATTTGGCCAGATCTTCAATAAACGTAAGTCCCAGCTCCGAATATAAGATAAAATTAGAGCTCCCAGGGGTTAAATGCAAAATCCTCATACAGATGCAGTTTTCCTCTATCTGAAGGGTATCAGTGTTACCAAAACCCCAGATCCCTGCTCCATGAAGAGCCACAGAAACACACTGAGTCTTGTATGTATTGAGGGTTGGGGAAAATGTACCCCTTCCAACTCCCTGAGGTAAATTAAGAATGGCTCCAGCTGCTATGCTAAGCTTTCTACAGGAGTTTCTAATGAGCATGTGCCATGTCCCTACGCTGCTAAAGGTAATCCTCAAATAATTAAACTCATTTACACTTCCTATGGGGTTCCCCTTAACCATAACCGTAGCCATAGCTTTCCTGCCTGGCCCACAAGCCATGATGATAATTTGTGACAAGGTTCAGCTGACTCATAAAAGATACAAAATAATCCACCAACAATCATAAGGCTCCTGGGGTCTGTGCACTGAGTGCTGCATAAAGCAATGCCAGCACTAGTGCATGTTTAATCATTGAGATGTCACTGTAGACTGACACCAAAGAGGAGCAAAGGTTATTAAAGTAAACCACAAAAAGCAGTGGGGACCGAATGCAACCTTGGGTAACCCCGGCAAGTGGGAAAAGATCAGACAATTCACCTGCCCTGCCAAACCGGACCCTTGCTTCTAGATTCTCATGCAGGTAGTGCAAAATGTTCAACAGCACCACCCCCACCCCTAAGTCTAGCAAAACCAGCCGGAGTTTAGTTCTGTTAACACAAGCAAAGGTGGTTGACAAATCCATAAAAGCCAGATACGGTGGATATCGCTTCGCAGTGGTGTATTTACCAATAACCAGATTCATATTTAGACACTGTTCCACTGTATCCAGGCCTTGTCAAAATCCAAATTGATAGGGGCATAAGATGTTATTGCCAATTGTCCAGGATCTTAACTGACTGAATATCACCTGCCCAATGATTTTAATCGGACTATCTATAAGAGAGATGGAGCGATAGCACTTGGGTGAATTGCTGTTTCCTTTCTTAAAAATTAGCACAATGGTTGAGAGTGACCAAATTCAGGAATCTGTCTGCCTAGCGCATTGTTAAAAGTATTTGTTAGCGTAACCCTCACCGCTCAATGCTTTACTCAATTAGGTCCATGGGTACTCCATCTGGGCCCGGGGCTTTACACTGGGGCTTTTTCTAATGGCCAGAACAACTTCTTGCAAAGTAGTTTCCAGAGGTGGTAAATCTGCTAGTTTGGCCCTTAACAGCCCCTTAAGGCTCTCATCATCCTCTAGATGATAAATACCTTTAAAATGAGAGACCCATTCAGGTCCGGAATGCTACAGCATAGGAGGGGGTTTGGTGGCTCTTCCCTACATTTAATCCTATTCATCAAATCCCCAAAATTCCTACTGTTCCTGGAGTAAGATGCGAGTTTCAATAGGTCCCAGTCCCTGTGATTCAGATCTTTCTTCCTAGCCCTAATGGTGTATTTGTATGCCTTACGGGCATCCCACACTGCAATGGAGTCCTTAGGATTAGCCAAACAGGCTTTATAAGCCTACGATTAGCTACGGAACAGCAGCTCTCGAACCAACGAGGCATCGCCTGCTTGCTCCTAACTGGCTGTAGCAAATGCTGCCTGATTCCCAGATTTAATGAGTTAAAATGATTAATCATAGCCATTCCTTGCGCATTGGACAGGCATGACATACAAACCACAAGGTAGGACTTCAACTGCATGGCTATTGCCCCATGATTTTTCAGGTGCCATACCAGACTTAAACAATCATTGCAGTGCTAATTAATGGGAATCAACAAATTAGGAAAAATTGTTTTATGCTCTGGAGCAGAGCCATTGAGATATAGGGCATTAGGATCACTCTGTACCACAACAAAGAATTCCCCTTCAATAACAACAAGGGTAAAAGCCTACAGGTTGTAAATATATAATCTATGAGTGAGGCACATCCATGCACACTGAACAGGGGCAGTAATTTGCAATCTGCACCAAGCATTTCTATTGTGTTTACAAGGTTGTGAGCTGCCGGGGTACCCCTGCAAATCCTCTCCACTATGATCATATCTCCTCCACTGGAAGAGCTGAGGGTCCAGTCCCTGGGCCTTGCAATATAACCCCAATTTAGCGTTAAAGTCCCTGCACAGGAGATAATTGGGTTGATTCAATTTACTGGGTATCCTAGCCTTTCAATCAGAAAGAAAAGCAAACAAGTGTTTTAAAAAGCTACAGGTAGGATTTAAGAAAACATTATTATAAAAAGTTAACCAGATAAAAGAAGAAGCTACTAAGTTCATCCTTGATGAGTAAGGCCATGAAGGCTGGATTTCTAGTCTCCACTGCTGTCACTTTTAACTAAAGGTTTATATTAATCCAGAAAGAAAGACCCCCCTTTGACCTTTCCCGGAATGAGGGCAGAGCTGGGCAAGAGTACCATACAAAACCTGGGCAGGAAACTTCGTAGCTTTCCCAAGCTTCCCGCAATACAACATAATCATAGCAGGCAACCAAGTTTAGCCAGGCTTGGTTGTGGATCTTATCTTTGACCCCAGCAATGTTCCAACTCTACAATTTATAAAATATTTTATATATATCACTATCCACTGAAGAAACCAAACATTAAATGAAGTTATGGCTAGCTTTTATTATAAAACTGTAACTTATGTTAGAAAAAGCCTCAGAAATTAATTTGAATAACCACAGTTAAAGTGGAGTTATGGTTGTGAATTAAAACTGAAAAACCACTGATTGAAAGTTACTCTCAGAATGACAATCTATAACCTTCATAATAGCCATGTAAACCATAACTTGCACACCAATTGCACTGCTAAGAATCTTACCATTACATTGTTTGACTGGCCTGATGGACACTGCCAATTGGGCCAGCCTAAAAAGGCCAATCTATGGCCATTTTTTGGTCCTGTCATGGCCCACAGGCCAAAAAAACAGCCCCACACACTGACCCTTTCACATTGGCCCATCTGGCAGTTCCAGAGTGTTCGACAGGCCTGTCCAACACTGCAACCTTAATGTGTCCGATGCAATTACTAATAATATCAATATTTTTACAGATGACATTACAAATCACATTATCCTCACTATGAAAGAGATGATTGTGAATGTAGTATTATTTATAGACCTGGATGAAACTTTATTTACACCATTTTAATCTTTCATAATTTCTGGCATTCTGCATTGTAGTTCTTGGACGAAATGCCTGAGATTACGTAATGATGCCATTCTGCGTATCTGAGGCTTTTGTGCACAAAATAGTGCATAGTGCTAAAACCAGAACTTCATGTAAAATCTTGGGCATTGTTTGGGCATTTCGCAGTTCGCCTGGGCCTGGTATTTATTGGTTTGAGTTGTGTTGTTGTCTAATTACATTTTGCTTTTAGGTGTTGGTTATTAATATAAATATTGTTAGGTTATAATCATTGCAGTTGGTGTTCAAGTTACAGTTTTCAAGACTATTATGTGAGTTATGGAATGAGGTCCTACCTATACCTTGCAAATTTCATTGTTTTTTTCAATTTTATTTATATTCATAATTGTACTTTTATCTATTAGGTGAATTGCTAAGCTTTATTTAAACATGCGCTAAGGTGTTATAACCAAAGCTAACCATAACTACTTCACTTTGTTCTTTTCAATGCATACATGTACATATATAAATATGAGTATATAGGCCTTCTTATTGCATTTTTGCTAGTGTTTTTAAAACGTGCATTTTGGTGAGTAGAGGTCTTACCTGTGAAGTATTTGCCATATTAAACAGTGCGGAATTCATTTGCAATATATTTAATTTCTCTAAATAAATACAAAAGTTAAATGAATGGTCAACACTGCATTTACAACAAAAGTACTGCTCTTAGAGCATTCATCTGCAACCTGTCAAGCTCACCCTTCTAGGCATATCCTTGATGCAAGCATCTACTAAAGAATTCTTAAATGAGCAATACCTCTGAGACAGCAAATACCTGAGAGAAATCGCCAATCAGAGCCTTGGTTCAGTAATGAATTACAAATCATGAAAAATCAGTGTACAATACCAGAAAGGAAGTGATGGAAAAATTATCGGGCAAGAGACAAACAGATCTATAAAAATAAACTCCAGGCATACTATAGAGAAATTAAAATAGCAAAAGCAGAACACACCTGAATTCTGCAATCTAATAGTCCAACATAAGAAGATTTTAGGCTGTTTAAAAGTATGGCCTCCCCAATTGTGGAAGAAAATATTTTGAGGCCATCACAAGAATTATGCAATAAAATGTCAGAGCACTTCCATAAGAAGATTGCTAATCTCTTTAAAATGTTCCCCTGACATCGGAATATAGAAGATAGATTTTGGTCTACCTCCTGGTCTAGAGGCAAAACTTGGTCTTTTAATTGAGTGTCGACAGATGAGATGAAGAATATGTTTAATGCAATGTCTTCATATTCTCCTTTAAACCTCTGTCCTATCCACCAAATGAAAAAAGTCTCAGAGATTATAGTGCATGCATTGACAACTTTGTGCAACTCTTCGCTTGAGTCAGGATTTGTTCCAAAGAATTGAAAGTGAGCAATTATTAAGGATTAGAAGGAGGGTGGAAGTGGTAGACACGTTCCCTTATTTGGGAGTGGTCGATGATAAGAAATTAATATGGAAAAACATGGCTTTAAATATAGCGGCCCTTTTATCTATATAAAATCTTTTTTTTTTTTAGGTGTAGTCCCTGCAATAATCGCATAAGATTTAGATTTGTTAATACGCAAATCCAAGATGGACATAAATCTAGTGTACTCCTCTATGAGTGTCTGCAGTGCCAATGGCATTCCGGCCAGGAGCACTGCATTGTCTGCATAGAGGAGAATCAGGAGTGGGGATGTCTCGACATATGGGGCGTCCTTGCCCCTCTGTGTCAATAGCCCATCCAACCTATTTGTATAGCGAGAGAACAAAAAGGGAGCCAGGACGCATCCCTGCCTCACACCTCTTTCGATATTAAAGGATTTTAATAAAGGTAAAGGTAATGATGGCAGAGTCAACTCCAATGCTCTCCATGATGACCCATAGTTTGCTGTAGACCACACAGTCAAACGCGGCTGACAAATCCATGAAGGCCATGCAGAGCTGGCACTTTTTTGCCATCGTATATTTGGAGACTATCATGGATAAATTTAAATACTGGTCAATAATTCCCTTGCCCTTCCTTAAGCTGTACTGGGCCTCTGAAAGGATAGTTCACTCATTTGGCATCTCCTGCTTTAAATACACGGATGACTAGCAGATGAATGTCAAATTGGATGGCGGTTCAGTTGGTGATTCAGCCAATTTTAAAAACTGTTTACAGGGTGTTTTGATCTGGATGGATCAAAATTCATTGAGGTTGAATGCCAACAAGACTGAAATGATAGTCTTTGAACTAGATAGTAACTCGTCAAAAGATTGGTGGCCAGAGACTCTTGAAATGAAGCCCAAACCGACTCCTCAAGCATGAAACACGGTGTGATTGTCGATAAATATCTCCATTTTGCTGACCATATAAAAATCATTTGCACATGTGGTTAAAAAGTTAATTCCTTTCATCCCTGCTGAAGAGTAGAAAGAGCTCGTCCAAGTGCTCATTGTATCAAGGATTGGCTACTGCATGCTCTTCTGATTCGCCTCCCTAAACATTTGATCTATCGCATACAGATGATTCAAAACACAGCTGCATGACTGATCTTGGGACTGAGCACCAGAACACATAATTCGGCATTTGCAAGCTTTGCACTGATTACCAGTGCAAAAGAGGTTTCTATTTAAGGAGTCTCTGTGCCTCTGCAACAAAACAATATATATGGAAGAGAACTGGGTATTTACATGACATTCTTGTTTGCATGGTATATACCTGCCAGTAATCTAAGATCAAAACATCTATTCCACATCCAATCTTTGAAATTTAAAAAAGTGAGACTAGAAGGATGCTCCCTTGCAGTAATTACAACACAATACTGAAACTCCTTCCCAAAATCTTTACACTCATACACTAATCTTTTACTGTTTCATAAGCAACTCAAGACCTAGCTATTCACTCAGGACTGATGAGGTTCAGACTGACTCCAAATGGCCCCAGTGGGCATTAGTTTTACTATTTCAACTGCTTATGGTTTGTTTCATATTTAATTATATCTCTCCCTAGGGCTGGGACACTTTGTTCTGAGGTATCCATTGTGCTCTATATATGACTATAAAATGAAATAAATAAAATAAAATCCTTTCAAAATGTGTGATAATAAACATTTTACATGCTGAACACTGTCAACAAAAAGTTACACTGTCTAACATTGCATTTTATTTTCTTTCTTTATATGTGTCAATGTACTACAAAAGAAAAGCATGTTTTAGAATATATGTTTTTAATCTTCTTACAATGAGCTTTGAATTTAAAATTAGGCTTATACTAACACACAATGTTGCATAAAACAAATGTTAAATATAAGCACATTATCCCTGACAAAAAACACAAAGGCAACATAAGGGTTAGAGTGGGCACACCATGAACCTCACAGCCATGTAGAGGGGACCCAAAGTCAAATTTAAAAAAAATATATATATGTTTAGGTCATCTGTATTGTGGCGCCAAAAACATTTGAAAAATTTACAAGGCTCTATTTATAGACCAGACCCTTCGACCAATTGCCATTATGTAAGCCGTAGGCCGTGCATAGTGGGGGTTGGCTGCATACATTGCATTGCCGAAGGCCGTGCACAACAGGTGTTGAGTTGGCCACCCAGCAGTTGGTTGAAAACATGGCCTGGCCAGGCTCTGCAGCCATAGCCCCCTGCACACATCCGAAGATTGTGCACAATGTGAGTTGTGGGTTTCCTATGGGTTGCTCACAGGATTCTGTGCAGCAGGTGTTGGCCTCTTCCAGTGAGCCGCAGATAAGCTAAGTATGTGGTCAAAGCTTATGCTCATTATCACTTGATTGGTGATAGAAAATAATAGAAAATTGGGCACCGGTGTAGTGTTGAATTATTTCAAGTCCAGAAACTCTATAGAACACTGTCACAATAACTGCATGATGTCATCAGTGATGTCATCAATTATGTCATTAGATATGCCATCAGTGTTGTTGTCAGTGATGTAATTTAACATGTTAAGAGTGATCTAATATGTGAGGTCATAAGCAGTGCCTGATGTGGCACACGTTACAGTTAGTTTCCTTAAATATAAATTGTGAATTTCACGTTTCAGTTTTTAAATGTTAGCTCTTATCTCATTTCAACACCTAATTATAACGTCACTTTAACCTTTGATTTTTTCAGTAAGTACGCATTAGGAAATACCAACGGTAACCTTAATAGGTTGAAATTACTTATGTTTGCATTTTAGAAAATCTTGGGCTGGGTCACAGGGATGAAATGTTAATTGAAGTGAGTATTTGACAGGCACCAATCCTGCACACCTCTCTTGATGTCAGCAATGAGCGTACTAATTATGAAGCTCATCGCAACTACGAGGAAATGCATCACCCATATTATGATGGTAGTACAACTTGTGTGAGCTCAGTGTTAGTAATGATATTACACGCACACCTGTAGGGGATTAGAGCAGCTGGTTTGCGTCATGGCCGCTTCCCAGGTCTCTCGTCAGCACCCTTGCAGAGTAGATTTCATACATTAATGACACAAGGTCCCTTGTGCCTAACTGCTCAAACAACACGAGCATTTCCATGTGCCAAACCCATTAAATACATACCCATTACACCATGAAAGGAGGTGGTGATAGATACGTTTGTAAATCTAAGTGGTGGTTGAGGCTCACCATACCATGCGAAAGAAAAAACTGTGAAGTCAGCCTGGGGTTCAGCAGAACTGCTGTGTACTTCCTTTGGAGTCTTTGGATGGTGTCCCATGAAAACCCAGAAGTTAATCGACTCTTTTTCTTTTCACTACACAGAGGAAAGATCTCAATCAAACCGTACGTATTATATATGTTAAATATATATGTTACCTGTATTAATAGAGATGCACTGCTTAATTGACCAAATGTATTCACTAACATGATAATCATGATGGGTACATAGAAAAAGGTCGATTCTAACACAGAAAGAAAACATTTAAATTACCTTTTCTACACATGTCTATGAGAAAGTAATATTCCAAACTTCATTATTCTGTTTCAAGTAATTCATGTACCCTTTAAATAGTAACATAATAATAGTTTAGAGCCCATTTTAGATTGAACTCTGCCAGTCAGCTGAGGTGATTATATATATGTATTTAATCCTGACTGCTTTACTCTTTGTGTGAAAGCTACGTCAGCGGATATTTTGCTTTTCAGAACTAAACCTGAGGCACTATTAAATGACATATGCTCAGGAGGGGGGAAAACAGAAATTTACACTAGTATGGAACAGGAAGGAGGCCTTGCTAATAGCGGTGCCTGAGCCATTATTTTTCATGGCAATATCTAAAATAAAATCCTGCAGTCGTCGCCTTTGAAAATGTGCAAACCGGGACCCTGCTGTAAAGAAACATCTGCACAGCCAATGGTATGTTTTGTAGAAAGCGAATGTTTCAAGGCCTGATTCATAAAGGCATGTAGCACTCACTTATGTACTACAACATGCATTTGTGAGTTTGACTCCAAAACATCTAAATTGTCAACAAGTGGAAATATTGGTGTAATTCAGATAAAGATAATACAAAATGGAAACTACTCCGCACTCTTCGCACTTTTATTAATGAAACTGGGCTGATTCACAAAGGCATGTAAGAGTATATAAAAAGTACTCCTTTACTTCCTGTACGCATGCATGGTGCTGTGAATCAGCCCCCTGGTGTGAACATTGTGGGAAGTTATATCTGATGAGGCTGATATCTGACACACGAGCCTCACGGAGAGCTATTTGTCTTGTAGTCTGGAGGTCTGTTACAGAGCAAAGTTGTATTAATCTGGGCCTGTACTGAGAGGCCCACATAATAGCTATGCTGTGGGCTCAAATAGGTTGTGGGGGTCCAAGGAGCAGGCTCTCTATGCCAAAACATTTTTAGATGAAATATAATGACAAGCACAATTCATGTGACATGGTCCTTAATAGAAAGTAAAACTAACATAAGGTTCAGCACTATGCAACAGCAAGGCACCTGTTGGGAGCCTCCCATCCTGGAGCCACACTCGGTTATATTACCTTATCCCCAAGAGGATAGTGCACATCCACCCCTTTTAGGAGTAAAGAAAAACAGACAGGTGTCTCTCACTCATTGCTATGATGAGTTAGACTCATCCAGATTCAGAGTGTTATGAGTCTGACAGCCCTGCCAGATATACACTTATCTGCAGAGGTAATTTTTTTGCATCAGCCTACACTGTGACGCCCGAAAGCTGTAGATTCACACAGTTGTTGGTATTTTACAATGCAAGGTTATTTATATGTACCACCAGGTTCTTAAACATTTTTTATCAGAATCGTTAATATAGCAATCTCAGTAGTCATTATATAAATCAGAATGAACTTTAGAAAAATACAAAGGGCCCGATTCATAAAGGCAATCTGAGACAAAAGTCTAACTTTACGACTTTTGGTATTCACAGTGGTCATTTACGAGTCGTATCTTTACGTCCGCAGTCAGGCTGGAATCTCCAGCTTTGGCCGTACTCTCCGCACCCAGGCCGTACTCTCCAGCTGGAGCTGTACTCTCAGGCAGGAGCCATACTCTCCGGTTCGAGCCGTACTCTCCGGCTCAGGCCGGATGAAGTGTAATCAATGGGCGCAATTGAGGGGAGCACAAATTGTAGACTGCATGTACCATGATTCAAAGGTTCAAACTTTTCTGGGACATGATGTAGTGTCCGACCACACCCTTTTCCCTGCCCAAACCGGGACCCTGCTGTAAAGAAACATCTGCACAGCCAATGGTATGTTTTGTAGAAAGCGAATGTTTCAAGGCCTGATACATAAAGGCATGTAGCACTCACTTATGTACTACAACATGCATTTGTGAGTTGACTCCAAAACATCTAAATTGTCAACAAGTGGAAATATTGGTGTAATTCAGATAAAGATAATACAAATGGAAACTACTCCGCACTCTTCGCACTTTTATTAATGAAACTGGGCTGATTCACAAAGGCATGTAAGAGTATATAAAAAGTACTCCTTTACTTCATGTACGCATGCATGGTGCTGTGAATCAGCCCCCTGGTGTGAACATTGTGGGAAGTTATATCTGATGAGGCTGATATCTGACACACGAGCCTCACGGAGAGCTATTTGTCTTGTAGTCTGGAGGTCTGTTACAGAGCAAAGTTGTATTAATCTGGGCCTGTACTGAGAGGCCCACATAATAGCTATGCTGTGGGCTCAAATAGGTTGTGGGGGTCCAAGGAGCAGGCTCTCTATGCCAAAACATTTTTAGATGAAATATAATGACAAGCACAATTCATGTGACATGGTCCTTAATAGAAAGTAAAACTAACATAAGGTTCAGCACTATGCAACAGCAAGGCACCTGTTGGGAGCCTCCCATCCTGGAGCCACACTCGGTTATATTACCTTATCCCCAAGAGGATAGTGCACATCCACCCCTTTTAGGAGTAAAGAAAAACAGACAGGTGTCTCTCACTCATTGCTATGATGAGTTAGACTCATCCAGATTCAGAGTGTTATGAGTCTGACAGCCCTGCCAGATATACACTTATCTGCAGAGGTAATTTTTTTGCATCAGCCTACACTGTGACGCCCGAAAGCTGTAGATTCACACAGTTGTTGGTATTTTACAATGCAAGGTTATTTATATGTACCACCAGGTTCTTAAACATTTTTTATCAGAATCGTTAATATAGCAATCTCAGTAGTCATTATATAAATCAGAATGAACTTTAGAAAAATACAAAGGGCCCGATTCATAAAGGCAATCTGAGACAAAAGTCTAACTTTACGACTTTTGGTATTCACAGTGGTCATTTACGAGTCGTATCTTTACGTCCGCAGTCAGGCTGGAATCTCCAGCTTTGGCCGTACTCTCCGCACCCAGGCCGTACTCTCCAGCTGGAGCTGTACTGGGGGTGAAGGGACAGAAAAAAACAAATAATGACCCCAACACCTAGGGAAAAATCTCCCTGGGCGAGGGGGTCATTTGTTTTTGAATAACAAACTCATATTTCAGTAGTCTGTTTTTGAAAAACAAAAACATTGTTAAAGTTTGATGAACAACCAAAAAAACTGACAGTGGCCATCCACAAAAATTGTATACCTTGACAGCAACTACCATCATATCACTGAGGCTGCCTTTTGTCCTACAGTAAAATGTAATTATGTACAGAGCAGGATTGATGTTTTAGATTTGTTCATAAACTGAAACTCATGAAGGTGCATAAAACATCGGAGGAAACACAATAAGTCAAGGAAAGTGAATCCCCGAGAAAACAATGACAGATATACCAAAAAGTAGAATGTTCCTACTTTTTGCACGGACAGATTTGGAAGAGAATACCGATGATGAGACACAAAGATGAAATGATGTGGCAAGTAGCCTCACTGAAATGTGGTTTGTAGTAGATATATTTAGCCCCAGTGGCATGAAGGAAATATAAAAATGTATTGCAAACTTATTATTTGATGCCTTTGCTACTTATCAAAAGGCAGTCATTAGTGGTTTAAAGAAATTAAGACGGTACAAAGATGCTAATAAGAAAAGCAACTTCACTTCATAACAAAGGAATGCTCTTGAATCCTTGATAAATTATGAGTATTTGGTAATAAAGCCTTCTGATAAAGCGGGTAACATTATACTAATAGTGAAAAATTGGCATGTTGTTTGACTGGAGTGTGAGCCCTGGACAAGCAACAGCCACCCTCCCTGCCAGGGTGAACAACAAGTCACTAAATTAACCTGTGCTTAACCCAGGATACCTTGGCACAAGAAGCTGTCAGACTTAACTTAGAGGCAATGTGTTAAGTTTTTTTACAGCACATAAACTGTAATAAAGTGAAAACACAACACAAGAAAAATCTCACACTAATCTAGAAAAATAGGATATATTTTAATAAATTATTTGACACAAAAACAACAAAAACCCATCCTGTAGAACCGGAGTTATGCATTTTTAAAGATTTGAGTGGAAATAGCACCAAAAAGCACAAAGCACTAGGCGCAGCTATCTGGTTATGCGAGACCGGGTGAAAGCCACAAGCTCAAGCTGACCGCGATGGAGCGTGGGCCGGATACAGGGACCAGATGAGTCCCGCTAAAAGAGTTATCTTCACAGTCCAGTTCAAAGGGTTCCGTTCATGGTGGAAGGGGACATGAGGAACAGGGAGAGCTTCGCTGATGACCTTCTAAGTAGCGCGAAGAGCAGGCTGGGTTTTGGGGACGGTCATTGTTGTGGCACAAATATCCTGTTGGGTATTGCGGATGGTTGTTGCTGGAGCTTCACGTTGCTGGTCACTGCGAGTTGTCAATGCTGTAGCGAGGTGAGTCGGTTGTCTGAACTGTGTGTTGGTGGGAAGCATGGCGATGAGGTCCAACAGGGCCCATTCATGTTCGCGAAGAACCGAAAAATCTCAGGAGAGATCAACTGAGGCCACATCAAGGGTCAAGGACCTGAGGGGCACCACCTGGGGGTCAGGAACTCATTCTAGCTGGGACCAGGTCCTGGTTCAAGATGTTGGAAGCCTGTTATGATCATGTGGCTCTGAACACTAGGCCAGTAGACTAGCCATTGGAGCCTCACTGGTAGTCCTGGGTTCAGGAGGAGAAGCAGGGCTCAACAGCAAGGCAGGCCTCTGAGGGTTCCAGTCAGCAGCAGGCCTCAGTAGCCGGCAGTTCTTTCACAGCTCCAGAAAGTGAACTGAAGAGTGGGTCTGGGGGCCCTATTTTTATACTTGGTGCCTTCTTTGAAGTTGGGAGACGTTTCTAGAGGCTTCTCTTTGAAGTGGTTGGAATTACCTGACTCCCCTGCTCTGGCTCTAAGCTTACTGCAGGAACAATGCAGTGGTGACAAGCCCTTTATGTGAAGGTAGATCACAGCCTGTTCAGTTGCAAGTGGGGCTGTGTCCAGCTCTGTTATGTTATGTTATGGGGAATTTGTAGAGCGCGCGGCTACTCCAGGGAGTGTCTCTGACCTCTCATGCAGCCAGCAGATGGCCCTTTCAGGCACACCTAAACCCTCCAATGTGTGACTGTCTGGGAGGAATTCACAAAGTCCCAACTGCCAACTATACCCAAACATGTGACCCAGGATGTGCTGCTGCAGGCACCAAATGGCCAAAGGCAGGAAAATGCCAACTTTCTGAAAAGCTTGCTTCTGGTCCAGAGAGGACCTGGCTTGGCAGTTCGGGCTGGACTGTTCTCATGAGGAGCAGGGTCAAGACTGATTTGCATATGGCTGCGTCTAAACTGGGGTGGCATGGTGAGTAAAAGAACGATGGATTTAACCGAGATCTTTAGACTGGAGTGGATGTTTGATTTGTCTGCATTCCATCCATCATTTATGTGTCTTTAACTTTCTGAAAGTGGCACTTTCAAAATCATAATTTAAAATCTGACTTTACCATTAAAGAGGGGTTTTAATTACAATTTCACAAATGCCAAGCATGGAATGCTGATCTGCCCCACTCAAAAGTTAGCATTTTTTAAATGTAATAATGCAACCCAATGTTATCTTTTGGGACAGGTAGACCTCATCAACGAATTTAGGAGTTTTTCACTACCAGGACAGGTAAAATGTAAAAGTACATGTTCAACCATTTCATTACAATGCATCCTGAGTAAGGGCAACTTAGGGCCTACCGTAGGGGAGACTTGTATGTAAAAAAACTGAAGTATTAGGCTTGGCCTGGGGGTTATATTAGTTTAAAACTGCATTCAGGCTTTAATGGCAGCCCTGGGGCATGTTTTAAGGGGCTACTTAAGAAAGTGGCATAATATGTCCTACAGACCCACAAGTAGCATTTAATTTATTGGCCTTGGGTATATGGTATACCACTTAACTGGGGACTTATAAGTAAATTAAATGTGCCAGTCTTGTGTAAACCAATTTTACCATGTTTAAATGAGAGAACACCTGATCTTTAGCACTTGTTAGCAGTGGTAAAGTGCACAGAGTCCTAAGGCCAACAAAAATGAATTCAGCAAAAAGTGTAGGGGAAAAGGCAAAAGGTTTGGGGTGAACCTGCATAGGTGGCCAGGTCCAACACTAATGATGAGGGATATGTATGTTACAGAAGTATAAAGACAACTAAATGATGAAAAATGTTATGAGAAATGACAGAAAGAATATATGGTAACTAGTACCTAATTCTGGGAAACTAGAATACTGGAAGGATAAGGATCTTTTGGAGACTAAACAGTTTGCATTCCTACAGAAAAGGAGTGCCAGGTTTAGTGTTTTACCATATTCCAAAATGTACAAAAATGCTGACAATCCTCCTAGTAGGCATCAATAGGTAGCCTCCTATAAAATGCTTCCAAGTACATTGCTTTCTGCTTGTGTCCATATATCACCTGTAGTCCTGGGTAAAATATAAATTATGCTGGCATAATTCAAGTAATTTCAGGAATTTTTCATTATGCTTGTTACGCAAAAGTCCTGAAATTATACCATTATGCCACTTCACATAAAAAGTTATAGTGAAACAAGCAATTTCAGTAAAAATGTAATGAGATCGCACAGGAGCAATAGAACGTGAGCGGCTGATGTTCGCTGCGCTTTGTTCAAATGCATCTTCGCTGCACAAATAGACGAAAAGATGCATTTTCCTCTCAAATATAACATGAAATAACAGCTATGTATTTTGCATAGTTATGTGTAATTTTGCAAACTTTTGGTGAAATTTCATGTAATTACTCATAGAAAGTATGGCAGTTTATTTATGGGCTGATGGGAGTAGCAGGTGCTCTGGGCAGAACCTATAAACGACTATAGTAATGATGTAGTTGTATGGTATAGGTACAATGTCAATGTTTTTGCTATCTGGAAAGCCAGCTGATGGTTTTGTGGATCATTTGCAAAACAATCATGCTAATGTTAGTTACAGAAGGTGTTTTAATAATAGGAGATAGATTCCTTGATGTCAAAATTACGGTGGAAGGCAATAAATTATATAAAACCCTCTTCAGGAAACCACAGAGAACAGCATTTTGCATGCCAAGGGACATAGAAGGAGTATGCAATTTGGTGAACCTTTTGAGGATGAAATGAAACTACAGCCTTGTGAAAACATACAAATAGTAGGAAGCCACAGTGCTTAGCAGATTTGAAGAAGAGGAATACCCCGGGTAGGTTCCTAAAAAGGCAGATGAACGAGTCAAAGAGAGGACACAGGAGGAGCTTCTGTATGGTACTACTGAAACAGACAAAGCATCTTAGACATAGGATATTACATTCATCTCCACCTACAATTGCAATGAGAAGGAGATTGGAAAGGTGATGACAAAATACTTGCATTGCCTATGCACAGACACTCACATAGGAAGAGATATGCCCAAATATCCTAGAATAATTTATAGAAGTAGTGAGTGTCTAGGGACACCTTGGTTCACAGAAAAGTAGGAGGAAAAAATAAGGGGGATTCTCACACTTGAGGGCTCCCATTTGTGTGGGTGGTGTAGGCCTATAAATACAGCAGCAACATCAAAAAATATAGGTGTGTGAAAAAGCGGTATATTAGTTAAAGTGGATGGCAGCCCTCTTCAAGTAATTATGGCACAAATCCTTACTTGTTCCAGTTATGTTTTAGTGATCTAAACCTGAGCTCAACCCTTAATAGCTGTAGCACAGAGCAGACAGGCTTAGCTTAGGCAAACGGGTGTAAAGCATTTATCAATACCTAAAGAGTTAGTAAGTAGAAAACACAACACCAAAAAATCCCACTTCAATTTATGAAGATAAGATGAATTTTAATCACCAAATAGACAATAAAATCACAAAAATCAGAAGTAAGGAACCAGAAATATGATTTTCAAAGTTTTAGATGTATCAAGCACCAAAATGTTCAAAGCGCCGACTGCATGTATTTGGTCACTCAAGACTGGGTCGAAATCAAAAATTCAGGCCGACTATAATGGGGCGCGGTCAAATACAGGGACTAGGTCCAGCCCGGTTGCTAGATTACCTATTGACTTTGTCTTTTTCTTAGAGAAACTCATCATCTACAAGGTCACTGGTGGGTTGGGCCGCTGACTGGATCTGAAGAAGGGCTCATCTTTGTCAGCTGCATGGAGTGCAGGACTTCACAGGGAGAACTGGCTTTGGCTGGAAGTTCGAGGCTCATGACATCGACAGTGGGATGTTTCTGAGTGGGTGAAGTCCGGAGTATGTGGCCTTGAAAGTATTGTCGGCGGTTGAGTGCTCCTCGAAGTCGGCCTCTGTGGAACTCTCTTCGTTCGGTCTTAGAAATGCCTCTGGAAACCACAGCTAGCAGGCTAAATCTGAGCAGTGATGCAACATCGGCGGCTGCATCTCAGTGGCAGTCAGGTGGGAGTTCTTTCTGGAAAAAGTTTTTTAAAAGTTTCTAAGTGTCAAGTTTTGCAGTACTTGGAATGGAAGAGTACCCTCTAACACCAGCCAACGCTCCAGGACCTTGTGGACACAAATTGTGATGTTAGGACTCAATCCCCCAGAAGCTACCAGCATAGTCCAGAGCAAGTCTAGTTAGAACCTGTCAGTTGAACTGTTAAAGTTGCAGGCTTCTTGCAGCATTTTTGTTCCTGGGTCTTAACAGAATGCTAGATAACTGGACATTGGTGTCCACTCTACTTTCCTATGTTCAAGTGGGAGTAGGTCCTACCCTTGTGGTTTCTCTCTACTGGTTATAGTAGGTGCAGTCCTCTTTCTGAAGTCCAAAGGGTTCAGCAGCTGCAGTCCATCTTCTCTATTCATTGGGCCTAGCAGTGTTCTGAAGAAGGTACCTTAGGGTGCCCCTTTCATGCCTGGCACAAGCTTGAGAGTGGGGAAAAGTCCATCACCAATAAGAAAATGTTCCTGGTGGCAACCCTATCAACGTTTACTTCATTTCCTGAGGGTTAAGCCCTAAGTAATTTCACTATGCCCTGCCAAACTCCAAAATGGCAGAACCATTCTTCTCCTGTTTTGAGCTCTGGATACACCCCTGAGGTGTGTCTAAGGAAATGAGGAACGTCCCCTGTAAAACCATTTCTAGAACAGGTTTTTACCCACTTTGACTGATGCCACTCTAGCTACTTAGACAATGGCAGAGGCAGGCTTAGGTATGGGTTACATCTGCCTGTGACAGGGGATGCCCCTTTGAAGCTTGTGCAGTTGATAGGCACATCCTCCAGGCCATCCTGTCAGGAGGAGGTAACACCTCCTCCCAACCAAGACCCCTTTGTTTCCTTTCCTGGGAGCCATTCACACCTCTTTTCAAGAGAACAACAGGCTACCAGGTAACAGTTGGGGATTAACTATGAAAGGGCTATGAAAGGCTTTAGGCAGGAATATGTCAACTTTCTAAAAGTGATTTTTTAAAATTGTAATTTAAATTCTGCTCTTGACCATTAGATTGAATTTTAAATTACTATTATTGTAAGTCCTTGGCTCATTGTTCTAACTATTCCCAATCTGAAGTTTTGCATTATAAGGTGTTGTAATGTAACCCAGTGCTTTTCTATTGGAGAGCCAGTAAGCTACTCTTAAGACATGTAAAACTTAAGTACTCATTTCCTAATTTTCAGATACCGTGCCCCCTGCCCTCTGGGCATTTAGGGCTTGCTTTAGGGGTGACTTATAAGTATTAAAATTGAAAGTTTAGGCCTGGCAAAAGGTATGTTTTGCCAGGTTGAATTTACAGTTTTAAACCTGCACACTCAGGCTGCATGGGCAGGCCTGAGACATGCTTTGCATTGTCACTATAGTGGTGGCAAAATTGGTGCTGTAGTCCGCTAGTGACATTATACTTACAGGTCCTGGGTACACAGACCACCATACATTAAACACTTATAGGTAAGTTAAATATGCCAATCAGGCATTAGCCAATTCTATGCTTTTAATAGTCAGAGCCCATACACTGGGCACTAGATGTCAGTGCCCCAGTGTTCAGAGTCCATACACCAGCAATAAAATCCAGCAAACAGTGGGGAGTGACAATGACATAAAGGACATTTTCTCACAAGATGCCATATACCAGCAAACATAGGAGGCTCAGGAAATTCATCACCTGAGGTACGGACTGTGCTGTCTACGTGCTGGTGGTCTCCAGTGTGTGAGGTATGTGGGCAGTAGAGTGCATCCTGTCAACAAGCACATGCAGGTGGTCAAACATAATGATAGACACTAATCTGTAGCATGTCACTACCACAATCATAAGTTCATGTGGAGGGAACAGGGAACTTCAATAAATCAATCAACGATTTGTAGAGCGCTGCTTACCCCCCGTGAGGGTATCTAGGCCCTGGGGGTGGTGCTGCTGCTGGGAGTTGTCAGTCGAACATCTAGGTTTTTAGGCCATTACTGGACTTCTGCTGGGTGGATGCAGTATGGAGGTGGAGTGGGAGGCCATTCCAGGTCTTGGTGTCCAGGTAGGAGAAGGTGCGGCCCATAAGAAATTGAAACCATTATATATCCTAGAACTAGAAACAAAGCAACCGGCATAGTTAAATAATAAAGATGAAATAAAAATGCACTTGTAGATGATAGATAAGTTGCCAACAGTAGGTCTAATATAAATGATGAAGTTGTATATAGGGCTAAAACCATGCGTTTTCAACTTTTAAACAGAACAACATATGCCGTACGGCCAAGGACTGGTGTACAAAACTTGTAGTTGCCCCCAAAAGCATAAGAAGATCTGTGGTAAATGGTCAAGTTAATATGGATGGATGCAGTAACTGCAATGGCTATAAACACTGGAAGGAACTGTGATTGACACATTTTATGTTTGATGCTCATTATGGTATGGAATGTTTTGATTGCTGTAAATGTTGGAAAATAAATACATTTCCTTTGTATAAAATAAAAGCAGTACAACATATTTAGACCATTATAGCATAGTGAAGATGACTTTCTCTGTAGCCACGGGCCTGGACTATATTAAGTTACGGATTTATCGTGCAATGTCATTGTGCTGTAAGTTATTATTTGGACTATAGTGGGGACAGCCAAAATGGATTTATTTGATAAAGTTAGCCCACATTGGCAATTAGTTTTCACATTCTATAATGAAGAATTGTATGAATAGAATGATCTGAGTCGACTGGAATTATGCACTGATAATTTAAAAGACTGAAGCACATAGTAGATAGGTACGATTATCTATATATCCATGAAAATTTAGACCAGTTCCATGCTAGGCGTAATCTAGGGGCCAGATGTACGACCATTAAGTTTAGCGAGTCGCAAATTGCGCAAAAATGCGACTCACAATTTGCGACTTGCTAAACTTATTGTACAACAGTGTCTCAGGCACTGTTTGCGATTCCCAATGGGGTCGCAAATTGCATGACTCATGAATATTAATGAGGCTGTCGCAATTTGCGACCCCATTGGGAATGGCTAGCACTCCCAGGGATGGTGGCCTGCTGGGGTCAGCAGACCACTATGTCAGTGACTGCTTTTTTAATAAAGCAGTTTTTTTTAAATGCATCCCGTTTTCCTTTTCAGTTTCAATTTTTAAGGGCAGGCAGTGGTCCCTGGGACCACTGCCTGCTCTTTAAAAATATTTGCAAACCCATTCACAAAGGTGAAGGGGTCCCCTAGGGGCCCCAGATATCTATTTTATTTTAAGTTAGATGTCTGTAAAACTACTGAATGGATCTACACCAAATCAAAAAAAGCATGCCTTCCAGACCAACATCTAGTTTTCTGCCAAATTTGGTGTAATTCCATTCAGCAGTTCGGTCTGTAGTCGTGTTCAAAAAATGAAAAATGCCCATAGACTTAACATGGGGAAAACGCCTCTGGGACCTCCTTTTTTTCTCGGCCCCTGCTGGACAGATCACCCCGAAACTTTCAACACAGCAGCTGATCTGAAAATTTCATGGAGATTCATCAAGCTGCACCATAGTTATTGACAAAACAATAAACGCTTTTCCTATGGAAACTTTGATCCTAACTATAACTACCTATATACATACCGACGCAACTGCAGGAGACGGAAAAGAAGGAAACACAGAAAAGCCCAAACCAAGCAACAGGAAAAGAGGAAATTGGCGGCGCAAATGAACTCGGACACTAAAACCATTATCAACCTCAGTAACATCAACCTATCGGAAGCAGAAAAACAACTTCTCTCCCTTGGCTTAACTTTTTGTCCCTAGAGCAGCTTCAATTACACCAACACCTGCATAGATATATTCAAGTTCATCAGAAAGCTCAAGCTGATTAAGTTCTTCAAACTTAAACACTCCAACAGGGACAATCAGCTCACACCAGCCGGAACATCAATAACCGGCGCGAATCTACAGGTCTCCGACATCCCCACAATCCGCACTCTTGTGGAGTTAGAATCCTCCAATCAGGCCACATCCACGCAGCAAATCCTTCAAGATGAAGGCATTTCCAGCTCCGTCAGAGTTCCTAGCCCCTTCAAACCGCATTCCACCTTCTCTCCAATGATGCCAAAGGATGCAATAGACATTTTCAATGATGTTATCACTGATGAACTTAAAGCACTACACTTAAAAAAGTCACGCAAACCATTGAAACGCAATCACCGTAATAACCAATACCATGACCTTATGTTATGTTAAAAACATTTGTTAAGCGCACGTTCACCGGACGGTTTCTTGGCGCTTATGAGGAAACTACAGAAAGAAAATGAAGTCATTATTAATAAAGCTGACAAGGGCGGAAACATTGTGCTCTGGCCAAGACATCTTAATGACCCAATCTGCTACAGAACCTCAAGTCATAAGGAGGTGGCATCCAGTAACAAAGAACTCAAAAAACTTCTCAATACTTTCAAATCTGAGGGAATACTTAGCAGAGATGAACATACATTTCTGAGCTCGGACTCTCCAGTACTCCCAATCCTTTATTTTCTTCCCAAGGTGCACAAGAACTCTACTCCAATCCCAGGCCACCCAATCATTTCTGCGAGTAAAAACATGTGTGAGAACATATCAAAATATGTTGACTTTTTCCTACAGGATTTGGTGACCAGTCTACCAACGTATTTAAAGGACACCAGTGACTTCCTTTTGAAAATCAATGACATTCCATGGTGTGATGACTACATCACCTCACTCTACACGAGCATCTGCCATAAGGATGGTTTAAAGGCCTGCAAGTACTTTCTCGACAAAAGACCCATCCACTGTTATAAACATAATGATTTTGTTCTGTTCCTAATTGAATGGTGCTTATGTCATAACTTTTTTATGTTCAACAAAACAGTGTACCAGCAACTCAGGGGGGTAGCCATGGGAGCCTGCTTTTCGCCCAGCTACGCATGCTTGCATGTGGGTTGGTGGGAGGAGCGAGTTCTCATGGCTGGTCTCTCTGGTTCTTCATATCACAACATGGTTACCTGGCTCAGATACATAGATGACGTTTTTGTAGCCTGGAGAGGTAGTGTGGAAAGTGCACAGACATTTGTCAATGAGATCAATACCAACAATCTCAATTTGGAGTTTAATGCCAACATCAGCAAGGATACATAGAGTTCCTAGATGTCACTTTGTACGTCTCGAATGGGGCACTGCATTCTAAGTTGCAGAGGAAATCCAATGCAGGTAATTCTACCTTAAATGCCTCAAGTTTTCACCCTAGGCACTTGATCACAAGCATTCCATATGGCGAAATGCTGCGCCTACGCAGAATATATAGCTCCGCTGAAGATCTAGCAGTATGTCAGAAAGAGGCCTACTACAGATTCAGGGCTCGAGGATACTCCATACGCAACATAAAGACAGCCACTGACAGGGCCAACACCTTATCCAGGGCAGAACTACTCACAGGGAGGCCGACACCTGTCACGCCAGACACTACCACCGAGACCATTGCAGAAGCAGGCAGTCCAGGCACAGTTAGTACCAGGCTTATCATCACGTACAACACAGAAAAACGTGCCATTCGTTCCATGATTAACAAACATTGGGGGATCATTAAATCTGACCCCAATTTCGGCCCCATGGTTGCCCAGTGTCCTGATATCACATACAGGCGAGCTTTCTCCATGCATGATGCCTTAGTAAGAAATAGTCCTGAAATCACAGCTAGATCTAACTGGCTGTTGGATGTGAAGGGATTTTTCAAGTGTAACAGTTGCAGCCACCTTCAGGAGAGAACCCCTCATTATTAAACAAATACTAACATGTAGAACGGAGTTTGCGGTGTACATACTTGAATGCAAATGTTGCCTACGTTACATCGGCAGCACGAAGTTACAGGTACACCTCCGCATCCTCCAACACTTAAGGGCGATTGTTAACAATGATCCTTCCTACCCTGTAGCCAGACATTTTAAGGAGGTGCACAATAACAATCTCGACCATCTTCAATACTACGTTATTGACTGCATACCCCCTTAAGAAGAGGTGGTAACCGGGAGAGGCTTCTACGCCAACTGGAAAGCAGGTATATCCTAGAACTCAACACTAAGCCACCTGCAGGCCTGAACACCAGTGAAGATTTGCACAACTTTCTGTAAACCATCACATAGCATTGATCGATTTTTCATGCATTAGTTAATCCACTTCACCGGTCTCCCAATCATATAAGGCTAAATGTACTCTCGGAGTCTCACCACAGCCATTTGATAGATCGCATATGAGCATTTAAGGCATTTGTGCTCATTTGAATTTCTGTCGCATTCGAGATCATCATTTACTGAGGAGACAAGACTCAAGGGGTGTCACATTGTCTATCACGACGGCAGCTGCAATAATTTTTTCCTTATGTTTCACCTTAGTATTTTCCTTAATTATGCCTCACTTGTTCTCTCACTTTGGCTTTTTTACACATCTGATAATATGGATTTATCCACACTGTATTTATGCCAGGATTGTGTATGCCTAATGTGGGATTATCTTGATGGTGGGTGCCAGGATCGTAGCATGCCATGTTGTTGTTAGATATACCAGCAGCCTTGATTTCATATCTCTCCTCATTTTCCTCCTTTCAGCGTTCTCAACTATCATTAAGCAGGACATGCGTACAGTTCAGTCTCAGGAATTCCCAAGTGATGTTAACTTGGCATTTCCACATGATCACCTACCACCCTCCGGCTGGAGGCATGATCGACAAGCACGTTTATTTTTAGCTCATCGTTCTGGTAGTTATCTGATTTCAGACACACTTTTTTCCACGTCTTTTTAATTCGGCACTCACTTAACACATTCCTATGCCGTGAACACTATACTTCACCTTCCCGATTTCACTTCCTGTCCCTCCTTTTAAGATCTTTACATTTGCACACATTTGGCAGTAGCAGCACTCATTTTTAAACTATCTATGGCATCCCTGCCGGCTCGATACGCGCATTCTGACACTTTCTGTAACAATGTTACACTCACCTGTAGACACGGCCGGTATCTCTCTTGCCTGCGGCTCCCCCATCTCATATTCAAGCTCACTTAGAGCCCATGCTCCGACTTCAATCACACGTGACCGCTAGCCTCCAACATACACAAGTATCCAAACCGGGGTCCCGATGTAACACATACGGCTACCCTCATCTGGTCACTTTGGCCTTCAATCCTAAGCACCTCGCTAGTTCCACGGCGCTGTTAAATCACCATCAATATGAGGCAATGCTAATTAAGTCACGAGCGATATTGTATATATTTTATGCACACAATCTGTTTTCATTTGAGTTTGGAGAGTCTTTTCACTGTGTTTCCATACTATGTCGTGTCATTTTAATTTGACTTACTGCTAGCAGTAAAGGAGCTGTTTGTGACATGCCGGTTTTAGTGTGGTAAAATGCCTACTCATGATGTAAAACAACATAGTAAAAATACTACTGCCTATATGCACTCCTGTATATATATCACTCATTCACTACTAGCGCACTATGTGATCAAGGCTGCATGTCTGGCGGACGAAACGCGTCATTTGGACCTTGATGTGTGAATAAAACACATTTATATCTTTGCCTTTGGAGTCTGTGCCCTGGTGTTGCGCCACAGTGGTTTGAATGCTTTGGGATTTTCGTTTGGATATATATATATATATATATATATATATATATATATATATATATATATATATATATATGTATATATATATAATGACTTGCATATGATCACTGGATCGTAATTTAGATGGTAGTGTGTCCCTTAAAGTTGAAAGTTAGAGTCTGAGTGTAACATAACCATCCAGCTGCTATTGCATTCATTTAATGTAGCCTCGCAATTGCTCCAAAAGACACAGCACCTGTAAAACGAAATGTTTTTTCGCTGTTTGTTTTGAAAACACAGCAATAATATGTTTTAAAATATGTAATAATATGTTCTATAATCACCTGCGCAAAGCAAACACATTTATCTGTTGGGCTACCCATATATTGTCAGTAAAATCATATTAGTGCATTATGCCCAATATCACAATTCATTTGGGAGTTGTAATTAGTCCACTGCATTGATGTGGCACGCAATTTGTATTTGACTTTATCAGTTACAATTGTCTTTTAAAATATGCTGTATTTTATCTATGTCTATGATTGAGACAATTTAAATGAACTGGAAAAAAACGGCGCAAACCAGATTGACAAAGGCTGCTGGGGCAGCCGAAACGCATCTCTCCTGGTTTCTGGGTCGATGGAGGCCTGAATCAATAAAAAAACATAAACCTGCGGCCCTCGTGTGCGGGCTCTCTTCCGTTGGGAGTGGGAGTTGTTTGTATAATTATATATATATATATATAGTATGTATAGTATGTCATGTGATCAAGGACCCTTGTGGTTCGAAACGCGTCATGGCGGCTATGCACAATAAATAAAACAGATTGCACTTACAAAGTGGAGTTCGTGCCTTTTTTCGGTTCCGAGAGAAGCAGGGAACTGGTTGGAGAAAGGAGAATGGAGGATATATATATATATATATATATATATATATATATATATCCATCACAAATCCTGTCAACGAGGCCAAAGCATGATGCATTCATGCCAAGTAAAACAGTACCGCGGCTCCAATGTGAACAAAACGTGTTTATTCCAACAACAGCAACGAGGACCCAATGCGTTTCAGAGCCTTCACTCCTTGATCACGGGTTAGGATGTTGACAATTTCCGTTTCTTTTAAAGAAACCATCCCAATTGATACGTGCATACAATGAACATAGAAAACAGATTTTGCCGGTTTTGATCAAATTATATCATTTCATAATTTATGCAAAGAGCAACTTGACAAAATAATATATAAAGCAACTTGACCATTTGTCGAGATTATAACCCAGTTCAAAAAAAGGGAAGCTTACACCTTTTATCACAATAAATCAGCTGATGCTTCGGCACAAAATAACTGCACAATTCCACCCTAGTGGGCACTATTTGGTGTGTCAACCACCAACTGGATCTGCGAAATCAAATCACCATATTCTGCCGCTGTAGAAAATATCTGCCACTTTCACCCCGTATATTGGCGCCAACCTCGGTTGACACTCATAACAATACGGTATTGCCCCAGTGGGCATAGATTCAAGTCAGAACCAATAATTAGACTAATCATATCTACTGTGCAACAGTTGTGAGATACAGTTAGCTCTCCTGCGTTTTGGATATCTTCACATCTGTAACAAAACAGACAAAAAGAATTGTTAAAATCTAATTCACAAAAACATGTTACATATTAAAAACATCAACCTAAGATCAATATACTTAGGGGGGACTGAACTTTCTAGGACCTGCTGATCAAAATAATTTATCCAAGGTGTACTGCTAGTTCCTCATCCAAATTCAGACCTACCGGATGGAGAGTATTGTACTTAATGATCAATTTGGATTCTAGTATCCTAAGTTCTAGAACTCTATTTCCACCCTGCTCGCTGTTTGGAATTGTATCCAGGACACAGAATTTGAGTAAATTGCAGTTCAAATTTTGGAATAATTTATAGTGTCGGGCAACGGGGTATTGTTTATCCTCCTTTGTAATTGCTCTCATATGCTCAAGAACCCGTTTTTTAACTTTGTGAATAGTGCTGCCTATGTAAAATGTATTGCACGGACAGCTAAGAGCATAGACTACATATTCAGTATTACATGTGAGGTGTTTAGAGATCTTGTAAGCGTGTCGGTTTTCCGCTAATTTGATTGTTTTGCAACTAGTGCTGTATTTACAGACTTTACAGCTGTTGCAAGTAAAAAATCCTTGAATGTGCAGTTATCTTGTGCCGAAGCATCGGCTGATTTATTGTCATAAAAGGTGCAAGCTTCCCTTTTTTTGAATTGGATCTCTCAATTGGGTTATAACCTCGACAAATGGTCAGTTGATTTATTTATTATTTTGTCAAGTTGCTCTTTGCGTAAATTATTAAATGATATAATTTGATCAAAACCGGCAAAATCTGTTTTCTGTGTTTATTGTATGCATGTATCACATGGGATGGTTTCTTTAAATGAAACGGAAGTTGTCAACAACCTAACCCGTGATCAAGGAGTGAAGGCTCTGAAACGCGTTGTTCACATTGGAGCCCCGGTACTGTTTTACTTGGCATGAATGCATCATGTTTTGGCCTCGTTTACAGGATTTGTGATGGATGTTGGGGGGTTTGCTACCCTGCCGCGTTGCTCACCGTACTAATAGCCTTGGGTTTAAGCGGCCTTTGGGTCGATGAAATATATATATATATATATATATATATATATATATATCTATTTTATTTTATTTTTTTCAGTCAATATATGTATATATATATTCACTGAAGAACACAAAAGTTAAATTAGCTTTATAGTTAGATGAAGTGTTCAGTAACAACATAACATTTTAAAATGCAAAAAAACACATACATTCACTAGTTATAGTTATTTCAAGTAAATGTAACTCATACCCTAAAGTAAATATAACTCGTACCCCCACCATGCACAGTTTTCTAATCAATAATTTCATTGCAAATGTTGGAATGATTTTATCAATGATGTCACAGAACATTTCATAAGTGATGTAATATGTGCTGTAATAAGCAGTGCCTAGTGAGGGCACAAGTTATAGTTACCTTAGGGCACAGAAGGCATAGTCCTGTAGGCCCAAACCAATCTACTCAACTCCTTCTCCCAATCCTTACCTGCACCTGACCTACTTTTTTTTGCTCACATCACTTTTAGTCACTTTGACATTTGAGACCTTACAGACAGACAAAGTTTCCTTTTTTTTAGAGGAAGAAGTAACTGCTTTGGCACACCTGTTAGAGAGTTCACCCTTCTTCACAATACCTACAATATCCTTTAGGGATGAATACCCACTCATTCATAACCTTTCTGGTAGGTTGGAATTGTTGGTATGCATAATTATTTGGTCACGTATAAACTCCTCATGTAACAAACCAATTTTACATGACACAGCTAATTTTGTAAGTGCACTTACATAATCTTCTATAGGTTCCAACTTTCCCTGTTTCCTTTGAAAAAAATTATACCTATCAATATCTGCACACACAGCTGGTTGATAGTAATTGTTAAGGTCTTCCAATGCATTTTTACTTTTATTTCCATCTGACCATACACTTGTAGCCTGTCCGGGCCTAAACTATCCAAAAGATTTTTTTTTCTCAAAGTTGAAAATTCCTCCAAACCCTCATCTTCAATAGCAGATATGTAATTCATGAAATAATATTCCACTCAGACCACTTCATTTGCGGCTCCCCAGGAATCGGGAGAAACAGAAACAGTGGAGTAAGAGAAAATGTTTGAGCACACATTTTACTAACTATGTGAAAGAGAAAAAAATAATAATACTATGTCTCCTTTCCAAGAACATAAGGATCAAAACAGTAGCACAAGTCATAAAGTTAAGGTGTATGTATCACCTTAGAATAATGCAGAATAATCTTGAAGTAAAATACTGCACCAGTACCGAATATTAGCAAGAGAGCTTATAACAAACTGGTGTGCCTATCACCATAAATATTATGCATACATTTATTTACCTCAGAACCAATGTACATACCACACCAGAACAGGAAAGGTAACACACTATGCAGGGATCTGTGGCACACCTTCTTCCTACAAGCATTTGTGAAAAAATACATAGCTTCACCAATGCAGAACAAGGTGTGCACACCACCGTTAAATATCTGTAAACAGTAGAACTGTGAACAGGGACATGCTACAAGGTGTGCATATCACAGTTTGCTGCCAGCACAGTGTTCAAGCCATGGCCCAATCTAAAATGGTTGTGATGCAGGATCCAAGATGGCCGTACATCTACGTGATGATGTCAGTTCCCTGCAACCGGCCCACCCAATCCGAGATGACTGTACACAAATGTGGTGACATCACTTCCTCACAACCAGCTCCCTGTGTCAAAGACACTTGCATGCGACAGGTACCAATGGAGGTACTCATGTTTACCCTGCACTGTAACCATCAGTGCGGCTCCCACTGCAGGCTCGTGCCACAGTCAAACTTCAACTTTCTTTCCAAAACAGTGCCTCAGAAGGAGTTAACTTCTTGGTGCAGACACACTCCAGCTGCCGATCCAAAGCGCTGGATCCCTCACGTTGTCTCACAATAGCCTCAAAGAATCCTCTGCAATATTGAAACACAATTGCAGCAGGATGTTCAGAACCACAAACAGCAGCATGAAGAGATGGGTAGCTCCTAGTCACCAAATGTGTAGTAACCAGGCAGAGATTATTAATGGTTTAACTCCCAGTTTATTGGAAAGCAAGGAATAATGGTCTGCACACTTCCAAGCTCTCTCCACAAACTGCCTATCACAATTGGAGCCAATCCTGTGAAAAAAGTTTACAATCTGTACTCGAGTGTACACGATGTTGACTCTACCATATCTTTAAATAGTCCCACCATACCCATCCCTGCTGTTTTAATATATTTTATTATGCCTGTTGTGTTAAATATATGAAACAAAGGGCCTCAATTAGAGTTTGGGAGACAGTGTACTCTGTCGCAAATGCAACAGGGCACCCTGTTTGCCAAACTCTCAGTCTGCCCACCTCATTTAGAGATAAGTGTACCCTAAGCTTTCCAAAAATGTAGCTCCCCTCTTTGGCTGTATCGAAGGAAAGCTTCCTCTGGCAGTGCAACAGAGTAGGGGCCTTTGGAAGAAGCCCATTATGCTGCCTGTACTATTTAGAAGTGTTGGCATTTTTTCTGTCTATCACCACGAGGTATAGCCTGATGGGAAGGGAAAGAAAAAACAGTACTGAACTACTCAACCTCAGAGAAAACTCACAGTGTGGGAGTCATAAATTTTTGTTTTTCATAAACAAACTCCAGCTTTGTGCGTTTGTTTCTGAAAAACTAAAAAAAGTTTAAAAGGTTGGTGGATAATCAATGGTGGCTGTTCACCAAACTTTTTCTATCTGAAGTGAACCACTGTGATGGTAGTTCCTTTCATGGAACAAATTCAATAGGGTACTTTTGCGATGTTGGGTTCAAGGTCATATATTAAGTACCAAGAACACTGAATGTTACTAGGAGCATCTGCTCATAGAAGCAAGAGCCCTCATCTACCCAAAGGTGGCATGTTTTGTCATTAGGCCTGCTCCTCATTGGGCTGGCACTGCAATTCCCATTGAGCCCGACAAGGAGGCACTTTGCTGGAGATATTTTGATTTACCTGAAAAGGACTGGGTGTGTTGGTGTGTATCAGTACCTAAACAGGAAGATTGGATATTAAGGTGGGTTAAAATTGACTATAGATACTTTGCACAGGAAATGTGTTAGATCGAATTCAAATTCAGCCATGAATTCAAACTAATTTAATCTCACACATTTTCTGTACCATTGAATGATTATTCTCAGTAGATACTGGGATCATTATTTCCTCTAGTTTCGCGCACCTATTTGTGGGGTCTGGAATGGAATTGGGAATGTTGGGGATGGTGGATTCTGCGGGCGGCAGTTGCTGCCTGGTGGTTATGGCTGACAGTCAGTAAAGCACTTACCTGCAAAACTACAGGCTCTGTGCATCCTTTCAGTGGCGACGAGTGATCGTCAGTCTGTCCACCTCTTCTATGCTGCCTGCGTCCTTCCTGGAATCCATTTTTTGCTTGTTTGGAGTGCCGGTCTCTCTGCGTTGGTGTCTTGTGCTGCAGCGTTGGCGTTTTCCAGCACTCCGTCTTCCGTTCTGTTGGGTTCCTGGCTGTTTGTCCTGCTGTGTCCCTGGCCGAGGAATTGGTGGGCCATTCGAGACCGTATGCGAGATTTGGTGGCGCATCTTTGGGCTCACGTGCACGGCGCGCGATCGAGCTCGTGCGGCAGCGGGAGTACGCGTGGCTGTGCGCACCCTACAGTTTCTGGAGCATACTACGAAGTTGATGTCAACGCGCCGCGCAGTACGTGCGGCTGCCATCTTCAAGCGGTATTGTGTTCACGGTGACAGGCACACCATAAATAATTGCCTGTCTTGTTAGCAGCACTTGCGCATCAGCTGTTTCTGCAGCAACAAGATTGTTGCTCTTCACGCTAATACGCACAGCTCTTCTACTATTCATCAATACGATGCGGGCAGCCATTTTCGGCAATTTGTTTGAAGTAACCTTGGCAACGGTTGCTTCTTTTCTTCACATGTGTGCGGTTCCTTCGCTGATGTGCACAGCTTACTACTGATGTGCACAGTTTACTGCATTAATGGAACGCGTATGTTGGTTGTTTTTATTGGTTATGCTCGGCTGGTTCTGCTGCTATATATTTTTTTGTTTGTTTGTTTTTAGTGCACCTGCATTTCTCTCTGATGCACACAGCTCATTGCAGCACGCAGTTTTCTTTTCTACATATATTAATTTCATTTTATCTAACTCTGTGGAATCTTTCATATATTGGCAGTCAGTGATTTTTCCTAGCAAGTTAGTATTTATTTCGGCAGCCCTCCGTTGTGTGACCTTTCAATTAACGCCCATAGTGTAAAGATTATGGCGGATTATGGTTCTCCTGTTACCCTTCTTTATGAAAGTGAGTTTGCCGAATTTCATGATGTTGTACTAGAGTCATCTGATATTAAGCTGTTTGCTTATGGGGGTAAAAAAGTGGACGTCGTTGGCAAGTTCAAGGCCGATCTAAAGTTTAGTGACAACTCTGTCAATACCAATGTGTTTGTGGTAAAAAATGGATCGAATTTATTGGGTCGGGACGACCAAGGTGATCTCAACATAGTTTTGGGTCCCAATCACTCTGACTTAGTATTAACTAGAGATTGTTTAATGAATTCAAGTTTAAAGGCTGTTGGAGGGGTGCATGATGTTGATGGCTCAAAATGGATCAGTGAATTCAATGAGGTATTTTGTGACCGTTTAGGCAAGCTGCGCATTTTCAAACACTGCATCATCCTAAAGAGTAATGCCATTCCTGTGGTTCACAAAGCCAGGAAGGTACCTTTGTGTCTCAGACAAGAGTTGAAGAAAGAGCTGGATAAATTGTGTGCCATGTCGATCATTGAACCCATAGAAGGCTCAGAATGGTTGTCCCTGATCGTTTTGGCCCATAAGGCTGACAAATCTTTGCGTTTATGTGTGGATCTTCGCGATCTAAATCGCAGTATTTGGGTGGATCATCAACCTTTACCAAATATTAATGAAATATTGGCCACTTTAAATCATGCTGCGGTATTTACATCTCTTGACATGTCAGCAGCATACCACCAAGTGGAGTTGGACCATGATTCCAGACATTTAACCTCGTTTATCACACCAGAAGGTGCCTTCCGCTATTTCCGCATGCCTTTTGGGTTGGCGCCGGCATCTTCTGTGTTTTAAAGGGTGATGGACATTTTGTTCAAAGTTATGAAAGGAGTTGCCTGCTTTCAGGACGATATTTTGATATATGGCAAAGATAACGAAGAGCATGATGTGAAAGTAAAAATGGTTTTAGAAATTTTGAGGAAAAACCGCATGACTTTGAGGAGAGACAAGTGTAAATTTGCCCAGTCTAGTGTTGACTATTTGGGGCACCACGTCTCTGCCGATGGGGTTAAACCTTAATTGAAAATTTTGAAAGCCATTGAGGATGCACCATCACCCTGTGATAAGGATCAATTCAGATCTTTTTAGGTTTGTTTGAGTTTTATGCAAAATTTGTTCCGCAACTCGCCAGTAAGACTGCAGTGTTACGCAAGCTTCTAAAAAAGAAAGCTAGATACGAGTGGATGAATGAATGTGAGTGGGTTTTTAAAGAAATGAATAAATGTATAGTTTCTGCACATCCCTTAAAGTCTTTCAACACAGAAGATCTAAGCATTTTAATGACTGATGCTAGCAGTGTGGGTTTGGAAGCGGTACTTTTACAGAAGCGCTCGAATGGAAGTGAGGAGATTATAGCTTTTGCGTCCCGAACTTTACGCGGGGCTGAAGCCACGTACTCTACTATTGAGAGGGAGGCCCTAGCCATATGTTGGGGAACTGAATATTTCAAAACTTATTTGAGGGGGAGAGAGTTTGTTCTTGGCACAGCCCATAAAACTTTGGTGGATTTATTTTGTACTCATGGTGGTGGAAGAGCTACTCCCCGCATTGCTAAATGGCAGTATCGTATGCAAGAATTTCAGTACAGGTTAGAGCATGTGTCAGGAAAAAGAAATTTTGCAGCCAACTGTTTGTCTAGGTTACCTGTTCTGGACGATTGTAACATGGACACCTGCGATGAGGAGGATTTGATTATGGTTTGTGTAATGAGTTCTTTGGATAAGGTTTTGGATGGGGCTTTGTATGAGAAAGAGTGGTTAGATGCTGTGGAGAAAGATGATGTTTTGACAAGTGTGAGAAGGTACATTATCCAGGGATGGCCAAAAATTAAGGAATTACATGAAAGTGTTGTTGCTTTTGTGAGAGTGAGTGATGAATTATCTTTTGTCAATGGTGTTTTGCGTAGAGGTAGTTTACTTGTTGTTCCTGAGGGTCTCAAGAGTAAAATTCTTCATCTTGCACATATTGGCCATGGTGGTATCAGGGTGCTTAAACGTAGAATCAGAGAAGACTGCTGGTGACCGGGGGTTGACAGAATGGCAGAACATTTTGTCAAAGATTGTAATGCTTGTGTCATTAGTGACAAATCTCAGGTTACCGTTACGTCTCCTGTTGTATCTGTGGAACCACTATCCATGCCTTGGAACAAATTGGCTTTGGATATTTCTGGATCGTTTGCAGTGTTAGGTAGCACACCCAAATTTGCTTTATTGCTCATTGATTATTTGTCCAGGTGGCCTGATGTAAAGATGGTTGAATGTGTTTCCACTTCTGTTGTGTTGGACTTCCTCAGCGAGGTTTTTGCCAGAGAAGGGCATCCTGAGGAATTGGTCACTGATAATGGTACCCAATTTGTATCTGTGGAAATGACTGAATTTTTGCAAAGGAATGGTATTCACCCCATCAGGACGTCTCTTTATCATCCCAGGAGTAATGGTTTGGTGGAGAGATTTAATCGAGTGGTAAAAGATCAGTTGTAGTTAGCTTTAGTGAATAATCTTAATTGGAAAAAAGTATTGAAGGACATGTTGTGGGCATATAGAACTACTCCACATAGTGTAACTGGAGTGTCCCCTTTCACCTTGATGAGAGGAAGAGTAGCTGGAACTAATTTGAACAGAGGTTGGATGGATAGTAAAATGTTGAACAGTGATGTTCTTGGAAAAGTGTTGGATGTGGGGAAGGCTGTATCTGGTAAAGCAAGTGTGAAAACCTCTGGGAGGCCCTTGTCGATCAGGCCTGGTGATTGGGTTCGCATAAAAAAAACTGGTTTTGTGAGGAAGGGTTGTTCCAAATTTTTTGTCCCAAGAGGGTGGTTGGTGTTCGTGATCATGTGATTGTGGTTGATGGTGGTAAAGTGTGGAGTAAGAGTATGGTTTCTGTCATTCCCGAAAACAAAACCTCTGTTGTGCATGACAGATTGGGTGTTTGCCAGGATGCTATGTTCAAGGATGGCGGGTCTCAGCCCTATGGTTATCATGTCAATGATGCCATTGTTCCGAAAGGGAATAGCGGTAGTGGTAGTGTGGCTGAGAGTACTGCTAGGAACAGGAAACCCCCAGCACGTTTTGATGATTATGTCATGCATTAATCTGTGCTATTTTTTCTGTACTTTGATCTTATTGCCCAGGTTATCGTTTCTTTCATGTCATTGTTATGCACATGTACCTTGCAATTTTCTTATTTTGTTTTGTTTTCTCTTTCACCAATTGTTGTGTATTGTTTTTATTTGTGGTTGTTCTTTATCTTTTTTATTGTGTAAGAAGGGATATGTGTGGGGTCTGGAATGGAATTGGGAATGTTGGAGATGGTGGATTCTGCGGGCGGCAGTTGCTGCCTGGTGGTTATGGCTGACGGTCAGTAAAGCACTTACCTACAAAACTACAGGCTCTGTGCGTCCTTTCACTATTTTTAACCTTGACATAGATCCTTTATCCCTATTTAAAGAGACAGCAACGTTTCTATAGTCAATTTTAACCCACCTTAATATTCCATCTTCCCATTTAGATACTGGTACACTCCAATACACCAGTCATTTTCAGGATAATTAAATGATCTCTGGCGAAGTGCCCCTTCGAGGGACCCATTGGGCATTGCAGTGCAACCCAACTAGGAGCATGCCCAATGATGAAGCATGCCACCTTTGGGTGGGTGAGGGCTCTTTCTTCTATGAGCAGACGTTGCTAGTGACAGACTGTATTCTTGGTACTTAATATATTACCTTGAACCGAATATTGGAAAACTATACCACATTAAATTGTTTTGGTTAAAAAGGAGATTGTATACTGGACCGTCTATATCTCTGTGTCCTCCTATGTTCATGAGGTTTCTTTAATAGTACAGACATGAGGGATGGGCCCACAGTCATCTCTAAATGTAAAGGACAGAGTACTGTTGTGGTGATGGATGCAATGTGCCTAGCCATCTTGACACACATAACTCTGTCTGTCAAACCCAAAATCAGTCACATAGTTTCTAAACCATCGATAAAGAAGCTGGATTTGCTGCTTGTAATAATTCTGCTACTATATTTTCAGTATGCGCAACTTGGATTTCATAATGATCAGTACTGATTCCAATAAAGTCCAGCTTCAATAACAATGAAATTATGCTTTTCAATTTGGTGAGATTTGCATATGGGAACTTGTTAGTATCTAGCCATCAAAGTGAGGTTATCATTTCTCGTGCTGGCGGATGTAGCATTTACCATAACAATAACTGACTCACAGTCAGTATGTATGTGAAACCTTGTAAAGTGAACATACATTTTCTGTAAAAGTCGCAATACAAAAAACAATTTTAATTGTTTAAAAAATTTCAGAAATCTGTTTTTAGTGATACTTGTAGCTTACAAACGTTACTAGGAGTTGCATTACATTCATCATAAAAAATCATTTATTTACACATGAATGAAGACTCCAACAGGATTGAACAGTCTTTTGCTTTAGAAAATATGGGTTGCTCCTTGAATGAACAATGCATTGAATACAGAATTTCCCAAATATATTTTAAGAACGATTTCTCTAGTTGTGTATACCATCCAGTTTCTTTCTTTAAAAGACTCCATTCAAATTGTGATATATTCAATGTATTAACAATGTACTATTCATTTTTTTAATATGGAGCTTATGTTAATATATAAAACTCCTGTAAGGAAATCAAATTGTATGTAGAGTCACACTTGCTCAGCATTTTCAGATGATTGCTCAGATCTTATAGATTGAATCATTCATATCTTTACTTAGGTTCTATGGAATTCTATGCAATTTCAATTCTTACAAATGTGTCCAATGCAATCTGTTTCTGTTCCTATCTATAAATGGTTAATGACATTTTCACAATTTCAATTCAAATTAATTTTATTTGTATGATTTATTAAAAATCTTTGTAACAAGAATAAACAAGAAACAAAACAAAACAAAGCTAAAATTAATTGTCCAAAAGCTTATGCAATCATACTATCACAATAGGTTTCTGTGTGTTAGGGTTGTGGTAGGTAGGGTTCCTGGGTTTTAGGGTTCAGGGGTCATAAACGTTCAGAATGTAAAATGATGTTAAAAGTTTGTGCCATTGGAAGTTGTAAATAAAATACATTCTGCCCAGTTAATCGGGGTTCAGAAGTCAAATGGGTCTGAACTGTACATTTGTGTTCCCTTTTAACCCTGTTGCAGCTAAGGATTATCCTGGAATATAGACAGGAATTTTACCTGCCGAATTTTCAAGCTGTATTTGTCGAGTTCAATGTCATCATAATAGCCTGTCTACATGTCTGCACCTTCAGATTATTAAAAGGGCTACACAAAAGCTGCCTGCATTCTCCGAGGATTGTGAGACACAGACATAAAACATGTATAAGGGTTTCTTTTCCTTATTACATAGACTACAATTAATGTCTGCGGGCCACATGTGCCGCTTAGGGCAATAGTCCAGGGTTGGAAAGCACTCTAGGTGGTACATCATAAACTTAGGTTTAACATACTTTGAATCATTTTAATCCATATACTCCTCCTGGCCTTTCTTATTACACATGTTTATCACCATCCAGGCACAGTTTCGGTGTGCTAGCATGTTTTTATCATGTGATCTCCTAAGCTTTTAGGTAGTGATAGTAATAAACATTTTAAACACTGCATGAGCAACCTGCTTGTTCCACAATTCCCTTGCAGGAATTAGATTAGAAAATGAAATAACTATTTATTATGGTATTGTAATTTTATTGTGTATAAATGATTAGACCGATCCACGGAGTTCTGGACTTTTGCTGCTGGCCCCTGGCATACCCGCACTCTGCACTTTTGCCCTAGCCCCTGGAGGGGCTTGAAATACAACGAGGCGGTCCTGCAGCGCGGGAGACTGATCCACGGAGTTCTGGACTTTTGCTGCTGGCCCCTGGCATACCCGCACTCTGCACTTTAGCCCTAGCCCCTGGAGGGGCTTGAAATACACTGAGGCGGTCCCGCAGCACGGGAGACCGATCCACGGAGTTCTGGACTTTTGCTGCTGGCCCCTGGCATACCCGCACTCTGCACTTTAGCCCTAGCCCCTGGAGGGGCTTGAAATACACCGAGGCGGTCCCACAGCACGGGAGACCGATCCACGGAGTTCTGGACTTTTGCTGCTGGCCCCTGGCATACCCGCACTCTGCACTTTTGCCCTAGCCCCTGGAGGGGCTTGAAATACACCAAGGCGGTCCCGCAGCGCGGGACGCGCGCGAGGCGTGCCCGGGCGAAGACCGGGCCAAGACGGGCCCGTCTTAGCCCGTCACAGACCGGTAGAGGCCGGGCAGGGCCACGGCTCTTATATTTTGCGCTAAAGGTACTGTGATTTTGCTTTAGATCGTTTTGCATAAACGGAGAGGGACTACGTCGAATTTAATAAGAATCTCCACACATGACTTTGTTATTGTATGGTGGCTGCAACTAAATTATGTTTTACTATTTTTTGATTATATGTAGTTACCTCTATCTGATTTTTGTATCTGCTGTGTAGGTATATAGTGAAACATTGGTTTGTCGAGCTATAAGCTATCCGAAAATGGAAAAACGCAAGGGAGTAGCGGGTACGTTAGATGCTTTTTTGGTTAGGGCGGAGTCGCTTTTAACACATGAAATAGAACTCACTGAGCGACGCCTTTCCATGGATCCGTCTACCTTGCAGAGACATTTAACAGCAGGTAGCCTTTTATTTGTAACAGAGTGTCCTGCCCAAGATTGTGTGCCCAATACTGCCATACATTCTTCACCTACTTCTTCCCCCCTCCCCCTGTAATACACTCAAAATCCCCGGTAGTCTCTGGTAGACCTATTAGGATGAAGGCTTTGAAGAATGGGGTAGCTCGAAAGGTAGAAGCTTTGCCAGCAAAAAGAAAGCGGGGGTTGGGACAAGAAAAGTAAAAGCCATCAAGGTCTCTCAAGTAATCGATTGTGCCAATAATGCCCATAATACCACTTCTTCTTTCTCAACGAGTATTTCGGTTGGAACACAAACTGATATGGTTCTGCCCTTACCCGTTATGAGTGTTGTTAATACTAAGGATGCTATGACTATTATGACTGAGTCAGACGCCGGACCAAATGATCCAGCATTAGGAGTAGTGCTATCTTGTGACCATGACTTGGTCGAAAAAAAACTTATTTTACTATGGAAAAAATTTACGCTCCTAGACACTGCTATAAAAAACTTAAGTAGCAACATTGTGGCTCCGCAAGTGACCAGAGTAGAAAGGAAGTCCCCAGGACAAAGGTGGATAGTTGCCCACCATCAGTTCATGATGGGAAAGTCAAGAAAATCACCTGACCATTCCCACTTCGAATAGCGTGGGTGGTAATCTGCAGGAAATCTCCACCGGTATGAATGGTATGAATGCTCTAGGCCCACATGGCCAACAGACCAGCTGTATGACACCTTTAGATTCAGGAGGTGGTGTGAATGTTCCTGTTAAGAACTTAAGAGTCGATGTAACTAATGACTCTTCCATTCCAAACTTAGAAGTACTAAGCCTTCCCCCAGCTTCGTGTCCTTACGCTTTAATTTTGGCTGGTGTTCCTACGCTAAGGGCAGGACAGAGAGAAAGTTGGAATGATCTACGGAATAAAACTATGGACTGGCTGATAAAACACAAAAGGTTCCATCCTTCGGATATTGAAGAGATTTTAATGGTTCGGAGAGTAGGGTGGGTAGGACAATCCATAAAGAGTATAAAGGGCGATTGTGTCGTGGTTAATTTTCGTAGGCCACAGATAGTTCGTTACCTTTTAAACCACTGTGAGACAACCTTTGCTCCTAATTCTGGCATTTGTGCACTCCCTTTAGGTTATTTCTACAAACCGTCTGCTGGATCCTTAACTAATAGACCTGCACCAGTTGCAACATTTAATAGATTCCAGGCACTGTCAGGCTTGGATTCCCAAGATTGACAACTACCTATAGCTCAACTGGGAAGGATACTGGCTGCTGATTCTTATGTCTTGGAACCTATGTATTCAGTAAATGACCATAAAATGGAAAACACCACTGACAAGGTTGACGTAGGAATTGCTTCCAGTATTTTGGAAAAGGATTTAGGAGAATTAAGTATGAATACCTGTTATAGGAACCAAACATGTAATCCTAACAATGGTGAGAAGGCTACAATATATGGTAATTGTGGTGGACCATTGTTGGGTATGGCGGATGTGAATGGTGTGTATGTGGAGATTGGTTCCTCAACTCAGAGTAGCGAGGGGGATATTGCAAAAAATAATTCTATCTGTAATTTTATAAACGAATGTGAGAAAATGCCAAGAATAGGGACCAAGGACGAAGGAATAGATTACAAACAAAATATGGAAGAACGCCAAATTGAGATAAAACTGACTTCGTGGAACATAGCAGGGCTCAGAAGAAACCAAGGGGATGTAGTATGGCAAGAATATATTGGCCAAAGCGAAATAATTTTATTTCAAGAAACATGGGCTATGGAAAACCCCCACAAAGTAGGCTTTAAAACTTTTAGTGTTGCTGCTATACCTTCAGTTAGAAGGAGGCCCTCAGGGGTCTTACTATTTGGGCAAAAATTACACTAGGTGTTGATATAAAACAGATAGATTTCCCTTGTCAGGATATTTTGGGAATAAGGTTTCTAGCACCAGACAAAAGTGAAGTCTACAGTTTAAATATATACCGTAGAGCAAACTTAGCAAGCAAAGAATCAGAGGTTATCGAAAATTTAGATCACTTTTTAACCTCAGTTAACCAAGGGGCATTGATAATTGTGGGGGTGATTTTAATTGCAAATTTGAACCTGTGGTCGGACTTGAAAATGTTTTTGATGAAGAGGATATGGCTAATAATATCCCATTACTGAACAGTAATCCTGTAGTATCCTGTACAACTGCCGTTGCGCAGCTATTAAGATTTGTGTCAGGCCACGGTTTACGTGCCTGCAATGGACGAATGCCTTCTGATAGCCCAAATGCCCCCACTTTTAATAGGGGTAACTCCAAAAGCTGCATAGATTATATATTAGTATCTATTCCCTTATGGTCAATGGTATATGATCTAGTAATTGAGGACAGAACTGAGAGTGATCATTACCCGTTATGCCTGAAACCGGATGCTAACCTCTTCCAGCTAGCCACCCAGAGGGTAGGTGACGCTAATAGTAGTGTAATTGAGCCAATATTATCCAACAACCATAGAGCCCTTAGGTGGCCTTCGATAGGGGGAAATAAAATGGCTATTAAAAAGATTTATGAAACTTATGTCGAGATAGTTTCCCGTACATAGATCTATCTACAACAGAGATTCCAATTATGGAAATACACCATAGATTGGTAGAAGATCTGACGCCCATATTAAGTAAGACTCAAACAAAATGTAAAAGGGAGCAACAGAGGTAGCCACAGTGGATAATCCATGGTATAATAAAGAATGCCGAGAGGCAAAAAAGGATCTTATTAAGGCAACGAAAGCTAATGATATATTGACCCTAAGGGAAAATAGGACCCAGTATAAGAGGTTACTAATCCAAGCGAAAAAAAGCTGGGAAGATAACATCTGGACTGAGTTAATTACTGCAGCTAAAACAAATGACCAATCCACATTTTGGCGTTTGATATCAAAGGGCAACAAAAAGGGGAAATGTAGCAAAGATCTTTTTTTAGATGCAAATACATGGGTATGCCACTTTTCCCGTCTTTATTCTTTATCTACTAATGATATCGAGTACAGCATACAAGATTACGAAACATCTTCAAACAGTGCCTCATTACACTTTAGATTGGAGGAAACAATGGTAGCAATAAATGCAGTAAAACCAGGGAAGGCACCCGGACCTGATAAGATACCAGGTGACTTATGGAAACACGATAAAGAGGTTTGGGGTCCCTATATTAATCTCTTATGCAACTCGGTCGCCAAAGGCGCTCCCATTCCGGAAATGTGGAAAGGGGCGGAGATTGCAACTATTTTTAAAAAGGGTAACCGCCATGACCCTTCACATTACCGACCGATCAGTTTAATTGATGTTTTACAGAAGATATATGCACGCCAAATTTTAAATAAATTGAGTGATTGGATGGAGGAGCATAATATTTTATCTAAATATCAGGCAGGTTTTAGATCTAAAACTAGTACAATCGACCAGGTTTTTAGATTCCTTTGTATAATTTGCAAGTATAATATATTCAGGAAAGGCCACCTGTATATTGCCTTTGTGGACCTAAAGGCAGCCTTTGATCTCATCCCTAGAAACCTCCTCTGGAAATCATTGAAGGATCAGGGAGTTCCAGGGGAAATCCTCTTGCAGATAATAAGGTTACATGAGGAAAATTTTGCAAGAGTAAAATGGGGTCTAAAGGGTGAACTTACCAATCCGATTCATGTAAAGAGGGGGGTAAGGCAGGGATGTGTGCTGGCCCCCACTCTATTTTCGCTGTATGTCAACGACATTCCTGATTATCTTTTGGGCTGCGAACATGATTCTCCCAAATTAGTGGGGGCGCCAGTACCGGCACTTTTATTTGCTGATGACACTATTTTAATATCACAAACCCCCAAAGGTCTCCAAAGTTTATTAAATACCTTTGGGACATATTGTGAAATTAAGGGCCTGGAAATAAACTCTACCAAAACGAAATATATGGCAGTTAACCCACACAAATCTTTTTTTTAAAATGTAACTGTCAACAATGAGAAGATAGAATATGTGCTAAATTTTAATTATTTGGGTATCACTCTCGACACCAAAATGAATTGGAGACCCCAGTTGGAAAAAAGCAAAACTATTCTACTCCAAAATTCTCTGCCAATAATAAGAAAGCACGAGAATAGCTGGTCTAAAGCAGTAACTCCTGCCCTTGAGGTATACAAATATAGGGTGCAATCGGCATCGCTATATGGGGCAGAATTGTGGGGCCCTGCCACTAACAATACTTTTATGGTGGACAAGAACAAGTTTTTTAGAAAATTATTAAGCCTTCCAGTTCGTACACCGTTAATACCAATAGTAATGGACCTAAATATACGCCGCATTGACCAACAGGCAGTTTTACGACCATTGTTGTTTTGGGTCCGCCTATGGTCTACGGACGAACTTGTTCATTACAGAGAAGGGCTAGAGGAAATCCTTAGACTTAAAAATGGCACTTGGTTGCCATGGTTAAAACACGTCCATGATTGGTTTTATAAATTAGGACTCAAACATTTTTGGGACGATCCCCTAGGATTGTCCATGGGTTCAAAAAAACTGTTGAAGCAAATTTTCTGGGCTTTTAACCAAGACACATTGTCCCATTGTTCAAAACTAGGCACACTATCCTCACGGTTCCTCTCAATGAAATCAAACTGGAACTTTGAGTCTTTTTTGGACGAAATACAACCAAAGTTGGCTAAATCCTTATATTTGAAACTTCGCTATGGTGTCTTACAGATAAATGCAAATACAGCTAAATGGCTCCATAGCGATGGGGATCCAAACGTGGGATGTTGTGTTCTATGTCATACAGGTGCAAAAGAAAATGAATTACACCTATTATTCTTCTGCCCAGCTTACCTACACTGCAGGAGGAAATGGATCAAACCCATTTGTAGTCTTCTGGGTGTTAGATCCTGTCGCGAGGCAGAAAGAATACTGCGAACAGATACCACACAAGTAGTGGTTTTTAGTGTCAGCAGATACCTGTTTGGCGTAAATCTAATAAGAAAGAGAGTAGGGTTGAAACTTTGAGAATTTGTGTGTGTGTTTTTTAAGTATATATGGAACTCCTAGTTAGATCTACAATAGTTTGGTACTGTACTAAGAGGAATTATGCTCTATTATGCACCATATCAGGTGTATGTTACGAATCTTGCACATTTTTTTAATTTTTAATATTATACTTGCTAAACTATGAAAGATGAAATTATTTTATGAATGCCAAAAAATGAAATGCTATTTAGTGCCATTTTATTGACAAATGTATTAAATGATGGGATTTTAACTATATTTAATTTTTTTAAATGTTTAAGAAAAATCTTGTATTGGGATACTGATTACCAATAATTGTGTATTTCTCTGGCGGAGTCCCTTTTGTAACACTATAATATGATGTCTTTTTTTTTTAATGTAATCTTTTATGGTTTTTCAAATCGAAATAAAGATCATTGAATTGAATTGATATTGTATTATGGAAAGATGGAAATGTTCTTATTATTTTATGTTTAAGGACCGAAGGTCTAAATAAACATTACCTTTGACTTGACTTGACTTGACAATTCCCTTGCTTGAAGCATGTTTAAAGCCTTTTCCAGGAAACGATGGTGTGGTGAGTTACTGGGGTCACTTGCAATTTCTTGCCAGTTAAGGTTGTCCAAGATTCCTGGATTTGAGCTCTTAGTTTGTGACACAGAATGAGGAATGTGTGTTGTCTGGCTATGACTTGGTTTAGTATGCCCAATTCTAAATGCACCTAGGCAATGGGTGATTGCTCATATCATATAGATGAAATCATTCAATATATTTAATTAGGTTTTATGGAACTCTATGCACTTTCAGTTCTAGCAAAGGGGTTTCCAAAGTAATCTGTTCCTGTTCTTATCTCTAAATTGCTAATGTGGTTTTCACATTTTCGAAGGCAATTGCAGTAATTGGTGAGAATGAATATGTTTTCTTCATTATCATTTTATTTCTTTGTCTATTATTTTGAATATTCCCTGAATATTTTCTTCATATATATATTTTATCTTTTGAAGAGCTCCTCCAACATATGTATGCATTATAGCCATTGCAGTTGAAGCAGTTGTTGGACCTGGCCCTTTCTGCAAGGTCACCCCAGTTTTTTCCCTTCCTCTGCCTTCCTTTGCTGAACTCATTTTTGTTGTCTTTTAGAACTCTGTGCAATTTTGCTTGCCTTGATGTCAGGCTACTCAGAGTGACTCCAAGGATCAGATGGTTAGCCTCCTCTTTGGCCTACAGGGACACAATAAGCTTCCAGAGGCCTGCCCTGCAACTGCCTATCTGACCAGCACCAAATAGATCTGCCTGAATCTGCCTGAGCCCAGCGGCTGGCCTCTGCTGGAATAAATCCTGATCCACGAGAGAGACCCTCAGCTTCTGGACCCTTGGCTGACATCACAGAGCACTCCTCCCTGCCTAATTGAATGTTCCATCAGATCTGGCACAAAGTGTTGCAGGGCCCCACAAAGCTTCACAGCTCCGAACTGAAGGCTTCATCGGAACCGACACAGAGTGATGCAAAGCCTCGCATGACCACTCCGCACAGATCACGTCTGAAAGTAGCACTGACTCCAATGCAGAGAGACTTGAAGCCCGGCAAAGTCTTGCCGCCCAGCTGAAAGCTTCATTAGAACCAATGCAGAACGCCGTGAAGTCACATAAAGCAGCACTCCAATCAAGGACATAAGGTACAACTCCCAGCGAGTTAAACTCGGTCCTGTGCCCGGTCAGCACTCCATCGCAGTTGGCTTCTGATGTTGACCCTGTCCAGCATGACCAGATACCCACAATTGGTGCATTCTGCTTATTGTTACTATTTTTACTAAAACATGTACAATTCAATATCTCTGGTTAGAAAGATTTGAATTTTGTAATTCTGGTATCCTCTTGTTTACTAAATATTACTCTATTTTTCTAAATTGATTTTGGATTTTTCTTGGTTGTGTTTTCATTATAATTCTGTTTTTTTGCTTCATAAACACTTTACTTATTGCCTCTATGGTAAGCCTGACTACTTTGTGCCAAGCTACCATGGGGTTAAGCACAGGTTAATTTAGTAATTTTTGTGGTTCACCTTAACAGGGATTGTGATTGTTGCCTGAGTGGGGCTTCCACCCTCTTAATCAATAACCCAATTTCTTACAACAATCAAATCTTGTTTCATTGTTTTCTGTCTTTGAAGAAAAGCCTAAACATTCCAGGTTTCATGCAACAGTTAACGTTTCTAATGAAAAATCATTCACCCAACGCGACCAGAGTTTACCTATAGTATAAGTGCCAATGTGCAGTCTGTTTCACTTGAGAAGGGCACTGGTAAACAATACTTCCGCCCAAAAGGCATAACCTTTCTTCTTCACAGGCAGCAGTCCACGTGGCACAATGCAACACAACAGTTATTCATTTTGAGATCAGGGTGTGGCTCTAGCAAAGTGCCACCCTTGCCATGAAAGTCTTTCTGCCTCACTAGTATGCAACTCCATCTCGGAATTCCTGGAACAATTCACCTGTCGAGGAAACTCACCAATAAAACTTTTCAATGTTCAGATTCTGGGATAGTCTTCCATCAAAAGCAAGGGTAAAGCTATCAACGGTGCAACTTCCGATCCCACACATGGCATTACAGTGCTTCTTGGTAAGGTATGAGTTTCCAAAGGATTCCATGAAAAACTGGAATCATATTTGGTTTATGGAGTGGTGATGTCAGTAGGGTAAGTATTTCAGTGTCATGAGTTGTTGCTTTTTTGGTGGGTGAGACCACAGAGTCAATTTGCTTCTGTAGTTCCGCAACTAATATAGATGGCCCTTGCCCATCAGATGTATGTGTTATAAGTATCAGATAGTAGGCAATGCTGTTAATTACATTACCAGCCAGTAACATGCACATGTGCACTACATAGTCTGTAAGATCTGAGTACTGTGTGCTGTTGTATGATGGCGTATGTGGTGGGTAGTACTTTTGTGAGTATGTTGACATCCAACTATGCGGCATGTCTCTGTTCATCTAAAGTGCTCTGTATGAGTCTGTGATATTGCTAAGTAGAGTTCAGCCAACTCATAGCCATCTGAAGCATGCATGAGTTGTATTGAGTGTGTGTGCTATTCTCTGTTCTAATGTATTGTTGGACTGATAGTGTGAATGAGTTGTACCAGTTGATTTCAGTTGACATGGGCACGACCCTTGACACGACCAGGACAACATTTGCAGTATTAACTCTGTAATCCTATTCTACACTCCCATGTCATCCACATAGCGTGTGTCCTTCTTGAGAGGACACATATGTAACAGATTAACATTTTGCTGCCCTTGATTTCGATAGAATACATTACTTGGCTCCTTCAGTAGTCCACTTCCTGGATTTCCATGCATCAGATTGCATTATATAGTGTCAGCGTGAGTACCACTAGGGGTAATCCTTTCATTACTGCTGGCCTCGCCTGGCAACCTCCTTAAGAGCCTTAATCTTTTTTGTGGAAGGGTTAGTTCTGTTTTGACAATTAATTCATCCTTCATTAAATATTTCTAAAAGTGTGAAGATAACCTCTTAGTACACCTTTATTTCTCAATGTCCGCTACACAACCGGAGTTTCATGATTATTTTTTGGGCAACTTAAAAGTAAGCATTTTATCAACCCTTTTATTTCTCACTCTCTTGGTTTTCTAAAATCGCAAAAGGTCGTTTTCCTGCTGTTTAGTTATGTTTCTCCATTTCAAAAGCGTAAAATTTAGCGTGCCTTTTATTTGAATGTTTCATTTTCTGATAAAACGGTTTTAACAAAACTGAAAATGATCGTATTTTGCATGATTTTTTCCCCATTTCAAGTGAGGATTGACATTTAACTACTAAGAAAGGGAAATACAGAAACATATTTTCTTTAGTTTCGAAAGTGTCAGCTCTAAGAAACGCCCTGGGGCTGTATATGGTGTTCAGTCTTCCAAAGTCCATGTTTCTAACTGAACTGATTTGCAAACTATTGTAGAGAGGAAAAAGAAAAAAACAATATTTTCGATGTATAGCGTCATACCATCTGGTGATGTGCTGACATTTGATGTCATGATGCAATGCATCAAAATGCTTTGAAGAACCAACTAAACAGGCAGAGTTTGAAAGAAACTACTTCTGCAGACTGCGTGCTCGGAAATTAGGAAATGATAGCACTGCTATTGAGGATGGAAAATGCCGTGTTTACTCCACTCCCACCTGCAGGTGTCTGGCATGTGTGAAAGATGGGTCCTGCACCTGTACAGTTCATGTAAGAGTACTTCCAAGAAACTATTAAGGGTATCAAAACCCAAGGGGGGGTCTCATCGATGGTTACTGCATGGAATGTATGACTCAACCTTGGGTTCATTCAGATTCCTGCATCTCATCTGATCTACAGGATTTATCCAGTGTGGCCATGCCTCCTTGGTACAATTGGCTTGCTTGTGATGTTTTCCAGTTCAGCAGATGACACAAGTGTTTCTGAACACTTCCAGAACTTTCATAAATCTAAATGCCTTGGACTTAAAGCAGCTTATCAAAAGTGTAAAGCGAGTCCTATAGCTAGGGAGCATAAGGAAACGTGTGGCTTAGAGATTTGCATCAGAAGACAAATCAAGAAAGTTTCAGATAGAGGAACTTTTCATGCTTGAAACAATTCAGGGTAGGTGTCTGTGAACAACTGAGTGAGCAAGGTGTGAATAGGTCTATGCTAATGATCAGGGCTGCTCTTGTGTTCCTCAACGTCCGAAGGCGTTTTTCAGGCACATTAGCAGCAAAATAGGGCAGCAGCATAGTAATACACTTGGTGGTTGACATTAGCTAGCAATAACTTGGCTCTTATATGGCACCTGTAACCACACTTCAGCCATTTCTAAGCACTGACAATAACAAGTGAGATTATTGCCTTATTTAATGATACACCTTACTGGCATCGGAAATATATAAGACTGAGTGGGCTTTGCTTTATTGTTACGCCTGACCTGCAGATCACTGAGGGGCATATTCACAAGGAGCTATCGCCGAATTAACGGCACTTTATCGCAGCCAAAGTCGTGATAAATTTACCTCCCCATTCACAAGCCAGTGTTAACAGCCCACAGCACCAGTTTACCTGCGATAGCAGCCGCAAAAAACATCGCCACAGAGGACCCCCACAAATATCGCTAATGAGATGCAGAGTAGGCGTTCCCGTGCCAAAAGCCGATACAACATCACACCTCAACATTCACAACGACCAGCCACATCGGCGATAAAAACACAAAACAGGCGATAAGGCGCGTTAGCACCAGGAAATCTACACCTGCTCTGACCTGGTGTATAGTCGGAAGGCAGCCTGCAAACCAAAAGGGAGCACAGCCCAGGGCTACATCGGAAGGGCAACAGATGCCATGGAGCCACTCATCATGCGGCCCGGACACCCAAGAGGGCCACAACACCCACCGCCACCAACCCCAGGACCACCCCTCCCTGGCACCCCCGACCAAAGACATGCCACATCAGCCACACCTAAACATGTACAAAATATTCCGCTTGATGTCGCACAATCACAACTGGTGACATGCATGTGTCGTCACAGAAATGAGCAGCACACATTCACTTTCGAAGCAACAAATGAAACTTTATTAAAATGAACACCGAAATGAAATGAAGACACATGGCCGCTCCCCTCGGGACAATACGTAGGTCACAGCCTGTAAGACAAAAAACATGATGAGAAGGTGTGTCCTGCGCACATCAGAGGACAGAGAGAGAGCGAAGGAGAGAGAGAGGAAGAGAGGGAGGGAAAGAGAGAGGAAGAGAGGGAGGGAAAGAGAGAGGAAGAGAGGGAGAGAGAGAGAGAGAGAGAGAGAAGAGGAGAGAGAGAGGAAGAGAGGGAGGGAGAGAGAGAGGAAGAGAGAGAGAGAGAGAGAGAGAGAGAGAGAGAAGAGGAGAGGAGAGAGAGAGGGAGAGAGTGCCGTCCCTGCGCATCCAGGCCACACTGCTCACCTGCTGCCACCGGTGTGTCTCCAACCACGTGCCGGTATGTATAGCAGGACACCAGGTCACACATCTGAGTCAGAGCCGTCAGCTGAAACAGAGTCCAGATACATGACTGGCACAGTACACACAATTGCACAAGACAACATCGCCTGCCCGCCCATGCACACCCAGGCAGAGGCACCCCAACCCCTCCCGCCGCCCATCGGATCATGCCCGCCCATACACACCCAGGCCTCAATGCTCACCTTCCGCCACTGGCGCGTGGACAGGAGGTCCTACCACGTCCTGCTGCAAGCCACAAGCCCGGGGCCCGCGGACATGGCACCCTCCACATCATGCAGCCCCGCTCCGCAGGCCACCAGGTCTCACGTTTGGTGCTGGGTCTTGATTACTCCATGGGATAGGACATACCAGTGCACCCGGCACCATCGCAGGCTGCACACCCGCTCAGCCCAATGGGTGCCACCAACTCTGGGATCCCGGAAGCGACGCCACGTGGTGGTAGGCCCGCGCTGCCTGCTGGCTCTGGCCTACACTGCGGTCCAGCAGGGCACACAAAACCTGAACTGTCCGGACCGCCGGGACGGGGCATCATCGCAGGCTGCACACCCGCTCAGCAGCTTAAGGTGCCACTGACTCAGTGCACCCAAAGTCACCGTCCCGTGGTGGGGTGCCTGTTCTGTCCGCAAGGCCCTGTGTGCCACTAACCCTGTGCAACCCCAGTCTGCGCCACGTGGTGGTAGGCCCGTGCCATCCACAAGGCCTCGTGTGCCACTAACCCTGTGCAACCCCAGTCTGCGCCACGTGGTGGTAGGCCTGTGCCGTCCACAAGGCCTCATGTGCCACTAACCCTGTGCGCAAAAAGTCATGGGCGCTTAATGATTGAGAACCGTGGAGCGTCCGTCATCCAGTCACCACCGGCAGAGGGGACTGTGATGTCGTCGGCCCCTTATGTTGGCGGAGTCACATGGCCTGTGACGCCTGTGCCAGATGGGTGTGGTGTGCATGCAAACCTGCCCTCAGGGAGTGGCTGTGACATGCTGACAACTAGACCAGTGACCTGCACACCACCAGCGAGTACGCCTGCGACGGGTAGCAATGAGGGCCCCCCTCGGAGCGTTAGCGGAGTGGTCTGGCCTGCAGTACGCCGGACCAACGCAGGGCTTGCAACAATGATTCGTGGGCTCTGGGCGTGGTTCAGTCCATGTCCGGACAAGGAAGTGACTGATGCGTGTGTCCCTGTTGTAGTGTTCACGGGACCCGGTACACAAAATGCAATGTAGCACCCTCTGACTGGCATCCCACAGGATGAACATCATTGACGCAAGGGAAGTCACTGTCCCTACATTCATCCACACATTCACACATGAATGATGAAAGACATGACACAGCAGTGCGTCACTGGATGTTTATTGCACATCCAGTGCAGTGATGCACTGGAGCGGTACAGGGCAATGCCGAGCACACTACACAATATGGGCCCGTGGAGGGCCAGCCAGTGTCCATCCGGGGATGACCTGTACTGCGGAAGAGGAAGGGTACAGTCCGCAGTCTGTCCGCCGTGTCATTGGTCGTCAAACAGGATGTGGCAGTCCATGTCGCTGTCCAAGGTGAGTGCATCGGATTGTATCGGGGGTCAGTGGTAGGTCTTGAGGCCATGTGCGGCACCAAGCAGAAACAGGCAAGGTGGCGGAAATGAATGCTAGTGCCTCCTTCTGATCTCTATCCCATCCACGTCCTCGTCCCCGGATGTGTGCTCTGCCCCACCTGTGGGTGTTGCAGTACCGGCTGCGGCACTGTGTGCCACTGACACATCAGGGGCTGGAGGAGGATTGTCGGCCACACTGTGTGGCAGTGACACATCAGGTGCCGGAGTGGATACGCCTGCCACACTGGGAGGCAATGACACACCAGGGGGCGGAGATGTGGATAGTGTGGGGGCAGCAGCATTCATCAACGCCAGGCCTTGTGGCAGCAAAGCCATGATGAGGACATGCAGGGCCTGGTAGATGCCAGCTACATTTCGCTGATGTGCAGAGGTGGCTGCCATCCTTTCCGCCTCCATCCGCACCATGTCTTCCATGAGCCTCCGCATGTGTGCCAGCTCACGGCTGGGATCGCTGGAGCCACTCTGAGCGGACAGGTATTCTTCCCTCCACGTCATGACTCCAGCGATGTCAGTCAGGGCTCGTTGGAGACCATGGGGTGGACATAGACACCCAAGGATGGCGTCCAGTTTGCTAGCCATGAGTTCGAACCCCACCCGCACCTGCTCGGCCGTCTCCCTCTGGCCCTCCAGCACACGGCGTTGGAAGGCCAATTGTTGTTCCTGGGGGACTTGGGAGGGTGCCGGGGCTGTGGGTGCCTCCTGCTGGGTGGTTTGGGTGGTGGGTGGGGTCTCATCGATGTAGCTGGGCTGCCCTGCTCCTGGAGGTGAGTGGCGGATGAGGTCAATGATGTCTTGGATGGTTTGGGTGTCGATGCTGGTGTTGTCCTCCTCGTCATCAGTGAAGAGTGGCTGTGACTGCTCTGCAGGAGGTGTTGACGATGTCCCTGCTATGTGAAGGGGAGATGGTGTATTACAATGTGTCCACATGTATGTAGCCGCATGGTACAGGTTGACATTCAGACAGCATGGCATTGTACATTGTGACAGTCTGTGGGTCTGGGCGAGGACCTAGAGTGATTGTGGGTGTGCACTGTGCCCTGCTTGCTTGTGCATGTGTGCCATTGTGGCCATCTCCCCCCGTCCCCCCAGTACCTGGTGGTCACTCACCCTGTTGCGGTTGTGTTGTGTCCTGTCAAGCAGTGTCCGGTCCCCCGACTCCGGCCACAGTCTCCACACTGATGACTGTCGACACCAGCTCCTCCATGTCATCCAGCTCCAGCTGTGTCGCTAGGCCCCCAACTCCGGTCTGCGTTGCTGCCTTCAGGTTGGCGGAGAGTTTCTCCTTGGTCTTCCGCTTGATGTCATTCCATCGCCTCTTGACCTCGTCCATTGTCCGCTTGTGCTCTCCGACGGCATTCACCTTGTCGACGATGTCCCGCCATATTCCATTTTTGGTGCCCAATGACACGTTGGAGGTGACGAAGAGTTGTTGATGGTGTTCCATCACCTCCGTGACTATGATCCTGTTCGCCTGCGGACTGAACTTGGTCTTCCTCGTCTTCTTGTCCTTGCCCTTCCCTGTCCCCGAGGTCCCAGGCTGGTCGTCCGGGGTGCTTGTGGGGTTGCGCTCGTCCTCTGAGCCTGCTCCGGCTGCCTCCATGGTGCTTGGGTGTTGGTCAGTTTGTGTCTGGGTGTTTTTTCTACTTTTATGGTGTTTTTTGATGCCTGCCAGGTGTGTGTTGCAGGCCTGGCGCTGCTTGTCACTGGTTTCCTCATCGCGCTTTGGCGCATCGCGTGTTTTTTGGTGTTGTGGTTTGTGTTTTTATCTCCATCGTGGTGGTTGTATCGCGGACATTGTCCGCGGTTTCGGCAGACTATCGCTTGCTACCGCCTTGTTGTGAATTCCACGTTGACACAGGTTTATTTTCCCGCAATAGGCTGCGATATTAAAAGTTGCGTTACGCTACTCTTGCGGTAGTTATTGCACGTTCTTGTGAATATACCCCTGAGTGTTTTGCTGAACCATTATGCAGCCATGACACGAAGAATTACTTTAAAAGGGATATGTTATGTGGCTGTACTGCCTCTCACTCATTGGCTCATGCATCAACTTATGAGGTTGCAGTGCAGTGCTGTTTGTGTAGAGCTCCACTGCGGCCTGGCACTTGTTTGCCCTACGCTGGATGTAACGTGTAAGTTGTCCATGTGAAACAAGTCAAACAAAATTTGGAACTGCTAATCTTAGCGAACTACTGCAACTGATAACATACAGGCCTGCTAAATATAGCACAACTCTGTCTCTTTACTCACTTACACAATGGTCCAACCTTGTGATCCATGTCTGCCTGGACGTCATTTCAATAAAATGTCATAGATGGCGGAAGTGACATCACATGACTTTTGACCTGTGGTTATTATCAACACAAGTGGTCCCTATGGGGGAAGTGTAGCCCATGACGTCCACAGCAATAGTTATAAAGTACCCTTCTTACAAGTAAGGTTTGTTATGTATTTTGTGGATTTTATTCTCATTTAGACATAAATCCTTTTCTCAAATAAGAACTAAGATTGCAGCAATATCAGTAAAATGATGAGGTGCTCCTATTTAGTGATGCCGCAGTGCAAGTGAATATTGTGAACATATAGTGCATAAGTGCTATATACAATAACCATATATACATGTGACTGATAGGTACAATCTGATGTTCTCTACAACACTCATAATATGAGTGTCGAAATCCACAATCAAATTAAAAAACAGTCCTCAGCAGAAGTTGTCAACGTTTCTACCCACAATGCAAAATTAATTAGAAAAGGGTCATTATCACAATGGAACATTGAAAGAGGCACCTAGAATGAAAGAATCATTTGTCAGTTTTAGAAAGTATTTTAGGTGAATGATAAAATGTTAGAATTGGGGTCCTATGACCTTCCAAAGGGATTGTGGCAACAGTCCTACAATCCTGGATGTGTCTAGATCTGTGGGTACATCATCAGGCTTGCTACAGAGGACAGCGACTGTGAACAGAGATGGTGGACTTTACTCTACTGTATGGTGTCCTAAAAAATAAATAGGATCACCATAATGGTAGGAGCCTACCAAAATGGTAAAAAAATAGAGGGATTGTGGCAACAGTTCTGCAATCCTTGATGTATCAATAGTTGTGGGTACATCATCAGGCTTGCTGCGATAGATGGCAAACTGTGAAGAGAGAATGATTTTTACTCTCCTGTGTAAATTCATCAAAATATATGGGACCGCCATCATGGTAGGAACTTACCAAAATGGTAAGGAACTTGGCTATGTATGGTGAAAGGTTTTGGGCGGGAGTCAGAGCTTAATTTGGTTCCCAGCACGCCAGGTCAAGAAAGTAATATAAAAAATAATCAGAGTAGTATAGTCAATGTTCGCCAAAGAGAAAATGTCAAAGTGAGCAATGTGTGGTTGAGGCATACCATAAGAAATCTGTAGATTCTGCAGATAACTTGGTGGACTTTAGGGTATTGATTGAGTACTCTAGAATTGATGAGAAATAATCACATACATGAGACCGTTTGAAAGTGAGCTATCAGTGTACTAATAAAGTCAAGGTTGTTGTGCGGAATATCTGCTGGGAATATAGCCTTATATTCAAGTATGTGGCTCTACAAAGCAAAGACTGAAAAAGGCAGCTCTGCCTTCTGTGTTCATGCACTTGAATAAAGGTTGCGCAATCAGAAAAATGCAACACCAACTCCTTACTTGTACATTGTAAGCTCGGTCTGGTATCAAGTGGCAGTTTGAATATTAATATTCACACATCTAGACATACAAAAAGAACATAAATTCAGTACAGTACGAGTAGGTCCAAGGAATCCAAAAGTGGACTGAAAGTCAGATAAAACACATTCATGGCCTGGCATAAGCCGTCTGAGGGATCGGTGTTACTAAGGGTAGAAGGGAAAGAGTTATAAACAGCCTGGGGAAAGTCATCGCTGCAGTAAAGAACCTGCCGGAGTGTCATACTCACTATGCTGTAGAACGTGCACCGGCAGGAATGAATGCACGGTTGGTAGTGCGGTGGCGAGGATGTGGCAAAGTAGAGGCCAAAGGTGCATGTAGCGTGCACACGATCAGAGCGGCGTGGCTCCCGACTCTGAATTAAAGGCATATCACCCTATACCGTACATTGAGTGCTTCATTCAAATACAATGTTTGAATAGTATTGAATGGCATTTATAGTAAAAAATGAGTTACCCATATTTAGAAAGGCTAAATTATTTTTGAAAAAGGATTTTCTGAAGAAAGATTTGGAGATAGATATTTACAAAAAAAGGGAGGAAATGCTGCTCCATAGAAGGCATGAAAATAAGCGTCCAAGCTCATGAACATTTTTTGGGGTATATGTATAAGCCCCTTTCGCCACGGGAACATCACTTCTTGTGAAAGGGCGTGCATTGGGTGGTGTGGTGGGCGGTCCACCACAACACCCATTGTATTTGACGCTGCCCCCTATGTACAAGGGTGGCGTACATAGGAGGCAGCGCCAACATTTAGACCAGGAAAATCCTGGAATTAAGTTTGCGAAACAAGGAGTAATGCATTATTTCTCCTCGTTTCTGCTTTTTCCATGTGTGTTGCCTTGTGAAAAAAGCAAAATGCCATGGTTTGTTTATGTACAGGAAGGTGTCCCTTCCTGTACATAAACAAACCTTTTTAAAAAATGCCATTTTGTAACTTTCATGTGTGCTGCATGAAGCAGCACACATGAAAGTTAAAAAATGGCATTTTATAATTGTTTATGTGAAATGGCATTTTATAATTGTTTATGTGCAGGAAGGGACACCTTCCTACACATAACCAATCCTCCCCTGCACACAGGCACCCTTGCACTCTGGTGCAAGGGTGCCTGCGTTGGCGCTAAGTTGTTAAACTTAGCGCCATTGCAGGGGGAAACGCAAGGCTGCACCACATTCTTGTAAATATGGTGCAGCCTTGTGCTTCGAGTGGCGGAGCGTGTCGTTAAGCCCAGGAGGCTAACGACACGCTCCGCCACTTCATTGTACATATCCCCCTTTGTCTCAGAGGAAATAAAAAGAATGTCTCTTCTGATGTGGTTCACTTAGGAGTTGCTGTGCTCTGGGTGTCTGTATAACAAGCATTGCTATGTGTACTTAGGTTTCAAAACATTAGCAAACATTAGGAAAACTGTTGGAGAAAGGATTAATCCATAACAACATGCACCGTCAGGTGACAGAATACAAGCACTTATAGGCACTGTCAGAATACATTATCATGATTTAAGTGATGTTGGCAACATGATTCGACACATTTAAGTACTGTCAAAGCATTCATGTGAAGACCACTTGCTCCAATCTTCAAGAGTGTTTAGACCATGCATGATTGTTTCACATTTGTCCACGCAAAAAAGTTCCCTTTTGGAGAGAAGGCTGGCTTTATCTCCTTCATGAGGTCCAAGCGAGATCTGCTCTATCAGCTGCCATTTCAGATCATCGCTGCTGTGCTGAAGCCTCTGAAAGCGCTAGACAAGAGGTGTTCCTGCTGTTCCACATTTAATTCTGCTTCTGTGTTGCAGGATCCTACATGTCACCTTTTGTGTCTTCTGTCTTATGTAGATTAGTTGACACGGGCACCATATCGCATAGATGACATCCTGGGTGTTGCAATGTCTGAAGCTAGTAAGGGTAATGCAAAGTTATCGTGGGTGAAGTTGCTAGTATTCAAGCTGAACTTAAATGCCACACATTGGCCACATTTGAAGTGCCTCACTACTGCCGGGAGTCCTCATAGTGTGTTGAGGAGAGTTCTGGGTGGCTGGGGTAGTGTGGCCCTGCCAGGGTGAGCGTAGAAGCAGGTGATCCCCTTTCTAAAAGAGGAGTGGATCTGCTTCTGCATCAGCCACTCCCTGGCCTAGACCCTTCACCCAAACTCTGGGCCAGATTTATCAAGGTTTTGCATGTCCCAAGCAAGGGCCCCCCAAGAGTGACGAAAAACCAAAATGAAATTTGTCAAGCCATGCAAGGCCAACTTGCATGGCCCTGCAAGGTTTGATAAATCTGGAGTAACACATGGCAGCGCAGATCACTGCCTTGTGTTACTCTTCCCTAGGGAGGCATTCCATGGGTGGAGTGTGGGTGTTCCCACTCATCCATCCATGGATTTTGGCTCATTCCCAGATTTACCATTAGAGATAGACCTGGGAATGCATCAAATTGCTGCGCCTCCCCAGGTGAGGCGTAATGAGGAGAAATACCTTTATTTTCTCCATTCTGCAGCACACATAGAAAGAGGTAAATGCCTCTGAGGATTGTTTTTGTACAGGAAGGTGTGCCTTCCTGTACAAAAACAATCCTGCCTACAACGCAGGTACCCTTGCATCATGGCGCAAGGGTGACTGCGTTAGCTCTAGGCAGCCAATAGTGCACTAGCGCTAGGAAAGGACAGGAATGTGCTGTATAATGTTAAATACAGCGCATTCCTGCCCTTTCACACAGCGCAGCAAGGTGGCTTGCTGTTTTGCACTGGGTGAAAAAATTATAGATATGGGCCTGTGAGTTTAACCCTGCTTGTGAGCTTGTGCGCAGATCGGAATATGCACATTCATAGTAAATTACGCACAAACAAACATGCCTTGATAATTAGTTCAATTTAAATGGAAGAAGCATTTACAACCAGAGATCATAAAATACTTTGCAAGTCTGATTAACAGTATACGTGACAGGGTATCTATATTACTACTGTTTAACAAAGGCCCAAGCACTGCCCAAGGAAGGAGTCGGTGTCTAATATTATCAATGCAACAGCACTTTACTTGAAGTCAATTCCTCCCCACAAAGTAAAGAAAGAGGTTGGAGGGCTGAATCGACAATTTAGAGGATTTTATTACATTGTGGTCTTAGACAATATTTTAAATCGTAAATTCCTTGAAACTGTGCAATGTGTGTGAGTCTCAGAAAAGGGATTTTGGAGATGCTGGTGGGAGTTAGCTCTATATTTAACTTTATTACATCAGATATTTGGTTTCTGAATTAAGCATCAGAAATTCAGGTTAACTGGTGCCCCACAAGTATTATACACCTGGCTGGGAGCCACATCCTGTGAAGACAGTGCTCGACCTTTGATTTGAAAAGCAGCAAAACAGTTGCAGTTCCACTTAAATACATTTTCTATGCAGTCTTTCACAAACCACGTTCTTTAAAAAAAGTATCTTTTACCAGGTGCACTTTGACTATTCATTTTCAGAAACGATTGCTAAAAGGCTGCACACATTTTTTTTTTTCTTTCAGAAATGAGTTTTTATAAATATGCATCGCCACGTAAAACCAGCATCTCCTTAAACAGTTAGAAAAATGACAAGGTTGGAAAAAATGACCAAAGAAAACAGGAGTTGATTTATTTTTCACTGTGGCCAATGTCTATAACTCAAATGATGCAATGCGAACAGTTGCAATTTCATCCCTGAAAATATTGTACATGAGTAAATGGAATATAGAACGAGAGAAATTCTACAAAAGTGTATTGATATTTGAACTGTTTTCCAGTTTTGCACAATGATTTAAAGTGATATTGGGCCAAGTGTACTATTTCCATTCATAAATGAGGGATGCACAACATTCACACCAACTTTCAAAATGGGAATTAAATTTGTGATATGGCCTATTTAATAACATGTTGCATCTCAAATTGTACATTTGGAGGGGGTAATAAAACCACCAGCTTAATGAGTATTAATAACTTCATTGATCAATTTGGGAAGGCGTACCATTTTGACGCATTCCCACGTTTATTAGTGTTAGTAAATCTGGGAATGAGTAAAAAACAATGGGTGGATCTGTGGGAACTCCCACGTTCCATCCATGGAACAGCTTCCCAGGGCAGAGTAACTCAAGGCAGCAATATGTGCTGCGTTGCGTTACTCCAGAATTACTATGCCATGCAGAGTCTTGCACGGTGGCTCTGCGTAACATAGTAAATCTCACTTAAGGCTTGCATTGCTCATGCATCATTTGCGTGGTGCAAGAGCAATGCAATCCTTTTGCAAATCTGGCCCCTGATTCATATTATTGCTACAGTTGCCCGTATTTGAAACATCAATTGAGGATTTCTGCAAAGCTTTCTTGGCCTCTTGAATCTTTGTGTGCTCAAGTATGGCTGAAATCTATCTACTCAATCTCCTCGATCTGTTTCAGTGGTGTTGGCAATCATTTCTACTATGGAGATACTGTTAAGATAACATTTTGAAGGACAGAATCAGCCTTGTCTTCAATAACTTGTGAGACAGTGGTAGCATTTGTCAGACTTAACGAAGGAGTAATGTGCATTGTATGACTTGCTGGTGAATTGGTCTCTTCGTTAATCGGTTCAGACATCTAAGGTAGATTGTCACTGAGGTTGTTAGGGTAAATTGTTTGAGCATCAAAGGCGACGGATATGCACTTAGCCTTTATTGCTACCAACAAGTCACTGGAAAACAATATCTCCGGACTTACACTTTCATTTTGATGGGAATCGCAGAGTTTACGAATATGATTGACCATTTTTGTGGCAACAACTGTAGCATGTAGATGAAATTATCACTCCAGAATTTTTTTTGATTTTTCTTACAAGAAGGTCCGAAAAGTTCCCTTATTCTGTTACTTCTGCACAGTTTCCGCATATTGACCATATGTCTGTTGAAATATCTTGTAATACAGTGACCTGATTTGTTGAATCAGCTACTATGGTTTGGCAAACAGCAAAATTCAATGCGGATAGAGCACTGGGTGTGTGTGTCTTCATTTATTTGCCAAGTCGTAACTTAAAGGCATAGTCCCCAGCCCCACGCCTATTGGGGCCTACGGCCTGCCACAATGAGAGGCTGCAACTACTGGCCATGCAGATTGTGCCGCAACTGAGGTGTGAGTCATCTCATTCTGCCTCACCTTGAGTGGCACGCCTGCTGGGAGATTCCACATTAATAATAATAATAATAATAATAAGGCATTTATAAAGCGCCCGGCTACTTCCAACGGAGATGCCCCGGCGCTAGGCGGACTAGGCAGCGAGGAGGAGGGGGGGAGGACTACGGGAGGCTAAAAAGCCAGGTTTTCAGCCTTTCCAAAAAGCCTGCTCTGACTCCAACTTGCGAAGATGGAGAGGCATAGAGTTCCAGAGAGAAGCAGTTCTCACTGAGAAAGCACGTCCGCCTAACCTAGCCTTTGAGAAGTGAGGAATCCTGAGCAGATTCTGATGATGAGATCTAATAGCCCTGTCAAGGTGATAGTGCTGGAGTCTCTGTTTCAAATAGCCTGGGCCCCGATTTCTGGTGGCTCTGAAGGCAATAGACAGTGCCTTAAACTCAATTCTCCTTCTGACAGGCAGCCAGTGGAGGCTCCGCTGGTGGGGGGAAATGTGGTGACAGAACGGAATATTACTAATAAGTCTGGCCCCCGCATTCTGGATAATTTGCAGTCTATGGATCAAGTATGCCGGTAGTCCAATATAAAGACTGTTAGAGTAGTCTAGCTGGGACGTAACCAGAGCGTGGACCACTGTCTTCCTGCAATCCAGAGGCAGGAGATGAAGAAATCTCTGCAAGGCTATCAACTTCCAGAAACATGCAGAGGAGACTTAACAGATCTGGGCCTTGCAAGAGAGGGTCGTATCAAATTTGAAACCCTAGTTCCTGGCTGAATCTACTGGAATCGGCGGAGGGTTTAGCTCTGACGGCCACCATAGCTCAGAATGCAGAGGAGCTGATTGATTGAAAAACAATACTTCAGTTTTGTCAGCATTTAATTTCAAGCAGCTATTTGTCATCCAAGCCGAGATGTTGATCAGGCAGTGCTTAAATTTAACAAAAGCTGCCTCCGTTTGTTCTCTAAATGAGAACACCAATTGGGTATTGTCAGCGTAAGATACCACTTTTACTCTCCATTGCTCAACTAAAGTCGCGAGGGGGGCAAGATAGACATTGAATAATGTAGGGCTCAGAGCCGAACCCTGGGGGACCCCACACGCGAGGGGTTTCACTGAGGGGACATGGGGACGGAGAAGAACCTGCTGGGACCTACCCTCCAAAAACGAATGGAACCAGGCAAGTGTGGTTCCCCTAACTCCCAGTGCTTAAGTCTCTCCAACAGAATCCGATGAGACACTGTATCGAAAGCTGCGGATAAGTCTAACAGCACGAGCATTGCAGAGCTGCCCTGGTCTAATGCTACACGTACAGTATCTGCAACTTCCAACAGAGCTGTCTCCGTGCTATAACCAGATCTAAAACCAGATTGGGAGTCATGGAGGCCGTTGTTGGGTTCCAAGAAATTGGAAAGTTGCTTCTGGACTTATTTCTCAAGAATTTTGGCAGGGGCTGACAAGAGGGAGATAGGCCTGAAATTCTTGCGTTCTGCTGGATCGGCATCAGGTTTCTTAAGAGTGGGCAGTACATGAGCCGATTTCCAGGCGGCTGGATAGATACCCGTTGTCAGGGAGGAGTTCCAAATTAGATTTAGCTGGGGGTTAAGTCAAGTTGCAAGCGCTTTGAAAAACTTAGCCGGGCAGGGGTCACCCGGAGATCCTTATTTACAATTGTATAGTTCTATCAGAGAAGCCTCCGGGCATAACGGGCGAAATTCGGACCAGATGCTACAAGGATCCGAGGAGGAGTTTTGCGTAACTGAAGGCTCAGCCAAAGTGAAGGAGGAATAAATGAGTTGTATTTTCTCTTGGAAGAAGGTTGATAAATCCTCACAGAGGGTAGCTGAAGGGGCTATGGTGCTGTCCAGAGCCTTAGGTCTGAGAAAACCTTGAACGATCTTAAAGACCTCTTTGGCTGAGTTATCAGACAAGTTGATTTGATCAGCAAAGAAGTCCCTAATGGTTTTACGTTTCAGCCCATGAAATTATTTTAACGCCGCTCTGGAGGCGCCCTTGACCACGGGATTGTAAGATGTGCGCCAAGCACATTCCAGCTTCTTGCATAAGCTTTTTTCCACTTGTAGTGCCATAGTAAACCAGTAGGCAGAGGGTTTTTTCCTGGCTGATTTTGCTGTCCTAAGGGGGGCAATTCTGTCTAGGGCGAAGGTGACCCAGCGGTTAAAGGTAGCTACATCACTGCTGGGGTCTCCGGTCAGTTGAGGGGGATTGTTTAGTAGCTCAGATCCCACAGAATCAGGGGAAACCCTCTTCCAGTTTCTGCTTGCTACGAGTGACGGACTGGCACTGATGCCAGAGGGTCTGTCTATCAAGCTGAATGGGACTAACAGGTGGTCTGACCAGGTCAGAGTTAGTGGGGCCTCTACTTTCAGATTAGGATTATTGGTAAAAATAAGATCTAACATATGTCCCGCTACATGAGTAGGGGCACACACCATTTGTATCAGATTTAGACCCTTCACTGTGTCTGCCAATTGAGAAGCCTTGGGACAGTTGGCATTGTCCATATGGACATTGAAATCACCAAGGATGAGGAAATTGGAATGCTTCAAGGACAGATCTGCAATGACATCACATAGTGCAAACAAGTGGCCAGCTGGAGTGTCAGGGGGTCTGTAAACCAGAATGCCAGCCACTGAAAATGCTGGGGAGGTTTTAATACAATAGAAGAATGCCTCAATCGGCCCCAAGCACTTAAGTCTCCTGCATGAAATCTCCCAGCCTACCCTCATGATGATAGCAAGCCCGCCCCCACTCTTGTGGCCAGTCCGGTTGGCAACATTGATTTATGGGAGGAGGTGGTCTGCTGTGCTGCCTCCTGTGGGTGTTCCTGATAAGCCGCCTCCCTAGTGCCTGCCTGTCCGGTGGATGTGATGGTGTTCCTGCTCCTTGGACCCCGGTGCAAGCGGCCATCCTGGTGGGAGCAAGTCTGCCCTATGCCTCGCCATCTGCTGGCTGAAAAGTGATACTGCAACCTCCTGATGTCTGGTGGCGTCCAACATGCTGTTGGCCAAAGGCATCGTGACTGAGGGGCAGCGGAAGCCAGCAACGCCCTCATATCGCAGCACCTGTGTGAGGTCCCCCCTGAAGTTATTTCCCGGGTGGCCCAGCATCACGGTGTGCCATCAGAAGTGTGCTTTATAGCCTGAGGTGCCAGTGCTTGACTGGCACTGATTCTCTTCTGGCTGGTGCCCGCCGGTGTCCCTGTGCACCCGGTCTGCGCCGTACCTCGCTCGCTCCTGGCACAGGCAACGGCACACCCTCCTTATGGAAGATGACCAGCAGCGGCTGGCCCAAGGAGCCCAACACCCGCCACCTCCTGGTCCTGCTGTCCATGCAGCCCTTCCAGTCCCACAACTGTTTAGTGAACTCATTTACTCGGCCGCGGCAGTGCCATGATGGAAGACGTTGATCGGCAAACCCAACAGCTATTTTCCTGCCATGGGTGAGACGGACAGAACAGTGAAAACGTCCTTTCTGCTCCACTTCGAAGGTGAGGAAATATTTCTAGTGTTTCAGAACCTTCCTAACACAGGGGATTATCAGGACTATGACGTGGCGGCCTTGAATTCTCACTATGACTCTCAACTTAATCCTGACTATGAATGCTTTAATTTGCTCCAAGCTCATCAGTGGGAAGATGAAACAATCAATGGGTTCCATGTGTGCCTGAGGGCCCTGGCAAGTACCTGTGCTAACAACAACCAGCACAAGGAGGTCAGTGCGCAACTCATCCAGGGTTGTCACTCTGCTGTACTGCAGAGTCTCATCCTCTGCCAACTGGGGATTAAACCGGAGGACATTCTGAACACCGCATACTTCCACAAACTGACCAACAGTCGAGCAGAAGTGATGGTGCGCACGTTGGCCCAACACCTCGCCTCCCCCTCTGGTGAGCAAGGCTCTGAATGTAAAGAAGGAAGTAGTGGATGTGGTTTTCCGACTACCGCCATGACCCCAGGCTCAGAAACCGCCAATGCCAGCTAAATGCAACAGCTGTGGCTATGACCAACATGCCACCGACAGGTGCATAGCACACAGCTGCTTATGCTCAAAGTGCAGTAAGCCCAACCACTTTGCCAGGGTCTGCTAGGGGAGGAAGACCATGGCATGCCCCAAGGCCAAGTCCGCAATGAGGCAATTATCTCTAGACGGTGAGGCAGGCTCCCCGCCAGCCAGAGGAGGACATCACCAGCGACGAAAAAGAGGCGTTCATGATCTCATACACTGAGGAAGCTTGGAAGAATGCATGCCCTCCTCCAATGTGTGATGTGCTCATCACAGGGTGCAAAGTTCATGCCCTAATGGGCTCCGGGAGCTGGTTAATGTTATGGACTGACATCAACACACACTGCTGACGCCCCACTGCCACTCAGCTCTGTGAACATTTATGCCTATGGAAGCAGATGCCACTGGCACTGGTAGGGTGCTCTACAGGTGGAAGTAACCAATGGGAATATAAGGAAAATTGTCAAGTTCCATGTTACAAAAGAAGACAGCAGCACTCTGCTCGGTTGCCAGATGACAGAAGTAATGGAGTTGGTGTTCTTTGCCATATCTGAGCATCTCCAAGTGTTGACAAAAGCTGAGTCTGCATGGATGTGAATTGAGTGGGCTGAAAGGGCTTTTGAAGAAGTAAAGAATATTCCGCTCAGTGATGCAACTATGTCCTACTTTGATCCACAATTTCCCACAGAACTAACTGTGGATATCAGCCCCGTAGGTCTCGGGTGATACTTACTCATGAGCAGGCCCCAGGGACATGGGTGCCGATCGCATACACCAGCCAGGCGTTGACAGAGACTGAGACTAGGTAAGCTCAAATTGAATGGGAAGCCTTCGCCATCCAGTGGGGGTGTAAGCATTTCCACTTATATGTTTGTGGGCGAGGACTCCAAGTGGTGACTGATCACAAACTGTTGATGGGCCTTTTTGTAGGCACGTCGAGAAACACACACGTATTGAGAAGTGGGCAGTGGATCTGCAACCTTATGACTTCGTGGTGCTTTCCCGACCAGGAGACAGCAACCTGGTGGACTATCTCTCCTGACACCCCCACCCAAACTGGCAGCAAGCATTCAGGATGCGGAAGGATTTGTCAACATGGCCCTGCAGGCTGCATGTTCAAAAGCACTGTCCATTGATGAGACTAAGGCGGCTATGGTCGAAGACAGCTGCCTGCAAATAGGAGCTCAAGTCCTTCAGAAGTAACAGTGGAAATGATTCCTAAAGGGAGCCAAGCACTGGAGCTCGGGGGACAGAATGGTAATGTCCCAACTCTGGAGAGTGAGAGATGACCTCACTACTACAACAGAGGGTGTCATCAAGAATGGGGGCAGTGCATCATAGTGCCCACAGCACTCTGGGAAAGGACAGTGTACCTGGCTCATCAAGGCAACAAAGTAGTGGCAAAGACAAAAGCCAGGCTCTGCAAAAAAGTGTGACTCCCTGGAATGAATACAATGATAGATTAGAATGTCAGAGCGTGTCACCAGTGCCAAATCACCAGCTAACCGCCAGCCAGGATTCAGACGGAGGAAGCCAGCACTGCTCCGTGGAGCCTCCTGAGCATTTACTTCAGCAGTTTCCTGGATGGGCATCACATGGTCCTAATCTTAAACAACTACTCAAAATACCCGTGGTTGAGGTAACAACTTCTACCACCTTCTCTGCCCTCCGACATATACTGGAGAAGGTTTAAACCACTTTTGGATTACCGTGCATCATCAAGACCAACAGTGGGCTGCCATTCCAGGGCCAGGACCTCAAGGAGTATCTTCAGTCCCTAGGGGTGACCCACTGCTGAATAACGCCCCAATGGCCCTGAACCAACGGGGATGCAGAAATATTTATGAGGACCCTGAACAAAACACTTCAGATTGGAGTGTCTCAGAAGGAAGAGTTAGAATGGTATCTGCACCACTTTCAGTGATACTACATTGACACACTGTATAGCATGACATCCCAGCTGCAGTTGGCCTTGTTAGAGCAGCCAATGAGAGATAGTATTCCAATTGGGCCTGATTGGAGGCACGAGCCCATGAATGCTGTGGTGGTGCAAGCGAGGAGAAAGGCCTCCAATTACCAGGCCAGTCGAGCCAGGTAGGCCTCAACTCCGGTGCTGCAATTGGGAGACACAGTGGTGTTATGAGACCGGCGTTCTGGGTGGAAGTTTAGCACACCCTTTGAAATAGGTCATTGGCGAGTCACAGAGTGGAAAGGCAACATTGTCACTGCTGCAAGAGATCTAGAACTGGTCACACGTAACACCTCCTGGTTTAGGCTGGTGTCAGCTGCAGATGAACCGATGATCCCTCGCACAGTGATGGAGGAGGTGAGAGACAACGGGGACTGGACAGGGATGAGCAAAATGCCCAATCAGCAAAACCCAGAGGCAGAAGCATCCAAACATGAAGGAGGAGATAATCCTCTGGGTACTGAGAGCGGCACTGTACCCCTGCAGGTCACCGCCAATGGCCGATCAATGGTAGAGCTGTAACGGGTAGCCGCTCAGCCTACCACCGCTATCACCTGCTGCCCAGTCCTCGGCGGAGCACAGAGCTTCGTGCTTTCATGCACAAGCACAACTCTGAATGATGAGGTACTTTCATTACATTTGTTGTCTTTATTTTCTTTCGTTTGTTTTTCCTTCCTGTGATGTTTTGCTTTTGTGGCAGCTTTTCGAGCCATTTAAGTGGTGGTCATGCATGCCTGCTCACTAACGTGGAGAAGGATGTAGAGAGCCACCTCGCCATGCAGGCAGGGGGTGACATGTCCAGCTAAGAGTATAAATGAAAGGGTGTGAAGCACTGTGTGTGTGTGTGTGTCGGCATTTATGAGCCAAGTAGTAACATATAGTTCTAGTCCCCAGCCCCAGGCCTATCGGGGCCTACGGTCTGCCACACTGAGAGGTTATAACAGTGAGCAGTATAGCAGGAGAGAGTCCAATAGAGCACACTGTAGAGGGTTCTAGAGGCAGCCAGGACGAGACTGGGAGAAGCAAATCAGGAAACAGAGGGGAACGAGCGAGGCCGGACGCTTCTGTGGAATACTTCCGTGGAATGCTATAAGCAATGTGTATCATCTCTTTTCTCTTCGGAGATGCTAACATTGTTTTTTCCATTTTTGTAACAAGTTCTTCCTCTTGTGTTTGTCACTTCTAGCACCATAAGACTCCTGATTGAGTGAAAGCTGCAATCTAAACATTTATCCATAAATAATGTTAATAATAATAATAATTTTTATCAGAAAGGCTGCCTTGAGTAACATACCCTACCTAGGGCAAGGTATTTGGCACGGGGAGTGACTGATCATTCCCTGAGGAAGAAGAGACTTGAGAGTGGATTTTTAGTACCCCAAAGAATCCAAGGTAAGTACGAACATTATGAAACAAGAAAATTGTTTTTTAAAATAATATTATTTAAGTGGACTGGGCAGGCCACAAAAGGTGGGAGGCCTTCAAACTAGTACTGCAAAGGAACTTAATTTCCAGAGCAGTGGGAAAGGAAAGGGAAGGAAGGACAGCCTTTGAGGTGCTTGAAAAATATCTACTGTACTGAGACTTGACCATATCAACACCACAACCAGTGTGGCCAATTTGTATGAAGAGGGAGGAATACAAGAACCTATTCACTAACATTGAAAGACCACATCACCTTTGCACACAAAAAAGTTAAATGATGCCGGTAACAACAAAGTGGGTAAGCTATTAGCTTGGCTGATCCTGGGGAGAGAGGTGAGCATGACAGGTTAATATGACAAGTAATGATAGTGGAGGCCATGTACTGACAAACACAGAGGTGGCCTACCAATTTGTACAATATTTCAGGAAATTTTAACACTTCCAAACTGAAGCTAGAGGACAGACTAGAAGCTTTCATGACTGATTTTGTGGTCTCGAGATTAGGAGTCAACTAGGTAGGGATATGTCATTTGAAGAAATTGAAGTAGGTGTGGGACAGCAACAGTCTGTAAAGGCACCATGACTACTTGGATTCCCCATAAAACTTTATAAGTGAATACTAGTAACAGTCTCCACTCCCTTGCCACAGTATATCAAGAAGCAATGTGTATTGGTATACTTTTTCCATATCTATGGACTGCTACAATTACTTTCATATATAAAGAAGGGAAGGAAAGGAATGACAGCTCCTCATACCACCAGATATCATTATTAAATGTAGAAACAAAATGATTGGCCAAAATACTGACAGACTGCTCTGAATTTTACTGGAATTGAACCACCCAAATCAATCTGTGATTGGTCCAGGGTGATCCTCTAGAGTCAACCTGCACATACTATACATTAACCTCTACAGGGTGTCTGGTGTCTGTGAATTGATTGCTATACTATTGCCCAGTGCCAAGAAGTGCTTTGATTCTATTGAATGACCATTTTTGTTCATTCGAAGTACTCGATCTGATGGGATTAGGACCAGTTTTGATACCCTAGGTTAGCCTACTATCAAAGGCCTGCCTGTCCAGAGCCATAGTAAGATATCTAAAATCTTTCTCATAGAAATGAAAACTAGAAAATATTTCCCTTGCCTCTAGTTCTATTTGCCCTAGCAGTGGAACCACTTTCCAGGTGGACATGTAAAGATGCTCAGGTTAGAGGATGGTGACATATACACTGATGATATCCTACTTTTGACCCAAAAGTATCCATCTGGAGGCCAGTACGAATTGTAAAAGTGTAAGAAAACAGTGCTCTTTGCAGATGCCCCCCACTTTCTGCCCCCATTTAGATTGCTAGATGCTGGTTTTCAACTCTGACAGTGCACTGAAGCCTGCTAACCGTGCTCCAGTGCCAGTGCTCTTTCCCCAAAACTGTTATGTTCAACTTGGTAACCCCAACTTGGCAAAGAATGAACTCCCTTATTAGCCCCTAGTATATGGTACCAGGGGTACCCAGGGCATTGGTGGTAAAGGGGTCCCCAGTGCTGCATCATGGTTTTGTGGCACCCTGAGTGACCCAAGTAAACTATTGACAGCAGGCCTGCCATTGCAGACTGCAGGAGCAGTGCAAACTGCTCGACTGTGCCCTCACCATGTGTAGTACAGTCAATACACTATTTTTAATATATGTCAGGCAGACCCTTAGGAAGGTCTCCTGAGCCCAGGAGGAAGGGTGCATTATATTAAAGGTGAGGACATATAACTGCAAGCCCAAATGTCCCTACAGTGGTGTTTTCCATTGGAAACTACTATAAGCGTTAGCAGTCGATAGGATAACATGGGCTACTACCCAGGCATCCTTGAGGTTGTCAGTTGCATTATGATACCACCAAAATATATCATACAAAACAAGAAAAGAGCAAGAGGCACTCTAAATGGCAGTCAAAAACACATTTATACAAAGAACAGGGGATCAATGACCCCCCACAATTTCTCTTCAGAGTTACAACTTCATGTAGATGCCACAACGCAAGTATAATTGATAAATTTGTTCTTTATATCATGCTTGAAAGCAACAAAGAGATGAAAACAGCCAACGCATTTCGCCCCATGAGAAAGGGACTTCTTCAGGGCTGTTAAAAACATATGATTAAAGGACATATACCAAATTACAGACAGAATATTAAAAAAATCCACATTCATTCTTAATCCATCGTTTGGGAAAAACCAAACCAATAGAACACCGTACAGTACTCCCTTTCTAAAAGACTATTTCAGTAGATCATTTATCTAAAAATGATTCATGCATAGATTTTATACATTTATTGATTCTTTTATTACCACAAATTCAATAGTACATATTTGTCATGATATCACAATCAAGATTGTTGTAAGACTGAGAAACAAAGACTTTTTTACATCAAGCCAAAATATGTCATGTTTGGTATAAAAAAAAAAGTGCCTTCTTACCGCTGACATGAATCTCGTGTCTTGGGTGATGTGGCATGCACCCGGGTGGCTACCTTAGAGGTTGCCCATTTGGTAGTCCCAGCTTCTCCGTGCTCTGGCTGGCCAGCCCACACTTCCTGCATTGGCTGCAGCCAAAATTGTATTCTGACCTCCTGCCATGCAGTGTGATCACTCCCAGGAGTCAGGAACAAAGTCTTGGGTAGGAAAGAGGTCACACCTCCTTCCTCCCTAGCAGGCTAATGAAGTGGCACATCAAAGCGATGAGCTTCAAATGCTGCACTGCCTCTGATATGCATCAGGGCAGACTCCAAGTGGGGGACACAGTGCTCCCACTGCCCCTGGCACATCTGCACCAGAGCATTAGTTATTCAACGATGTGTACACCCCCAGAAGGCTAGCCACACCTCCTGGGTGAGCAGCCCGGTCTATTCACTAAAATTACATTTCTGTCATCTCCAGGAGTGGCAGAATAAAGGGTTCCGGGTAGAAAAGGTGACCTACCCCCCCCAGATGTGGTCTCCTCAGGGACGGACTAGCAGCAGGGGTTAGCTGCCCATTGGCTCCTAGCTCCTAGCTCCCACACCCTTAACTCCCCTAAATCTAGGATGTAAAGGACCCCCCTGACACCAGTACCTCAGTTCTGAACAACCTGCATCAAAGAGGATAGATGAAGAGACACACACTAAGCGACAGCAAGACTTGCACAAAGCAAAAGAGGTATAGCCTGCACCTGTGGCAATGCTCTTGGAACTGCCTGATCAAGGCTCATCCTAGGCTATCTCTTGGTTCCCCCAGAGGGAGAGACCCCTGTAGAAGCCTGAAACACCCTCAGACTAGTCCGGACTAGTGGCACTAGTCCCCTACAAACTGCAGGTAAAACAACGCTCCGGATCCGAAGAATCGCTGGCCATCGGGCCCTCTGAGGGATTGCTCAATTACAGATAGTCTAGTGCATTGTGGGAACTGTAGTCCTGCCGCCTTGCATGACGTTCCAGGCAGCTACCAGGTTCCCCTGGACCACTAGACGTCGAAGATACTTTTGGCTCTGTTTTCCACTGCCAAGGCTTGTTGGTCGCCAGTCCGGCAACCGACCCCTTTACTCGATGCTGCATTAAGAGTGATTTCCATCCAAACTTAGACCGACATTCGCAACTACACCATTGTTGTCTTTTTGCCTATTTTCTGCTGCAGCACCGTTTCAATGGTAAAAGCAGCTCTCCTATGGCTCCCGTTCAGCACCAGGGACAGCCAGGACAAATCTGAACCTGGTCTCCACGGGTCAGGTAAAAATGAACTGACTGTCATGGCTTGGTCCTGGAACTCGCAACACCTTTACCCTGCAAGGGTACAATGCAACTCGGCCTGCAAGTGACCGATTGTCACTATTGGTTTTTCCCATTAACCGCAACGTAAAATTTGCACAGTACTATTTTACATTGGTTTCCTATTCTATACTCTATACCTCCCATTGTATGTATGCTATTTCATTTGTTTTGGTGTCTAAAATAAGATAAAAATACACTTTATTTTTATATATTGGTGTCAGATTTCTCTTGAGTCGTTCCAATTACTTATCGTCCATGTTGGTAGTCTGAAATGCGTAACACATTTTCCTCTAGGAAAGACTGACTGCTCTTTGCCACACTACCAGGACTGAGCTAAGGATTTATTATTGGGATTCCAAGGACCATCTTTGGGATATCATGATAGTATTACATGGTGAGGACTAACCCCCACACAACATCATACTCCCCTTTCCTACAAAAAGTATACAGCCAATATGTTAGCTTTGGCATTAACTAGGCAAATATCACTGTTATATTGTTTAAACCAGTGGTTCTTAGCCTGTGGTCCAGTGACCTCTGGGGGTCCGTGAAGCCTATTCAGGGGTCCATGAGTGCTTAGAAAATTAAATAACATTAATAGATTAATACATTGTATATAACTAAAGGAGCAAAGTGCACAATTGCCAATATTAAATCATTCTGTAAATGTGAAGGGATTTGAAATTAGAGGCTAAATAGTTAAGTTAGTTTCCTCAGATTGGTTTGTGGGAGCAGAGGAAGTGCATCAAAGAGAATGTAGTATGAACAATGAGTGGCCTCAATTGAATTTAGAAATGCTCCAACTGTCCTCTTTAACTTTCAAATTTAGTTTTTTATATATTTGTTTGTGAATCAAATCAAATATTTAATAATTTGTGTATTTGTTTGATGAATGGCTGTTTCTGTAAATTTTGTGTATTGTTTTGCGGTTCAAATCATTGGAAATGCCTAGGCCACGGTCACAAGCTTTTAGCAATGACTCACTGGTGTTCCCCAGATTCCAATAATGATTCAGTGGGGGTGCCTTGGTTCCAGTAATGATTAAGTGGGGGTCCACAGAAGTTATAAGGTTAAGAACCACTTGTTTAAACAATTGCATCCTGGCCCAGACTGCCGAAATACACTTGAAAATTGAAACAGAGCATTTCAAATAATTGACAACTACTACTACAGCCTGCAGTGATTATCTAGAACCTCTACTGGACACGTACAGAGAAAAGAAAAGAATAGATGGTCTGATAAGGTCCTTACTGTGGTGGAGGAGCTCCAGAATTTTCCTGGACACTTTACAATAAAGGGCATATGAATGGAAATCGCACTATGAAATATAAGACAATACTATGAAGCTGCATAATTATTAACCGTAAATGACTGGATCTTCTCCCCACTAGATGAACCAGTGATACCGGTGGGTAGTTTGGCATTTACACGGAAGGGTGATGTGCATGCACTATACAGAGTAAAACTAAAACCTAGGATCCCTGTTGCTACACGCATAGGAATCATTAGAAGGCACTGAAACGCATAAAGACATCTGCTTGTAGAAAGTATTCTCAGGTTAAACACCACTCTGGTAATGTAACAACCTTGAAAAAATGAATACTTTAGTTGGATTTCAAATTTGCACCTTAAGGAATCACACACATTGGTAGTATATGGGTTGAAAGACCATTAAAACATTTTATAAGCTTCAGGAAAAATGTAAATAAATAAAATTCTGTTGTATAGATATATGCATCCATGCCATGCAATGGTACAAATAAAGATAAGGGATGATATCCAGCAGGAATAATCCCCAGTGGAGGGAAGGCTACTAGACTACTCAAATAAAGGGGCTGTACCTGCCACATACCATACATCAATGAATAACACATCCAAGTTGCTACTAACCTTGAAATACATTTGAGAAAGGGATGTAGAAGAGATAAATGAGGTGTCTGAAGAAGAACCATTGGCATACACCAGAGAAGTGTTGATTAGGACAAACTTTCACTTAATACAACAAAACATCCTCCAAAGAATCTATTATGCAATAATGCATTTACTGAGGTTTTGCTGCATAAACAATAACAGCTGTCTCAGAGGATGAGGGTGCAGGGCTTATTTATACTAACTCTATTGTCTTGTCCGGTGATACAGCAATACTGAAAATGGGTTAAAGATGAAAAGGAGGTAGTCGTGGATATTAGACTGTGACTAGAAGAGGTTACAAAACTATTTGAATATAGGGGGACCAAGATTCTACTTTGTTAGACCTGAAGCCCTTAGGGTGGTCTTCCCCACAAACATTTTGCTTTCTTCCCTCTTGCTTACTGAAATTCGTTTTTTATTGCCAACCAGTGCTAAAGTGCTTGTGCTCACTCTAAACATCGTAAAATTGGCTTACACCCTATTGGCATATTAAATTTGCTTATAAGTCCCTAGTAAATTGGTACAACATGAACCCAGGGCCTGTAAATTAAATGTGAATAATGGGTCTTGAGCACTTATTGTGCCACCCACTTTAAAACATGTTTCAGGACTGCCACCTGTGTTAAATGTTGCCAGACTAAACCTCCCTTTTTACTACATATACGTCACCCCTAGGATAGGTTCTAAGCAGCCCATAGGGCAGGGTACAATGTACTTAAAATTTGGACAGGTACCTTTAAGTTTTACATGTCCTGGCAGTGAACAGCTACTACAGTTATTTTTCACTATTACAAGGTCTACTTTTCCCATAACATAACATTGGGTTACCTTATTACCTTTAATAATTGAAAACTTTTCTTTGGTGACAGGTAGAAGTATCATGTTTGGTCCCAAACAAATTGTAATGTCAAATCCTCTTTAATGGTACAGTCAGATTTTAAATCACTATTCCGAAAATACCACTTTTAGAAAGTGGGCCTTTTCTTGTCCTAACCAGTTGGTGCCTACAGCTTGTGTCCTGGGTCACATGACTTTGATTAAAATGGCAGTTTGCCTTTGTGTATTCCTTCCAGACAGTGAGACAAAGGGGGATTAGGCATGGGCAAGATAGGCCAACAAACCAGGATGTGTGGGGCAGAACTGTTCCCTGGACCCTTTACATTTCAAAGGAGCTGCCTTAGCACATTCCTAAAGTACTTCACACTAGATTTTTATCACTCCAGACCCCTTGGAGCATGGGCAGGGAGGAAGCAAATTCCAGAACCATCTGTGGGTGGAAACTCTAGAAGTTGAGGGTGTTCAAACTCAATCTACCATTGAAAGCAGACTAGACACCATGGATTTTTCAAAATCAGTTATTTTTTAGGGGGAACAGTCCATATGGGCCTGTGCTCCCCTTGCTCAGGGCACAGCTAGTCTTTTGCCCCAAATCTACCCCCCAGTGGACAAAAAGCCCACTAGACACCAGAGATTTTTCAAATGCTGTATTTTTTTTTGGGGGGGGGGCAGAGCAGCCCCAATGGCATGGTCTGTGCTCCTTCCTTCCCTCTTTTTGCCCCAGAGGGGGTCAGATGGGGATGTTTGTACTCAATATGCTCTGCCCCTGAGGTGCAGAAACCTCTCTAGACACAAAGGGATTTTTCCAAGGCAGTATTTTTTGCGGCAGTGGACCCAATGGCTTGGGCCTGTGTTTCCCCCTACCCCAGGCTCAGTTACTGTTTCTCCCCCCAAAGGGGCGGATGAGGGTTTAAACCCCAATGACCCTCCACCCCAGGGGGCAGAAAGCCAACTAGACACCAGGTATTTTTGAAAGGCAGTTCATTTTTGGGGCGGAGTAGCCTCAAATGGCATGGGCCTGTGATTCCCTTTGCCCAGGGCACAGATAGTCTTTTACCCCCAGTTTAACCCTCCCTATTGGGCAAAAAAAACACTAGACACCAGGGATCTTTCAAAGGCGGAATTTTTTGAAGGGGCAAAGCAGCCCCAATAGCATGGGTCTGTGCTTTACCCTGCCCAGCCCCAATAAGTCTTTCTGCCCCTCTGAAGTGTGGATGGGGGTGCTCACTTCCAATCTGCCTCTACGGAGGGCAGAAAACCCATTGTCATCAGGGTTTTTTTAAATATGGTATTTTTCAGGGGAGAGGGGAGCATGCCCAATTGCATGGCCCTATCTTTCCCCACTGCCCTGGACCCAGTCGGTCTTTCAGCTCCTGCTGTTCACCACCTTTCTGCCTCACAGGGGGTCAGAAGATCACTTGATACCAGAGGTATATTATATTGTTGTTGACAAACATTATGGTGTGTGGATGGGTCAAGTTGGTTTTGGGCCTATATTCTAGCACTAAAACCCCAACAGCCTTGGGCCCACCTGTGGTCCAGAGCATCCCCATTCCCATATCAAGCAAGAGGAAATTTTGATTCTTTTGGCTGTAGTTTTAACGTATGAACCGACAGAGAAGGAGTAAATCCAAATTTCCACTTACATGTCATGATGAATGGTTGCACTATTGAGGCCCTTGCTCTGCCACCCAAGGAAACCAACTAAACCCAGCCATTTTGAAAACTAGACACCTAAGTGACTCCACTGTGGTGTGCTTTGCCTGGATAGCACAATGTTTTCTTACCCACAATGCCCTGCAAATCTCAAACTTTGTCTAAAATCACACAATTTCCTTACATTTCTGTGAAGAAAAATTCAGGAATCTGTGCGCAATCTCCAATTTCCTGCCACCCAGCGTTCCCCCACTTGTCTCAATATAAACAGTACACCACTTGTGTGGATGACCCTAGCATACCTAGCACAAAAGGCTTCGAAATGCAACATGGAGAAATCGGCAACAGGGTAGCTATGACATTAGGGCACAGGCTTGATAGCAACTCAGTGAAATGTACTAAACCCAGACATTTCAGAAAATTTGAGGTGCGAGGGAGTCTAGGGTGGTGTGCCTTGTGAGGATCCCATAAGGTATTCTTATCCACATTGCCCTGTAAACCTCAAACATTGCCTAAAATCACACACTTTTCTTGCATTTGTGTGACGTAAACTTCTGAAATCTGCATGAAATTCCTCCCAACCAGCATTCCCCCACTTGTTTGGCTCGACCTTGTGCCCACGACAGTACCAGATCAAATTAGGGGCAATGGAAGGCCTTGTGGGTCCTCACAGGTGTCTAGTTTTCAGTAATGTGGGAGTTTGGTAGGATCCCTGGATGACAACTGAGCTACGGCCCCAAATCCACAGCTATTCAAATTGCAAAAAAGGGACAGTTTTGAGTGGAAAAATGTGATCTGTCCATGTAGTGTTTTGGGCCCTTTCCTGCAGCAGGTGCTAAGCCCACCCACACAGCTGAGGTGCGTTTTTTATCAGGACATGTGGGAAAATGCTGGGTTGTAGGACATTTTTGGCTCCCCGCCGATTGCAAAACGTTCCCTCACAGAAATATGAGAAAAATATGTGTTTTTAGCCAACGTTTGTGGTTTGCAAGGGCTTCTGGCAAGAAAACCTAATTTGAGCCACAAAAGTCCTGTCACAATGGACATCCCCAGGTATCCAGTTTTCAGAAATGTCTAGGTGTGGTAGATTTCCCTGGGTGGTGCCTAAGTAGGGCCCAAAACGTTCAGCTATCCACATTGTAAAGAAAAACAACCTTGGATTGTGCTGGGTGAAATATGATGTCTTCAGGTTGCATTTTGGGGCGTTTGTGTCACAGGCGCTAGACATAGCCACAGAAGTAGGGTGTTGTTTTATCAAGAGATGTGTGGGAACCCAGACCAGTCAAATATCTATTAATTTAAATTGTTTTTCTCTGCATTTGTGCCTTCCAAATGTAAGCCAGTGTTCAAGAAAGAAGACCTTTCCAAAATGCCCTTTGACTCACATGATAGCATGGGTAACAACAAACTCATGGATGTACAAATAGCCACTGTTCCTAATCTCAGTATCTTGTGTAAATTTCAGAAAGACATTGGTTCCCTTCATGCCAATTTTCATTCTATATATTTTACCATATGAATTGGTGTATAGTGGTATATGTTGAAAACTCATTGTAAGGTGCAGTTGTTGGCTCTGGGTATCGTTTATTTAAAAAAACAACACAAAAAAACCCCCTATATATTGCCATGACCAGAAGGGCCTATTGGATGTAACGGTGTATTGCTTTTGTAAAACGTCTATCATGAAAATAGGATATACATGAAAATGTTGTCACAAATGACTGTTTTTTTCTACTCATTTTCAACAGTTGGGGGCATATTCTCAAGGACTCATCGCCGATTTAGCGGCACTTTACCGCCACGAAAGTGGCGATAGATTTATCGCCCTATTCACAAGCCTGCGCTAACAGCCCATAACGTCAGTTTTCCTGCGATAGCTGCCGCTAAAAACATCGCCAAGGCTGACAGCGACAACTAACGCTAATCATATGCAGAGTAGGCGTTACCATTCAAAAACTCACAATAACACCACTTCGCGATATTCACAACGACCAGCCAGATCGGCGATGCGGGCCTAAAACATGCGATAAGGCGCGGTAGCAGCAGGAACTTAAGACCTGCTTTTCACTGGTCATAAGTAGGACGAAAACCTGCAGTAGAAAGGGAGCCCAGCCCAGAGCCACATCTGAAGACCAACACATGCCATGGAGCTACTAATCATGCAGCTTGGAGACCCAAGAGGGCCACAACACCCACCGCCACCACCACCAGGACCACCCCCACCCCCCGGACCACCCCCCTCCCACCCCCCCCCCGGACTACCACCGAGGCAGCGCAGAACAAGACAGCGGACCTTCCGAAAACTCATCAGCCTCAGAGACTTAACACCAAAGGAAGTCATTGCCAACTACAGGCTCAAAAGAACAACCATCCTCCGCATCCTGACCCACATTGCCCACAGGCTGACGGTACCAACACAGCGGACAATCAACATCCCTCCGCAGACAAAGCTGCTGGCTGTGCTGCACTTGTTGGCCTCTGGTACCTTCCAACCAAAAACTGCTAGAGTCGGAGGAGTCTCACAGCCAGCCCTATCAAAGTTCCTCACACCTGTCTTGGATGCCATCATCAGCTTGATACCCCAGCACCTTCACTTCCCCCACACTGCGCAGGAACAGTTGGGGACCAAGCAAGGCTTCTACGCCATAGCTGGCTTCCCGCACGTGTTGGGGGCAATTGACTGCACACATGTCCTACTTGTGCCCCCTGCCGACACTGCACACAATTACCGCAACAGAAAGCACACGCATTCCATCAATGTGCAGGCAATAGTGGACCACCGGGGACTGTTCACCAATGTCGTCGCAAACTTCCCAGGCAGTGTGCATGATTTTTGGCAGTTTTTATGGTGATTTTTCCCGCCTGACGTGGGAATAGCAAGCCTGGCGCTGCTTATCACTGATGTTTTTATCGCAGTTGGGCCCATCGCAACTTTTTTCACGTTCGGGTTTGCTTTTTTATCACCGTCATGGTAATTTTTACGCGGAAATTTGACGCGCTATCGGGATACTATTGCCTGTTGCCGGCGTGTTGAGAATCCGCCGTTAACACGGCATTAGTTTCCCGCGATGGACGGCGTTATGTAAAGTTGCGTTAACCTAGGTTGGCGATAATTATCGCCCGTTCTTGAGAATATGCCCCTTAGTTTCTTTGAAAAAACCTTGAGGGATGTACATAAATGACCTCTTGTTGTATTTCGCCTAATTCAAAAAAAATTTAGAGCGTTACAGTCTCACCCATGGGTTGCACACCTGTTTCCACCACAAACTGCTAGTAAGTTGAAAGCACAAAAATTAGGAAAAATGGTGTTCCTCCTAAATAAATGCAGAAACTGGTAAAAAATAATGTTTTATGACACAATTTGAGCTTCTGTTTTTTATACAACTGTGCTTGATCCTGAAAGCTGGGAGGATGTGATCCTAGGTAAACAAAAATGTACCTATATTTTGGCTATTTTCTCTGCTATTTTTTCGTTTCCTTCTAGGGCAAATAAAAAACAATGGGTACATTTACAATACCTAGAATGTTTGGGAAAATGACATAAATTTGACATGGTCACCTTATGTGGAAAAAAAGGTATGAAGGCAAAAGCGCAAAGTACCCCCAGAAAATGTGCTTAGCACTGGGATGGAAAAGCCTCAGCAGTTAAGAGGTTAAATCCTTATGAAGTAAACAAAATATTCTCACTAATACTGTGATGAACTTACACATAATTGATAATTAAAAATTTTAATAAAAGTATATTAAATCACAACAAATGTTTCAGTGTGCTTCTGTCTTCCTGCGGTAAGACTCTCACTGGTAGGCTGTGTGGAACTGGCTTGTTTGTTGTCACTGGGGCAGTGTGTGCGCCTTACAGAGCCTTTCACAGATACACTACTTACACAAAAAGGTTCCCTACTATATCTTGCTGCCCTTCCAGTCCTATTGACTACTTTAGATATCTGCAACTTCTCGAACGTACTGGTAATGTGTGTCTGCATGTTTGCAGTGGGTCAGTGACATTAGGTGAGATTTCAACAGAACACCTGAAAGCCTGGAGGCAACTGTAATTATGGAGTTGGTGAGGCCTATGTTTTCAAGTGACCTCGGCAACCAGCTTTTACAAATCTTTAATAGCGTGATTTAATTCACTAAAGCCAGACCAAGTAGCTGCATTTCCCTCCAACATGGATATGGCAGGTTTGGCCACTCTCCGACTTACTTCATGAGTTACCTTATGGTGTTTGTGGTGTATGCAGCAGAGTTTGTTCTAATGAATGCCACTGTGCATCACTTGGTGTTCTCTTGCCTGCTTCTGTTGGTCTTAATTTTACACATGGCTCACAGACCTACTTTTAGGAAGAAGCACAGCATAAGTTTCCTTATGATGTTTTTTGAGTGCTGCAGAGTGAGTGATAGAAGAGGTTGCTTCTTTGTTTGCAGTGCTGACAGATTTGCTTACGGGTGGCAGACTAGTACTGGCTGTTTGATATGGTTTGTGCTATTTCTGTTGGTGTTGTTACAGTAACTCTCCTCCCTGTTGGAGCACTTTCTTCACAACCGTACAAATGTCCTTCTGCCTCCGTGTCGGTCTGGATCCCGTGAGTTTTTTGATCTGTGATGTTGAACATGTTTCCTGTCAGTTTTTTTAGTTTTATTACTTTTTTGAGACAGAGGTATGACACACTAAAAATATTGGTATCCCATAACCTCCCACTTGACATTAGGGTGTAGCTGCTCTGATAATATAGGATGGGATTCAGGAACCCTGCCAGAGTACAAAATTGAATTTTACAAGAGTGTGTTCCAGGGAAAAGCATGATCCGTGCCGTATGCCTCACCATTGTGATCAGAACGTGGCAGAACCCAGGCTTTAAAAATCCTGCTGAGAGTGAAACAGTTCCTTGAAAATATCCTGTGTCAATACAAATGAAGTACTGCCAAAAACTTTAAAAGGTAAACAACTGCAGTTCTTCATGTAGGGTACGTTTTGGCATTAGATCACTGTTAAGAAATATGTTCAGTATCGGGTCTAAAGCAAATCAAAAGGCCTTGAAGATAGATAGACATTTAAAATATATCTGCACACATCCTATATTCATTTGCTTTATGTGATCTATCTTGTCTGTTTTTGTGGTGCTTGTGCAGGCATTGACAGCATCGGCTTGCAGATTTGCTGCTGTGCTCCTAGTTGGCGTCTGCGTTTCCTAAGCAACATATTCCTCTGTCACATAGAGGGCCATATGTACAAGGACTGGCGAAAACCATCGCTAACGTTAGTTAGCGGCAGTTTTCTTACCGCCGTGTACCGCTGAAAACTATCGCCATGTTAGCGACGTATTTACAACCCGTCGCTACATGGCGATAGCTTCAGGGATCGCGGCAAAAACTGCAGCTAACATTAGCGTGATGGCGATTGGAATTCCCGCATTAATGGGCAAAAATCAACGAAAAGCCCATTAGCGGCAAAAAAATGCACGTTAGTCAGCCCAACGTGAGTTTTTTTTGCCTCTATTGGAGAAAATAGCCTATCAGTCGACCTCCAATAGAAATAGGCAAACAAAAACAATGAAATGCAGAATGGAGCAGCCAGGGCCAAGTGCAGCACACATCAACAACACCCTCAAGCCACCCAACGTCCAGGATGACCAGGATGAGAGCCTGGATGCCTCGCTGGATCTGCGTCTGGAGCCTGGATGCCTCGCTGGACCTGCGCCTGGAGCCTGGATGCCTCGCTGGACCTGCGCCTGGAGCCTGGATGCCTCGCTGGATCTGCACCTGGAGCCTGGATGCCTCGCTGGGCCTGCGCCTGGAGCCTTGATGCCTCGCTGGACCTGTGCCTGGAGCCTGGATGCCTCGCTGGACCTGCGCCTGGAGCCTGGATGCCTCGCTGGACCTGCGTCTGGAGCCTGGAGTGGGATGCGGAGGAGCTGTGGAGTCGATGAGCTGTGGCGGTAGACATTGAGGCACGGCGATTGCCCGTACCTGGTGGTGAAGTCTGGCAGGTCGCATGGAGACACGTTGCTGACCTGTGTGAGAAGACCGTCTTGAGCCCCTTGGAGCTGTGAATGGTAGAGGCGCTCCTGCGCACCAACGTAGGGAGGTCTGCATCGCATACTACAATCCACCACTACACCGGGGTGCATGGAGGGGATTACCAATGGTGGGCGGCGCCTCTCTGCATCACAGGCCGGATGATGTTGCGCTGGCCGTACGCTGTGGAGAGTGAGGTCCCTGAGCTGCACCGAACTTGTGTGGCAGGAGCGTTGCAACTTCACGCCTAAGGTGGTCCTGCTGCATCAACTGCATCGGGAGGTTCACCAGCGGACTTGTCAGCAACTGCTGTACCCAGGCCTGTGAAATCCCACCTGGCTGAGGCTCCTGCTGGCTGAGTCACAGATTTGGAGAGAGTGCAGCAAATTGCATCACGGTGTCAATGTCCAGGTAAGGAGAAGGTGGGATGTGTAGCGGAGGAGGCCCGCGGGTCGAGTCGCCCAGGCCTAGCACCTGTAGATGACGCACCCCCAGTGGCGGCTTGTCCGCTATAGCGGAAGAGCGTCACCCCACTGCTTTCAAGCAGTGCAAGAAGAGAAAAAATCATCACATGATGATAACTTCCTGATGTAATCGTGCTATGTTTCCTTTGCGGGCGGGAGGGTGGGTAGGGCTGCTCCACTCACAGAGCAGGGCAGGGGCGGAGTGGCATGCCCAGTCAAGTGCGCAATGACTGTTTGGTTGGCCCACTCAGGCCGTCCAAAGCAGTCATGCGCACTGTCCTGTTCGCAATGCAGGCTGCATTACAGCCTGCATGGAGAACATGCCAACCCCTCCAGCCCCTGGCTGAACGCCTTGTTCCGGCACCAATGACCAATCCCAATGCCGCATTGCAGCGTTGTGATTGACTTAGTGGAGGGAGCCTGGCTGCCTACTTCCTGTTCCTGGAAGCAGACTCAGGCGAGCAGAAGCAACGAAGACACGGGACCCGGCCTCGAGGTAAGATTTCTCTCATTTAAATATTTACATCACAAGCTCACACACACACACCCCGTGTCCACGCCCCATCCAGTGTCCTTTCCAGCGTTTCCCACCTTCCAGCTGGCCAGTACCCCCGCAGCACTTCTCAATGGGGCCGCTGTGCGGACATGGGCAGCGGGCGTACCACTGGTGTGCCAAAGGTATATATGAAGTTACGACGCATAACATTACATCGCATTCCATTGCAATGCATACTAATACTACGCATATTGCAACAGTAGGGAAGGTGTTGGATAGCGGAGATGTAAATATTACTATCCCCACTTCAGTGAGTGTAACCCTAAAACTAACCCTTGCACCCCAAAGCAAACCCTGAACCCTAAAATTCATCTTTGAGCCCCCAAAACACACCCTAAAAATCATATTTGACCCAAATGCACACCCCAATTTTCATAATTGACCCCAAAACACACCCCAGATTTCAAATTTTACCCCATAATACACCCCAAATTTCATCTCCGACACCCGAAACCCATACCCACCCTAAAACTTCAAAATATCCCATTACTGACCTCACAATGCGTTGTAATGGAATGCGATGTAAAGGCACCTGTGTTGTTGGGGTTGCATTGTAAAGGCATTATGATGTAATGCCTGCGTTGCAATGGACGTCTCCTGTGCCAAAGGCAAGCCATAGGCAAGCCTGTCTGCATCCGTCTGCCCCTGGAACGCGCTCAGCACCAAGCACCCTTCCTCTCGGACACTCCACCGCTACGAAGCCAGCACCCTCCTCGCCATCAACCCAGGACGCCACATCGCCTGCCAGGACCAACCTCTGTTCCGGACCAGACATCGCCATCACCTTCACTGACGCCTACTAAATCACCCGCAAGGACCTCCCCGACCGTCCAGGAGGAGGCATTGCCATCACCTACAGAAGCACACTCCGACTGACCACACACTCTAATAACCCAACGGTGACCATGGAACACCTCAACTTCCATATCCGGACCAACTCCAAGCCCATCCTCTGCAGCACTCTTATCTGCAGGCCCCCCGGGCCATGGACCCCCATTCTCTGATACCATTGTAGACCTCATTGCACCCCAGGCTCTCCCATCCACTGACAACATCCTACTCGGTGAACTCAAGTTCCACCTGGACAATCCCAGTGACCAGAACACCACCCGCTCCTGGGGAAGCTCCCCATCAGACTCAAGCAGCTACTCCCCATCAGACTCAAGCAGCTAGTCACCGCAGCAGGCCACATAGCAGGACACACGGTCGAGCACGTCTCCTCCGCCAGCGGAAACTTCAACTACAGCCACACCACCGGACTCTCCTGGACCGACCATCATTGTATACATCACGTCTTCACCATGCCCACCGTACACCACCGCCATCATCGCCAACCCTCGCAGCTGGATCAAGGCCACCGAAGAACGTTTCGTCAACTCCATCAGCACCACCACTCCGCCAACGCTTACAGACAATGACACCGCAGCGCGCAACCGCCACCGATGGATCTCCAACTGGGCCGACACCCTGGCACCCTTCAAGAACGGCACTGCGTCAGTACCTTACGCCTGCCTTATGGCAGGCGTATGGGTGACGCAGTGCCACAGGGATAGGCTGGCCCCATGCATTGCTGGAGTTGCGTCATGGTTGTGACACGACTGCAGCAATGCATGACTTCAGCGCAGGCAGATACGTCAGGATTCCAGCCGTATCTGTCATTACTTGCGTCATGGAGCGCTGTCCAATGAATACAGCGCATCCATGGTGTCGCAAAAAGGGGGTAGTGAAAAGAGTTGCAGTGTTGTCTTGTCGCAGCGCTGCAACACTTTTCATGACTGAGACCCAGGAATGCGCACTATCTTATTGATGGTGCGCATTCCAGCCCTGTAGTTTTGTTGCAGGGCAGCGCAGCAACATTGCTTTCAGCGCTGTCCAGCACCAAAACCTGCTGAAAAGAGGCCCCAAGTGTTATCTCCATTTTTAAGACCAGCTTTTTTCTGGTCCTAAAAAACTGCATCTAACTGCAGTTAGCTGCAGTTTTTTTGGTCCTCCAAAGTTCAGGAATCCCCTTGTAAATATCGCGAAGTGGGGTTAGCGACCGTTTTTGCACGGGAACACCTCCCTTGCATGTCATTATCGCTAACCGAAGTGGCGATCTTTAGAATGGAAGTTTTCGCCGGAAAACTGCGGCTAACAGAGGTTAGCGGCAGCTTGTACATAAGGCGATAAAAATCTCGCTGCAAAACCGTCGGAAAAGTGCTGCTAAGGCGGCGTTAACTCCTTGTACATATGCCCCAGAGTCCCTCCGATTGCTGTAATTTGGGTTGGTGAAAGAGTGCAAATGTGCCAACCTTTTCAAAACTACCGCAAAATACCGATCTGCTCTAAAAGTGCCAGTTGTATGCCTTTGGAAGGCTCTGACAAATTAAGGATATCAAGCACTTGGAGGCGCTTTCTTAAAAAGACCTTTTTATTAGGTCTGTGTTCATGGAGTGGCTAAGCAGTTACTTTACTGATAACATGGGATACTGGCTTTCTCTAACAATTAACAACTTTACTACAACATTCACAGGTGGAGACAGGGCATAGGGAGCTCCTACTTAGACAGATGACTGCACAGCTTTGGTTTTGCTTGTCTGGTTTGTGGGCTAGGAAGTTCAACATGCTCTGCAAGCCTTGTGGTCATTTAATTAACTATGTATTTTTTTAATGTTAAGTTTGCGGATTATTCCTCTTGACTTCTCAAAGGCGAAATCTTTGGCATATACAAGCATGGTTACAACTGAGTCATAACTCTAGTTCTTGACCAGATCTGAGGTACTCTGCACACTAAATTAAAACTCTTTTTGAACATTATGTATTCATTTGTCTGAATATATACTCTGTAGCATGATTTTTTTTTCAATGAAAAGCATATTCTATTAAAATTGATCAGTGTTAATAAGTGTTAATGGGCATGTTTCACAAGGTGTCATATATAGATAGCTCTGCCAAACTCCTTTTAAAGAGTATAGATTTTTTTTAAATTGCAGCCTAGAATCTTTTTAGGAATTGATGTAGAAATTAATGTGCTCCTTGAATACTAAAAATAGGAGAATATTTGAGCATATTTACAAACTGTGTGCAAAAAAGTGGGCAATAATATTTGTATCTTGTAAGTGTTTAAATTAAGACAAATAGTTATTTTAAAATAAATGAAAATGGCATCATGTTGACTTATTTCATTTTTTCTTTGTTTTTTTTGTTATCTGTCACTTTTTGTTATATGTTTATAGGTTCGGTTCCCACATGCAGTGCTTGCTGGAAATTCAGTGAAACTGCTCTGAGGAAGCAGAACTTTGATGCCACCAAACACATTTTGGCAGTGATAATCAGCGAACTTGGTAAGTCACCTCCCCTCTCTGCCTACATAGAAATCCCGAAACCATCGAACACAGCAGCTGCAGCAGGCTGGAGGCAGAAACAAAAGGGAACTGGGACCCATCCTGCCAGTATGTAATGTAAGTACTCACCAGGCCTCATCTAAACCAATCAATCAATCAGTTAATTTGTAGAGCTCAGCTTGTCAACCGTGAGGGTACAGAGGCGCTGGCAGGGTCCAGTGGTTTAGTCAAAGAGCCAGGTCTTTGCTGACTATCAGAACTCTGGTAGTCGGGGGGGTCCAGATCTGTAGGGGGAGTTCATTCCACATCTTCACTGCTAGTTAGGAGAAGGAGTGACCTCCGCTACCGCTGCGTCAGATGCAGGGGGTGTGGGTGAGTGAGAGGGAAGCAGAGTGGAGGTGTCTGGTGGGTTGGTGAAAATTCAGGCAGTGGTTCATGTAGGCGGTTCTGTAGGGCCATGTACGCGTGGGTGAGTAGTTTGAACTGGCACCTCTTCTGAACTGGGATCCAGTAGAGATCTCTGAGGTGAGGGGTGATGTGGGTTTGTTGCAGGAGGTCGAGGACGAGTCTGGCCACGGCATTCTCTATGGTCTGTAGACTTCGGAGGAGGTGGGCTGCGCTCCCTGTGTAGAGAGTGTTGCCGTAGTCTAGTCGGCTGGAGATGAAGGCTTAAATGATGGTGCATCTTGAGCTCTGTGATAACCATTTGAAGGTCTTGTGCAGTATGAGTTGGTTGAAGAAGTAGAATGAGGAGACAGAGTTGACCTGAGACGTCATGGTTAGTTTGTTGTCCAGGTTGAGGCCTAGATTTCTAACGTGGTCCATCTGGTTGGTGTTGGTCCAAGGTCCGTCAGCCACCAGGAGACGTTCCAGGGGGAGCTATTGTTGCAGAAGGTCAGAACCTCTGTCCGTGTTGAGCTTCAATCAGTTGTCCTACAGACCTGGATAAAAAACACAGAAGCTCACCATTGAGTGGCCATCTTTGTTTGGGCTTGCAGCAGGATGTTGATTGAGAGTGTGTGCAGCACCATTTTTATTTGACTGTCTGATAAAGGCATTGTAAAGGAGCTGAGGACATCTAGTGTTGATTTAATGGTACTGTGCCTTGTAGGAGAGTAGGATCTGCTTCACATGGGGACCCCCACTTTTTGCTGATGCTTCACTGTTTTTCGACCTTAGTCTGGCTGGGGCCCTGCTAATCAGAACCCCAGCCTAGCTGCTTCCTCTCTAAAATGGTTTCCATGTGCCTTAGGCACATCTCTGATTGGAATCTGGAGTGCCCTTATAAGTCCCTAGTATATGGTATACTATGTACCCAGGGCATAGGTACCTCAGAGGCCTACCAGGGGCTGCAGCATGTATTGTGCCACCCCTGGAAGGCCATCCAAACTGACACCACAGGTCTGCTACTGCAGCCTGGGTAAGGTGGTGCATGCACCCCTTACTGTGATATAGGCTACCTATATCACTATATACATACACACATATAAACCTATAAGTCACTCCTATGGCAGGCCTTATCAATCCTGAAGGCAGAGTGCGTGGTTCCTATGTGAGAGGGTGCCCCTGCATGAGCAGGGCCCCTCTGCAGCGTTCGGAGACCCTTCTCTGATGCTGTTTGTAGTGCAGCCTGACCATATACTCTTAAGCGCATTATAACCTCGCGTTAAATGCTAACTTTGGAATGGCTGCACCGAAACATGTCGTGTTTGGTGTCAAACATCTTGGAATACTACCCCCCCGCCAATTCTGGCGGCGGGGGTAGCATTCCACCCTTCTAGAGGGAAAGACATGTTAACCCTGGCCTGGCCGGTAACTTCTTTCTAAAGCCCTGGCATCACAAAATGGATGCTGCTGCCACAGACACGAGTCTGGCCTCCTGCTGCTGACCGAAACTCCGGCAGGGGAGGCCTGGACAATAGGTTTCCTGTCCCAGGGAGGTGTGACCACCTCCCCAGACAGGATAGCGTGTATTGGGGCTGGGCGGGAGCACTCTCGGGTGCTTTGAAGTCCTGCACTGGGGGCACACTTGGTGTCCCTGTGCATACCCCAGTTCAAACCGGATCAGGGGCTTGCAGCCCCTGCTTTGGCGTGAACTGGACAAAGGGAAAGGGGTGTAGCCACCCCTCTGCCCTGACCCACCCATAGGTGGGGCCACAGAGTAAGTCCAACCCCTAAACTTAGTATAAGTATAGGAACCCAGTCCTTAGGACTTTAGATTATCCCTGGACGAAACTCTGACACAGAATCCTGGACCTTCGACGCTCTACTACAAGATTAGAGGACAGAAGAATCTCCCTTGGGGTCAAGGAGTGACTCCCCTGCTTGGCAGGCACCAAAGAAGCAATTGTCCAGTCTGCATCGCCTAAGCTCCCGTCGGACGCCGAAGTTTTTGCATCACCAGAGGTAGATTTCCAGACTTCCCCGAGGCTGCCCTGAGTCCTCAGCAAAGCTGAGGCCCATAGCTGTTGTGGGTAACGTGGAACCGTGACCCCTGGACACCGCACGCATTTGCAAGTGCATCCTCTTCTGGGTCTCCCACAAAGTCGTGTTTTGGGCTCCGAGTAGCCCTAGCCTCCAGCACCAACTGCACCGAAGATCACTGGCCTCCACTCCACGAGTGTCCTGTGAGCCAGCTCCATGTGCACCGTCTCGAGGCTCCTTCGCGGTCGCTAGCCCGTTGGCTAGTAGCCCTTCACGAAGGCCAATCTTTTTCTACTTGGGCTCCCTGGTTGCTCCAGGCTTGCCCTCACTTACCTTCGCTGGGTGAGTTCCTCAGATCTTGCTGGTCTGCATCCTCGTCAATCTTCATCTTCATCAAGACTTGCCGTTGCCAAGGCTTGTTGGGTCCAATCCGGTCGCTGACACCTCAGCACTTGACAGACATTGTGTACCAGCCCGAATCCTGCTCCTGGTTGCCGACAACGCCTCCTGGACCTCGTGGCTGAAGAGTCAAGACAACCATCAACCTACCTGAAGCACTCGACATCGGTGGGCATCTGCTCATCGCCTTCCTGGTCACTGGCTAGTGACCCAGACTCTGTCCCCTCTGGTTTCAGGTTCTTCAGATCTCCGATCCAACCTTGGATCCACCCGGACACTTTTCACTTGGTCGCCAGCAGCACTTTGCAGCAGATCGCCATTCAAATCGACGACGAAACCCGACCCCGTAAGGCACCTATGCACCCGGCTTCCCTGGGTGAGGTAACAAGAGTACTCCGGTGCTCCCGTGGGTAGAGACTCTAGAACAACCTAGTTCTCAAAGGGTTTGCTCCAAGTCCTTCTTTAAGTGTCCCTTTTCTTTAATTTCCAAACCGCGACTTTCTCCATAGAAGTTAACGGCGATTCGCGGATGTGTTACTACACTGCACGCGTCTCCCGTGGGTCCCCTGTGTCACTACCTTGGGTGGTTCCTTGTGGTCCAAGCACTTCTAGAGGCTCTAGGCCTAGTGTCTAGCTCAGTCGTGGTTCTTATACCACTTTATTGGTATATGGTTTGGTACGCCCCTAGGGCCCAAACGTGTATTTGTGCTATTACTGTGTTTAAATAACTTATAACTTATTTACTTCGAACTCTAGCCTCATAAAGAGACTAGAGGGGTGTGTTTAGCAATAAATACATATATTTTGAATATATACCTGGTGTGGTGCTCTTTCATTTGATCACTCAAGAGATTATAGACTGGTAAAACAAGCTGCTTTACATTCCTTCAAGACTTAGCCTGAAGGCTGCTCTCCATAGCTACCACTAGGATAGCTTTCAATAAGGGTTGTCTTTAACCTATCTCCAATAAGGGGTTGTTTGGACTGGTGCAAGGTGCCCACTATAATTAGTGGACAGCATATACCAGGCCAACTTCTCACATGCCTGACCTCATTTCGCTTGCCATATACACAGCATTTTATTTGCTAGAATTTAGGGTACCACTACAGTTACTAAATGCAGCTGAAGTCAAGAAATTAAAGCTTTGGGGCATAAAGGTGCACTTACTGAAGACCATTGACATAGCTGTCTGGAAATAAGACATTCAGACAGCTCTCTATATTTGGGGCCATTACAGGAGCAAAGGAAAAAACATTGCAGGACACCACTGTGGCATCCATCATGCTGGACACCCTTATGAAGAATTTCAAAAGAATTAAATCCTCTATCAATACTGTTAACTATCTTGAGCTGAAACAATGAGGGCTAAAATAATGTACACTGAAATGCTGTTGTTTAAGCCTCAGCTCAATAGGACTTAAAAGTCCCAGAGGCTCCTGACTGGGGAGCAGACATATGGCACCTGCAAAAGAAAGTCACTGACCTAGAATAACAGAGTAGGAGGGAAAATGTTCAAATCTATGACCTTCCAGAGGCAGGAAAGGAAGACGATACAGAGTGCTTTGTAGGGTCTTCCCTCCCTAAATTGCTGGCAATAGATGTTTGTCAATCCATAGAATTTCAAAGGGCTCACAGTTTGTGACTTAGACAGAAAACGAATAAGGGCTCAGCACAACCAATCAGCATGTGTCTTTCATGACACTAACATACAAGACTCATTCTTCAGATGGCAAAACAATATGGCCCATGCATCCACAAAGTTTTCGAACTCTCCTTTGCTACAAATTTCTTCTATGAAACAAACATAATCTAAAAACAATTCCTGGCCTTGTACTAACCCTGGGCATAGTTTGCGTAGTAGCACTTCACGTAGCTATGTGAAGTACATTTTGAACTACACGTAGCTATGCAAATTGCATAGTGCGTAACTGTGTGCTTGACTGCAGTGTACAATAATTGCCAAAGGCATCTTGCACAGTGCAAGTTAAGATAAAATAAGTATCTCTGTCTTTATATGCTAAAATGCATACAGCATTTCACAAAAGTGAAATGGAAAAATTAACAAGCAGTGAGAGAGGTGATGATTTTGGTATCCTCCCTAACCTAGGGAGAGAACCAAGCAGATGCCTTGAAAACAAAAAGCACATCTTTTGAACGATTCAGTGGTGGTCCCATCCTCTTAGGACCACCCCAAGCACAGTTATTGGCAAAAATACAATCCCAACCAAAGGCCCTGCAAAGCATTATGGGACAAGATTAGCAGTGGGCAGTGAATATTATAGTATCCAATATCAAAATAATTCTACAAAGAGCTGCAGTTCCACTAGTCGATACTAGATGTCCCTCACGAGTCAAATGCAAAAGCTTCATGAAAGGGTTTCAATGCTTTTGCATTTGACTCGTGAGGGACATCTAGTAACGACTAGTGGAACTGCAGCTTGATGTATTAATAATTTCAATGCTTTTGCATTTGACTCGTGAGGGACATCTAGTAACGACTAGTTGAACTGCAGCTCTTTGTAGAATTATTTTGATATTGGACACTATAATATTCACTGCCCACTGCTAATCTCGTCCCATAATGCTTTGCAGGGCCTTTGGTTGGGATTGTATTTTTGCCCATAACTGTGCTTAGGGTGGTCCTAGGAGGAAGGGACCACCACTGAATCGTTCACATGATATGCTTTTTGTGTTCAAGGCATCTGCTTGGTCCTCCCCTAGGTTAGGGGAACCCAAAATCATCACCTCTCTCATTGCTTGATATTTTCATTGTCAAAGTTCACTTTTGTGAATTTGTTATATGCTTTTTAGCATAGAAAATTGCTTTAACAAAGCATTTGTATGTGTTTAATATACTGCTGCTACGCTACGTCGATTAGCAGAGTTTTTTACTCTGCTACGTGCACTTTGTGTAGTGCGTAGTAACACAAACTTTGCATGCTCCGTGAGCGTAGCAAAGTATTACGCCCAGGGTTACCTTGTACCCACAAAAGGTATTACATAAGGCCTCCTAGACCCAGCAAAAATTTTAATAATGCATGATGTTTGAAGGAGGTAATTCCATGATTCACAGGAGATATAACATTTTCTTGATTCTATTCACCAGTCCTCTATGGAAGTCTTGACTGCCAGCGGCGGCCGACTCAGCTAAGCAGGGTAGGGTGGGTCAGGGCGCGGCAGGGGGGAAGCCTACAGACGACCGAATAGGTATAATTAAATCAATAAATAATACCTATTCCATCGGCTTCCCCCCTTCCATGCCCTGCCTTGCCTCACCGAGCTTACCTTAGCCGGCTGCCGCTGTCGACTGCTCGTCATCTGGTAGACATCTCTTTTCAAGTGGTACATTCTAGCACCACTGATTGCATCATTCTGGGTCCAAGTTCTCCTCACAAATGGAGTAGACACCCTCCTAAAGATAAAACTCAAGATGATATTCCCTCTAGAAGTAGAGATAAATCCGGATCTCATCTTAAGGCCTCTTAATATACTCAACTATTGGTCCCAAGGAGCGTCCGATGGGGCTATCATTTAGTCTCCACCAAATCTCCTCCTCCCCTACATCTTTTATAGTGTACCTGTTTGAGGATGGAGCCATTCTATAGAAATTTAGCAGCCCCATTGGGCACCCAAAAGAAAGTTCACCCATATAAATTTAGTAGAGAACTGTAAGCTGTAGTGCTTTGATTCTCACAAATAAGGATTGTTTCTCACCCTCCTCCTTCAGAGCAGATATTTTTTATAGAGAGGGGTAAAAGATCTGTACAAACATTCTACAACTTCTTCCAGTGCTCGCTTCTTTCCTGAGTACTATAGCCTATTACTTTCTGGTGATCTAAAAACCTAATAATCTTCAGCTGGACATTCTAGAATCAACAATGCATAAGACTTGAGGACTTTCCTTATGGTCTCTTAATGTGAATGGTCTCACTAACTATGCAAAATAGAAAAAGTACTAATGTCTTAGAGATCCAAGAAACAGGACATAGTCCTTCTGCAAGAGACCCATATTTCAAAGAAAAAGCTAAAAAACTAAAGACCGACTTGATAGGAACAGTGATTGCTGCACCAGGAGGTCCTGATGTACCCTCTACACTTACCACAGTGCCTTATCTGAAAAGTGGCATAGCGGTACTCATTCCTACACAACTACCTGTGACAGTTTTACACATGTGGCAAGACCCACAGAGTCAATTCTTATTCATCAGACTATCTATTCAAGAATTGGTCTTTGTTTTTGGCAGATCTATGCCCCAAATACATACAAATCTATGGGGCATATTAGCAAGAAGAGGCAATAATCATCGCTAACCCTGCTTAGCGTGATTTTTTTTATCGCCGGCTATCGCTGGAATATATCGCCACTCTAACGCTGTATTAGCAACGATTAGCGCTATGGCGATGAATATTCCAGCGATAGCGGGGGAAATGGGCCAACATCGCTGAAAAACCAGCGATGTTGCATGGAGAAGGGAGAACACCTTGCTGATACGACCCTGTGGTCGTATCAGCATAATCCACCCCCATGTTAGGTATGGCTAACATCTGCTAATTGCAGGTGTTAAATAAATGGCGATGACCCCGGTTAGCGCGACTTTTCACGTCGCTAACTGGGGCCATGGCCACCTTGCTAATAGGCGATAGGCCTGTTAGCGGGTGTTTCCCAGGTTTGTTCGTCGGGAACGCCCACTTTGCATGTCATTAGCGATAAATATCGCTGACATGCAAAGCGGTAAAAAACGGGCGCTAATGCCCGCAAACTGTCGCTAACTGCTGTTAGAGACAGTTTGCTGATAGGGCGATATGAATATCGCCGCTTTAGCGGCAAAAAGTGCCGCTAAAGCGGCGATAGTGCCCTTGCTAATATGCCCCTAAATTCTTTGTCAAGCTAAACAGTGTACTTACTGGAGTATGCAAGCTATGAGTGACAACAGGTATTGATTGGAATCTCCTCATTGATCCTTTTTTGGACCATGCTTGCTGGCCAGACCCCTAGCATAATTGTGATAAAGAATAGAGAAGATATGATGTCAGACCACTCTCTGTTTTATTCATGTAGACTTCATCATCCTAAAGGCAGAGAGTACACCTATTTATCTAGCCCCCATGCCACAGAATCTGACTGCTCAATAGGGGTCAGTTGCATTCAGGCTCATGTCCCAATTACTTTCCAAATGGAGCTAAAACCTATGGTTCATAAAGATAGGACTTGCAGAATAGACAACTTGAGAGTTGAGATGCAAAATGCTGAAGGAAAAAAGAAACTTCTTGGATACTTTAAAGAATATCTAGATCTGAATAAGGATTCAGTGCCGCAAACTTTGTGGGCAGCAGGGAAATCATGCATGTGAAACCTTATAATGAAGGATGCTATGCTCGCACGTAAACACATTCTGGAACACAAGAAACATTTGGAATCAGAAATCTTGTAACTACACAAGATTTACTATTTCACACCAACAGACACTAAATTGAGATTGCTAACATTGAAAAAATACTTGCTGTGCAATTGAAACATAGAGAAGCTGAGCCGGCCATTCCGGCAATTTATGACAGACATAAAACCTTGCTTATCTGCCCTCCTTTATATACCTCTAAAGAGGGGGATATCGCCAAACAGATCTTTATGGACCAAATCCCACTGCCACAGCTCTAATTACATCTTTATGAAGAACTAGACAAGGAAACAACAGATGGGGAAATAGAGGTAGTCATAACCATGAAAAATGAGAAAGCCCTAGGGAAGGATGGATTCACTGCAAAATACTACAAAATAACAGCTAATTGTACAAGTGATGTATTAGGGAAAATGCTCAGAGAAAGGGGTAGACTAAAGGCCTATATCTCAGTGATCCCTAAGTCAAGGACAGACCCTTTATACTGCAAACATTATTGCCTAGTTCCTTGATTAATAATGATATTAAGATCCTGATGAAAGTCATGGCAAACAAGCATCAGAGAGTAATTCTTCTTCTGATGCATAGGAACCAAGTGAAGTTCGTTCCAGACCGCTCCATCCATAATCATATGCACTCCCTGCTACACCTCTTAGAGAGCACAAAGCATGAAGGAAATGAGAAGGTGGCCCTCTCTCTTGAAACTGAGTAGATATTTGATTGGGTGGACTGCGGCTACCTTTTCCATACAATTTCTAGAATGGGACTAGGGACGAATTTTATAGCTATGACAAACTGGCTTTATCACTCCCCTACGGCTATGTTGAACTTCAATGGTTTTTGGTCTGGGCAAATATATATTAATAGGAGCAGCAAACATGGATGCTCCCTGTCCCCATTACAATTTCTAGTAACCCCATAACCCCTTGCCATCGCCATTCAATGCTGAGCAGAGATCAAGGCTATCAAGACTCCTGCTGGCAATCTAAAGCTAATGCTATATGTCAACGATATTCTATTGACATCACCTCACTAGAAATATCCAGTCAAGCTCTTTTAGAAACAATGTTATTATTTCCTTGATTCTCAGGCTACAAAACGAATTGGACAAAGAGTAAGGCTCTACCAATGATGCCACATACCTTTCAATGGGTGGAAGTCAAGATGAAATACCTCAGGATACTGATGAACAGGTTTATTAAAGCAATGGTCAAAGGCAATATGGCAATTATAATGGAACAAATGCAAAGAGATTTTATGGAATAGACTAAACTTCAGCTTCCTTTGTGGGGCTTGTAAGAAATTGGGTTTTTGATTGAGGGGGTGAAAACACTTCTCAAGCAACAACCATAATCCTTGTCAAGGTGAACCACAAAAGTCACAAAATTAATCTGTGCTTAACCCTCTGATAGCTTGACATAAAAGCAGTCCAATTTAAATTAGAGACATAACAACAAAAATCCAATAAGGGGAACCAGAGATATGAATTTTTAAATTTTTCAGTAAAAATAGCTCCTAAATTTGCTGAGGGCCTGATTTAGATCTCGGCGGACGGGTTACTCCGTCACAACAGTGATGGATATCCCGTCTGCTGAAATATAAATTCCATTATATCCTATGAGATTTATATTTGGCGGACAGGATATCCGTCACCGTTGTGATGGAGTAACCCTCCGCCGAGATCTAAATCAGGCCCTAAGTGTCAAGGATAGTCTAAGGAAGTGGTAGACTTCTACTTTTGCTAAAACAAATCCAACTTTAAAATTAAATTAGAATTTTTACCAAATATTAAAAGTAGTCTTTGACTGACAAAAGTTTATAATCTGTACTTTGACATTTTCTAGGATTTGGCTACAGCTCTGCCAGTGTAAGCAGCTTTTGGAGAATAGTCACTGGAGGAACAAATCTATTTTAATTTCACACATGTTCTACTTTTAAATATTAAGCACCCTACCTTTTGGGCAACAAGATGTTCTGTGCCGTGACTTAATAATTAAATGTAGGGTTTCCCTCTTGTCAAAAAGAGTTATTTTGACAGGTGTGAAAGCAGGATTTTATGCTGCTACAGTCAGACTAAACATGGGAGCTGTGAAGCCAGGTTTTTCAAGCCCACTCTGTGACTGTCCAAACAGGTGCTGCAGTCCACAGGTGGCCTTTAACTTCCAAGCTCCAGGTGTATATTCTACACCATATCCTAGGGACTTGTGTAGACAAGACAAATATGTAAATCAAGGATACAGCAATTCAACCATGCGTAAAAGTGGACAATAGGCACTTTACACCTGTTTAGCAGGGATATCAATGCACAGTTTAAGTCTGGAATAAAAGAGTCCAGAAAAAGCAAAAACTCTGAGTTGGCCAAGCATATAGGTGGATGTCCTACAGTAAACAGGTGAAACAGTAGAAATTCAGCATCTTCAGCTCTCTGACAAAGAGAGGCACAACTTGGAATCCAGAAAGCTTGTTCTTCCACTCCCAAGGGCATTGGCTCATAACAAGCTGGGTTCATACATACAAAGCTTGGTCTTCCAAGCAAAGGGCACAGTGCTCGTAACAAGCAGGTATGCAATTGTATACTGTACCTCTATTGCTGGCAGATTTTCAGGTGGTACATCTAATTAATTAGCAGTGACTCATTAGGAAGGGGAATTATAGAAATATCAGTTTAATTCTCTACATATTAATTATGCTCTGTTAATTCAATGGCCATTTTGTTATTTGCCACATAACATTTGCATATACTGTACCGTAGTTCCTCATTTCTAATAAAAACAATTCTCTTGTGTCTGAGAGGAAAAATAAGGAAAATAAATGTTGTTTCGTACAGGTAAAGTCTCTTCCTAACATGCATCCTTTCTAGGAAAATTTGGGTGAGTTTCACAAGGTACCTGTCCTTTTTCCCTGCTACAGTTGGTAAGATAGTGTACCTTGACAGGACGGGGACCAAGGATTGGCTTTTGGCAGGACTGGCTTGGTAAATGACACCACCAGATTTCATGACTCCTCCCTCATCATGAGAACATCCTTCCTGGGAGCAAACAACTCATATTTTGACCTTACCTTAACATCTATCTCAAAAACAGGAAACGCCTTAAAACAACAGATTATGATCAAGAGTCAACTGTCATATCCAAAACCATATCTCAATTAAATTTGTCCACAAATATATAATCCTATCTACTGTCATCTGAAAGTATATCTGCCCTGGTAAGTTAAGGGAAGCTTTAGTTTGTGATATATACCCATGATTTAACATTAACTCAAATAACTGAAATGAGGTTTCAGTTTCCACTGCCTTATTTACTACTGTTAGTTTGATATTATTGAAACTATTATTCCGTTTCAGAGCTTCCACTTGTGGCTAATGTGCATCACCAAAAGGAGAAATAATATCTCCCACTATTAGATTAAATAGATTATGGCTATTCTTATGGGAACATCTCTCCTCATCAAGTCTGTCCTTGGTTCTTGATGAGGATAGAGGTTCCTACTAAGGATTCAAGTTTTGCCAGGTCTATGATACCTGTGTTGGCTGCACTTCAGTGAAACAATCATTTTCAAATTTTTATAATAGTTTACAGCATCATTCACTTCTCTTCTACTTTTCTGACAGCTAAATTCCAGTGGCATGCCCCTCAATGATCTTTACGCTCATCTGGTCAATTTTTACTTGATATACCTAAACATAGAACTGTTTCATTCAGCACAGGACCTTACCTGTTTCCGCCATTCTGCCTTAAAACTGCTCTTGCTCCCTTTCTGGCTCGATGTAGGGAACTGTCTAAAGGCAATAAGAGATATCTTTAGAGTCTGGCCAAAACAGTCCTGAAGTAATTGTAACCGTTAATGGGTATACCTTAATGACATCTCCATGTAATCAGCTCTGCATTTTGATGTAGAAATTGTTTTTCCTGAAACTAAAAATACAGGCAAAGAGTATCTTTAATATATGTTCAATAAATGGCCGCCGGGTAGAAGCTCTCCCCTACTGCTCCCGGGTCAGGGATTACCAAATCGGTAGAAATCCCTCTGCATACCCGACCATCCACCTCCATTCTTCAAACAACCTAACTCCTCTAACATCGGACTACGCCTGCAGAGTTATCCTACCTTCGTAGACAACCCCCAGCGACCCGACGCTCCCTCAACTCGCTGGCCTCGCCACTCCTCACCAGGACAGTGCCCTACGAGCCGTCCTCTGGCGACCTGACGAACCTGCCTCGTCGCTTCGGAATACGACTCCTTCACCACCATATGCACGGAGACGAAGCTGCTTCCATCGTCAGACACGCCACCCCATTGCTGGTCTAGCGCTCTCTTGGGCTGGGACGTGATCCCCCCCTGTCGCCTTTTTCACCAACATTGCGGGCAATGAGGGGCGTCGGAGAGAGGTTCTCCCTTGTTGCCCCCACTGGCAGGGCTACTGGTGCCTGGGCTTGTTCTTTTTCGCTGGCCACCTGCATGGGCCCTTTCATCGTGCTCCACCACTAGCTGGGCTGCGGGTGCGAGCACCTCTGTTTGCCTACCGCCATGAGGAGCCTTTTCTGCGCGGACCGCCGCCGGAGCTACGGAATCTGAGCCAAGGCTCCCCTCTGCCTCTCCCTCCCTGTGACGCTGGCTATGGCTAGACGAGCCAGTTGGGGTGATTATGTCCGGTCATGAGACTGACGAGGCGGCAGGACCTGGTCTGCCCCATGCCTCCGCACAACGCCTGACATCGTTGAACCTGCGCCCTTCCCACCGCAAGGGACACTTGCCATGTCCTCTCTGTCTGTTTCGCGGCCGCGTCTCTGACGCCTGAGCATCGTGCCATCCTTCAACCAACCGCCGAACGGCCCCTGACTCTGACGGTCAGTGGACTCCCTCATCCTCTTTGATGTTCACTTCCACCAGACAGCACGATCACTAACATGGCGACATCGCTCCAATTTTCACCCTTCAAGATGGCGTCTAACGAGGTCCCCCATCGAGAATAGGGTGAGTGATCTAGGAGACACCTGAAAAAGCGGCGCTAATACACTAGGGGCCCCTGAGAATTCAAAGGGGAATGTTAAAAATGGGGACTGGCCGAATGGAAAACCAGGGACAGAATCTCTTGCCTGACCCTAAGATGGCCACCAGAATGGTCCTTTATCACGATGAGCTACTACACTTAGACAAAATTGGACATCGTCCAGACCCACTGCTTATCCCCCATCCGTCTCACCTACCAGGACATTGAAACTGTGAACTTGCTATCGACCGTTGAGACCTAGCACTTTGGCTGATGCCCGGTGGAGCTACCTTGTTAGCTATAGAGGAGATGGGCTGTGGACTCACTCCTCGGGCGTCACCTACCCAGCCAGACTTTGGGCAAACTTTCCTTCGTCTCACCGCCATACCTCCCTCCTACCCTTCTACCTGACCCCCTTTACCCTTCCACGCTCCTTATCTCGTCCTCTATGCTCTTTTATGTTTTTAGAAACTGATGTAACTTGTACCTGATGTAACTTTGTAACAATGTGGAACCTCATGTAAAGCGCTCTGATGACCTCCGGGTCTAGCCAGCGCTATATAAAACTCATCAAATAAACAAATAAATAAATAAACCCTTCTCTCTATGAGTAGAATAACTTCCTCAAGCTTTGCCACTGGGCACTCCTGTGGAAGATGAGTTTACGGGCCAGATTTACAATTACCCTAATGAGAAAACTGTTCATAATTTGCGACCAGTATTTTTGTGACCAGTGTGGAATTTTGAAAATTGCCATATGTACTAATAGGTAATTTCATAAAATTGTGAAACGGAGTGGGTTGCAGTCCGACATTCCACATTAATGTCTTAGGATGATGTTTAGGTCTACTGTGTCAAAGCAGATCAGTATTGTCAGCATTCTTGTGACCACCGTCATTGCCTTTCTTTTTTTAAAAAGTGCATGCCACAATTATTGGGGTATGCAGGGGGAAGCCCAGGGCTTCTACAGCCCTGCTGGCTCCCCTGCTTGCACCCATTGTTGGTGCAACTGGAGATGCCATTGCTCCAACCCCACTGGAGCAGTTTTCTTTTGCTCCTGTGGGGTAGGAGCCATCAAAGCATTTCCTTGCCCGAGAGCACAGACAGGGAAATACTTTGCTCTCCCACTGGGCGGGAGCAGCTTTGTCCACCTGCCCGGAGGAAGAACTTTACACTTTCCCTGTCCACACTGACAGGGAAATAGACAGTGTCAGGGGGCGTTAGAGACCCCAGGACACCATAACTGAGCTGGACCTGGGAATGGCATCCTCAGGGCCATTCTATGGCTCAGGAAGGGGGCAGCATGGCCCCCTCACCTTTAATGAAGTTACCAGCCCCAGTATATGGGGTCCCCGAGGCCTCTCCAGGCCCGGGGAGGGGGCCGTTCACCCCCCTTCCCTTCAATTAAGTTACCAGCTCCTGGGAATGCAGTCACTGGGTCCTCACCTGCCCCCTCTCCCCTTCAATTAAGTTACCTGCCCTGGGGGATGGGATCCTAAGGGCCTCGTGCGGGCTTGGGTAGGGGGGGCCATATGCCCTCTCCCTCTCAAATGAAAATGCTGCACCTTCCCCCTGGTTCTGGCCCACCCAGGGGAATTTTATTTTAAAATTTGGAAGAGCCTATGCTGTTTTTTTTGCCAAGAATCTGCCACAAATTTGCTGCATTATTTAAAAAGAAACATTTTTGGTCCCAGGCAGCGTTCCTCTAGGACCCTGTCCACTAGCCTAAGAGGTCAGTGTATCCCTACCCTGCCCCTTATGTCTTTTTTTTTGCATTTTTTTAGTACTTGGGACTGAGTCCTGAGTCCTAAGATGGCTGCCATCACTTCCTGGTTGAGGTGGTGGCAGCCAATCAGATCTCATTGTGGGGATCTGTTGGATCAGGGGAGGCTCTGCATCCCTGGATTTACAATTTGTTTGAGCATTATTTGCTCAAAAACTACTGAACAGTTCTACATCAGAACAGAAAAGCAATCTTTTTATGTATGTGTATTACCTACTGGAGGTTGCAAGTAGGTAGTTATAGTTAGGACCTAGTTTGCATAGGAAAATTGTTTTTTGAATTGTTTATAACTTTGGTGCCGCTTGATGAATCTTCACGGAATTTCCCCCAAAAAGTGACCTGCTGATTCTAGTCGTGCATGGAAAGTTTTAGGGTGATACATTAAGTGGGGGCTGAGAAAAAAAGGGGAGTAAAAAAAAAAAATTTTTTATGTAACTTCCCATAGAGATTTTAAGATATGACTACAGTATGAACTGCTGAATGAAATTACACCTAATTTGGCAGAGATGTACCTCTTGGTACAACATGAGCCCTCTTTGTAATTTGGTGGAAATCCATTGAGTAGTTTTTGAGATATTAAAGGAAAAATAAATATAACTTTCTAGAGGTGTGGACCCTTCGCAAATCCAACAGATCTCGTGCAGAGATCTGATTGGCTGCCAACACTTCAACCAGGAAGTGTTGGCAGCCATTTTGGGGCTCGATCTCAGCCAAGTCCCAAACAAACAGGTAACAAAAAAGAGAAGGGGGCAGGGTAGGAATACCCTGACCCCCTAGGCCTGGTGGTGGAGTCCCCCAGGTAACCCACCAGGGCCAAAAAGCATTTTCTTAAAATATTTGCAGAAAAAATCATGAAGCTTTGTGGATCCCTGAGAAAAAAAAAAAAAAAAAAACAAGCACGGTCTCCTGCACTTGTTTGTTTAATCCCGCGGGTGGGCCAGGTCCCGGCAGCATATTGATTCAAATATTATGGGGAGGGGGCGCATGTGACCCCCCTCCCCATGACCGATATGGACCCCTGGGACCGCCACCTCCCCAGGGCCAGGCCAATTAAAGTTAAAGGGAAGGGGGCCCGGGGATCACCACCTTGCCAGTGCTTGGCATTTTTTTAAAAGAGGGCCATGTAGCCCCTCCTCCCAGGCCGTTTTTGGCCTTGGGACCACCACCTCCCTGAGGCAGGCCCAAGAATAGCAAAGGAGGAGGGCCACACGAACCCCCTTTCTGGAGCCATTAATGGCCCTGGGGGCAGCATCCCAATATCCTGGGGTGCCCACCCACAGGACATAGCTGTTTGCTCTTGCTTTGGGGGAGTTTTGAAAGCTCCTGCTAAGCAAGAGCAAACAGTAAGTCATTCCCCAGTGGGAAGGAGCAGAAAAAACTGCACCTGCTCGCTGGGAGCAGACTCTTCATCTGTTTTCCTTCCGGCTGTCATGCGGGCAGGAAAATACATGAAAGGATTGCTCCTGCTCCCTGCGTGAAGGAGCAATGCCGGCTCCCGCCAGAGGTGCAGAGTCGGCAGGGAAAGAGGGGGCATTATGGCTCCTTCCGTGGTCCCCAACCCTGCACACTGGGTGCCCTGGGTAGGCTCCAGTGCACCCAGCATCAAGAGACTGGACCCCAGTGAGTGGGGTCCCCGGGGCCAAAATGGCCTGGGAAGTGGACAGCACTCCATGAATGGAAGAGTGGGCCCTTACTTGTCCTGTCCTGGTGAGAACAGAGTCCATGGTTCTCCCTTTAAATTACTATGAGTATGCAAATGTATAAATCATCTGGAAGCTCTGCCCATTTGGCCTCGCCCTGTACACCATAGTAGTATGCAAAGGTCTTCCTGCCTTTTGCCAGGATGATGAACAGATTAACAAAAGGCACCCCAGGGCGCTTCCCGCAGATTTTAGTGACTTGTTGTTGATGCCAAGGAATATGAGGACATCTCCACCAAATAAAGAAGCACTTACTTCATATAGTTAAGAGAAAGGACCCTAGTTTGGTAGAGATTTTCCTCTTTGTAGTCTCGTTGTCTTCTCTATAGGAGGATTCATGTTATCACAGATTTCTGGATTAAAACACTTGAAGAACAATCACATTGCCGAAACACTCACAAGGCCACTGGAGACATTTCCTCCTGGTCCATTATGCAGCTGTAGTGTAGAATATGCACCAGACATTTGCACAACGAGGTAGCACTTACTAATTAACCAGTAGAAAGGACTCCAGTTGGGTAGACATTTTGTGCAAAACTGTGGACCCATGTTAGAAAAAGCAGCAAGTGAGGTTCCCTTCTGGCCTTGTCACTCACAGCTGCTGACATACCCACACAGACACTCAGACACCCACTCACACACCCATTTCATCCACTTGCACACCTACTAACAGATCCACCCAGCCACTCACACACCCACTCACATACCCGGACATTCACTCACACACCCACAAAACCACTCACAGAACCATACAGCCACTCACACACCCACATAACCTCTCACACACCAACTTACAGACCCATACAGACATTCACACATTCATTCACACACCCACAAAACTACTCACACAATTACTCACATACATCCACTCTCATACCCATTTACAGGTCCATACAGCCAATCACAAACCCAGTCACAGATCCATAAAGCTATTCACACACCCACTCACAGACCAATACAGTGACTCATACACTCACTCACAGATCCATATAGCCACTCACACACCCATACAGCCACTCACACACTTACTCACTTACCCACAAAAATACTCACACATCCACTCATACTCCCATACAGACACTCACACACCCACTCACAGACTCATATAGCTACTCACATACCCAGTAACTGACCCATAAAGCTACTCACACATCCACTCACGGACCCATACAGCAACTCATACACTCACTCACAGACCCATACAGCTACTCACACACCCATACATCCACTCACATATGCATAAAACCACTCACACACCCACTCACAGACCCATACAGCACTCACACACACCCTTACCAACCTATACAGCCACTTACACACCCACTGTCAAAGGCTACAAGCTACAGTTAGAAAATACAATTTAAAAAAAACTTCAAAATTCACTAAAAAATCCAAAGGTTACAGGGATATTATAGCTAGGAAATAAAATTAAAAACTGTAGAAATTCACTTAAAGAAACCAAATGTTACAGGGACGTTATAGTTAGGCTCAAATTTTACACACAAAACCAGATAAATTCAGAAGTTATAGTTACCTGAGCTAACTATAAAATATGCCCCCACAATGCACTGCTTCTGACCTCCCATATTATTATATCACTCCTGACATGATCAGTGACATCACTGATGACATCTCAACTTCAGGTGTTGTCTTCATTCACATTCTACGAGAAAATCCATTAATGAACTTGGACAATTACAAAACAAACATTCTTCAGTTTATAGAAATGAATTAAAAAAAAACAAATCAAGTTTGCATTTGCTGCTGCAGAACACATTATCAAAAACAAGTGAAAACGTTCAACCCTGTTGATAATACTGAGGATGAGAACAAAATTGCCCGGAGAAGTGTTTGTCTATATCTAATTGTGGAAGAAAGATATAATGTTTGTGACTATTTGCTAATATGCAACTGCTGTCTATGAAAACTGGATCATAACTTAATGCCTTCCTGGGGTATTCATAACAATTTGCAAATTTGTTCAATACCGTCTGAACTACTGAAACGTTTTGTTTAACATTTGTTTTCAATTTCATTATAACAAGTCCATACAATAATACAATGTACATGCACCTCAGCCCAATTGGCACAGTAAGTATCAGGCAGTACAAAGCAGATTTAGCTGTCATTATCTCACCACCCCCCACACTCCCCCAGGCCAGTATGTTCATCAGTGTCAGTGTCCTCACACCACACCTCTGCAGAGGTTCTTAGTGTCATAGAAACAGTGGGAATACTCTCAGTTGTACTCTCCCATTCTAGGGCCATGAGTTCCTGCAGCATTCCTGCCCATTCAAAACAATCTTCCTCAAGCTTATAATCCATTCTAACCTCTCACATGTTGCATTATTCAGCTAACGCCATTCACCCAGGTCTGTTTGGCGTTGTGCATACGTGGGACCCATGGGCAACAACTATCTAATAGCTATCCACCTGGCTGACAGGACCAAGCCAATAACAATACACCTTGTTCCCACTGGGGTTTGGTATGAGATATAAAAGTCAGTGGCATGCAGTGTTTTTAACCCCTTCCATGCTCATGACGAGCTCAGCTCGTCATGCTGCGCAGTGCTCGTGTGCGCATGACGAGCTGAGCTCGTCATGAACCCGTCCGCTCAATGCAATGCCTCGCACAGGGCGAAAATCGGCCGCGCATGGAAGGGGTTAATGCTCATGTTGGTCACCTGTGTCAGTCTGAGTGTGATGGTGTCCCAATAAGGTGCCAGCCCTGTACACCCTATTGTCATGTGAAGGAAATCTGCACCCCCACAACTTGGGCAATTTTATAGCCTAGATGGGTAGATTCTATGCAATTGCACCGACGATAAGTAAGCTCTATCGAAAATGTGAAAATGTGCCGATTTGAAGTGGGCATTACAGGAGACATGTCTCACCAGTGCATGAGCTTTGGTCCACTCAGTGTGCCGCAGGGGTTCCATCAGGTCTCTGTTGTACCTGCAGTGTCCCGCAGGGGTTCCATCAGGTCTCCGTTGTGCCTGCAGTGGAAAGTTATTTGCATATTGCTTGAATGCACTATATAAGCTCATTTGCTATCTAAAGCTCATTTGCTATCTAATCTACGGACAAGAAGGGAGGCGCAAAATATCAAGTTGCCGACAGTTAAAACATACCTGGCTTCCCCTAGTATAATGCAAATGGATATAAACTCAACGTATTTATCGTTCGTCACCAATTTACAACACAGGTATATCTTGGTGAGATTCCGTTTAAACTACATCCCTCTGATGTTGGGTCTCCCCTGTAATATCTACGTTGCCTCTGATCTCCCATTTTGTACCTGTGACGAGCGATCCGTACAGAATGATATGCATTTCTTGTTCTTCTGTAAATTTTACTGTGATGAAAGGAAAAGGTTTATTATCCCCCTCATGCGCAAAATGAATTTTAAACAGTGTTGTGTAGCCTTTTATTATCTGCAGCTATTATCTGACCCTTTTACCTGCTTCTCTTTGGCGTCTTTCTTATTATCTGCACTAAAAAAGAGACGTACAAACTGCTAAATTTTTATTCCTAAAAGAGAAATCAATTTACTGTATTGCGTTAACAATTATGAATGTGTACTTTTTAATGTAATAACTTTGTATAACTCTTTGTATTTTAAGTTTATTGTAATGTTGTGGAATGTTTTTTAAATGTAGTATACTTTTTATGCCTTCATTGTGTTGGCGAAATAAAGTTATTCTGACTGACTGACTGCACTATATAATTGGGATATCAGTCTCCTAGGAGACCCCATATCAAGCAGCACCTCCAGCATTCTTAACAGGTAATATGCATTCGGGAAGCCAGTTCAGATCTCACTGGCTGTTTTGGTCAGCTTGGCAAACTTTAAAAACTGACTAGGGCCTACACCTAATACGTCCTGAGACTCTGCAAATGTAATACACTGCTCCCCAGGGTATAAATCCCCTAGCATCTTTCTACTGCCCTCTCTCCAGGCTGAGACTGCCATATCATTAATAATCTGCAAGAATGACTGTAGCCACCATAGTGGCAGACTCCAGGAGTACGGAAATTTATGCAGAATAGACTTTATTGCCAGTTACCAGGTCTGTGCCACCCGCTTCACCATGTAAGGGCAGTCAACATGCAGTTGAGCTCCTTCCATAAGGCAGTACTGCAAGTTATGCCCTCCTCATGACTCCTCCAGCATCGTCTTTTTCCCTGTTGGGTCCTGACTCGCACCACTTGGGAGCATGTTGGAGTTGGGTTGCTGTATAATAGTGTTCCAATTTTAGAAACCCTATCCCCCTCCTCCAGATCTAATTTAAGGACTTTCAAGCCAACGCTCCTCTGTTTACCGGCCCATATAAGCTTTACCAAGGCACTATACAGTCTCCGGAACATATGGTGGTCTATGGTCCAATGTGTGTTCTGGAGAACATAGAGATACCTGGACAGGAACACCATCCTGAACTACTGCAACTCAATGTATATAAAAGTATTTAAGTACAAACTGTGCATCCTTTTCAAATGATTATCAGGATGCAGAAAAAATCAGGAACATTCTAACCACATGAGTTAGTTTATGTACTAAAAGGAAAGTAGTTCTCCTTCCTTAGATTGAAAAAAAATACTACCAGCCCTGGAATGCAACGCTAATTAAAGGAACCTTTACTGGTTGTACTCAATGGAGTACCTACAAAAAACAAATAAAATTGGCAGGAACAAGTAAGTATTGACAAGGTTCGCAAAGAAATATCTTACCTTCAAGACTACAACATCTGCTATAAAGATGTGGACATAGAACACTTTATCTCACCCTCTTATTTATCTATTGTAACAGAAAATGTTACTGGACAATTTCAAAAGATCATTCCTGAACATGCTGAAGAAATATATGAACATACAGTATACACCCTCTTCACTTAAGAGATATGATGGTTGATGGTTTAGAACTCTATCACATGAGGGAAGCTAGAAGAGAGCCAATTAGTGTTTGGGGGACAGACTTTGGCAGCAAGATGTTATCCACATTTATTCCCCACTGGGAAAGGCGGACACTATGATGATCATCCAGCACAGATTTCTGCATTGGAGTATCGAGCAACAAGCTTATATTCAGAAGATTCATGTTTTTATCAAGACATTCCTTATATTTTCACACTCTTGTACGAAAGTGAACTTTCAGTCACTTCTTATGCTGTTGCACATGTGATGTGGATAGAACTAGCTTCAATAATATAACCGCTCACAATTTTGTCCAAAAAATGCAGGCAAAAGATGAGAACCTAGAATATAACTTGATCAACATCATGACATGTCATCAATGGACAAATGAATATCGGTTTCGAAGACATATTGAATTGAAATGTATGCTCAGAAGCCTATGACCAGCAACTTGGTTTCTTACTTTAGGCTGTGCTGAGGACCTATGGGACAATGTATATCAATTTCTACTTGAAGCCAATGTTACTATTGCAAACATTAACACCAAATCTACAGCTGAATGATGTTATATGGATCCTGCTAATGTGTGTAGATATTCCAACAACAAATTTCAAACCATGCTTCAATACTTGACCAACAAGAAGAAAAATCCCTTTGGAGAGGCACTAGATTTCTTTTTAAGAAAAGAGTATCAAGCAAGAGGAGCGCCACACATTCATATGCTTCTGTGGATTAAAGATGCACCGAATGTTAGGGTAGTTCTCACCAGACCCATTGTATTTCTTCTTTTCTGAATTTTTACCTTTTTTCTGTTTTTTATTTCCAAACAGGTCCAACAAACAACAAAAAACATGAAAAGGATAAACAACGGAATGGAAGGGAGGCTAAAAAAAAATCTAAGGATTTGGGGAGCGTATTGGTGAGCAATAACAAGTTGCCTAACAATGCTGGCATCTCTCCCCCCAGCCACTATGACTCTGCGGCACATGGTGCAGTAAGTGGCAGTACTAGCATACTCTTCCACTATGTTCCTGTCTCTAATTAACATGTTCACAGTCTCAACAGTCCCAGCAGGAGATACAGATATTGCAGTCGATGTACTGACTGGTGGTGCTGCTGCACTGAAAACTGCAAAGGTGGAAGATCCTGCAGAGTTTAACTGATGAATTCCTGCAGCCATCTCCTCAAGCTCTTGCTCCCTCCTCCTTTGTGCACATGCCCATCATGTGGAGTGCATAGTCATAAGGTGTTTTTTTCATGCCAGTGGTCCCCAAAGAGTATTGCTGTCTTGTGCCTCTGAAAATCACTTTCTGGCATAGGTTGCATGTTACCAGGGGAGCATTTACATTTTTCTCCCCAGTTAGCAGCATAAAAACTATAACTATAACTCACCAGAGTACCATAAACTGAGATAAAGTGTGATATTGGTTATACTGATATGTTTTAAACTATAAGTATTACTAAATATGTTATGTTTTCAGTTACTATGACTGATGTAAAAGGAGATGGTGTAACAAGTATCTAGTAGAAAAGCAAGTTATAGTTGTGTGGATTGTGAGTAAAAGACAGTAAGGGGTCGATTCCGATTCGGGCCGGAAAGTTCTCCGACCGAGCCGGACCCGGAGAGATTTCCGACCGAATCGGACCCGTGCAGTCCGACCGAACGAGTATGATGCGTCCGTATGTTATCGGACTCGAGTCGGTCGGACTCCCATTGAAGTCAATGGGAGCCGGTCGTACTAACGCGTACGCGGGCTCCCATTGACTCAATGGGTGCGAGTCGGACAAGGGCGCCCCTACAGCGGGTACGCGACGAGCGATTCGCGCCGTACACGCACAGGTAGGGGGACCCATGGGTCCCCCTGTGTGCGACTCGCGCGGCTACACGTACAGGGGGTCCGACACGGACCCCAAAGTACGGCTCCGACAGCTCTTACGAGCCGGAGTGCGCGGCTCGGTCGGACTGCTCGCGGCGCGCATCGTACTTACCCGGCCGGGAAACGTCTCCATTGCGCGGTGCGAGTCGAGTCCGAGCGAGTCGGTCGGAGCGGTTCGAGCCGGGAGCGAGTCGGTCGGAGCGGTCGGGACGCCCGGACGAGTCGGTCGGCGATTTCGCATCGTACTCGCTCGGCCGGACCCGCGTACGGTTCGGTCGGGAAACAGGGCTCCGAATCGGATCCGGTAAAGCCGAATCCGATTCGGAGCCCTACCGGCCAAGATCGGAATCGGCCCCTAAGTGTTTTTATGTAGAACCTATATAATGGTAATGAGTGTTATCAATTGCAATTGTGTAATAGAACCATAGCAAGAGAAACTTCAAATGTTTGTGTATTTTAACTTTTTGGTTTTTATTGTAAGTTTAAATAAAGCTATGTTTTCCTAACTATAACTAAGCTTTCACCTTTGTTTTTTTTAATTGTATATGTATTCACTGAAAAAAACAGAGGTTACAGGGACGTTATAGTTAGAAAATAGAGTTTAAAAAAAATTAGAAATTCATTGAAAAAGCCAAAGGTTACAGGGACGTTATAATTAGGCGCACATTTCACATGTACAAAACCATAGAAATTCAGCAGTTATAGTTACCTTAGCCTACTATAACTTGTGCCCTGCAATGCACTGCTTATGACCTCACATATTACATCACTCATGACATGGTCAGTGACATCACTGAAGATATCACTGATGACATCTCAAATAACATCACTGATGACATCATCCACACAACCACTCACACACCCATTCAAGCACACACAAGACCACTTACGCACCCACTCACAGACCCATAAAACCACTCACACATCTACTCATAGATCCATACAGCCACTCACATACCCACTCACTCACCCATAGAGTCACTTACACACTCACTCAGTCACCCAAACTGTAATGTCCCTGTAACCTTTGGTTTTTTCAGTGAATTTCTAAGGTTTTTTTAATTTTCAATTTTCTCACTATAGAGGGGCCGATTCCGATCTCGGCCGGTAGGGCTCCGAATCGGATTCGGATTTACCGGATCCGATTCGGAGCCCTGGTTCCCGACCGAATCGTACGCGGGTCCGGCCGAGCGAGTACGATGCAGGCACCCACGAAAACTCCGACCGACTCGAACGCGGCTCCAACACGCTCCGACCGACTCGCATGGACACGACTCGCACCGCGCTATGGAGACATGTCCCGGCCGGGTAAGTACGATGCGCGCCGCGAGCAGTCCGATCGACTCACGCCGTCCGGCTCAAAAAAGCTGTCGGAGCCGGACTTTGGGGGTCCGCGTCGGACCCCCCTGTACGCGTAGTCGCGCGAGTCGCACACAGGGGGGACCCATGGGTCCCCCCTACCTGTGCGTGTACGGCGTGAATCGCTTCGCCGCGTACACGCTGTAGGGGGCGCCCTTGTCCGCTTCGCACCCATTGAGTCAATGGGAGCCCGCGTACGCGTTGTACGACAGGCTCCCATTGACTTCAATGGGAGTCCGACCGACTCGAGTCCGATGGCATGCGTGCGCATCGTACTCGATCGGTCGGACTGCCCGAGTCCGATTCGGTCGGAAATCTCTCCGGGTCCGGCTCGGTCGGAGAGATTTCCAGCCCGAATCGGAATTGGCCCCAATGTCTCTTATTTTTCTTTTTTTTAAATATTTTGAAAGGTTGTAAAAAACATTTGTTTATTTTCATATACTATTTCTCATAATTTTAATTTTTTCTAAATTTAGGGTAATTTTTTTATTCTTTTTTGTATATAAATATATATATTTTTTACATTTTCTTTAAATTATTAAATACATTTTAAACTGTTTTTCAAATAAACATTATGGAAAATCTTTTTATAAAATTGTTCCTAAAGACTACCACTTACACACCACATCCTATTAATGCCTAAATTCAGACCCAAACACTCTTTATTCACCTTAACACACTCTCCTCACATTTACATTGTAGACTTTCTTGTTCCCTTTACCCCATGCTCTTGTAGCTCTGTTACTATGGTGACCAATATTGTAACATTTTCTGCTAGCAGTAGGTCACAAGTTCACAACAGTCTCTACAGCAGCATGCTAACTCCTGAACTCAATACAGCAGGTGTGGTTGACTATATACTACTAGAAAAATATCCTACATAGCCAATCACACATGTGCTTACTTTAATTTTACTTGCTAGGGTCCTTTTTAGCTGATTTCATTTTCAAAACTGCCTCATTCATCTGCAAAAAGAACAATTGATGGACAGAATGTAGAACAATGTCATACATTCACCCCAGTACAGAGATCTGGGCCTAAATCCATCGTTTTTTTGATCACCATGCCATTCCAGTTTGGACCCAGCCATATGCAAATCAGTCTTTACCCTGCGCCCAATGGGAACAGTCCAGCCCGAACTGCCAGGCCAGGTCCTCCCTGGACTGGAAACAAGCATCCTAGAACCGGTTTTGGGCTTTCAGCCCTCATCAGCCAGGATAGCTTGACTCCAGTGGCATGGAGAGCACGGGACCCACGTCTGGACATACCCGTCCCACTCGGGGTGACAAATGCAAAAAGAATAATTGATGGACATAATGCAGAACAATGTCATACATTCACCCCAGTACAGAGATCTGGGCCTAAATCCATCGTTTTTTTGCTCACCATGCCATTCCAGTTTGGACCCAGCCATATGCAAATCAGTCTTGACCCTGCGCCCAATGGGAACAGTCCAGCCCGAACTGCCAGGCCAGGTCCTCCCTGGACTGGAAACAAGCATCCTAGGACCGGTTTCGGGCTTTCAGCCCTCATCAGCCAGGATACCTTGACTCCAGTGGCATGGAGAGCACGGGACCCACGTCTGGGCATACCCGTCCCACTCGTGGTGACAAATGCATTTAGCTGTGTCTGAACTGGGGTGGCGAAGTGAGCTAAAGAACGATGATGGATTTAACCCAGATCTGTGACTGGGGGTGAGTGTCTGAAAAGTTTCAGCGCTCCGTCCATCATCTCCTTGTGTTTGCTTTGTTCGCCCTAAGTTGGCAGGGTATGCCCAGACATGGGTCCCTTGCTCACTTTGCCACTGGATTCAAGCTAGCCTGGCTGATGAGGACTGTTAGTCCGAAACCGGTCCCAGGATGCTTGTTTCCGGTCCAGGGAAGACACGGCTTGGCAGTTCGGGCTGGACTGTTCCCATGAGGCACAGGGTCAAGACTGATTTGCATATAGCTGTGTCTGAACTGGGGTGGCGAAGTGAGCTAAAGAATGATGATGGATTTAACGCAGATCTGTGACTGGGGGTGAGTGTCTGAAAAGTTTCAGCGCTCCGTCCATCATCTCCTTGTGTTTGTTTTGTTCGCCCTAAGTTGGCAGGGTATGCCCAGACATGGGTCCCTTGCTCACTTTGCCACTGGATTCAAGCTAGCCTGGCTGATGAGGACTGTTAGTCCGAAACCGGTCCCAGGATGCTTGTTTCCGGTCCAGGGAAGACACGGCTTGGCAGTTCGGGCTGGTCTGTTCCCATGAGGCACAGGGTCAAGGCTGATTTACATATAGCTGTGTCTGAACTGGGGTGGCGAAGTGAGCTAAAGAACGATGATGGATTTAACCCAGATATGTGACTGGAGGTGAGTGTCTGAAAAGTTTTAGCGCTCCGTACATCATCTCCTTGTGTTTGCTTCATTCATCTGCAGCTTTCTACTCTGTGCTACTGCTCCATCCTTCAAAATGGTTAGAGTGTGGATTGTGAGACATGGCTTTGGGCGAGAGTGTGCTAGAAAGAGTGGCATTGACAGGAACCTAGGTTTGCCTAATGTGGATATTGCTTTGGTTGACCAGAGAGGGTTAAAGTGGCAGCAATTGCTTCCATACATTGAAGGCATTATGGATCAACAACATCCAGACCACATGATTGTGCACTGTGGTGGCAATGACCTGAGCACACTGACTGGGGTAGGACTGGAAATCCTAATGAAGGATACCTTTGGGCAATTAATGAAACTTTTCCCTCACACTGCATTGGTGTTCTCTAACATATTCCAGAGGCAGAAATGGAAGTGGTCATCTGAATTTGTCCACAGATAGACAAAGCCAGGAAACATGGTAATAAAACTGTTTAGCATTCCTCTGAGACTATAACATGGGCTCTACCTACAATAATAATCTGCACTTTAACATGGATGGAATATATAGAAGAGATGATGTTCCCTTCAAGGACGAAGGCAACAGGGTGATTCTGAGCAACTTGAAACTCTGCATCCGCTTGAATATGTAGTCATCATATATTCACAATAAACACAACAGTTCTTCTCAGAGACACCCTATTTGCAGTAGCGGTCCGTGGTAGGAGTGCCGGCCGGGCGGTGACGTGGGGTGGGGGGTAGTAAACCACGGATTTCGGCCGAATACAGGTAAGTAAACATTTAAATAAATAAAACGAATTTCGTTGTGAGCACTGCATCGCCAAATGCGATGCAGTGCGCGCAATGAAATTCGTTTTATTTATTTAAATGTTTACTTACCTGTATTCGGCCGTAATCCGTGGTTTACTACCCCCCACCCTGCCCCTCCCCGCCCCACGTCACCGCCCGGCCGGCACTCCTTCCACGGACCGCTACTGCCTATTTGCCAAACACTAGTTAACTTTAATTGTAAATCCTTTATTAAAAACAATTCTCAAATCTTTTTATCCATCGCGGATCCACAAACCAAAAGCATATGTCCAATGCAAAAGAGCACATTTAATATTCATAGTAGAGGGTTCTGAATGGGTCTCACAGTGGCTGTCAGAGTGTCTATATGGATATAATTGTAGGCGTGTAAGTCTCTTTATGCAAGTCTGAGTGGGTGTAAGACTGCCTGTATAGGTATATGAGTGGGTATGAGACTGTCTACATGGGTCTGTGAGTGGGTGTGATAGTGTATATATGGGTGTAAGTGTGGGTGTGACAGTGTCTGTATGGGTATATGAGTGGCTTTGAGAGTGTCTGTATGGGTGTAAGTATGAGTGTGACAGTGTCTGTGTAGGTTTCTGAATGGGTGTGAATGTGTCTGTATGGGGAATGTGAGCGGGTGAGAGTGCCTGCATGGTTGTAACAGTGGGTACAAGAGTGTCTGTATAGCATAAAATATTAAAAAGCAAACCATTTTAATTACAAATGAAAAACTCAAACAATTTTTTTTTAAATTTACTAAAAATAAATAAAATATTAAAAACATTCATAATTATAATTATTATAATTTAAATAACCAAAAACATATTAATATAAGATTAAACAATATAAAGTAAACTACACATTTTTCAACTCAGGAAGTATAACATTTACAAATCCCACTACAGTCAATGCAACAGTAGGTAAAGAGTTGAATGTCGAAGGGGGAAAATATTTACAAATCCCACTCCAATGAGTGCAACATTAGGGAAAGTGTTGGATTGCGGAGGGGTAAAATGTACTATTCCTACTCCATTCAATATCACAGTAGGAAAAGCGTTGGATTGCAGAGGGGTAAAATGTTCTATTCCCACTCCAATAAGTGCAACAGTAGGGAAAGTCTTGGATGTCGGCGGGGTAAAATTTACTATTCCCACTCCAATGAGTGCAACAGTAAGGAAAGTGTTGGATTGTAGAGGGGAAAAATGCACTTTTCCCACTCCAGTCAGTGCAACATTAGGAAAAGTGTTGGATTGGGGAGGGGAAAAATTACTATTTCCACTCCAGTCAGTGCAACAGTCAGGAAAGTGTTGGATTGGGGAGGGGTAAAATTTACTATTCGCACTCCAGTCATATTATAACTTAATATGTTATTTTTATCAAAATACCAAAATCTATTGTCAAAATAACAACAATCAATAAATAAAAAGTTTTTACAATTAAAAAGCATAACACAATCAGCACATACAATAATAAATTACAATAATAAGAAAAAATTATCTTTTTAATTTTTTTTTTTTTTAACTTTCTACCCTATACCTCCACAGCTACACACCACACATCTAAAATGTATACTTAAATTTATTTTTGAGAAAGACTGCGGTAGCAGTTAAAACATGTTACCTGTGTTTGTAGCCACAATAAAGCCATCTTAAGTGAGCCCGAGCGTGCTGGAGCCTGTTTTTATTTGTGAGCAGGCACGTTGATGAGATTTAAATATATATTATTTACAAATTTTACATAATTAAATATCTATTAAAATATGAATGCTAATTAACTACTAATAAAACAATTACATTTAATTACCTTTCCACCCTTTATCCATACAAAACAAACAACCCACACCTAACATATAAATTTAAAAAAAATTATTAAAGAATTTACATAATTAATAATAAATTAAACAATAATTATTACTAATTAACTAAGAATAAATAAATTATATTTAACTACCATCCCACCCTTTAGCCCTCCAAATGCAACTCACACGTAGAAATTAAAAAATATTTTAATTACATATTTACATAATGAATTATCATTTAAACAATTACTAAAAATTAACAATATTTATTAATTGTTATAATTTCCTACACATCCTTTACCCATAAAAACAACCACCAAACAACCCCAAACAAAAATATATATGTCACAATATACATAATTAATTATCAATTAAAGAATTTTTATAAAAATAAATAATTTTAAAATAAGTATTATTATTTACATCCCACCCTATACCCATACAAAACTCACAACCCACACGTTAAATTTAACTTAAAAATATACATAATTAAAAATGTGTTATTATTACATTATAATTAATTAACTTCCCACCCTATACCTCTACAAAACACAGAATCCACACCTCAAACTTAAAAAAGAAAATTATACTATTTTCATAAATAAATATCATTTAAATATTTAATGAAAATGAAAAATGTTTTATAAATTAATTAGAATTAATTTACTTCCCACCCTATCCCCCTACAAAACCCACAACCCACACCTAAAATTTTAAAACAAGAAATAATAATTGTACAATTAACATAAATAATTATCAATTAAATAACTGATATTAATTTAAAAATATTTATCAATTAATTATAATTAATTTACTTCCCAACCTATACCCCTACAAAACCCACAACTCGCACCTAAAACTTAACTAAAAAAATATTAATGATACAATTAACATAAATAATTATCAATTAAATAATTAATATTAATAAAAAAATATGAATTCTTTTTATTTAGTATACTTCCCACCCTATTCCCCTATAAACCCCACAACGCGCTATGGTACTCAAAATAAAAAAAATCTATTACATTAAATTTAAAAACTACTATTAATTTACAAACCATATTAAAAAACTAACAATATTTAAATATATAATAAAAATATACAACAATAATCAAAAATCAATATTATTAACAACAATATTTTTAACTTCGATATTACTTACCTTAAAATCGATATTCCTGTCCACGATATTCTTGCTCACGATATGTTAGTGTCACGATATTTCCAGCTCGATAATTGTGTCAGTCGATAATACTGACTCGATATTCTGTCTGAATACCTTTTTTTGTGTGGTATTTAGATGGCAGATGTCCCTGTGGGATGATATCTTCTAGTAAAGTTCTGTGTCATTGGCATAAAGGTGGTATTTCACACCTACTTGTTTCAAGAAATTTTTGAGGGGTTCCATGAAGAGGTTGAAAAGGGCTGGGGTGATGATGGAGCCTTGTGGAACTCCTTGTGGTACTGGTGTGGGTTGTGAGAGATAGCTGCTGATTATTATTTCTTGCGAACACTGTCTTAGATAGGAAGTGAACCATTTCAGGACTGTGCCTTTGATACCAATGTGATTTTCGAGGGTCTCAAGTAAAGCTTGGTGGTTGATTGTGTCAAATGCCGCCAACAGATTGAGCAGGATTACGAGACAAGAGTCACCTTCATCTAAAGTTTTGATAATGTCATCTGATATATTGAGCATAGCAGTTTCCGTGCTACACCCTTTTCTGAATCCTGATTGGAAAGTGTCATGCAGGTTGACTTGTTTGATGTGTTATCTGATTTGAATCACAACAGATGTTTTGATTGCTTTTGCTAGGAACGGAATGTCAGTGGCAGGTCTGAGACGTTTGATGTCATTAGGATCAGCACCAGGATTTTTGAAGATGGGTGTGATGCAGCGTAAGAACTGATCATTTTTCACATGACATAAAAACTGATTTTGACAAACAAAAGATGCACAAAGTGAATTGTGCACTTTGCACATATTTAGAAAAATAACATTGAGTTTTAGAGTAACTGAAGTGCCAGCACCGTAAAAGTGTGCTTGAATTTGTAGGGGTAGAAAAATTATGAATATGGTGTGTTTAACATTATTAATATTTGAATCCTTTTATGATTTTACGAATGCCATATTTCAAATGTTATAATGATTATTTCTGATATTTGCTAATAAATGCTAACTAATTAATGAAAAGTAACATATTAATATGTAAATGAGTCTCACACACACTTGTGCAAATGTTAATGATGAAATGTCATCATCTCTATTGCTTTCATTGTAATGCATCATAGAAATGAAATGTTGGTGCAAATCCTTTATAATATACATTACAGCCTCACAAAGTATCGGTCAAATTATATTTAGAGGGACCAATGGCACAGGAAGGGACTTCTTCATATTTATTTAATGTGACAAATTCATGTCATAGATTCCTTTCAATTAGATTTTGATTGAACTTTATTCCATGCATGCTGGCCCACCCAGCTGGAATTTATTCCATAAATGATTTACCATTCTGTCCTTGCGATGGCGTTTCCGTACAATCATATTTGCACATTTTCTTCTTTTGTAGATTTTACATGAAACTGCACAAAAGATTTATATTGCCACTGCTGTGTAAATATCATTTTAAACAATGCCGTGTAGGAATGTATTTTTTGCAATCCTTGCCTGATCCTTTAGTCTGCTTTTCCGTGGCATCCTTTGTAATTCAGACACGGAAGATCAGACGATTGTGCAATACGTAACAATGAATTGTTAACCTATTTTTTTATCACCTGGGTTTTCACCACCTGTTTTATAACTGTGAATGTAATGAACTTTTTAACGAATGCTGTTTTTAATTGGTTTTTCAAGTATGGAGGTTTTTTTAACTGTGCATATTTGTACTTTTATGATCTTATTACATAAGTATTGAATAAAGTGAATTGACTGACTGAGTGGGCCACTTGGTCAAGCAGGTTTGTCATCATTAAATTATAGTGGTGGGTGAGGTTATCTACTGTGCGTAGATGAGGTTGTGAGTGAAGTAGGCATTGATTTTGGATTCCAGAGTCCATTGGTTTGATACCATCATGGCAAGGATATATACAGTATGTCATGAATGATCTCGATTATACCAGGAATATTCCAGGGGTTTGCATCAAAATGCCTAGGATGCCATTAATATGCAATGTATAGGCAGCATTATCAACTGATCTACTTGCTTATGTCTCTTTTGGGGTCCAACAAGTACATATTGGTAGAAAGTATTTTTTAGGGTCGAGGGATGGGTTGGACTTTTGTTTTTTCTTACGATTAATTAATATTTAACTATATTAAAACATACTTAATAAAAATGTAATTTATTAATTTGAACATACATTTGAAAATACGTACTTTAGTTTATATAAAACAATTTTATTATATGTATATATATATATATATATATATATAAATATGTGTGTATACAAGGTGTAAATAGGTAAGAAATGCTACTTACCTCCTAAACTGCAAGATAAATAGCCCAAAATTAAAAATCAAAATGTAAAGGTAATCTTGTTGTGATTACCATGATGTAAGGTACCAAGATGTAAAAAACACTGAGGTAGAAATGGACATTCGACAGATACGTTTAACGGAGAAATATGGGTGCTTAATAGCAGACACATTTACTTAGAACATGAATAGAAAAGCGGTTACTTTAATTGCACGAAACAGAAACTTGATGTTAAGAAAATCTATCATTGGCTTTAGATTACTGTAAACTGAAGAGTTAGTTTAAACACACAAGGGAGACTTCACAAATATTAAAATAAAGGCTTAAAACTGCAAAGAAAAAACAATAGCAAATGAAAGTATTGTGCCACCAGCACTGCCACTGACTGAAGTACAGTACTTTGCAGATGTGCACATGTGGTCAAGCAAAGAATCGTATCTCACAGTGCAAGACAGCCAATTGCTGAAATGAACTGTCCTTCTGCCTCAAATTGCACGCTGATTTTAGTAAAGGCAAAGTGTGAATGACTGTACAAATAAACTAATGGATGAACAGGGCTGACTCAAATCCCCTTTAAATATGTATTTATGTATGCATTGTTTTTATTCATAAGTGTTTTTGATTACGCTGGCAAGACGGCCTTACGCCGGACCTAAAATTTGCTGGAAAGAGGGTCCTCGACCCATGGAAATGAATGTGAAATCATGTTTTTTTCAGGTGATAGCACGACTTCTGGATAATATGTACATGGCACAATAATTATAATTTGTTAAACCAAATTTGACACGTACGTACCTAAGATGTCTTACCCTTTCTACCTCCTGCTTAGGATACCTAAAGTAAAACCCTTCTTGTAAGCTTATATACAATCACAATGTCTTCAACTTCACACCCTGGCGGTTTGTTCTGCTCTGATCGTACATAGACAGTTCAATGCTACTTAGACAACCATCATTGGATCGAATATATATTGTTAATGGCGTTTATATGTCTCTCCATGGGTAAATTCAAAGAATACAATCAGTGTGCATTTCCGGGATGGAAGGCAGGGTGCTGCTGAGTTCTGACAAGAAAAGGGCAAAAGGACTTGCCAGTTTGCACTAAATTGCAAATAATGACACTATTCCCATTACTCACCAGTCAAAAAAGGAAAATCGACAAGATGATTCAACAATACATAACACATGACTCCTTTTTGAGGCCAGGGACTGCTGGTAAGGATTCTTTTCTTTCTCTCTTTATTTTATTTTATATGTTTTAAGCGCAACATGTCCTCTCAACGCCATATGGTGTGGATCAAGGCAACATTCATACACAGTGGAAAAGCTGTAGGACTTTTAATTTTTAGGAATCTCTCTCTCTCGAGGGCAGATAAAAGAAAGTAAAACAACACAAACTTGCAAAAGAAATCAGAATACAGGGCAGCGAGGGCAGTCACCATTTTTCGCTGAACAAATCGATGGGATTACTGTAGAAACAACCTCCTGCCCATATTACATGGCCCGGGCCAAGATTACCTCACTTTTTGTCAACCACTGTACATCTGTAGTCCATACTTTCTTACAACCATAAAGTGATAGAAAGGACAATGCTCTAAACTAAGTCCTCTGTTTGGTATCTAAGAAAATTCACAATCTATAACAACATAGGAAACAGTAATAACTACAGTAATATTGGGATATCATATTTAATATGGAAGTGGGCGGGGTGTTAGAGTTCTCGCACGGTATGCTCTTTGGCAAGGTTCAGTGTCAATTCAGCCAACAAGCTCTTTCCATTTTGTTTAAATTAACATTCTTCAAGTGCAGCAGAAGGAAGGCACATTTAAGAAAGGCTATGATACAGACACCGACTCAGTAGAAATAAATAAACCTCAACAAATTAAAATAAATCATCTTTCAACGTTTATATCTGTAAGTGTCACAATGATTACAGAGAAGAATATTTTTGAAGTCCTTCGTTGTGGTCACAAAATAGTGAAATTACTTTGATGAAGCAGGTCCTTATTGGGGGCCAAGAAATATTTTAAATTCTAAGAGAATCTTTTCGTACATCTTGTTTGAAACTGTTAAATATAATCTTCAAATATTGTATATTTGTCTTTAGATTGTGAGGTTTCTTTAGTCCTGCACGTATGAGATTCGGGACCAGAAACTCTTACAATTAAAAGTTTGAGCTGTAATATTTAAATATTGTACTTTTCAAATACTTGCAGAAATCTCATACGGGCAGATCTGTACATTTTGTACATGAATAGTAGATTGAAGTGCACTAGGTAATTGCACGCACAATGTGTCAAATGTGAGGTATGATCTTTGTGAAGTAGTGCAAAGAAAACACTAATGTAGTAGCAAATATGTAGACAAAAACCTGCACTAAAAAGACTTTTTTAATAAAATAATCTTGTGACAGGTATCACAGTTCACTTATTATTCCAGAACATCACGCGAGGCATGGATTATGAGTGAATGCCACCAAACAGGTGCAGAACGTTTCATGAATGGTTGGATGAATGCAGAATGTCCATGTCCAATTACTGGCTCTATAATTCCTAAGCATAATATAGCTCACTAGGTCATGCTCTAACATGGATCTATTAATACACTGCAAGATGGAGGTCAGAGAGCATTTAGATATCATGTTTATGCTTCCTTTCTCATGCCAGTATTCAATATGAACGTAATGATCTGACTAATGTCAAGAAAAGATTGCATTTTATTCGAAACACAGAGGCTAAGGTTTTGCTTCACACTATTGTTTATTTAAAGAAGCAACAACGCTCTCTGAAGATAGCCATGAATTAAGACAAAATGTTGTAAAACATTGTTTCTGAGAAACGAGATATTGTCTGAATACTATTAGGGAAAACAATTAGTCAAGTTGACTAACCAGGAACCATAATTAACAACTCATATTGCAGCTTGCCACTATATCACACCCTCCTGATTAAGAAATAGTAAACAAAAGCTGTACTTCGAACAAAAATGTGCAAGCCATATTTATGGATATCTGCCCCAGAATTTGAAAAGAACGGCCTGTGCTGTAAACCTCCCCATATGATAGAGGCAGAATACCAAATACAGAAAAACGGAGATTGCAAAAGTGGGCTTTAAAATGTGTCTTTTTCTTTCAAATAAATTGAAACTTCCCTTAAAATAGTCAGAAACACACCCCAAGGATTACCGATACTGAGAGGAAGAGGAGGAGGGCAGCCCGGGGACAACGCATGCCAGGTAAGTGGTTTTAATTTACTATTACGTAATGTAGATTTACTTGATAATATAGGGGGGGTGGAGGCGGGTGGCATAGCGGAGTTCCACGGAGTTTGTTTGTATCTCCGTGGACCTCCGCGTAGCCCCGCTATGCCCACTATGCCCGGGGTTACTTTGCACAACATTATCATGATGCCTTTAACATCATGTACAAGGCCCTTCTATGCATTATGTACAAATGCCGTTCTGACTTCATCCACGGGGCAAGAGGAATATCTACATATCCATAACAAAACTAATCTATAGGCACAACACAAGGCTACTTTCTATTATAAATAAAGAACATCCTGAAAGATTAGTAGAGGAGGCACTTGAGCTGACACAGAGTGTCCCTGCATGCTGAGACTTCACCATGGAGCAGTCTGACATCTCCATGAGGGGGTGTCCGGTTTGTGACCAAGACAGGCACCTAAATTATCTCCTGCCAGGTAATGGGGTAGGATCATCCCTTGGGGAGATTCTTGGCTTCACACCTACATACACTCTAGATACACTTAGAGTAGGGAGTTGCATAATAGGAGTACACCAGATTACTGCCTTGTTTATATGCCAGCATATATACACTGTTTTATCACCATGGTAGAACTATATCTACTATTTACTCTTTTGGTGCTTGTAATCACTTTCATCTGCTTCAGTCTACTGGATATCACAGCACATGTATTCTATACAGGAATAACGTTAGTTCAATAAATATATTGAAAATGTCCCACTGTCTATTCTGTATATTTCTCTGAGCACTAGTGAGCATGAGTTTCCACATTCCCTGAGAGGTCAGGGTTGTCATGTTCACTGGTTGCCAGAAACTATTTGCTCCCTGGTAAGGTTAGGGGGGCTTATGATGGCACTGTGAGCTAGCTGGTCTTTAGGCCAACATGTCCTACGGGGGTGCCAGGAATCAGTCTAGGCACCTCACCCAATGTTTATGTTGTCCAAACAAATGCACAGGTCCTACGGCTTGGTAGGAACTACACAACACTATACAGAGGGCGTTCCTGTAGTCCAAGCTGCTGGTGATGAAGGTTTGAGTTATGGTTTTTGTGATGTTGTTTTGTTGCCACGTAAATATCTTTTTCAGCAACCTTGGGGTGTGGAAGTAGGCCATGGTGATGACATTGACATGGGTGGTCATGTCTAGCTTGCTTTCGATAATGATCCTGAGGTTTCTTGTTTGTCTGCTGGGAGTGGGGTTGGGTCCTAGGTCCATAGGCAACTAGGAAGAGTCCCACTGAGGAGCAATCTTTCTGAAGATTACCACTTTGGTCTTCTCTGCCTTAAGTTTGAGGCAGTTGGACTTCATCCAGGTGGCCACTCTGGTCATGCAAGATTTGAAGTTGTTCCTGATATTGTGTGCTTTGTCCGAGAGAGATGGTATGAGTTGTGAGTCATTGGCGCAGGCGAATATGTCAATTTTGTGTGTGGTGATGACATCAGTCATCGCCATTATGTAGATGTTGTAAAGGGATCAGCTGAGTGAGAAACCCTGGAGGACTCTGCAAAAGGAGGAGTAAGATGTCAATATGTCATTATGACTGTTGTGTTCTTCTGGTAAGAAAGGTGCATAGCGATTGGAGGGCGGGTCTGTAGGTGCTAGCCTCGTGAAGTCATCTGGTGGGATGGAAGACTCTATCAAAATCTGCTGAAAGGTTCAGTAGGATGAGAGATGCATTTTCTCCTTTTTTGAGGATCATTTGGATGTCATCTGTTGATGGTGTAAGGGCTGTTTCTGTACTCTGGTTAGGTCTGAAACCTGACTGCATGGCGTAGAGGAAGTGATGCTTGGCGTGGTGATATGACAGGCATCTATTGATGGCTTTCTCTAGCTTCTTGGGCAGACATGGAAGCAGGGAGATTGGTTAATAGTTTATGAGTTTGGCTGGGTCTTCTGAGGGCTGCTTCATGAGGAGGTTGATGGCTGTGTGCTTCCAAACTTCTGGAAAGGTGGCTGTGTTAATGGAAGTGTTGAGGATGGGGTGAGATCTTTGCTCATTGGGGTTGAACCTTTCCTAAATGTGTGGTAGGGGCAAGACAGGGCCTCGGAGTGGATGGTCTTCATGATAGCCATGGTTTCCTGTGATGGGGTGCCATGTTATCTGATGTTGCTTTTATCTTATAGCAGAAGACCTATTGCAAGGTTATTGGGATCCAGTTGTGGGCTGAGGTTGGTGTAGATGGCGGTGATTTTGTTGCAGAAGAAGTCTGAGATGTTGCACAATTCTAGGGTTGGGGTGATGTTCCTAGTGGTTAATGCTGGTGGTTGGAGTGGTGAAGTCATTGATGATAGCAAAAATATCTTTGGTTGTTAGAGCTTTAGTCGATGCACTCGACTCAAGTCTTCCTTTTGATTTCCCAGATTTGCTGGTGGTAGCGTCTCTGGGCAGATTTGAAAGCTTCCTTGTCCAATTAATTCTGGCTTACTGTCCATCTCTGTTTCAATTGTTTGTAGTGCCGTTTGGTCATTCTGAGTCATTTCGTGTACCAGCTTTCTTGCATTTGCATTCCTGTTATTTGGCTTCTGGGCTGGGATGGCTGGGATTTTAAATTATTGATGTTGCTTGATAGGTGGACTGGGGGCTCTGGTTGGTTTTTGTGGAGAGCGGAAGCCAAGACCAGTGTCAGCAGTCTGGATCAGATGTGGTGGTTCTTCAGTAATCAGGAATGCTGACTGAGAAACTGACATGCACGTGGTCACCCCAGGTGGTGGGAGTGGATGTGTTGATGGTGATGCCATTGAATGAGGTGAAAACTGGGCCCAGGATGGGTCCTGTGGCATTGGTTGGGTTTGATACATGTTAGGTAAGTCAGAGGTTTCCAAGGCTGTCAGGAAGTGTGGTTAGGTTGAAGACAGTCATATCTTCTAGGTGAAAGGTTAAGGTCTCCTTGGAGGATGTAGGTGCGGAGTTAATGGCAAGTGGGGCAACAATGTCCAATATGTTGCTGGTGAAGTTGGCTCACAGTCCTAGGGAGCCGGCATATCAGGGTTATGCTTAGGTGAATTTGGCTCTGGCTTGTAATTTGGGGCACATTTCGAAAAGGCCTCCATTGTTGTATGCAGGGCCCTTCTTTTGTCCCCCCAGCCAGACAGGCCCCAATCATAATGGGCCTCTTTTTTGACATGATAGTGTCAAAGCTTGTTTTACAGGTCTGCTGGGTTTACATTTAACATCTGGGGCACAATTCAATGTAGGAAAGCAGGATGCAGAAAACTATTTGTGTGTATCACTGTCTGGTTGCTGAAAACTCAGCTTTTGTTCTTCCAGACTTCTGGTTCTGAGTTTGCTTTGGGTACAGGACCTGCCTCAAACTGGAATTCAATATTAGATGTGGTAGTACACTAGAATTATCATAGTACATGCACCCCACACACATAACTAGCCCTCAAAGCCCAAGGTGAGTATGACCGAAGAATTTGGCAATCTTGAAAATTACCAAAGCAGGTAGAGTAGGTATAGTAACCTTTATCCCATTGGTTAGGGTGTCCAGAGGGGTCATTCTCACCCACTAACTTGTTTCAGGCATAAATGTGGTTTCTCGCAGAACCCACTTCACCAAACTCCTGGACCTGTGGAAGATCAGAAGAGAACTAAACCTGCTGTCTGAGGCCATAGAAGTGCCTAGAAGACTGAAACTGCTCCTCCTCTTGCACCGAGGACAAAAAGAGGACTCCAGTCGTCATACGGCTAACCTCCTGTTCAAGCTACAGGGATACAACAAGCTCTAAGAGGTCTTTCCTGCAACTGCCCAGCGGATCAATGGCACTTGGACCCGGACTGGACTCTACCTGACACCCTGTGTGTCTCTCAGTGCCTCCCCTGAGGTCCTGGTGGGCCTTATAAATGGATTCCTGTGGTGGATGTAGACCTAAGGGACTAAATTTATAAGGTAAAAACTTTGACCAGGACAAACCTGGTGAGTTTATCTGCCTCATGCTCCCTTGCCATTAGTTTCAAACTGCGCCTAGGTTTTGTTTACCAGAGACCATTGACTATCATTGGCACTTCGTGGCATTTCTTTCTATTTAAACCTAAAAAATTGCTGTCTCCCCTTTTTGGATTTTTGTCATTTTGGTGTCATTTTGTTTAATTAAAGTTAATCTGTTTTCCAATTTCATTTTGGAATTTTTATTGTTTGCGTTTCAACTTTATTAATGTTTTGCTACTGCATTTATAATTTACACATTGCCTCTAACTTAAGCATTTCTGCTCTGTGCCGTAACTATAAGGGGGTTGAGCTCAGGTTACTTTGGTGGTTTTAAAGGTTCACCCCGATAAGGATTGTGATTATTACATTAGGTGGGTACCTACCCCCTCAATTCATATTCCAATTTCTTAAAATGGCTTTCATATAATGTGTATTTCTATAATAGCTAAAATGAAATAATTTGTATCTTTGGGCCTTATTATGACTTTGGCAGTCTCGGAGCAGGGCCGCCACACCGCCGCCCCACTCCGAGACCACCAAAGCCATAAACCCCTGCCCGCCAGAGTACGACTTTTAAAGTCTCTGATGGGCAGTTCTTTGGCAGTCCCACGGTGGTGCCACTGAAAAAGGCATCGCAAAGGGAGCGTCAAAGGCAGTTCCTGCAGGACATGGACTGTCAAGTACATGCCCTGCAACAAAAGGGGGTGTATGCAGACAGGGGGGGCACAACATGTGCCCCCCTGCATGCACCCCATGGCGCAGAAGCACAACCTTTGTTTCCTCACCGCCACACTTTGGTGGTGAGGAAACTCGTTATATGCTTGAAGGAGCCACAGCAGCCCCACCAAGCATATTGCGGCCTCATGACAGCCGTGCCACCACCAGTGATCTCTGATCTCTGGCGGTTGCGGCAGTCCCAGGGTGGCCTGACTGCCCTGGTCTTAATAGGGTGGTCGGAAGACCGCCTGCCCCCGCGAGTCAGACGGTCCGTGGACTGCCAGACTCATACTGAGGCCCTTTTATTTTGGATTACTTTACAATTACATGTAAGATTTAATTAGAAAGAAACAAGGCAAATGAAAACTTTGCTTACAAGAAAATGCATGGAGCATAAAAACTAATGACAACTGGAAATTGTGGGGTCATTGCAAACACATCTGTTTGACTGTTTGGTAAGTATTGAGGGTAGAGGTTAACAGTTATACGCTGTTGTGGATTACATCAGCACTCATGATATACATCAGTACCCCATTCATAAATATGAGGGGTACAAATCATGTCTCCCATGCCATTCAGGTTTTTTTGTACTGCCACGGTCCGGAGTAACGTGATCAACAACATTCAATCAAATTAATTGTCCAAGGGCTAAGCTCTGATATAAACTATTTTTATTATATTTTTGTCAGTGTCCCATAATATGATCTAGCACTCAGTACTACTGAAGACTGTAAACTAATGTGAGCAGTGCCATTTCATAGTAATTCACCACAGGAAGTGTCCCAGCATGACCTATAGCAAGGACACCTTTCCAGATGTGATCTCTATCATTGAGAACACATAATTGATAATACCTAGTCAGAAAGATTTCCACCTCAGCTGTGCCATTTGCTGAACTCTTCTGCTCATATGTCCTGTCTGTGACCGATTCACCCCAGCAGGTCCCTCCGGTGCAATCAACCCCCTACCAGTGTCCAATCAGAATGATTTTTCTCTCAGAAGTAATTGTTCTATGGTGTGATTTCTATCCTAGCAGTGACATATTAATGTCAGCTCAGTAGCACAACAAGTGTTCTGTCAGTGTGAAATCCCTCTCAGACATGCGATGATGTATGATCTGTATCCAAGAAGTACCTGGTCAGAGTGAGCCACAAACCAGGAGGGCCATTCCACCTTGAGAGACTTCACAATAATCCTCTTCACCCACTTGGGCAAGACAGCAACTGACCAAGGAAAATACTTTTCATGCTAAATTATAGCGACGTACACTCATGCAATGTACATTGACATTATGTGTAGAAACATAAGACACTGCAGGGTATATGTACAAGGAGTTAACGCCGCGTTAGCGGCACTTTTCCGCCAGTTTTGCGGCAATATTTTTATCACCATATGTACAAGCTGTCGCTAACCTCTGTTAGCTGCAGATTTCCGGCGAAAACGTCCATTATAAAGATCGCCACTTCTGTTAGCGATAATGACATGCAAGGGAGGCGTTCCCGTGCAAAAACGGCCGCTAACCCCACTTTGCGATATTTACAAGGGGATTCTTTAAGTTTGGAGGACCAAAAATACTGCCTCTAACTGCAGTTAGAGGCAGTTTTTTAAGACCAGAAAATAGCTGGTCTTAAAAATGGAGATAACACTTGGGGCCTCATTTCAGCAGGTTTTGTTGCTGGACTGCGCTGCAAGCAATCTTGCTGCGCTGCCCTGCGACAAAACTACAGGGCAGGACTGCGCACCATCAATAAGATAGTGCACATTCCTGGGCCTCACTCATGAAAAGTGTTGCAGCGCTGCGACAAGACAGCGTTGCAACACTTTTCACTACCCCCTTCTTGCGACACCACAGATGCGCTGTATTCACTGGACAGCGCTCCATGACGCAAGTAATGACAGATACGGCTGGAATCCTGACGTAACTGTCTGCACTAAAGTCACACATTGCTGCAGTCGTGTCACAACCATGACGCAACTCCAGCAATGCATGGGGCCAGCCTATCCCTGTGGCACTGCGTCACCCTTACGCCTGCCATCATGCAGGCGTAAGGTACTGATGCAGTGCCATTCTTGAGGGGTGCCCGGGTGTCGGCGCAGTTGGAGATCCATCGGTGGCGGTTGCGTGCTGCGGTGTCATCGTCTGTAAGCGCTGGCGGAGTGGTGGTGCTGAGGGAGTTGACAAGACGTACTTCGATGGCCTTGATCCAGCTGCGAGGGGGGCGATTGTGTACGGTGGGCATGGTGAAGATGTGATGTATACAATGATGGTCGGTCCAGGAGAGTCCGGTGGTGTGGCTGTAGTTGAAGGTCCTGCTGGCGGAGGAGACGTGCTTGACTGTGTGTCCTGCTATGTGGCTTGCTGCGGTGACTAGCTGCTTGAGTCTGATGTTGGGGAGCTACCCCAGGAGGGGGTGGTGTTCTGGTCACTGGGGTTGTCCAGGTGGAACTTGAGTTCGCCAAGTAGGATGTCGTCGGTGGATGGGAGAGCCTGGTGTGCAATGAGGGGCCTGCAGATGTGGATGCCACAGAGGATGGGGTTGGGGTTGGTCCTGATCTGGAAGTTAAGGTGTTCCATGGTCACCGTTGGATCATTAGAGTGCGTGGTCAGTCGGAGTGTGCTTCTGTAGGTGATGGCAATGCCTCCTCCTGGACAGTCGGGGTGGTCCTTGCAGGTGATTTAGTAGCAGTCAGTGATGGCGATGGCGATGTCCGGTCCAGAGCAGATGTTGGTCCTGGCAGGCAATGTGGCGTCCAGGGTTGATGGCGATGAGGGTGCTGGCGCCATAGGGGTGGAGTGTCCGAGAGGAAGGGTCCTTGGTGCTGAGCGTGGTCCAGGGGCAGACGGACGCAGACGGGCTTGCCTATGGCTTTCCTTTGGCACGGGAGATGTCCATTACAACGCAGGCATTACATCGTAATGCCTTTACAACGCAAATCCAACAATGCAGGTGCCTTTACATCGCATTCCATTACAACACATTGTGAGGTCAGTAATGGGGTATTTTTAATTTTTAGGGTGGGTATGGGTTTCGGGTGTCGGAGATGAAATGTGGGGTGTATTATGGGATAATATTTGAAACTTGGGGTGTGCATTTGGGGTGAAATATGAAAATTGGGGTGTGCATTTGGGTCAACTATGGAACGTGGGGTGTGCATTTGGGTCAAATATGATTTTTAGGGTGTGTTTTGGGGGCTCAATGATGATGTTTAGGGTTCAGGTTTTGCTTTGGGGTGCAACGGTCAGTTTTAGGGTTGCACTCACTGAAGTGGGAATAGTAATGTTTACATCTCCGCAATCCAACACCTTCCCTACTGTTGCAATATGCCTAGTATTACTCTGCATTTTAATGGAATGCGATATAATGGTATGCATTGTAACTCCATATATACCTTTGGCACACCAGCGGTACACCCGCTGCGCATGGCTGCACAGCGGCCACCATTGAGAAGTGCTGCGGGGGAGACTGGACAGCTGGGAGGTGGGAAACGCCGGAAAGAACACTGGATGGGGCGTGGACGCGGGGGGGGTGTGTGAGCGGGTGTTGTAAATATTTACATGAGAGAAATCTTACCTCGAGGATGGGTCCCGTGTCTTCGTTGCTCCTGCTCTCCTGAGTCTGCTTCCAGGAACAGGAAGTAGGCAGCCAGGCTCCCTCCCCTAAGCCAATCACAACGCTGCAATGTGGTGTTGGGATTGGTCATTGGTGCTGGGATGAGGCGTTCAGCCAGGGGTTGGAGGTGTGGGCATGTTCTCCATGCAGGCTGTAATGCAGCCTGCATTGCGAATAGGACAGTGCGCATGACTGCTTTGTGCGGCCTGAGTGGGCCGACCAAACAGTCACTGCGCACTTGAGTGGACATTCCACTCCGCCCCTGCCCTGCTCCGTGAGTGGAGCAGCCCTACCCACCCTCCAGCCCACAATGGTAACATGGCACCATAACATCAGGAAGTTATCATCATGTGATGATTGTCCTCTTCTTGCACTGCTTGGATGCAGTGGGGCGACGCTCTTCCGCCATAGCGGATGAGCTGACACTGGGGGTGCGTCATCTACTGGTGCTAGGCCCGAGCGACTCGATCCCCGGGTCTCCTCCGCTACGTGTCCCAACTTCTCCTTACCTGGACATTGACACCGTGGCGCAATCCCCTAAACTCTCTTCAAATCTGTGACTCACCCAGCAGGAGCCTCAGCCAGGTGGGATTTCACAAGCGTGGGTACAGCAGTCGCCGCTGAGTCCGCGGGTGAACCTCCCGATGCAGTTGATGCAGCAGGGCCCCCTTAGGCGTGAACTTGCAGCGCTCCCGCAACACAAGTTTGGCGCTCCTCAGGGGCCTCACCCTCCACAGCGTCTGGCCAGCGCAACCTCATCCGGCCTGTGATGCAGAGAGGTGCCGCCCACCGTTGGTAATCCTCTCTGTGCACCCCGGTGTAGTGGTGGATCGTAGTATGCGATGCAGACCTCCCTACGTTGGTGCGCAGGAGCGCCTCTACCATTCACAGCTCCATGGAGCGCAAGGCGGTCTTCTCACATAGGTCAGCAACGTGCCTCCATGCGACCGACCAGACTTCACCACCAGGTACGGGCGATCGCAGCGCCTCAATGTCTACCGCCACGGCTCATCAACTCCACAGCTCCTCCGCATCCCACTCCAGGCTCCAGACGCAGGTCCAGCAACGCATCCAGGCTCCAGGCGCAGGTCCAGCGAGGCATCCAGGCTCCAGACGCAGGTCCAGCGACGCATCCAGGCTCCTGGCGCAGGTCCAGTGAGGCATCTGGTCTCCAGGCGCAGGTCCAGTGACGCATCCAGGCTCCAGGCACAGGTCCAGCGAGGCATCCAGGCTCCAGACACAGGTCCAGCGAGGCATCCAGGCTCTCATCCTGGTCATCCTGGATGTTGGGTGGCTTGAGGGGTTTGTTGATGTGTGCTGCACTTGGCCCTGGCTACTCCATTCTGCATTTCATAGTTTTTTTTGCCTATTTTCTATTGGAGGTCGACTGAAAGGCTATTTTTTCCATTAGAGGCAAAAAAACTCAGGTTGGGCTGACTAACGTGCGTTTTTTTGCCGCTAATGGGCCTTTTGTTGGTTTTCGCCCGCTAACTCCGGAATTCCTATTGCCATCACGCTAATGTTAGCGGCAGTTTTCACCGCTGCTCCCTGAAGCTATCGCCATGCAGCAACGTCTTGTACATACGTCGCTAACAAGGCGATAGTTTTCTGTGGTACACGGCGATAGAAAAACTGCCGCTAACTAGCGTTAGCTATCGCCAATCCTTGCACATATGCCCCTGCATATGCATAAAAAGATGAAATTACCCAAAATAAATGTAGAACTAAAATAACATAACAATCTGAAGTTTAATAAAGTAAGTTTGACTAGGTCCTGAAATTGACTAAATTCGGCACTGGAGCTAATTCAGCAAAAAAATTTTTTTTATCAAACTTCACTTACAAAAATCACAGATGCAGCATAAACAGGAGCAGGTCAATTTCCTCTAAAATACACACACACACACATACACGCGCGCACACGCACGCACACAATCACACACACACTCTTACTTAAGACAACAGCAATTCAGGCTATATGCAAAGTAATGAGCACTTTAAGCTATATGCAAAGTAATGAAAGTAATTTTACAGCACTGGCAGTAGCAATGCATGCTTACTCACACAGAGATATAGGTTAAACTGGCATGGTAACTTTGCAAGCAGCACTGACTCTGTGAATGTTCAAATGCCTTTGTGTAACAGTTTGTGAATTAGTTTCGGGGAATATATGGTATGTGATCCAGGTATGTGATGGAAGTAGTGTGTGCTAGTGGTGATCACGTTTTGATGTGATTTGATGATGCGTGTGAGATACCATAATGGTGTGTACTGATGTTTTAGTGTGAAGGTGGTTGGGTATTACCAGGTTCATAATGCTCCACTAAGGCACAGCCATTCCACATTGCACAAGGTAATCATATACTTCATTTTAGGTTCACAAGACCTGTAGGTGAGAAACATTGCAGCCTGGAAGGGAGGAGAGGGCGGAGACGAAGGAGGCACACCTGTGAGGCAGGAACTGCAGGGTATGTGCTGTGCTCTTTCTTTGGAAGTTTGTTATTGACAGCTGCTGGAGAGATCTTAGAGAGTTAAGCCCTTGCTCTATATTTAATTTTCATGCTACAGTTTCCATTTCAGAAGGGACTGGCTTCTTCTGTCGTCATTTTGAGGTCACTAAAACTAATATTATTTGTGTTGGGTTGATATTTGTATCTAAAACTTCTCATGTCAAATCCTTTAGATAAAACTGTGAACAAACAATGTGTTGTGCTAAGCTGGTGCACTAAGTGGTCATAGAGTTTGGAATGATGACAATACTGAGTAAGCCTTTCGAAATCTTTAGAATTATGTCATTAATGATGTTATTTGAGATGTCATCAATGATGTCCTTGATGATGTGATTTGAGATGCCACCAGGGATGGTATGTGTGGAGTCATGAGCAGTGCTAGGTGGAAGCAGGAGTTATAGTTTAAGTTGCTAACCATAATTGGCCAATTTCAAAGTTTTTTTCTTTTTGAAAAATTTGTTTGTCCTCATCTCACCAAGTATGCGTCTGCAATTCTTAGATAGCCGCCCTTCTGACCTGTGCGCCCCGCGGCTACTGCATTTGCTTTTAGTCTAGTGTCCAGAACCAGACCAGACCCTTTATTGGTGGCTTGGTGTAACCATGAGGTGTTACACAAAACCCAGACCTCTACTCCACACAGTAAAGGCCTGCCAGATATTCAAACTGTTGTCTTTATCGATTCCCTGGTCCAATATAGCGATTATAGAGGCAGCTTTGACCCAGTCCTGGAGCTTGGGGGGCAAAGGATCTTTCCACTTCAAACATATTTCCCTTTGTGCTATTAACATCAGGTACAACATTAAGCCTCTATGTGTATGTCTCAACTTCTTGCTTAGCGTACCATCGTCCCCAAATAATACCAGAGTCATATTTAAAATGATTTTTCTCTGAAAATACCATATAAGGCTTCCTCAACTCCCCTCCAAAAGGCGAAGAGTCTGGGACACTCATAAAATATGTGTAAATCGTTAGCATAAATAAGGTCACATCTTGGGCATTTGGGGTTGGAGAGAGGAGCAAACTTTGCTATCCTGGCAGGGGTGTTATATAGCCGATTAATAACAAAGAAATGATTCTTCTTTAGGTTTGCCGGTTTAACATACTTATACAACAGCTTCAGGGAGGGCTCATAAAGATCTTCAATGTCACATTTCAGGGAGACCTGATTCCATATAAGATGTGGAGGGGGATATTCCTTGTCTTCTGCCTCTACAAACATCTTATACCATTTTGAGATATCCTTGCTTTTAGGATTTACATCTTGGAAGGATTGCTCCACCTCCCAGACCCCTTGTATTTCACTCTTCTCCGCAGCGAACCAAGAAACTAATTGCATATATTTAAATCTGGGGAGGCCACTCCCAATCCTAGCTCTTAAGGCCTCCCACGAGTGGACCCCCTCAGAAGATACCAAATCTGACCAAGTGGTGATACCTGCTCTTTTGATTGATGTTGCAAGGCTATCTTTAAGGCATTCAGGTGTCCCCAGGGAGTCCCAAATTTGGGCGAACTCGGAGTAATACCCTATTCCCCATCTGCTTCTGACCTTATGCCACAAGCTAAGGGCACCCTTCAGTACTTTCAATCACACTTTTTTGAAGTACTTAGGTTCTCCGAATTTATAAAGAAAACCTTCTCCCCCATCCTGCCTTATCATATCTGCCAAAAGTCTGCCCCACGTTGACTCATCTGGTTTCGTAAGCATCATCCTGATATTTTTGAATTGAAAAGCGGTACAATACCATTTAATATCCGGAAGGGCCAATCCCCCTTTAATCAGCCTGCGCCTTAGCTTCTTCCAAGCCAACCTGGCGCCTTTATGGGCCCAGATAAAACTCGTGATCTTACTCTGGATTTTACTCATATCTAATTTTGGGAAGGTAAGGGGAATAGCATTAAAGAGATATGTTAGTTTAGGTAGAATGACCATTTTGACTAGGTTGACCCTGCCATAGATTGTTAAAGGAAGGTTTTTCCACCTGGCTAATAATCGGTCAACTTCTTTTATAGTCCTGCTTAGATTGATCTGCGGGATTCTCTCAATCTCAATCTCTTTAATGATTGTAATACCCAAGTATTTAAACTCTTGACTTATTCTACCCTCCCAGTTGTCTATATTCCAGAGCATCACCTCAGTTGTAGAGGTATTAGCTAGATATCCTGAAAAAGCAGAAAAAAGAAAACTTCAATCCTTGGTATTGCCACTGCTGGGTTATCCGTATATAATAGCAGATCGTCCGCGTATAGAGCGACCTTACTGCTGTATTGGTGACATTTAAAGGGAGTAATCAGATCATCTGCCCTGATTGTTTGGGCCATGGGTTCTATATCGATATTAAAAAGTAGGGGTGAAAGGGGGCAGCCCTGTCTTGTTCCTCTTAGTATGTCAAAGCTAGATGATAAAACCCCATTTACTAGTATTTTAGCGGAGGCCCCCTGATAAAAATTTACCAGACTCTGGATAAAAATAGGCCCGAAACCCATTGCCCTTAACACTTCCCAAAGGTACACCCAACAGACTCTGTCGAACGCCTTGGCCGCATCCAATGCCACTACGGCCAAGGGTTCGGATCGAGCAATGGCAAGATCTATATTGCCAATTAGTTGTTGCGTTTGTTCTTGTATGTATCTTTTTGTAATAAAGCCTTTCTGATCGACATTGATCAGCTGTGGAGCAATTTTGACCAACCTCCCTGCTAAAATGCTCATAAAGATCTTATAATCAGCATTCATCAGGGAGATCGGTCTATAGGAATCCGCCCTTTGTGGCTCCTTTCCGGGTTTCAGTATAAGCACAATAGTTGCCTCTTTCCATGAGCTAGGTATCTTGCCCTCTAGCTGATAGACTGAATTGAATAAAACCCCCAAAAACGGGGCCAGCTCTTCCTGCAGAAGTTTATATATCTCGCTAGGGAGTGCATCTGTGCCTGCTGCTTTGTTGTTTTTACACTTCCAGATTTGCTCTCTGATCTCACCCTCAGTTATTGGGGCATCTAGGAGGTCACGGCTTTCAGCTGTTAGAATTGAAAGGGATTTCTCCCTCAGCCAGCTCTTACGGGCCTCCATATTAGGTGTAATTTCATCCTTATACAACTCAGAGAATAATGAAATGAGCCGAGGTTGCATGTCCACCAGTCTGATCGATGTTTCCCCATTGTCGTTGATAATTAATTCATGTATGTGGTTTTTTACACGATCTGCCCTGGCTTTCCAAGCCAACAGTGCTCCTGCCTTCTCTCCATATTCAAAATTCTGCATGGATTTTGACAGCCACTGTGCCTTACATTTTTGATCGAGCCTTACTCTAAACACCTGGCGGGCATTGTCAAGGTCCCTCTGAACTTGAGATATTCTTTCAGGTGCCCCCTGATTAAGCCGGATCCTTTCTGCTTCTAATTGGGAGATTTTATCCTCCAACAGTCGTAGCTCTCGTGATTCCTCCCTATTCTTTGTACATATACGACTATGTAGAAAACCCCTCATATAAGCCTTGAAGGCATCCCATACAAAATCCATAGATGTTGATCCGATATTATCTGAGAAATAATTTTTAGTTGCACATTTAAGATCTCTTGCTATCTCTGGGTCGGACAACATAGATTTTTTAAGTGTCCACCTAGATCTTACATTATCTCGGCTCCCCTTTAAGTTGAATACAACAGAGGCACGGTCCGATATGTGGCTAGGTTGGATGTCTATTGATGTCATGCCCTCTGCAATAGACCTGTCAATAAAGACATAATCGATTCTAGAGAAATGTCCGTATTTCTTACTGTGGAAGGTGTATCCCTGCTTATTACCCTTCTTTGCCCTCCACAGATCCACAAGCTCTAGATCGTGTATCATATTGTTTAGGGCCTGACGCACCCGGGGTGCCCCTACATAGTGACTTTGATTAGATCTATCTTTTAGAGGATCTAAAAGAACATTAAAATCTCCACCAATTACTACTGGTGAGGCTACTTCCATCAGGATCCATTGCAACTTACAAATATATGAAGGGTCATCCGTGTTGGGACCGTAAAAGGATGCGCATATCAACTCCGATCCTCCAAAGTCTAATCTAGCAATTACCCATCTCCCAGTTTGATCAGTTTTTATTGATTTTATAGTACAGCCTACCCCATGTTTTATCAATATAGCCACTCCCTTACAATGAACTATCTGTTCTGAAGTACAATAGTGTTTTATCCATGGATACCTAGCAAACATTATGCGACTCTCTATATGGCTCAAGTGAGTCTCCTGAATTTTTTGGTAGCCTTAAGTTGCTTTAACTGTACATTAATGACCCGATGAGGATTTTTCAAGCTTATGCTAACTGTTATGAGCAAAAGAAAACAGTTAAAAAGATTTTAACCAACTATTTTTCTGATATACCACATCCATCTCCTAAACAATCATTCCTGCCGTGCAAGGCTTTCGGCTGTGCATAGCGGGGACTAGCAGCTGGGGCTGGCTTTTAATCAAATGCAGTTGTGAAGTTTGACCATAAAGCATGGCTTATAGCTATCAAGGCCCTGAGTCTAACATCCCTCATGCCCACACTCTTTACCCACACTCTTTGACAGGACCCATAGGAGTTTGGCTGCACAACCTTTGGTCCTGAAAAAGCATGAGTCTTAGGAAATATTCTGACGAAACGGCTTACGAAGTATTCCACCGTTTATATAATTGACCATAGAGAGATATCAATATTTGCATATACCTGTTTGTTATGTTTTCTGATTGGAGCACATCATGGAATGTGTTTCTTTATGTTAATTACATTTTTCTATGAAATATTGTTTGTCCAGCGTTTTGAAGTGTTCATGGTTATATTTTCAATTTGTTTACGCAGCTTTTTCCATAATAATCTTGAAGCATACAGCAATGTCTGTAGTTGAGATTAACCCGCTAAATTACAGGTGGTAATGTTTTCTTTGCCACTAGAACCTTTTTTGACCCACCAGTAGGAAACATTGAAGATGTTTCGAGTCGCAACACAAATTGTATATCATCTAGTATTGATTCAAATGAACGATGGATGAAAACATTTTTAACTAGCCTTTTTCAGTTGTAGGACTCCGATGACACAATAAACTGCTCTTTTCCAGAAGTTGTTTGCAAAAAAAGTATTCAGTAAACTGCACACAGCCAACACAACTATCTTGCAGGCATCGTTAGAGCCGTGGACAGGCATGCATTTTTCCAGCTGTACCTTTATTTGCTGTCAATTTTGGGCACCGGCAATGCTGTTTTGTAAATGTATGACTTATAGAGGGAGACACTTTTCTAAGTTCAAGGATTTATTGCAAGTTTAAACAAGATTTATTACAAGTTTGGACAGCCAAGACACTGCGGTAATGGGATTAAAATATAACTTGCTTTGTTTTGACACACTGACACAGAGTATTTGTAGAAGGATCGTTTTAATGTTTATGATTTATTGCATGTTTGTAATCATAGTTTCTAAACTTTAATTTACCTCACACTTTTGGAATTTGCAAAGTGTTTTTAAATGGGTCATAAGTTTGCTTTCAGGCTCTTATGTGAGTTAATGATTTGCATCAAATGTGGGTTATTTAGACAGCTCTTTCAGTCCTGATGGATTCAGCAGACACGATAATTCAAATAAGAAACTAGGGTACATCTTCCTTTCTTTGTTAATGTAAGATATATTATTTGTAACGGGTGATAGAAAATCCAGTGTTTCATCTGTATTAAAATGTATGTACATTTGAATTTTACGATTTTTTTTTAGAAACGTATAAGTCACTATTATTACATATAGCAGTGGATGCATGGGCGCTTCGGATGTTGTACAGTGAGGTTTTTTTGCACAGGATTTTCAAACTTAAAGAAGCGACATTTTCAGTTTATGTTAGAAAACCCATAATTGAGATTTTTATTCTTGTCCATGGATTTTCACTGGGGGTCACAAAAACGAAGAAGACCAAGAGGCTTTTTCCCTGCCTTTCCCACAGACCATGGAACCAGATCCCAGGATCAGTAGTGCAGCCTGTAGGCTCATCTTGCTATGCTGCGAAGGCACATGGCACTGTATCTTTTTAATAACTTGCTGCTATCTGCAATTTCTCAATTTGATAATTTTTTTAAAAATTGTAATTGTGTTTTTAATTGGATTAAATATTAACTGTTATTTGTATGTTACTTTTATGGATGGAAAACCTTCCAAATAAAGTGTCAAAACTGAAACTGAAACAGTAGTGCAGCCAGCGTGTCATGGGCCCTAAGGCAATGAGGGAAATGTGCCCCCTCACTGCTGTTTGAACTGTAAAGTACATCAATAATCAAGGTTCAGTGGGCCCTTCAAGCCTCTGGACTCTAGTGCAATTGCACCTGGTGCACCAATAGAAGCTATACCCTGCCCAGAATCTATAAGAGCAATTCCAAACCTACTTACATTCCAGAAAACAAATCTTACATTCACCTTTTCAGTCTCTTTTCACCATTGTATTCTCATTCCTTGTAGCTTCATCCTTATTTTGTTGATATCTCAGAATGCGGTTGGTAGTTGAAGTTCTGTGCACCCTGAGAGCAATACAAACACATCTAGACTCACCGGAACCCTATTATACCACAATTAAGATAAATAGATCTCACAGCTCCACTTGTCTTATAATGAAGGTTCAGCCCAGGCCACAGCCTTCTATTCATGCAGGGCTGCAATATAAAAACAACAATAAGGTGATGTAGTACCATTCAAGTTTAAGGGGCCGATTCCGATGTCGGACGGACTCAGGTCCGTCCGACATCGTCCAGGAGCCGTAACCGACCGACCTGCTGTCGTCGGTTACGGCCCTGTATACTTCACAATGGGAGCATGCATTCCGAGCGGAATGCATGCTTGCATAGTGAAAAGCAGGGGTGCAGTTCATCCCTGCACCCTGTGGCCGGCACCCCAAGGTGCCTGCCACCGGGTGCAGGGATCAACAGAGGGGCACCATAGGTGCCCCCAGGCCGCCATTCGGCGGGCTCGCACCCATGGGGGCCCTACTGGGGGCCCCCAAAGACAGTTACCGACTGCCTTTTCGTGCCGGAAAGACCGGCACGAAAAGGCAGTGAAATACTGCCATCGTACTCCCTCGGTCGTGAAGAGGCGGCCGGGGGAGTACTGAAGGATTCCCGGACGGCGGACGGGCTCTCCGAGCCCGTCGTAAGCCATCCGGAAATCCGAGTCGGATTCCTTTCCGACCGAGCCCATCGGAATGGCTCGGTCGGAAAGGAATCCGGCCGGCACGTTCCGATTCGGTCGGAAGGGCTCCGACCATCGTTCGGTTCCCTTCCGGCCGAAATCGGAATCGGCCCCTAAGTCTATTTCAATCAGAATATGTTTATTGTTTAGTTAATTAAAACCATAACAGTGTACCAATGAGTCGCGATGCATGCCACCATTAAAAAGTCCATAAAAATATATTCTCCTTTTTTTTGTGCTTATTAAAAAAGAAAAACAATTTCATATCACAAAAGTTTGCACTTCATCCTGTTACAAGTAAAAGAGACATTTAAAAAAAAAATTAACTAATACATACAAACATAGTATCTAAAGTTTCATCGTACTGCTCTTTTTACATTATTTGATCGTATGTTCAGTAATAATTTATTAGTTGCATTTGCACGGACCTAGCTTGGTGGACAGAAGAAACTGGCCTTTCTGCCAGGCCACTAGCCTTGTTTCAATTCTTCCTCGTGTTTGGTTAGAAATTTAATCAAACGACAGTTGAGCTGTGGATCTTCCGGATTGAGACATTTTAATATTGCAGTTCTACAGGAGCGAATGCCTCTTGCGTTGAATGGTCCCTTTAGCAGTTTCCAGCGATCCTCGCTTAGAGCTGGGCAGATGCAAACTAAGTGAATAAAATCCTGTATTGGCGACCCACAAAGGCTAAATGACTTTGGGCCCTGGTATTTCCAACTTGGCTGGTCTGCATTTGATGGCAATTTACCAAAGCGTATTGCTATAAACTTAGACTTTAAATAGTTGGAGAAAGGCTGACCCAAATATGACGCTGGTTGCAATTTCATATAGGATTGCAGGACCATCCATGCGTGGGCCCGCTTGCTCAGGATGACCTTATCCTCAAGTAATGAGTGTTGCTTTGCTTCCTTCTTCAAGATTTGCTGGAAGGTGGTAAATGGAAAATTCTGCTGCCAAAGGTCTACCATATTAGTGGACTGTAATGAAGAGTGAAGATATTTGGAGTAGGCAGACTGCGGGTCGCATTGTACCGCATTCCAGAGTGCATTATTGATCTCATTTTCTCGGTTGCGCCAGACTTTGCACCAGGCTTTTATCGTAACATATCTTCTGTGCAGCTGTTGCAGCCCAAATTCCACCCCAACCTGCGCCGGTGAGGCATTATGCGTAAGCGAAAATACTTTTTTATATGCTCGCGTTTAGAGTCTATCCAGCGTCGCGGCGTCTTTCCCATACTGGACTTCACTTCCGTATGCTAGAGTAGGTAAAAGGTTTGCTTTCATAATGGCAAGTAGTGGGGTGAAAGAGGGACCTTTTAAACTTTTTGATATTCAGCAGAATGCAAATGTAAGACCATTTCCCTTTTTTTGTATTGCCTCATTCTGTATTTGAAAGGTTAGTCGTTTGTCCAAATATATCCCTAGATATTTGTAGCTATTCACTACTTCCAGGTTCACGTTGCTAAGTTTAAATGATGTTTGTTTATGGATGACTCGACTTATAATCATAGCTTTTGTTTTTGTAACGTTTATTTCCAGCAAGTTCTTCCTGGCGAAGATCCCTAACTCATCTATCGCTCTTTGGAGGCCAATTCTGGTGTGGCTTGCTAGGACTATGTCGTCGGCATAAGATAAATGAGTAATCTGTAAAGTTCCCAAGCGAGGGGGATGCGAGTTGATTTCATCAAGCCTTGGTGACAAGTCCGCCATGAATAGGTTAAATAATTGTGGCGCTAGGACGCATCCTTGTGTTAGGCCCTCCTTCATGTAATTTTTTTTTGAGAGCCTTGTCCCGTCAGCTATTTTCACTTGCATCCACGTATCCGAGTATAATTCCATTATAGGTTTTAGTATTCTTTCAGGCAGGCCCCACTGTTTTAGCTTATGCCATAGAATGCCTCTATTGACTCGATCGAATGCAGCTTTAAAATCGATGAAACATAAAAATAAGTTATTTCGTTGTTGTAGGCTTTTTTCTGCCATTAGACCTAACGCAAGTACATTCGTAATGGTACCAGTACCACGTCGGAAGCCAGACTGGTTGGTGGGAATGATTTTAATACTTTCAGACCAGCTTATTAGATCTGCCAGGATTAATGAGGAGTAATACTTCGCTTCAGCATCAATTAAAGCTATCAGACGGTAGTTGGCTGGGTCAGTTCGCTCACCTCCCTTAAATAATGGATTTATTATTGAGCCTCTCCAGCTATCTGGCAGGCGGTTTAAAGTGCTCACCTCATCAAACAGGCGAGATAGTGGTGCAGCCCAAAAATTGGGGTCTTGTATATATATTGCCTGTGGTATGCTGTTTGGGCCTGGGGCGCTGTTTAACCTGCTCTTGGCTATAACAATTACAATTTCATCTTGGGAGTAGTGCGTGAATGGATGACTTATGTTTCCTGAGTCCTTGAGGGTTTTACTTGTGATATATGATTTATTCTCCTTTGTATTTGTCCCAACGACCTCTCTTAGTTGCGCTTGTGCTCTGTAGGTAGATGGGCTTAACTGCGTGGATGTAGTTTTTTCCTTTGCATGCTCAAAGTATGGGGATACCTGCAATGCGCTCGCTCTCTCAGATGTTATCGATAATGTAGCAGTTAGATGATCTGCCTAGACTTGTTCTGTCACACATGTTATGTTAATCACTTTTGGCGTTCTTGCCAGGGAATTCACTTGATCCCAAAAGGCTTTGGGGTTAGATCTTCTAGCGTTATACAAAAGTTTCACCCAAAATTTGTCCTGCTGCGTTTTGTTATCCTTCCAGATTTGTTTTTTGTATTGCTATTTAAGTTGTTGTATTTGCTCCCATTTTATTTTTGATGCGTTATTACCTCTTATTGATCCAATCGCAGTGCGTAAGTTTTTCCTTAAGTTTTTAGCGGTCAGACTCAAGAATCTTCATTCGTTGTGCATCGTGCTTCGATGTAGATTTGTTGTTTTAGCATCCTTGGGGAGATTTGTTAAAAAGGTAACCCAGGTTTCTATCATCGAGCCATTTCGTAAGTCTTGGGATACCCACAGTTCCTTTGCCCCCTCAGCAATTTGGGGAAGTGTGTTACTAGTCCATCGGAATCTTTTAAGATTTATCGTTGTTACAGATCCGATCTCGGGCTTCCATGTGCCTTGGAAATGAGTTTAATAGTTCGAGGTATTGACTAGAATGATCGCTTTCTGTGGAATATATAATTGAAAAAACCTTTATTAGTTCTAGCAGAGGTAATGTGACAATTGTATAATCTAAAATGGAGCTCACATTGGGGCCGTGATAAGTGCTGATTGGCGGTCTGTCCTGAGCCACTCTGCCGTTTAGTACTCGCATCCCCAGATGCTCTAGGTCTGTCACTAGTTGTTGCCCAATCCGATCTGTCCATAGGGAGGTGGTGTGCACTTGATTTTGTACTGCCCATATTGCATTAGCCGCGATTAAATGGTCGTCTTTCTCTGGAGTGTATATCAGATTTGAATTGAAATCTCCTGTTAGAATTATTTCCCATGCGGGATGATCAAACCGGAGTTCTGATATAGTTGCAATTAAGGTTTTAAATAATTATTTTTTAATCTTATAGTTTGGATGTGCGTAAAGGTTGATAAAAATAATTGTCTTAGCCTTTTTATCGAATCCCAGATCCATTTTTATAATTTGCATGTCTGTTTTTGTTGTGGGCAGTTGAGCGGATGTAATGTTTAGAATTGTCGAGATGTAGACTGCTAGGCCACCCTTTGGTCTCCCGTATCGCTGGGTCCTTGTAGCCTTTACATGATGAAGAATGCACCCTGGGATCTGGACTGGGGCTATTAGCCATGTTTCCTGGAGCACTACTATTTCGTAGTTATTCCAGTACTCTGGGGGTACATTATCCTGCAGATCGCACTTTACCCCTGCTATATTCCATGAAAGGATGTTTATTGACCTATGGTTATCTCTGCTGATCATCCGCCTTGGTCATTCTCTTCGTGCTGGCGGTAGAGGACCCTTAATATCGTCTTTACCTCTTGCGCCACGTAATACCGAATGAACGGGCCTTCTGGGGGAATCGTTGGACTTGCTTCTTTGCTGCTGTAGCAGCGGTATAGGATACCCTTTTTTTATCGGAATAGACAATGATATCCCCAAAGCCTCAAATTGAGGAGCATGATTTAAAATGGCTAAAACCGTTTCATCAGACTTCCAAGTCGACAGGGTGTTTTCCATTCCTTTGTTGCCCGCCTGTTGGATGAACTCTATTGACAGCAGGTCATCTGAAGTTAGGTGTTTTAGTGTTGGAATAGCTGCCATTAGGCTCAGGATGTTTCCTCTGTTTAAGTAGTCTTGTGAGCCTTGTGAGGTATAGTGTGGGGTTAATAATACCTCATCATTTGAGTGTTGTGTTTGCCGATTGGCTCTTAGTTGAACAGTAAGGGCTGGGCTGCTGCTTTGATTACCAGGGTGCCCAAACGGGCTGCGACCTTGCTCTTTAGGGTGCTGTGGAATAAATCTAATCGCGACCCTGTCACTTGGTTCTCCACCCTTTCTGTAATGTGATATCTCTCTCTCCCCCACGGGGGATATTTATCTCCAAACAAGGACGTGAATCATGAACTAGACCACTAATTTTGGGGACTGCCTCTTCTACCTTATTTTTTGCAGCTATTCTGCATAATTCGGTAGCACCACTGCTGAATCTATTTGATATGCCATCAGTTACTCTTGTGTTATTCGTCGAAGGCGACTTTTCACTGTCCATAGGGTTCCTTGTTGCTAAGTGTACAGCATTTGACCCGGGTCCCCCTCCCGTGCAAATCTTCTGTACCTTTTTTGAAACGGACGATTTGTTTAAAATAAAAGATTCTCCACCTGCTAGGCTTGAAATTACCGTCGTCACTGGTTGATCTTTAAGATGTTTATCCCCTACTTCATTGTGGCTGCTGTCTGTTGCAATGACGGTTGAGAGCTGATTTTTTATTTCCTTAAAGTTGAAAATTGGATCAAGGCCCTTCACATGGTGGTCCATTTCCTTTCTGTTATGGAGGTGCTTTCTGGCCTTCCTAGCCCGCTTCTTCTGTCTTTTCGTTAGAGCGGCTGGTGATATATTTGAATCGTCATTGAGTGAGTTTGTTGGCCCATCCGCTGAGTTTCTGTGCGCTTTGTCAGATGCATCGGATAGTATTGGCTGTGATTCTATAGTTAAAACCTCTTCGTCCATTCCTTGTCTGTGAGTCCCTTTGTTCATTGATGAGAAGATGTTGTCGCAAATTTTTGACGACACTTTAGGTTTGGGAATCGTTTGCCCGTTCGGTGGATCCGCCACCGCTCCATTGTGCATTACTGTTGATTGTATCTTATTCCCATTTGGTGTGTCTGTAACAACCACACGTTGTAACTCGGAGGGCTGGACAGGCTGTTTGCACGCCCTTAAAATGTTCATTAAGATGCTCGGTAATTCACTTGGTTTTTCAACTATATTGCAGCATACACAGTTAGTTACTGGAGCTGGAATAGGTGTACTGCTTTTGGCAATAATTTGGCTTGTCAGTGATTCTAATTTGGTGTTTATTCCAGCAATATAATCTGCTATGATGTTCATCAGATTAATCTGAATATCCAGCTTATCTGACTGCATGTTGAGTGCAATTATTGATGTTTGTAGCGTTTTTATCAGAGAGGTATGCAAGATTGTAAGGTCTTCTATCTTTCCATCTATTTTATAACTCCTTCCCATTGCCTCTTGACTAGTTTTGTAATACCTTTGGGCAGTAGGCTCTAATGTGAACCCAGCAGAATTGGGCGTACAGCAATTGTCGGGTACGTCATCGTATTTGCTATTAAATATTTTATTTCTGTTACTGTTATTTGCTGGGCTACTGATGCCATTGTTGAGATGTTCCAGCGAGCTTGATATTTCTATTATTGATTGTGGTTGAATTTCATATGAGGGAGTTGGATTATTGCCAGCTTGTACATTTACTGCTTGATTCATAATAATAATTCCAGATAACTGGGATACTTCTGTATTCTTTGGAATTACGCGTTGATCTTTATTATCTTTAACAGATGTATCCTCCTGATTGTGCTTTTGCTCGTTATTTATTTTGTGGGTAGTATAATTATTATTTGCAGGACTTATTGCAGCATTTACAATGTGCTCATGAAGGCTTGATATTTCTATTACTGATTGCTGTTGCTCTTCCAATTGAAGTGTAAGTTGTGTCTGACATGGGTTCATAGTGATGGTTCCAATTGCCTGCATTAAATCTGTGTTATTTGTTATTGAGAGGGACTCAATCCAGGAGTCATTAGGATTTTGTACAGGGTTTTGTACAGGATTGATAACGGCTTGTGTGTTGGTTTTAACCGGTTGTTGTCTGGGAGTAGAGTGGCCATTGGGTTTCCCAGTATTACAGATATTGTGGGTGACTTCCATTATTTTATCTGTTGCTGGTTCAAACCTAGGCGTGGACTGAGCTGTGCTGATCCTATGCACTTGTGCCTGGATGGTATGCTTATTATTGACACACAGATGAATTTTATCCTCACCAGTCGTTGGGTTTAATTTATGATGATGGCTTAATTTTGCTTTTTCTTCCATTACTATTGGTGTAGTGCCTGCACTACCCTTTCAAACCTCATCCTGTATAGGTTTCAATTTATACGGCGTCAGGGTTTTGGAAGACCAGTGATTTACCTGGTGTAGAATAAATAACTGCTGTTGGATCTTTTAGGAACGTGAATTTTCCGGAGGGGTTTATTGATCCAAAGATTGAATACGATGGTGATATTGGTGTAGCTCCAGGGGTTGGAGATAATTCTGACGAGTTGCCCAATGGGGTCTTGGTACTTCTTGATTTTTGCTTTGGCTTGAGTTGCTTTCTGACCCTGTCTGATCTCATTTTGCGTTGGCTAAATAGTAGTTAGAAGATACGGCGGTCTGATTGTTTGAGCTAGTCTTTCCTGGCTCTTCCACCTGGCTGAGAATGAGTGCCAGTGATATCAAAAAGAAATTTTATATTGTAAATTGCATTGGTTGCTCTGTTTATATGTGTACATCCACTCCCCCCGTGTGGGTGCTGGATGGACCGTACACAATCCTTGAGTGCCACAACAATATGATGCCTCCGTGGATGCTGAGCCTCCCTGAAAACAGGAGAATGCGGCTGGAATGTCTGGAATGGCTGAAATGGTAGGTCCAAGGGGCCAAGTGAGCAGGGCACTCAGGATGGAGCTGCAAGCCGCACACAACCTAGTTGGGCCACCTCTGCAGCTTCAACCTGGGCTCACTCATGGCAGCCACCCGCTAATGATGGCCACGATCGCTGCCCGCAACCCCCGAAACAAGCCACCACCTACCGCTTGCAGACACCATTCTCTGTGCACCGTTTCTCTGCTGCCCACAGCTACTTTGTGATTCTCAGCCCTCAGCTCCCAGCTCCTCCAGTGCCAGATGGATCAAAGCGGCGGCCGCCTGATGGAATACCGCTGACCGGAGCACTGTAGAGGGGCGGTAAAGGAGCACTGCAGAGGGGCCAACCAAGCTCGGCTTGGCTGCACGGCCGCACCTAACACCTGGCCTCCACAGCTCGCTGAGGGCTCCGCACAGGGGCGAAAAAGCAAAGCTCAGCGGGGGCCGCAGGCAGCAACCCAACGTCTCCTTGGTGCCTGACAAGACCCCGCAAGATCTGGCATGATATTCGCGGGAGCCGCAGCAGCCATGAGAGCCGTGGGAGGCAGGGAGGCAGGGAGGCAACGAGGCAGCGAGGCAGCGATACGGCGACCTCCTTCTCCACACTGCGGCCGGCAGTTGACGGTCAATGCGAAAACACGGTGTCCAGAACTGCTCCACTGGCAAAACCAAGAGGCTGTGCTCAGAGGGAATCGTACAAATTGCAAAGTGCATGATTACATTAACAATAGCTTAAAATATTAACTTTCGAACATATTCAACATATAAACTGCAAACATTAATAATCATTGTAAGGCAGTTGCCATCAAAATCATAAAAACAACTTTCCCTGTAAAATACATTGAGTCAGATATAAAAATTCATTGTTTCAATGCAATTTAATCCATGTTACTACAGACATTGCTTCATGCCGAATAAATCCTTGACAAACATGACGAATGACCGGTTAACATTCGTAGTCTCTTATAGTCAATCCTCTCAAGAAGTTTAACAATTCCCCCCTCGCCCCCGGGGTTGCAATTGAACAGTTAATACATGAGGGCAGCTGGTTAGTAGCTGCTCGTATATGTGGGACTCGGCGGTCGTGTGGTGCGGTGTCAGGGTTTGAGTGTGTTAAGTTTGGTGTGTCCCCAGTCGATTGCCTAGGGCCGCGCCAGCTGCTCCAGGAGAGCCCACCTCGTCAATGTCTTCTTGTCCAGAGGCTATTAGGTCATCCACTAATGTTTCCCAGGCTTTGGCCCTTTCCATCTTGCCAATTCCCCGGCTGGCCTCCCTAAACAGTAGCCTACTTTCTGCGCCTGCCCACCTCTCTAGTTCCCTTCTCCAGGTGGTGATCTGTGGACCTCTCGGGGCTTTCCAGTTTCTAGCTATCTCCCTCTTGGCTAGGATATAAGCAAGGTCCTGAAACTTCCCCGTCACTTTGTGCTTGGCTGTATGTGGAAACCATCCCAAGAGGAAGTGCTCTGGTGTTTGTGGCAGCTCTTTATCAATCAAGTCGCCTACTATCTGCCGTATGTCTCCCCAGAATGTCTGCAATAGGGGGCAGTCCCAGAACATGTGGAGTATGTGTGCCTCCCTCTCCCTGCATCTCGGACAGGCCGCTGATTCCACACCAAAGTATCTCCTAATGCGGGTCGGCATAAGATATGCTCTATGCAGTACATAGTAGTTAATTAATTTAAAACGTGCGTTCCTGGACGCCTTTGGTGTGCGTTCTAGAATTTTCTCCCAGTCCCTCTCTGGTATCTGCTTACCAAGGTCTTCTTCCCATTGTAATTTCAGACACTCTAAGGGCTGCCGTGCATCCGTCTGTATGGCCTTATATAGGCAGGACACCGTTTTAATTCTTCCCACTGAGAGCGCTACATATCTGCACCCCGCTAGTGCTCGTGGCTCCGTGCCCCCGTTCCTCCAATGTACCCTAATCTTGCGTGTCAAGGCCCTATGCTTCAGGAAGTGACCCCCAGGGATGTCATATGCAGCATGCAGGTCCTCGAAGGGTAAGAGTGCGGAGACTCTATATAAGGCTCCCATTTCTCTCAGTCGTGCTTCTACCCAGTCTTCCAGTCCTGCCCAGTGTTCTCCCTGCAGGAGATATCTCATTATTGTCAGTGGTATGTCAGGGGACTAGGGAGTCACAGCACCCACCTTCCTCAGGTACCTGGACCAGCAGCGCACAACCACCTTGGTAGCAATTGTGTCCGCTGGCATAATGCGGCGGACTCGTAAAAGAATCTTTGCTAGCTTGGCAGTGTCTGGTGCGTCTGGGCAGCGTTCCCTGTCAGGATTGCGGTCTGCCGCCAGCCATTGGATCAGCCAATATAGCTGTGCAGCTAGATAATAGCTCTCGAGGTCAGGCACCGCTAGCCCGCCCTCTGGTGTAGGGCGTCGCAACAATGACAGTGCTACTCTCCGTCTGCCTGCACCCCAAATAAAGGAAGTGACCATCTAGTCCAATTCTTTGAACATCGCCCGTGGGATCCACACTGGCAGTGTCCCAAAATAATATAATAGGCGTGGCAACGTTATCATCTTCAGGACCGCCACTCTTCCAGCTACGGAAAGCGGGAGTGTGCTCCAGAAGTCCATTGCAGCTTTCGCCGCCTTTACTGCCTTGCCCACATTACCTTCCAAGAGGTCCGATGCATCATGGTAAATTTTAACTCCCAGATATTGTAGGCAGCCAGGTTCCCACCGCAGTCGTTCCAAAGTAAGCGGCGGGGGGGTGCCCGGGGCCAGCGGATACAAACTGGATTTTTGCCAGTTAACCTGGAGGCCAGATACAGTGCCAAAGCGGGCCAACATGGTGCGCGCCCCATGTAGTTCGCCCGCAGTGTCGTGCAAGAAGATCATCCGCATATAATGCTATAAGGTGGCGGACCGTTGATGTCTCTAGGACCCTGTAATCCTGGCCGCTCCTGGCTCAACACGCCAGCGGTTCCATGGCCAGAGCAAACAGGAGTGGGGAAAGGGGGCATCCCTGCCTCGTTCCCCTCTCCACCCCCTGTCTAGGTGAGATGACTCTTCCAGTGCGCACCCGGGCTGTAGGGGCTGTGTACAGGAGCTGTACCCATTTCAGGAATCCCTCCCCCAGGCCCATCCCGACCAGGACTACGTACAAATATTGCCACTCTAGGCTGTCAAATGCCTTCTCTATGTCCACTGCTAGCACTGCTGCTTCCTGCTTATTGTATCCCTCAGAGTCCATTACCGCTAGAAGTCGTCTGATGTTTGTGGCAGTGTTCCGCCCTGGGATAAATCCTGCCTGGTCAGGGTGAACGAGATGAGGCATATGTGGCAGTAAACGAGTCGCGAGGATCTTGCTCAAGATTTTATAGTCCATGTTCAACATGGACAGCGGTCTGTAGGCCGTGTAGTCATGGGGTTCCTTCCCTGGTTTAGGTATGGGGATAATAAGGCCCTCCCTGGTACTGTCAGGTAACTGCCCCAGTTCTCTGGCCTTCTGGTACATTGTGGCCAGGTGGGGACTCAACTCTTCCACATACGTTGCGAAAAATTCAACCGGCAGGCCATCTGTACCCGCCGTTTTATTTCGCGCCATTCCCTTGATGGCCACCCGTATCTCCCGTTGTGTGATATCCACCCCTAACAGCTCCGCAATATCAGGGGTCAGGCGTGGCAGTGGGAGATCAGTCAGGTAGTCCCCCATATCTGCCAACTCACATGTGCCCGTTTTGGTATAAAGTGAGGCGTAGTAGCGTGCAAAAACCTTGTTAATCTTATCCTGCGCAAAGTGTCTGATCCCCCATTCGTCCTCTATTTCCACTAGGGGAGAACCCCGGCTCATCGGATTTGTCAGCCATGCCAGGAGTGAACCGTACTTGTCCCTTTCAGCATGTGTGCGTTCTAAATATTTTTTGTAGTCAAAGCTTCTGAGCCTCTCCGTTTGTCTCGCCACCTCCTCCTTGGCGTCCAGGAGCGCCCTTTGGAGCTCAGGATGACCGGGCCTCCTGCGTTCCACTTCCCGGAGAGGTGACTCCGCCCCCTCCACTTCCCTCATAATGACCCTCCTGACTCCTGTGGCGCACGTAATGCACTGGCCCCTCAAGACCACCTTAAAAGCGTCCCATTCTGTGGTTAGGGATGCTGTTGTCCCAGTATTGAGTCGGAAATAATCCGCTATCTCACTCCTGATCTCCTCCCTAAAGACCTGATCCTCCAGTGTGTCTGGACGAAGTCGCCACGTGGGGATCGCCGCTGGCGGGTGTGCCCACTTCAGGGACATAATCAGCGGATTATGGTCCGAAATGGTGCGCTCCAGATATTCTGCTGACGGGACCTGTTGTTGAGCATCCACTGAGCACAATAGGGCGTCTAGTCGCGCGTGCACCTCGTGGACCGCTGAAAAATATGAGTAGTCTTTGGTTTGCGGGTTCAGGATTCGCCATGTGTCCACCAGTCCCCAGCTCTGTCGCCAAGTGCTGAACGCATGAGAGGCATTCGCTGCCTGGGAGGTTGGCAGCGGAGGGTGGGACCGGTCCAGGAGCACGTCGTCTACACTGTTGAAGTCGCCCCCCACTATTACAGTACCTTCGAGATATTGTGCTAATTTGTGGCTTAGTGTCGCAAAAAATGCAGGCTGATCTACGTTTGGGGCGTATACACTAATCATGGTAATGTCTCGGCCTTCCAGCCTTCCCTTGATGGCCACGTAGCAGCCCTCCGGGTCGACTACTGAATGGAGCAACTGGAACGGGACTCCCGCCTGGACCCACACTAATGCCCCTCGTGCATAGGCCGAGTAAGTGGTGTAGAAGAGCTGCCCTCTCCACCGCCTGTGTAATGCCTGACCCTCCTTTTGTGTTAGGTGCGTTTCTTGTAGAAGAGCTATCTGGGCTTCTCGTCTTTTGATATATGAGAGGACTTTATGGCGTTTCGACATAGTGTGCATGCCCTTGATATTCCAGGTCATATATTTGTAATGGCGGTTGTCAGCCACTGTCGAGTGTTACCGTGGTCTGAGCCCTTCCCAGGCTGATTGGTACCCACCACGCCCGTCTCCCATTTGAGCCCACATAATATCCAACATTCTGCAACCCAGTGTTCCCCCCCAACACAACAACAAACTTGCCCTCGAACTCCCACTCCCCCGGATAAGCAGGAAAAAACAACCCCGCATCCAAACTAGTGTATAAAGTCTACAAGTGACTGCTTGTAAGGTGGTCAGTCAGTCCAAGAGGGTGGCCAGCCGCTGAAGCTCTCCCAGTCTCGGCCGCCGCCATCGCTCTCCGCACCTTCAGGGGTCTACCCCACAGCGCTTCCCCCCTTAATTACCCCAGTACCTGTATGCAACAGCAGGGGCGTCCCGCCATGTTCATGTTCTGCACATCCCAGTCCGGTAGGCCTCACCGTCAGATGATGCCATCCGCCGTCTGCGGTGTGACACTCGGAAGCTACTCACTCTGTGCCTCAGAGTCGGTGGACTCCCCCCTCAGAGCCTGTGCCCCCCGCTTGGTCACTGTCTTCGGGAGCATCTTGGCTCCGCACCCCTCCACTGATCTGGGCCACCACTTGCATCGCGTTCAGTCGCTCGAGCTGTGCCTCTTCCTGTGATGGCGCCAGAGAGTCCGCTCCAACCCTCTGAGCCCTGGAACGTGGTCCTCGCTGTCCTCTCTTTGCCGGGTTCCGTGGTGGTCCAGCTCCATCATGGCGGTCCAACCAGTCGGACGCTTCCTGCGGGGTTTTGAAGAACTCCGTACCCCCAGCTGTTACCACTCGGAGCGTAGCTGGGTATTGCGTCACATATTTGTAGTCCAGCTGGCGCAGTCTGTGCTTCACGTCTCTGTAGGATCCTCTTCGCCGTTGCACCTCCTGCAAAAAATCTGGGAAGATGCGCACCGTAGAGTTGTGCACTTGCGTGTCTCCCTTGAGGCATGCCTGGGTCAGGATGTGGTCCCTGTCTTTATAATGTAGGAGTTTCGCGATCACCACTCTTGGCGGAGCTCCTGGCAGGGGTGGCCTCGCAGGGACGCGGTGCGCCCGTTCCAGGGCGAAGAAGTTCGACAACCCGTCAGGCGCTATCTCTTCTTTGAGCCATTTCTCAAGGTAGGCCGTCATGTCGCGGCCTTCAATTTTTTCCGGTAGGCCCACGATCCGCAGGTTGCTTCTGCGTGATCTGTTTTCAGCATCCTCATCTCTGTCCTCCAGTGTCCGCACTTTTGTTTCCAATTGCGCCATTCGTTGTTGCATGGCAGTGAGCGCCGGTATAGCTTCTGCGAGTTCTCCTTTGTTCGACTTGACCCGGTCCGCCAGTTTTCTATGGTCTTCCTGGAGCAGCCCCATGTCTAAGCTCAACGAGTCAATTTTACTTTCCAGGCGCTCACTGGATGTGGTGATAGCCTGTAGAATATCCTGTAGCGTGGGGACTATAGGGTGTACCCCCTGCTGCGAGGCCTGCCCGCTCTCATCCGCAGGTGCATTCATGGTGGGGTCTTCTCTATCCTTCTTTTTGGGGGGTTTCCCCATGATGTCTTTGCGTCCTATGGTGCTCCCGGTATTGCGCGTGTTCATGGGGCGCCACAAATCGCCTCCACCTGTCGTGTGCCTATCCCCTCCAGCAAGCGTTCGGCCGGGGGTCCTGTCTCTCACCCGTCTCTTGGAGCAATGATAATGTCAGTCGCTGTGTGGCGCCCCCAAGCCGCAGGCTCCAGGTCCCTCCTGCCCCATGTCCGCAGCGACCGTTGTCCCAGGCAGGGGCCGGGCCACGCAGTACTTCGCATCTGGCAGGGTCTTCTCCTCAGACGTTCGTTTTCCCTGGCCCCGCACCCCAAAGTCATACGGGAAGGGAGGCAGTGTGGTCTTTGTCTCCCAGTTCAGCTGTGCACCTGGGGGGGCCCAGCGTCTCTCCCCGCTTTGTCCCCACTTGGGCCCACCGCTCCACTGCCCCACACGCTGCTTCACGCTGCCTCACTCACTCCTGACGAACGTCCCAAAGGGTCCCAATAATCGCCGCCGCTCTTCTTCCAGTTACACTCTCCGTGGGGCCGTCCCAGGGTCTGCAGATGGTGGGACTCCCGTGATGTAGCCATACACAGGGGGCCTCCAAGCCTGACGCCCTATCTTATATCAGAGGCGGGAAGCGGGGAGCACCTCAAGCCTCCGGTGAGTTCGCGCCAGCAATTTAACCCTTTAATTTAACCCTTTAATTTAATTTAATTTAACCCTTTAATTACAGCTTAGCTTCGTTCCCCAATAGTTGCTAGATAAATCCAAAAATTCAACAGCAAGTGCACATATTAAATTGGAGTCTCCTCCCAAGTCTGCTTCCATTGCTTCTTTTGGACATAACTCTATTATATTTAGTGATCTTTCTTAAGCAGATCTAACAGAAATCTAGTAATGGAGTCAGCTACATAACATATGCTGCAGGACCTTATTCTCAAAACCACACTATGGGCCTGATTACGATGTCGGGCGGACTTCAGTCCGTCCAACACCGTCTCGGTCCTTGGACCAACCGACGTCCGGTCGATGGTCTGACCGGCTCATTACAATGCGACCGAACACTGTTTGGTCACACACTCTCTTATTCTCAATAGGAGCTCGCGGTACAGCCGTAAACCGGCCGTAACACAAGCTCCTATTGAGAAAAGGGAGGTACAGTTCATCCCTGCACCCTGTGGCAGGCACATTTAGGTGTCTGACACGGGGTGCATAGATCAACAGGGGGGCACCATAGGTGCCCCCTTAGCCCCCAACCGGAGGCCGCAAGCACAAGGGGCCCTGCTGGTGCCCCCAAATATGCTTTCTGACATGGTTTCCATGTCGGGCAGGCCAGCATGGAAACCATGCCAGAAACCGTGCATCGTAATCTCAAGGGCGGAAAGGCCCACCCTTGAGATTACTGGTTGCCTTCCGACTGGCTGACGGTCTCCTAGAGCCCGTCGGAAGCCAGCCAGAATGACCGGCTGGTTTACTTTCCGACCACCAGATGATAATTAGGCTGTCGGAAAGTAAACCAAGGGGGCCGATTATGATGCAGCCCTGAAGGCTCCGACCGTCGGTCAGAACCTTTATGGGCCCCATCGTAATTGGCCCCTTTATGTTAAAGCCCTAACCCAGTCCACATTTCAATAATTACTTTCAGCAGCTACTATACAATCTAAATGTCATAATTTTCATTTTCCAATGAGCACATAGTTCAATTGAAATGCTGTTGCACTTTTGGTTCGACTACTTGAAAACTAAAACTTTCAAATTGTATCTGATCCCTTGTCATCACTCTGTACACGAGTGCCCCAAATCACAAAAAGTGTGTCAATTTTAGCAGTAATAACTTTCAAGACCAAGGATAAGAACATGGCAGCTTAGGGCACAGGTCATTTAGGTATATGTTCTCCAACATGTGTACATTTTGGTTTTACTGCTTCCATATTCAGAAGACATGTGAAGCTGGAGGTAAACTTAACTTCATTTTTGGAAAGGTATCAAATAATACAATACATAATATTTATGATACAACAATTAAATACACACATCAGACAAAAATGTATAATAATGTCACTCAAAAGCTACAATATGAATTAGTCCAGCATGAGTACAAGCAATCTATACAAGCAAACGGAGCCGATATAGATCGATATAGAGCAAAAATCGGACATGACTTACATCAAAGGGAAAAGACATATCTATACAACGTAACCATGCATAAGATTGAACAGACTCTGCATAACAGGTTCCCAGATTTTTAGCAACCGTCTACGTCTTGGGTCATTTTGAACTACTGCCAATTCTAGCCCACAAAGGAAAAGAAATTCCTGCCACCAGGCCAAAAGAAATTCCGGCAATTGGCCTACCCACACAAGTGAGGTAGAATTTTTATCAGGAGACCTGGGGAATGCTGTTTGGTGGGAAATTTTTGCCCACCCGGTGATCCCACAACTTTCCCACACAGAAATTATGAGGAAAATGTGACCATGTGGCTAAATATGCGGTTTGGAGGGGATTCTGGGTAAGAAAAGAAAGCCACACCTTCCTGGACTGCATCAGGTGTCTAGTTTTCAGAAATGTTTGGGTTTGGCAGGTTTCCCTAGATGGCCGCCGAGCCCCTGACCAAAAATGCAGGTGCCCGCCTTGCAAAACCAGGTTGTTTTGTAATAGACCATTTTGATGTCTCTACAATAAGTTTTGGGCCCTTCCCTGTTGAGGGCACCTGGCTCACCCACACAAGTGAGGTAGTCTTTTTATCGGGAGACTGAGGCAATGCTGGGTGGTAGGAAATTTGTACTGACCCTGTCATCCCATAACTGTCCCACACAGTAATGTCAGGAATAAATATGTTTTTGCCAATTAATCAAATTTACAAAGGCTTCCGGGTAAGTAAACCTTGTAGGATCCACACAAAAAATACCACATAATAGTCCCTTGGTGGCCTGTTTCCTAAAATATGTGTGAGCAGAAGGTGTTCACTACAGAGAGAGTATGCACTGATGGTAAAAGCAAAAAACACGAAAACATTATTGCTCACCCATCCGCTAGTCAATCACAGGCATACTGGTTAGATTTGGCATGAGGGTATGTAAATGGTTCATAAAAAAATGTTATTCACCAATGACTTTATGAAATAAAATCCCCAAAAGTAATTGTTAATAATTTCAACATCGTATCAGAGAACCGCTGACGGTCAGCTTGTGAGCTGTAAAGCCACGGCAAGTTACCTACCACTTTGCAGTCCATTCACAAGCCTTTCATGCATTACACACAGAAAAACATTCACACTGCCAGCTGCAATCCCCACAGACTACAACACTTATATCTACAAAAGGCGTCATTCAAGGGCCCATCACTCTCATACGCCAATGGGACTAACACACCAATCACACCACCAAGCACCCAAACATGAGGCAACTGACAAACACAGCTGAAGCAAGTCAGTACACATACTGGCTACCAGCCACCAACACACCGCCAGTCCATGCACACTGCCAGACAAGTCCTAGTCCATGCACCAGTCTACACACCCCCAGCTAAGCACTAGTACACACACACCATCAGCCACACACACACTAACAGCCAAACAACAGTCCACACACCCCACCAGCCAAGCGTCAGTCCACACACTGCCATCACATTTTTTTTAACATAAAAGAAAACAAAACAATTTTATGGAGATGAAAAACCAACTATGACTACAAACACAAAAGGTCTTACTAAATACATCAAAATACTGCAAAGAACCACCAGGGACACCCTCTTAGTGTGAGTGTGTGTGTGTGTGTGTGTATATATATATATATATATATATATATATATATATATATATATATATATATATATATATATATATATATATATACACACATATACATATATATATACACACACACACACACATCCTTAGGGCCCCCAAGGGAAAAAAACACATTCCCCCAAAAACAATAGGGGCCCAACAAGGTGTCAGGCTGTGCACCAAGAGGGTCGACTCCCAAACACTCATCCCTTATGCTTCTTTGCAGCAATTTAATGTATTTAGTAAGACCTGTTGTGGTATATATATATATATATATATATATATATATATATATATATATTCACTGAAAAAACCACAGGTTTCAGGGACGTTATAGTTAGGAATTAGTATTTAATAAAACCTTAGAAATGCACTGAAAAAACCACAGGTTTCAGGGACGTTATAGTTAGGCTGACATTTCACTCTTACAAAACCATTCAGCTAACTATAACTCGCACCCCCGCAATGCACTGCTGATGACGTCACATATTACATCACTCATGACATGGTCAGTGACATCACTGATAACATCTCAAATGACATCACTGATGACATCATCCAGTGACTCTGAGTGTTTCTAAAAAGTTTTAGAATGTTATATATATACATTAAGGTGTATTGAAGAATGAGTGGGTGTATGAGTGTCTGTACAGATGATTTGTTGGGTGCGTGACTGATTGTATGAGTGAGTGATTAAACGTGTCTTAGTGAATGTATGGGTGAGTGACTAATCTGTGTGAATGTGTGTATTAGTCTGTCAGTTGTTGTGTAAGTGGCTGCATGGGTTGGTGAGTAGGTACATGAGTGTCTATATTGGTTATTGATTAGTTGTCTGAGTACCTGTATGGGCGCCTGAGTGTCTGTGGGAATGAGTGAGGGGCTGGGTGACGTCCTGCATGGATGTATGAGTGGGTGAATTCCTGGATGTATGGGTTCATGAGTGCAGCTGTGAGTGACAGTATGGTTGAGTGAGTGTGCGTATGGCTGTGTTGGTGAGTCAATGGATATCTCATTGGTACATGGGTGAGTAACTGCATATGTGAAAGGCAGTAAATGTGAGTGTTGGAGTATATAAGTGACTGTATGTGTGAGTGAGTGAGTGTGAGAGTGGCTATATGGGTGAGTGTCTGCTTGTGTCAGCAACTGTGTAGGAGAGTAAGTATTTGTGAGTATCTGTATGAGTAGTAAGTGTGTGTGTGTTTCTGTATGGGTGAGAAAGTGGCTGTGTGATTGAGTGTTTAGGTGAGTGAGTAGGTGTGTGAGTACTAGTAGCTCTATGGGTGACTGACGCTGTGTGAGTGGCTGTATGGGTGTATGAGTGGATATATCAGTGTCTGTATTGGTGAGTGACTGGCTGTATTAGTACCTGTATGGGTGAGTGAGTGAATGTGTATGTAGACCTATGAATCAGTGAGTTGGTATGTATGTACTGGTATTGGTGTGTCAATAGTATCAAGAATGGTAGTCTAATATTTGGAGTGGGTGTATGAAAGGTTATAGTGGTGTGTGAGTAGGGGCATCAGAGATTATGTGGATGATGTCATCAGTGATGTCATTTGAGATGTCATCAGTGATGTAATCAGTGATGTCACTGACCATGTCATGAGTGATGTAATATGTGACGTCATCAGCAGTGCATTGCGGGGGCGCGATTTATAGTTAGCTCAACTAACTATAACAGCCGAATTTCTCTGGTTTTGTACGAGTGAAATGTCCAACTAACTATAACGTCCCTGAAACCTATGGTTTTTTAATTGAATTTCAAAGGTTTTTTTAAATGCTAATTTCTAACTATAACGACCCTGAAACCTATGGTTTTTTCGGTGAATTTCAAAGGTTTTTTAAATGCTAATTTCAAACTATGCCTACATAGATAGGACATATGCAGAAAGAGGAAGAAAGGCGCAGAAAGAAGCAAGAGAAATGCAGAAAGAGGCAACAGAAGTCCAGAAAGACAAAGAAAGGTGCAGCAAGAAGCAAGAGATATGCAGAAAGAACTGATAGAGGGGCAGAAAGATGCCTTGTTGCAAAGTCATCCTGTGCCCCCAACGTTTTTGCTGACGGGTACTGGGGGTAATTGAGTCTGACTAACCAGGACTAGAGTCAGTGCTATGCTAAAAGAGTTATAGTTAGCTCAGCTAACTATAACGGCTGAATTTCTTTGGTTTTGTACGAGTGAAATGTCAGCCTAACTGTAACGTCCCTGAAACCTGTGGTTTTTCAGTGAATTTCTAAGGTTTTTTAAATACTAATTCCTAATTTTAACGTCCCTGAAACCTGTCATTTTTTCAGTGAATTCTAAGGTTTTTTAATCAATTTTATTTATGAAAAGATGTTTATAACTATTTTTTTCTTTTTGTTCTATGATTTTCTATGTATTTTTATAAACTTTTAAAATAATTATAATCACTTTTTTAAAATATATATAACATAGCTGATTAAAGATTTATAGTGTTATTTATTTGAATAATTTTAAATTTGATCAAATTGTAACATTGTTTTATTGTATCTAATTTTGTACACTGTGATATTATATAACAGAATTTTGAATACAAAAAGAAAATTTATATATAATTTTTTAGCATATTTTTTTACTATTTTTTCCTAAATAAAATTTTGTGTGGTTGCTTTTAATAGTAAGAAAGATGTTTTGTTCCATTATTATGACAAATATCTTCTTTATATATATATATATATATTTTTAGTTTACAAAAAAGGGTCGCACACTGTCCGCGAACTTACGCGGTGGGTGTGCGGATCCGTTATACGAATATCTCTAAAATACATATTTAGAACAAATTAATATATTTTTTTCACGAAGAGGTTTATTACTGAGTACATAAAAATAGTAATAAAGAAGTTATAAATTTGTTTTAAAATGTTTTTAACAGATTTCTCTCGACGTGATGGTATCGCTCACCGGTCACGGATCTACGCGTTGGGTGCGCAGATCCGTTATACGAATATCACTATAAAATACACTGAAATAATAGATTTTTTAAACAAAAAGGTTTATTAATCAATCCAAAAAATTAGTATTAGTGTTCTTGTCCAATATTTTTAAGATGTTTAAAACACATTTTTATGTACGCAGCACTATGGCGCACCGGACGCGTAGGGGCCGCGAATCCTGCCTGCACATATTTCTGGGATCGCATAGGGGTCGCGACTCCGGTGTAGTTTTTACAAGTATGAAATATGATTGTTTCAATTTTGAATATCTGTTTTTCATAAAGACTTTCCATTGAAATACTTTGAAACACAATATCCAGTAGCAATTTACAGTTTTATATTGCATTTAACGGGTGCGTGACACATACGCGATGGGTGCGCGACCACTATGCGACTCCATGTGACATAAAAAGAAAGTTTGTCATTGGTTGAAGAGCTTTTCATTCTATTGGTGGGTGGAACCAACACCAGTTCCAGCCCTTTCATTTTGGGTGCATGTGCTTTTAAGACTGCCTTTTTCGTAGGCTCTCCTAATTCTTTATTTCTTTTGGTGTTGTTCATTTTTAAGTTTCAAAATTGGCATCAGCTTTTCCTGAAGAGCAGCAGGAGAAGATTGAAGAGGTGGAAGAGCCAGTAAAAAAGCAGAAGGAGAGTATCGTGTGGGCTTTTTTTACTGTGCCGGAGGGAGAGAAGAAGGTCAATGCTCGGACGATGACCTGCAGCATCTGCCAGAAACTCCTCTCCAGAGGATCAGAAAAGAAGTACTCGTGTGGCACTTCTTCAATGAAGAAGTACCTGGAGACTATCCATCCTGTTCGCCTCGTACAAGAGATAATGGAGCACCAGAAAAGAGAGCAAGCTGCCTGTGATGATGGAAGTCAACCATCTACTTCTGCAGGGGTTGTATTGACCACTCCACAACCTTTGATTGTTCCGGAATTGATGGACACAGGCATCCATTGTCAAAAGTGTTTGACCACTCTTTGTGTTGGAGAGCTCTCCATTGATGCTATCAAAAATCTCCTGAAAGCACATAATTGCAATTTTTTTTATTTTATTTTTGTTTTCTTGCTTGATTTTCTTCGTTTAAAAGAAACAAAACAGTTGGACTGTTTAACTTTTTTTTTTCTTTTAAAAAATTTAAAAACACCCCAAAAGTTTTTACAATTTAAAAAATACAAAAAAATGCAAAATTGTTCCAAAACAAAAACGGTTCTCACGGAACTACCTATACTGGTTAAAAATTGACCTATTGTATGTATAGAAAGTGATTGCTTGTATACATGTGTGTGTGATGAATATTAGAGTTGTGCATAAGTAGTGTCTCAGTGAATGGATGAGTGCATGCATAATACGTAAGTGAATGAATGACTGAAAGAATAGTGGTTGGGTGATTTGATATGTGCATAATTAGTGGTAGAGTGAATGGTTGACTGTATGCATAATGCCTGAGTGAATGGTTGAGTGTAAGAGTAGCGTTTGAATGATTGCATGAGTGCTTTGGTAGTGCCTCGGTCATTGTATGAGTGTATGTGTAGTGTCTGGGTGAATGCATGAATGCATGGGGACTGCCTGAGTGAACAGATGAGTGCATGAGTACTGCCTGAGTGTTTCTATGAGTGCAGGTATGCTGCCTGGGTGATTGGATGAGTGCATGGGTAGTGCCTGATTGCATGGTTGACTGTAAGAGTAGTGCCTGAGTGATTGCATGAGTGCAGGGGTAGTACCTGGGTGATTGAATGAGTGCATGGGTAGTGCCTGGGTGATTGCATTACTGCATGGGTAATGCCTGAGTGATTGCATGTGTGTATAGGTAGTGCCTCCTTGATTGCATGAGTGCATGGGTAGTGCCTGAGTGAATGGATGAATACATGGGTAGTGCTGAGTGAATGGTTGAATGCAAGAGAAGTGACTGGATGATTGCATGGCTAATGCCTGGGCGATTGGATGTGTGTATAGGTAGTGTCTCCTTGATTGCATGAGTGCATGAGTAGTGCCTGAGTGAATAGATCAGTGCATGGGAAGTGCCTGAGTGAATGATTGAGTGCAAGATTAGTGCCTGAGTGATTGCATGAGTGCATGGGTAGTGCCTGCGTGATTGCATAAGTGCAGGGGTACTGCCTGGGCGATTGGATGAGTGCATGGGTAGTGCCTGAGTGACTTCATGAGTGCAAGGGTAATGTCTGGGTGCTTAGATCAGTGCATGGGTAGTGCCTGAGTAAAAGGATGACTGCAAAAGTAATGCCTGGGTCATTGGATGAGTGCAGGGGTAGTGCTTGAGAGAATGGATGAGTGCATGGGTGGCGCCTGAATGAATGGTTGAGTGCAAGAGTAGTGCCTTAGTGATTGCATAAGTACATGGGTAGTGCCTGGGTGATTGCATGAGTGCAGGGGTAGTGCCTGGGTGATTGGATGAGTGCATGGGAAGTACCTGAGTGAAAGTATGAGTGCAAGGCTAATGCCTGGGTCATTGGATGAGTGCATGGGTAGTGCCTGAGGGAATAGATGAGTGCATGGGTAGTGCCTGAGTGAATGGTTGAGTGCAAGAGTAGTGCCTGAGTGATTACATGAGTACATGGGCAGTGCCTGGGTGACTGTATGAGTGCAGGGGTAGTGCCTGGGAGATTGGATGAGTGCATGGGTAGTGCCTGGGAGATTGCATAAGTGCATGGGTAGTGCTTGAGTAAATGAATTAGTGAAAGGGTAGTGCCTGGCTCATTGGGTGAGGGCATGGGTAGTGTCTGTGTGATTGCATGTATGTATGGGGACTGCCTCGATCACTGCATGACTGCATGGGCAGTACCTGAGTGAATCGATGACTGCATGGGTAGTGGCTGGATGAATTGGTGAGTACAAGAGCAGTGTCTGGGTGATTCTATGAGTGCATGGGTAGTGCCAGGGTGATTGCTTAAGTGCATGGGTAGTAACTGGATTGTGGTCATTAATGTACTTTGAATCTTCAGTTCTTTTTAAGTTATTTGTATTCTTCTGAGATTTCCGAGTTATTGTATGCCTTACTGCTGACAAAAACTATTTACTCTTCCTTTAGAAATATTGGATGTGGGAATCCAAAACAACATTTTGTATAAAATTTTCCTTTACACTTGTATTTTCGTCGACAGTATTTCCCACATCAATGACTTTTGAAACCGTTGAACTTGTTGTCTCAAGCTCTTTTCTCCTCCTTCTCTTGGAATGGCACATGTAACATACTGTTCAATGAAAGACAAAACAGTTTCATCAGTATCTGTTCCAAATTTTGGAGCATTCTTTAACCATAATAGCATGAGTATATGAGGAGCACCTCTGGCTTGGTACTCTTTTCGCCAAAAGAAATCAGTTAGTTCTCCAAGAAGAGGAATAATTTTATTGCAGATAAATGACATCCTGCTTTGAAACCTATGGTTAAAATACCTGCAGACATTTACAGGATCCAAGGAACAGAGTTCTCCAGGTGTCTTCAATTCAATATGTCTAACATTTGAATTTGCTTCTCGTAGAAATTCAAGTAAATCGTTCAACGCATATTTAGCACAGCTAAGTGTTACAAAACATGTAGGGGTACCTAGGTTCGTTAACATACATTTAAGTTCACCATGACGATGAAACCAATATTCATTGGTAACATGTTGACACGCCATCAAATTATTTAACTGAGGGCCCGATTCACAAAAGTAATCTGAGACAAAATCCTAACTTTACGACTTTTGGTATTCACAGAAGGCATTTAGGAGTACTAAAGTTAGGATTTTGTCTCAGTTAAACTTAAGTTTTGGTCTTAAGTTAAACTTAAGACAAACTTAAGTTTAACTGAGACAAAATCCTAGTGGTAAAGTTAGGATTTTGTCTCAGTTAAACTCAGTTAAACTTAAGTTTGTCTTAAGTTTAACTTAAGACCAAAACTTAAGATTGACTGAGACAAAATAGTTTCAATTCAAAAGCAGAATCTACTACACTTTCAATGTGTTGCTTCTTCTTATACACTGCTGATCTTTTTTTATACTTTTTACAATCTTTTAATACATTTTGAATTACTCTACTTCAAAACATTCGTACACGTATCTCTCTAAATTGTTTTTGTCTTTTTGTAACAAGTGTTGTTTTTCCAAAAATGAATGTTTTTTTACCATTACAATTCTTCTTTTCCTTGTGCTTTGTTGCAAAAGTTTATTTTTCCTTTCATTATTATTGTCCTTATTTAATCTCTCTGCAAGTGTTTTAAGAAATTGTTTAGTACTCTTGCCAGAACAGACTTTATACAGAGAACATTTTGGGTTTTTTCTAGTGCACCCTTTTTAGTTTTGTTTAAGTACTTCTGTTTTCTTTGTTGTCTTCTCTTTTCATGTATTCTTGTCATCTTCACTTTGTAATCCAAACAAAATAATTTTCTAAAAAACAAAGAATAGTTTCAATAGTTTGTTACATTAATTAACAATTTTAAATTAATTACATCTGAATATTCATAATAACTAGTAAGCAATTAATAACAATTACATTGCTATTCTCTTTATAACAAATAAAAATACAAAAGTGTAGAAACAAGCAAGACAACTGCAGAAAGAGGAAAAAAGGAACTGAAAGAGAAAGAAAGGGACAGAAAGAAAGAGAAAAGTTTAGAAACAGCGAAAAGAAATACACAAACAACAATACAGCTACTGAAAAATGTGAGAAATGCAGAAAGAGGCAACACAGGTGCAGAAAGAGACAATCGGGGTGCACAAAGAAACAACAGAGATGCACAAACATGCAAGAGAGGTGCAGAAAGAGGCAACACAGGTGCAGAAAGAGACAATCGGGGTGCACAAAGAAACAACAGAGATGCACAAACATGCAAGAGAGGTGCACAAAGAGGCAAGAGAGATGCAAAAAGAGGCAAGAGAAGTGCAATACAGGGAAGATGGGTGCAGAAAAAGGCAAACGAGGTACAGAAAGAAGCTTGAGAGAAGAAGAAAAAACAATAAAAGTGTATAAAAAAATAGCTGATGTTCAAAAACAAGCAACAGAAGTGCAGAAAGAAGCAAGACAACTGCAGAAAGAGGAAGAAATGTGCAGAAAGAAGCAAGTGAGCTCCAGAAACAAGCAACTCATGTGTACAAAGAACTAAAATAGGTGCAGAAACAGTCAAAAGAGGAAGAGAAACAGGCAAGAGAAGTACATAAAGCAGCAAGAAAGGTACAAAACATGCAACACAATTGCAGAAAGAGACAAAAGAAGTGTAGAAACAGGCGAAAGAGGTGCAAAAAATGGCAAAAGAGGTGCAGAAAGAGGCAAAAGGAATGCACAAATAGGCTAGAGAGATGCACAAACAGGCAACAGAGGTGTACAAAGAGGAAAGAAAAATGCAGAAAAGGACAATAGGAATGCAAAAAGAAGCAGCAGAGGTGCAGAAAAAGGCAAGAGAGGTGGACATAGAGGCAAAGAGGTACAGAAAAAAGTAAGAGAAGTGCAGAAAAAAACAAGACACATGCAGAAAGAAGCAAGACAGGTGCAGAAATTGACAAGAGAGGTATCAAAAGAGGTAAGAGAACATGCAGAAAGACTCAAGAGACGTGCAGAATGAGGCAAGAAAGGTGCACAAACAGATGAGAGGTGCAGAAAGAGGGAAGACAGGTGCAGAAAGAGGCAAGAAGGTTGCAGAAAGAAGCAAAGGAGGTGCAGAAAGAACCGAAAGAAGTGCAGAAAGAGCCAAGAGAACTGCATAAAGAAGTAAGACAAGCACAGAAAGTGGCAAGTGAGGTACAGAAACAGGGAAGAGGGGTGCAGAAAGAGACAAGAGAGGTGCAGAAAGAGGCAAGAGAAGTGCAGAAAAAGGGATGAGGGGTGCAAAAAGAGGGAAGAGGGATGCAGAAAGAGGCAAGAGAGGTGCAAATAGAAGCAAGAGAGGTGCAGAAAGAGGCAGGAGAGGTGCAGAAAGAGGGAAGAAGAGAGCAGAAAGAGGCAACACGGGTGCAGAAATAGGCAAGATGAGTGCCAAAAGAACCAAGACAGGTGCAGAAAGTAGCAAGACAAGTGTAGAAAGAAGCAACAGAGGTGCACAGAGGCAAGAGGAATGTATAAGGAATCAAGAGTTGCGCAGAAAGTAAAGTGAGGTGCAGAAAGACGCAAGAAAAGTGCAGAAACACGCAACAGAGGTAAAGAAACAGGCAAGAGAGCTGCACAAAGGAGAATGAGGGGTGCAAAAAGAAGCAAAAGAGGTGCTGAAAGAAACAAGAGAAGTGCAGAAAGAAGTAACAGAGGTGCAGAAAGAGATAAGACGGGTGCAGAAAGAGGCAAAGTAAATGCAGAAAGAAACAACACAAGTGCAGAAAGAGTCAAGAGAAGTGCAGAAAGAAACAAGAGAACTCCAGAAATGCAAAACAGCAATCTGTTACTGTTGCAAGAGTCTCACCATGTTCCTGAAAACATGCATACATGTGTCTCTACCTTTTGCTGGTGCCATCACACATAATAGAAACATACAAATACTTGTATACCTGTGTTACACACATGTAGCATCTTCAGATGCATAACACGTATGAGAATACATGTGCAAGTAGAGCCATACCGCAGTCACAAGACCATGCGGATCTTTAAATTGACAGACTACAGTTCCCATTCCAATCAGACACCTAAATTTATACGGCGTACTTCAAGTGTACCTTTCCACAGACTCATACAAAGTAGTCTAATCACTAATCCCTCTACCAACATGTCTTAAACCACACATTTCTCTTGCAACTTCACTATTCACCCACTGCTCAGAATGTTGGGCTAGCCAAATATAAGGCAGCAAGCCTTCCCATGTTACTGTTGTAACTCTCACCATGTTCCTGATACATGCATGCATGTGTCTGTACCTTTTGCTAGTGGTATCATATATAAAAGAAACATACAAATAGATGTATACCTGTGTTTTATACATCCAGCATCTTCAGATGCATACCACGTGTAAAAATACATGTACAAGTAGAGACATCCCTCAGTCACAAGATCATGCAGTCCTTTAAACTTGACAGACTGCTCTTCCCATTTCAAGCAGACACGTAAATTTATGCGACGTACTTCAAGTGTACCTTTCCAAAGACTCATGCGAAGTAGCCTAATCACTAATCCCTCTACCAACATGTCTAAAACCTCACTTTTGTGCTGCAGCTTCACTATTCAGTGACTACTCAGAGTGTTGGGCCTAGCAAAATATGAAGCAGCAAACCTTAGCATGTCTCTGTTGCAAGTCTCACTAAATTCTTGAAAGCATGCATGCATGTGTCTATACTTTTTGCTAGTGGCATCATACATAAAAGAAACATACAAATAGATGCATACCTGTGTTTTATACGTCTAGCAGCTTCAGATGCATAACACGTGTGAAAATACATGTACAAGTAGAGACATACCTCAGTCACAAGATCATGCAGTCCTTTAAACTTGACAGACTGCACTTCCCATTTCAAAGAGACACCTAAATTTATGCAGCGTACTTCAAGTGTACCTTTCCACAGACTCATACGAAGTAGCCTAATCACTAATCCCTCTGCCATCCTGTCTAAAACCTCACTTTTCTCTTGCAGCTTCACTATTCAGTGACTACTCACAGTGTTGGGCCTAGCCAAATATAAACAGCAACCCTTCGAATGTCTCTGTTGTTACTCTCACCATATTCCTGAAAGCATGCATGCATGTGTCTATACCTTTTGCTAGTGGCATCATACATAAAAGAAACATACAAATAGATGTATACCTGTGTTTTATACATCTAGCATCTCCAGCTGCATAACACTTGTGAAAATACATGTACAAGTTGAGACATACCTCAGTCACAAGACCATGAAGTCCATTAAACTTGACAGAATGCACTTCCCATTTCAAGCAGACACCTAAATTTATGCGGCATACTTCAAGTATACCTTTCCACAGACTCATACGAAGTAGCCTAATCACAAATCCCTCTGCCAACATGTCTAAAATCTAATTTTTCTCTTGCAACTTCACTATTCAGTGACTACTCACAGTGTTCGGCCTAGCCAAATATAAAGCAGCAACCCTCCGCATGTCTCTGTTGTAACTCTCACCATATTCCTGAAATCATGCATGCATGTGTCTGTACCTTTTACTAGTGGCATCATACATAAAAGAAACATACAAATAGATATATACCTGTGTTTTATACATCTAGCATCTTCAGATGCATAACACATGTGAAAATACATGTACAAGTAGAGACATACCTCAGTCACAAGACCATGAAGTACTTTAAACTTGACAGACTGCATTTCCCATTTCAAGCAGACACCTAGATTTATGCGGCGTACTTCAAGTGTACCTTTCCACAGACTCATACAAAGTAGCCTAATTACAAATCCCCCTGCCAGCATGTCTTAAACCTCACTTTTGTGCTGCAGCTTCAATTTTCAGCAACTCCTCAGAGTGTTGGGTGTAACCAAATATAAAACAGCAACCCTCCGCATATCACTGTTGTAAGTTTCACCATATTCCTCAAAGCATGCATACATGTGTCTGTACCTTTCACTTGTGGCATCATATATTTAAGAAACATACAAATAGATGAATAACTGTGTTTTATATGTCTACCATCTTCAGATACATAACATGTATAAAAATACATGTACAAGTAGAGAGATACCTCAGTCACAACACCATGCAGCCCTTCAAACTTGACAGACTGCACTTCTCATTTCGAGCGGACACCTACATTTATACTGCGTACTTCAACTTTACTTTTTCAAAGACTCATACGAACTACCATAATCACTAATCCATCTACCAAAGTACACATATTAATATGCACAACCTATTTCAATTTTCAATTCAGTACAATAAAACAAACTACAATACACATTTGTACATTTTGTAACATATTTCAAACATCACACTTCTCTAATAATTTGCAAACTTTAAAAATAATGCTTTTCAAAGTTGCAAATATTACTACAAAGAGTGAAGCACTACTACATAATACATAACACACCTTACAAATTTGTAACTCACCTTTCAAATAGTATTGCAGAATGTGAAATATCAGAAACTCATAAAAGATTTTGTTTTTCACACAATAAATGTAATGCACCACTTTCAACAAGGTAAAACCAGTAATGGCAAACTTTCCCTCTCTTTCTGAACACAAGTAAATGTAAGTAACAAATCAAATTGCTTCCTTCATTATTTCAAATTGTGAAACACATTTCTATTGGTTGGACATATTAACCCTTTCTAAATGTCTTCTAAAAGTGCCCAAACTGGTTCTGTAATTTACTAGAGTCTCGACTCCACCTCGGTGCCGCAGTGTAGCATCTCGATGAAGCCGCAAACCCTTACGGGAGTTCAAAAACCTATTTCCAATAATACTAGTATTATTTTTTAACAACACACTGCTTCTAATCATACTACTGATTTGGGAAAACTTAATGTAGTAGCATATCACTTATATAAAAGTTACCATTTCACATTTTAAAACCACAGTTAAGTTTCAACCCTTCCCCCATTCTGTTTAATCCTAGTTTCCACAGTGACACTTTCTGCAATATTCAACTGTACCAGAAGGTCGCAAGTTTACCACATTTTCAAATTCAGCACACAAGGTTATAAATGCAAATAGCAATTGTCGTTGACTTTTGCAAAATATTACCTTATCCTATCTACTGTACCTTTCAAACATTTTTTAATAACCAATCAGAAACATCAGGAAAGTAACATGCATCCTATTTTTGAGTGCACAATGTTGATGAACAGCCAATCAGTTATCGGTTTTCTAAAAAGCAGCATGTTCTCCACCATTTTAGATAACTCTTATTCTACCAACTGACTACCTCAGCTACAGACATCTTTTCATTCCTTCCAGACATCCCTTCAAGATGCTTACAGTATGGATTGTAGGGCACAGCTATGTTTTCTGGTGCAAAAGGTATGCTGAACACAGAGGTATTGACAAAGACCTAGGTTTGCAAAATATGATATTAAATGGACTGCAGAGAGAGGATTAAAGTGGCACCAATTGATGCCTTTGGTTGAAACCTTTTTGCATCTCCAACCCCCTGACCTCATGATTGTGCACTGTGGTGGCAATGACCTAGGCACATTGACTGGCGTAGGGCTGGACATCCTAATGATGCTTTTGCCTCAAACTGTCTTTGCATACTCTAATATATGCCAAAGACAGAAATGGAAGTGATCAAATCAATTCTTGCCACAGATTGAGAAAGCTAGGAAGAATGTCAATAAAGTTGTTTCTGCTTACCTCAGAGACCATAGGTTGGGCTCCATCTATAACAACAATGTACGTTTTGAAATGCATGACATCTACAGAAGTGATGAAGTTCACTTCACAGATGAAGGGAACTGAGTGTTTCTCAACAACCTTAAGCTGTGCGTCCGCACTTACATGTAGCTCCAAAAAGTCATAATGAAAACAACGGCTCTTTTAGAGCCACCCTATAAACCAACAGTGAAACTTTTTATTGTTTTAACATACATACTCTTTTCAAATATTTTCCGGATTCGCAAACCCGTCGCAATTTTTATTTTTAATTTTTATTTTTTATATTCTTTCTAACTCTATCAAATTTAATGTAATTATTAACTTAAATCTCACTAGCTCTGTAAAAAAAGTTCACAAATGCAACACTACCTTCTGAATTTTCTACTATTACATTTTTTATTTAAGATGGATCCGCGAATCCACCGCAACGTTACACTGGGGGCCCATGCCGAGATAGGGTCGCGACTCCTATCATGAGAGAATAAAAATGAATGCCCCCCCAGTTCAATTGCCTGATATCGGCCCCGAGGACCCCATCCCCCTGGGGCCCAGACATTTAAAAAAAAAAATGTTTTAAAAGGTAGAGAGGCAGCGTGGTCCCCCCGCCTCCCGTGTCATTTTTGGCCCCAGGGACCCCATCCCTTGGGGCTTGCCCAATTCTTTTTTAAATGAATAGGGGGGACTGCGTGGCCCACCTACCTGGGCCCATCTCCCGGGGCTTGGCCACTGGTTGGGGGAGGCCCCCAATGCCCCCGCTGTCCCTGCCGGCTCCCCGCCTCCTGCGGGAGGTGGCATTGCTTTTGGAAAAGGGAGATGCTAACATGCAGCTTCCTTTGCAAAAAAGCAATTCTGCTTTGCTTCAAGGAAGCGAGAGCAGTTTTCCTGCTCTCGCTTCCATGAAGTGAAGCAGAGTTAGCTTCTGCTCCCGCCATCCCATAGCAAACTGCAATGCCCTGGGGGTGGGCACCCCGAGACATTGCTGGAACGGGCCCTGGAGGGGTGGCGGACCCCATGGCCAAGGAGGGCTCCTGGGGGGGCCGCATCGCATCCCTCCCATCTTGTGAGTAGCTCTGAGGCGGTGGTGGTCCCCAGGACCGAGGGTCCGCAACAGACCCCGCACTTGATTGATGTATGCCCCGGGGAGGTGGTGGTCCCCGGGGCAGTGTGGGGGGCTTGAGCCCCCCATACTTCATTTTTAAAAAGTAGCCCCAGGGAGGTGGTGTCCCTGGGGTTTGGGGTGCCCACAAGGCCCCCCACCCATTTATAAAACCCCGGGAGGTGGTGGTCCCCGGGGCAGAATGGGGACAGGTAGGAGCCCCCCCACACTCTTTTCTTTTAAAAAAAGCCCAGGGGAGGTGGCGGTCCCTGGGGCTGCGGGGGACCCAGGTGGCCCCGGCATATCATTGGAATAGCTGCGGGGAGGTGGCAGTCACCGGGGCTGCTGGGGCCCCCGCTGGCCCCGCATTATGATTAAACATTGCCCCCAGGACCTGGCCCATCTGGGGGCTTCAAGAAAACGAAGCACGAGAGACCACGCTTCATATTTTTGTTTTAATTTAAGTGGGATTCGCAGACCGTACGTGACTCCCACTGAAATGTTTTTTTTTAAAAATGCATTTTTTGGCCCTCGGGGTCCCTGTTGGACCCCTAAGCAGGCCTAGGGGGGGTCAAAGTTTTCCTACCCATCCCCCTTTTCTTTGTTTTTTCACCTTTTTCTTATGACTCAGTTCAACTGAGTCACAAGATGGCTGCCAATCACAGTCAAGCTCGAGATCAAGAGGGTTTGCGGATCCACCACGGTCACCTGATATTAATGTTTCTAAATATATGAATTTCTCAAGAACTACTGAACGGATTTACACCATTTAACAAAAAGAGTGCACTCTGGACCAAGAGCTACTTTTCTGCCAAATTTGGTGTAATTCCGTTTCAGCAGTTCGGGCTGTAGCTGCGACAAACGTTTCCTATGGAAATTAACATGGGGAAAATGTGTTTTGGGACCCCCCCTTTTTTCTCAGCCCCCGCTTGACGAATCACCCTTTTCAGGACAGGAGCTGACCTGAGCTGGCCATTAGTTTTGAAAGTTTCGGGAAGATTCATCAAATGTAGCCAAAGATATTGACAAAAGAAAAATGCTTTTCCTATGGAAACTTTATAATTAGGACCTTGTTTCTATTCAAAATGCGATTTTTCTTTTGTCAATATCTTTGGCGCCGTTTGACGAATCTTCGCGAAATTTTCAAAACTATTGGTTTACTCAGGTCAGTTCCTGTCCTGAAAATTTCGGGGTGATTTGTCAAGCGGGGACCAAGAAAAAAGGGGGGTCCCAAAACACGTTTTCCCCATGTGAACTTTGGAACAGGCTACAGCCCCAACTGCTGAACGGAATTACACCAAATGGCAAAAAGGTAGCTCTTGGTTCAGAAAGCAACCTTTTTTTAAATGGTGTAAATCCGTTCAGTAGTTCCTGAGAAATTCCAAAAATAAAAATATCGATATCTGAGCACCGAGGAGGGTTCGCGAACCCTACCGAGCCCGAGCTTCATTCTGATTGGCTGCCAACACTCCAAACCAGGAAATGTTGTCAGCCATCTTGTGACTCGAGTCACAAGAAAACAGTAAAACAAAGGATAAAAAACAAGAAAAGGGAGCAGGGTAGAAACACCCTGACCCCCTAGGCCTGCTCAAAGGGTCCCACAAGGACCCTCAGGGCCAAAAAAAGCATTCTTTTTTTAAAAATTTGTCCGAATTTGCGCTGGGTGCGCGAATCCGGCCGAAAAAACAACAAAAAATTGAAGCGCGGGCTCCCTGCTTCGTTATCTATAAGCCCCTGGGTGGGCCAGGTCCCGGGGGCAATGCGCAAATAATTAGCGGGAGCCTGCGGGGGCCCCCGCAGCCCCCGGGACTGCTACCTCCCCGGGGCTTAGATGATTATATGCGGGGGGCACGCCATATCCCCGGGGCTTTATTTTAAACTGCGTGGGGGCTCCTTTCCCCCCATGCTGCCCCGGGGACCGCCACCTCCTCGGGGCATTGTAAATTTAAGGCAGGGGGGCCTTAGGAGGGGTGCCACGCAGCCCCCCTCCAAAATTCTTTTAAAAAGAATAAGAAGGCTGGTCATGCCCTGGGGGATGGGGTCCCCGGGGCCGAAATTGGCCTCAGGAGGGGTGCAGTGCGGCCCCCTTCCCATTTTATTTTTTTAAATGTGGCAGGCCCTGGGGGATGGGGACCCCAGGGCCCAAAAAATATTGAAAGGGGGGCCATACAGCCCCCTTCTAAAAAAAATAAATTTAAAAACAAGCCGGCATCTCGCCGGAGGCCCCGCCCCCTCCCTGCAATACTCTGCAAACACGCCCCCTGGCGCGTTCTAAGTTGGGGTATTAAGTCCCCTTGAATACTGAGGGTCCCTGGGGGGCAACTAGCCCACCAGGTACCTCCAGTAAGCGCCACACAGCTGGATTGCTGAGAGGTGGTCCGAGGCCACGCCCCTTTTTACACTACTCTGCAAACGCACCTCTTGGCGCACTACTGGTGAGGCGATGAGGTTCTCTTGTGTCCTGAGGACCTCAGGACACAAGTCTTCAGAGGCCACACCCCCTTTCTCCACCACTCTGCAAACGCGCCTCCTGGCAGACTACAGGATGGGGGATAAAGTCCACTTTACTCCTGAGGGACTTCGGGGGCCAATAAGCCCTTCTGGTACCTCCTGTATGTCCTACGCAGTGGGATTCCTGAGCGCTGGTCGGAGGCCCAGCACCCTTTATCTACCTCTCTGCAAACGTGACTACTAGTTAAAGAAGCATCTCTCTGCACCTCTGACTTAGAGGTAGTTTTAATCCCCCTGCCCTATTATGTACCCGGGCCTTGCAGGGGAGGTCATGCCAATCACAGGGGTACCCCAACCCATAGTGCACCCTAGTGTATGTAGGTGTTTTCACCGTATTCTAAGTGTCTTTTAGCATAGCACTGACTCTAGTCCTGGTTAGTCAGACTCAATTACCCACAGTACCCGTCAGCAAAAACGTTGGGGGCACAGGAGGACTTTGCAACAAGGCATATTTCTGCCCCTCTATTGGTTCTTTCTGCATATCTCTTGCTTCTTTCTGCACCTTTCTTTGTCTTTCTGGACTTCTGTTGCCTCTTTCTGCATTTCTCTTGCTTCTTTCTGCGCCTTTCTTCCTCTTTCTGCATATGTCCTATCTATGTAGGCATAGTTTGAAATTAGCATTTAAAAAACCTTTGAAATTCACCGAAAAAACCATAGGTTTCAGGGTCGTTATAGTTAGAAATTAGCATTTAAAAAACCTTTGAAATTCAATTAAAAAACCATAGGTTTCAGGGACGTTATAGTTAGTTGGACATTTCACTCGTACAAAACCAGAGAAATTCGGCTGTTATAGTTAGTTGAGCTAACTATAAATCGCGCCCCCGCAATGCACTGCTGATGACGTCACATATTACATCACTCATGACATGGTCAGTGACATCACTGATTACATCACTGATGACATCTCAAATGACATCACTGAGGACATCACTGATGACATCATCCATATAATCTCTGATGCCCCTACTCACACTCCACTATAACCTTTCATACACCCAGAGAACTGCAGAAAGAGGGAACAGGGGTGCAGAAAGAAGAAAGAGAGGTGCAGAAAGAGGGAAGAGGGGTTCAGAAAGAAGCAACAGAGGTGCAGAAAGTGGCAAAAGAAGTGCAGAAAGAGGCAAGAGAGGTGCAGAAACAGGCAGGAGAGGTGCAGAAAGAGGGAACAGTGGTTCAGAAAGAGGCAAGAGAGGTACAGGAAGAGGCAAGAGAGGTGCAGAAACAGGCAGGAGAGGTTCAGAAAGAGGGAACAGGGGTATAGAAAGAAGCAACACAGGTGCAGAAAGAGGCAAGAGAAGTACACAAAGAGACAAGATAGGTGCAGAAACAGGCAGGAGAGGTGCAGAAAGAGGGGACAGGGATGCAGAAAGAGGAAAGAGAGGTACAGAAAGACAGAAGAGAGGTGCAGAAAGAGGCAAGAGGGGTACAGAAAGAAGCAACAGAGGTGCAGATAGAGGCAAGAGAGGTGCAGAAGAAAGAAGGAAGAGGGGTGCAGAAAGAAGCAAGGGAGGTGCAGAACGAAGGGAGGTACAGTAAACGGAAGAGATATGCAGAAAGATCAAGAGAAGTGCAGGAAAAGGAAGAAAGGTGCACAAAGAAGCAAGAGAAATGCAGAAAGAGGCAAGAGAGGCGCAGAAAGAAGCAAGAGTGGTTTGCGCACCATTAGTACCAATTTAACAGCCACATTTAGCAATAAGTAACAGGTGACCATTCCAGGTTTGCATAGGGCCTTCCGCCATGCTGTAATACTTGTCGCTGCATATTTGGTAACGTTTGAGCCGTTTGAGAAACAAACAAGGTTTTTTTGTTTAAATCTGCAGATTATGCAGCAGATGATGGATTAAGTGGCAAATGCAGAAAATGTCTAATTATGCGAAAATCGGTGCAGTCGAACCAAGCAAGCCTGGTACAGGTAAGTGATAAGTACTTTGCAGTAAATATACAGTTTGTAACACAGTTTGGATTGCAATTGTAAATGCACTTTGTTTTGACTTACAGTATTGTTTCTGAGAATTGCAATGCTTAGTAAATACAGTACATATACTTTGCATAGGATTTTCAGTAAGATTACAGGTAAATTACATTTGAGATTACTTTTCTTACACAGTGTAGTATACCTGGATACTACACTGGGACATTTCCTGTAAACAGGTAAGTAAAATCATTTTTGTTAGTTAGTACAATTTTAAAGAATTTCTTTAGGTATTTAAACTCCACACTTAGAAACTTTTCCAAGAAAAACAGTCAATGTTATCCTATGGAGGAACATAGTGTTATCGGTTTTAGGGTAAGTATTTGGTAGTGGGAGTTGAGGTTCTGGGGGTAGACTCAGGGGTCCCCCAGGGTCAGGGATGCACTCTTGTTACACCCTCAGTGGCACTAGGGCAGCTGGGTGCAGAGTGCTGAGGCCCAATGTTATCCAATGGGGGATAGGGGGCTCCGGTGGGTGGCTGCTGATGAGCAGGCCACTTGGTTGTGGGAGAAAAGCTCCTAGACTTTAGCTCAGGGCAAATGGGGTAACAAAGTAGCACCAAAGGTGCACCCTCAGCGGCACTAGGGCAGCCGGGTGCAGAGTGCTGTTTCGACGTTGGGTGCCCTGTTGGTTGCAATGGTGAACCTCCGGTTTGCAAAGGCACTGCAGGCTTGGGGACGAAGGTCTTCTGGGTGCGACCACCACTTTGAGAGGTAAGTTGGGATCTTGGGGGTTGGCTAGGTACCATCAGTTGGACCACCCAAGGCTGTGGGGCATCAGGTGCAGGGGTGCCTTTTAGGGTCAGATCTTCTTACCAGCTCCTGGTCACGGTTGGGGATACATTCTGGATTTAGGCTGCAGGCGTCGGCTAGAGGTTTGAGGCAGGTTAGGGGTCACCGGATCGCCGGGGGGACCTCCTCGAGGTGTTTGCCCACTCGAGCTCGGGCTGTGGACGGCAGGTGCAGAGTGGTGCGGATTCGCGGTGTCCGGCTGGAGCCAGAGGTTGGAGATGAACAAATCCGGTGTTCATGGGAGACACAGTCTTTGTAGTTGAAGGCAGGCAGGTCCTCTGGGGTTTTCGAGGTTGCTGGCTGCAGGACACATCGGGATTTTGCAGGAGCAGGTTTAAGGTGGAGACAGGCCGGTAAGGCTGGGGACAAGTCAGTGGGCGTCTTCCTCTTGTTAGCTTCGGCAAGGCTGTTCGGTCCTTCTTCTTCTTTTCTTGTAGTTTCTTCTGGTCTGAGGAAGCAATGTTCAGGGTTGCCCCTAAATACTAGATGTAGGAGCGTTGCAGGTAGGTAAAAAGGTTGAGACCAATGGGCCCCTTCCCTGGGGTGGGTACAACCCCTATTAAGCCACCCTCCAGTGGGAGGGGGGGCATAAGCCTTTCCCTGGTTGGCTGAGTACCCTCATCTGCAAGATGGTGGGGATTTGAGAGTTGTGCTTCACTTCGCCTCCCCCACCTGAGGGGTGGAGTTGGCAGAGGTGGGCACACCTCTCTTCCTCACTTTTTTTTCCCGCTGGTTCTCCCGCCCAAAGTGTGGGTCAGAACCAGTGGGGACCAGTTGCTGAAATCAGCAAGTGGCCTGGGGAAGCTCACAAAGGCGGCAAGCCTTTGAAGCTTCCCCTTCGTGAACCCTGCACATCCTGGGGGAGGAGGCTTGGCACCTCGTCCCAGGATGTGCATTGTTTCAGGACCACAAGAGCAGCAGGCTCTCGACCCAGGGGTCCAGAAACATGTCTGGTGGTGGCAGCTGAAAGCAGCCACTCAGCCTGGACACTAGTGGGAGGTTAGTTTTCAGGGGGCATCTCTAAGATGCCCTCTGTGTGCATTTTTCATTAAATCCCACACTGGCATCAGTGTGGGTTTCATGTGCTGAGAAGTTTGATACCAAGCTTCTCAGTTTTCAGTGTAGCCATTATGGTGCTGTGGAGTTCGTAATGACAAACTCCCAGCACCATATACTCTTAATGGCAGTACTGCACTTACAATGCCTAAGAATGGACTTAGACACTGTAGGGGTACAGGGCTCATGTACCTGTACCCTCACCATTGGTATAGTGCACCCAGCTAGAGAGGTGACTGATCTATGCCAGGGCAGTGGGTTGTAGGCATGGCACCCAGAGATGTGTGCCTTGTCGACTTTTCACTTTGTTCTGCACCAAAACAGGCAGCCTGCAAAGGCAGTGTGTGAGTGTAATGGTACAGGGCCGCTAAGGGTGGCACAATAAGTGTTGCAGCCCTTAGAGGCCTTCTCTGGTCACAGTGCCCTGGATACCTGTGGTACCATTTACCAGGGGCTGGCCTGTGGCGAGAGATGCCAATTGGGTTTAGGCTAACCCTGGGCGTAGTTCGCGAAGTAACGCTTCGCGAAGCTACGCAAAGTGAAGTTCGCACTACGCGAGCTACGCGTAGCACTACGCGAACTGCGTAGTGCGTGTTCGCAATGATTGCACAGTGCCGGATGCTTGTCCGCACTGTGCAATCATTGAAAACGGCATCTTGCACAGTGCGAAGCTGTCTTTTACTGCCGCTCGAGTAGATTTTTACTCGAGCGGCAGCTTTCTCAACGCGGACTGGTAGTTTCTCATCGCGAGCGGTCGCGAGCATACGCGACCACTCGCAATGAGAAACCTGACCTCCCGCGTTGAGAATCTCGCCGGGAGGTTTATTTTCCATGCTCGCGATCGGCAACTTGATGTTGCTGATCGCGAACGAGGAAAATGTCTCGCCGGGATGTCATTTTGCTTGCTCGCGGTCGCCAACTTGACGTTGAGGACCGCGAGCAAGAAAAAAATGACCGCTGCACTACGCTACGCTACGCTACGCGTGTTCGCACTGTGCTACGTGCAATTCGCGTAGTGCGAAGTAGCGCAAACTTCGCAAACTACGCGAGCGTAGCGTAGTTTTCCGCCCAGGCCTAGTTTAGGCATCAATGCAGTTTTAGGGAAAGAACATAGGCCCTAGGTTTCTGGTTAGCAGGAGCCCAGGGCACAGTCAGTCAAAGCACATCAGCAATTCAGCAAAAAGTGGGGCAACCATGCAGAAAGAGGGCACTTTCTCACACAAGAGAGGTGCAGAAAAAAGAAGGAAGAGAGGTGCAGAAAGAAGCAAGAGAGGTGCAGAAAGAAGGGAGGTTCAGTAAGCGGAAGAGATGTGCAGAAAGAGGCAAGAGAAGTGCAGAAAAAGGAAGAAAGGTGCACAAAGAAGCAAGAGAAATGCAGAAAGAGGCAAGAGAGGCGCAGAAAGAAGCAAGAGTGGTTTGCACACCATTAGTACCAATTTAACAGCCACATTTAGCAGTAAGTAACAGGTGACCATTCCAGGTTTGCAAAGGGCCTTCCGCCACGCTGTATCACTTGTTGCTGCATTTTTGGTAACGTTTGAGCCGTTTGAGCTAGAAACAAGGTTTTTTTGTTCAAATGTGCAGATTATGCAGCAGATGATAGATTATGTGGCAAATGCGGAAAATGTCTAATTATGCTAAAATTGGTGCAGCCGAACAGTCGCATAATTCCAGTGGCCCTGCTCATACCTCCGACTAGGTGGTTCCTTCTTTTTTTTTGTCTCATTGAGTATATAGTTTACCTTCTATGTAAACGAGGAAGACTAAACCTGAGGTTACCACTCCACAACACAGACTACCATTCCACATAATTACTCTCCATAACACATAATCTCACTCTACATAATTCCTATACACTAAATACCACATACTTTCTATCCACATATTTTCACTGCACAACATACCGCATAATTCCACTACACAACGTGCATCCACTCCACTCCAAAAACATTAGTAAAAAAGGCCAATAGCCATAACTTTCGCAAATGCGAGACCTATTACATTCCAAATGCTTCTTTAACTAGTAGTCACGTTTGCAGAGTGGTGGAGAAAGGGGGCTGGGCCTCTGACCAGCGCTCAGGAATTCCGCTGCGTATTACTTACAAGAGGTACGAGGAAGGCTTCTTGGCCCCCAAAGTCCCTCAGGAGTAAAATTGACTTCATCCACCAACCAGTAGTGTGCCAGGAGGCGCGTTTACAGAGTGGTGGAGAAAGGGGAGCGTGGCCTCTGAAGACTTCTTAGCAATACCACTGTATGGGACTTACTGGAGGTAACAGGAGGGGTAGTTGGCCCCCAAGGACATCCTTGGGGGCCAACTAACCCTTCTATTACCTCCAGTAAGTCCCACACAGCAGGATTGCTAAGTTCTCATAGCAGGCCACGCCTCCTTTGCCCACCACTCTGCAAACGCTCCCTGGCGTGCTCTTGGATGGGGATTGAAGTCCCTTTTGCTGCTGGGGGTCCTTAGGGGCCAACTAGCCTACCTGTTACCTCCAGTAAGCCCCACACAGTGGGATTGCTGAGAGGTGGACACAGGCCATGCCCCCTTTCTCCACCACTCTGCAAACGCGCCTCCTGGCATGCTCTTCGGTGGGGGATGAAGTCCCCTTGCCTCCTGAGGGTCCCTGGGGGCCAACTAGCCCTCCTGTTATCTCTAGTAAGCCCCACACAGTGGGATTGCTGAGAAGTGGTCCAAGGCCACGCCCCCTTTTTACACCACTCTGCAAATGAAGCTCCTGGCGGTCGCCAGTAGGTAGTTATAGTTAGGACCTAGTATCCAAAGGAAAAGCGTTTTTTGTTTTCTCAATTTCTTTGGCGCCGGTTGACGAATCTTCGCGAAATTTTCAAAACTAGTGGCCCGCTCCGGTCAGCTCCTGTCTTGAAAGTTTCGGGGTGATTCGACAAGTGGGGGCTGAGAAAAAAGGGGGGTCCCAAAAAGTGTTTTCCCCATGTATTTTTCCATAGGAAACTTTAGACAAAGCTACAGCCCGAACTGCTGAACAGAATTACACCAAATTTGGCAAAAAGGTAGTCCTTGCTTCAGAAAGAGCCCTTTCTTTAAATGGTGTAAATCTGTTCAGTAGTTTTTGAGATATTAAAGGAAAAAAATCTTTATATATGTGGGCGGAGCCTAACCCCCCCATCACAAGCTTGGCTCTACTTGGCTGCCAACACTTCAAACCAGGAAGTGTTGGCAGCCATCTTGTGCCTCGCATCGAGTGAAAATCAATGTAACTGCCACCAACAGCAGCAGTTCGGGTTAGTTTGCAAAGTAATGAAGATATTATTTATATATATATATATATATATATATATATCGTAAATGCCACAAGTATGCACGCTCTCAGTAACAAGGAACTCCGTGATAATGTGTCCACAAGTTGTTTATTCACAACGCGTTTCAGGGCAAAAACCCCGTGATCAAGGGGTTTTTGCCCTGAAACGCGTTGTGAATAAACAACTTGTGGACACATTATCACGGAGTTCCTTGTTACTGAGAGCGTGCATACTTGTGGCATTTACGATAGTGACATTACCGGCTTGCTCCGCCGGTGAGCACGCCACTTCTCACGGGTCCGCCGCAGTCGGAAGGAGCGTTTTTCCTGTGATATATATATATATATATATATATATATATATATATATATATATATATATATATATATATATATATATATATATGAGATATCACTAGTGTTAATGACCATAACTAGAATGAGGCACGAGAGAAGCTGAGGCCAGGAAACGTTGCAGTCGAAAGGTAATTTACAGTCATTACATTAGGTTAATCTCCGTTTAAAAAAAAGCTTTTCTACATTCTTGGGCAGCCTGGCTGACTGCTCAAACTTCCGCTATGTTTCTTGCCAGGTTGCTTTTTTAATTGAATAAAGTACAACATGCTCTGCATTCAGCCCTCGCGTAAAGAGGATTCCCCTTCCGCTCGCCGCTTTCTCCTAATGCACCGGCTAGCGGTAATACTTTAATTGCATTTTATGTAACCCCTGAGCGGCTGCTACCGGGCAGGGGTGGTGGGGCGGGGGGTAGGAATGTAATAAAAGAGGGGTTTTACGCAGGGGTCGGATTTACAGATTAACTCGTAATCAGCTCCGAACTCGTCATTCCGACCCGTGCTTAAACAGAACTGTCTCCGCGTTCGGATTACCGATTCTGTGTGTAGATGGGGCATTAATTACAGCTGTCATTACTTAGTAAACACGCGTGCCTCTCCACGCGTTCATCTCCATTAAGTGTGTGGATGAAAAGTGAATTGGCGACCTCTGCGACCTGGAGGAAGAGCTGGGGGTGCTGAGACAGCGCTGCGAAAACCAGAACAACGAGGCGCTGTACGGGATCAACGGAGCGTTGAAGGGCACCCAGGAGGTCAGGGAGAAAAGGGGGGAATCAACTGAAGCACCCGAGCAGACCCCAAAAGCCGGCGACGAGCCCGCCGCCGGAGGACACATCTCACTGCCTATTGACTCAGAGTCCGCCGCTGATGCCATGTGTGACCCATTCATTCCGGACCCGCACAGGGCTCATTCTTGCTTCCAAGCTCGGTGAACCGAGGACCATTGCATTGTTGAAGAATAACACATATTGTTTACAGCACATAGAAGTGGCAGAGGCTTTTAAAGAAGCGCTATATGAAAACGTTATTATTAAAATAATACGCATGAAATTATCATCGGCTGGTCCTAATGTCTCCGCAGGCACGGCCATTAACCTGGGATTGCTGTTACAGTCAGTTGGTTTGCGAGAGCATGAGGCGTAGATTTATCAACAAAACCTAGATACTAGTACAACTACTCACCTTCACAACAGGCCCACACACCGTCACTGCAAACCATCCATCCTCACTCGATGCAGCACTCTCACTGCAAACACAAACCGCCACTAAAAACGCACCACTCTCACTAAAATACAGCCTTTAATTGCGGTGAAGTGGGCCCTTGACATCTCTGCACCTCACTGGCACTGCACCTGCTGCAATATTAACCGGTACGCCCCCTGACTTTACCCTCACTGGACTGGAGCCATGCACATTGCAACCATTTTGCCCTCACTTCACCTGCATTCACGCTCACTGCCACCAAAGTCACTGTCACTGTACCCATACTCCCTTCACTATGCCTGCATGCAAACTGAGGCCGCAAACATCTCCCTGCAGCCACATTCAATTTCAGGGCAGTGGCACTGTGCGATCCCTCACTGGAACCACACGTATCCGCACTGCAACGGCAATCACCCTCACTAGAACCACACGTATCCGCACTGCAACCGCAATCACCCTCACTAAAACTTCCTAATCTTTACTGTAATCGCATTTGTCCTCACTGCAGCCACATTCATTCTCACTGGTACTGATTACATTACTGCAGTCACACATTCACCCTCACTGGAACTGCGCAAAACCTCACTGCAACCATACGCACTGTTGCTGAAACGGCATAAACCCTCACTGCAATCACATGCACTCTCACAGCAACCACACTTAACTTGTCTGAAACAACACACACACACTAGCACACACACACTAGCACGCACGCACACACACACGTGCACTGTGAGAAGTTGGCCTGGCATATGCTGTCCACTAATTATAGTGGGCACCTTGTGCCAATCCAAACAACCCCTTATTGGAGATAGGTTAAAGACAACCTTTATTGAAAGCTATCCTAGTGGTAGCTATGGAGAGCAGCCTTCAGGCTAAGTCTTGAAGGAATGTAAAGCAGCTTGTTTTACCAGTCTATAATCTCTTGAGTGACCAAATGAAAGAGGACCACACCAGGTATATATATAAAATATATGTATTTAGTCTTAAACACACCCCTCTAGTCTCTTTATGAGGCTAGAGTTCGAAGTACATAAGTTACAAGTCAAAAATCAACGGTAATAGCACAAATACACGTTTGAGCCCTAGGGGCGTACAAAACCATATACCAATAAAGTGGTATAAGAACCACGACTGAGCTAGACACAAGGCCTAGAGCCTGTAGAAGTGCTTGGCCCTCAAGGAACCACCCAAGGTAGTGACACAGGGGACCCACGGGGGACACGTGCAGTGTGAGAACACAGCCGCGAGCCGCCGTTGACTTCTATGGGGAATGTCGCAGTTGGAGTTTTTAAAGAAAAAGGACACTTAGAGGAGGACTTGGAGCAAACCCCTTTAGAACTAGGCTGTTCTAGAGTCAATACCCACGGGAGCACCGGAGTACTCGAGTTACCTCACCCAGGGAAGCCGGGTGCATAGGTGTCTTTCGGGGTCGGGTTTCGTCGTCGTTTTCAATGGCGATCTGCTGCAAAGTGCTGCTGGCGGCCAAGTCGAAAGTGTTTGGGTGGATCCAAGGGTGGATAGAAGATCTGAAGAACCTGAAAGCAGAGGGGACAGAGTCTGGATCACTAGCCAGTGACCAGGAAGGCGATGAGTAGATGCCCACCGATGTCGGGTGCTTCAGGTAGGTTGACGGTCGTCTTGACTCTTCAGCCACGAGGTCCAGGAGGTGTCGACGACAGCCAGGAGCTGGATTCGAGCTGTCCCACGACGTCTATCGATTGCTGCGGTGTCGACGACCGGATTGGACCCAACAAGCCTTGGCAACGGCAAGTCACATGGAAACAAAGAAAGGACGTTGATGCAGACCAGCAAGGTCTGGAGGACTCACCCAGCAAGGGTAAGTCAGGGCATGTCTGGAGCAACCAGGAAAGCCCAAGCAGAAGAAGAGTTGCCTTCGGGAGGGCCCACTAGCCAACGGACTAGCGACCGCGAAGGAGCCTCGAGTGGACACACGTGGAGCTGACTCACAGGACACTCGTGGAGTGGAGGCCAGTGATCTTCGGTGCAGTTGGTGCTGGAGGCGGGAGCTACTCGGAGCCCAAAGCACAACTTCGTGGGAGACCAGGAAGAGGATGCACTTGCAAAAGTTCTTGGTGCCCAGGGGTCACGGTTCCACGTTACCCACGACAGCTATGAGCCTCAGCTTTGCTGGGGACTCAGGGCAGCCTTGGGAAAGTCTGGAAATCCACCTCTGGTGATGCAAAGACTTCGGCGTCCAGCGGGAGCTTCAGCGATGCAGACCGGACAGTTGCTTCTTTGGTGCCTGCCAAGCAGGGGAGTCACTCCTTGACCCCAAGGGAGATTCTTCAGTCCTCTAATCTTGAGTAGAGCGTTGAAGTTCCAGGATTCAGTTGCAGAGTTTCGTCCAGGGATATCTAAAGTCCTAAGGACTGTGGTCCCATACTTATACTAAGTTAGGGGGTTGGACATACTCTGGGGACCCACCTATGGGAGGGTCAGGGAAGAGGGGTGGTTACACCCATTCCCTTTGTCCAGTTTCGCACCAGAGCAGGGGCAGGTAGCCCCTGCAACCGGTTTGAACTGGCATATGCACAGGGACACCAAGTGTGCCCCCAGTGCAGGACTTCAAAGCACCAGAGAGTGCTCCCGCCCAGCCCCAATACACATTGTCCTGTCTGGGGAGGTGGTTACACCTCCCTACGACAGGAAACCTATTGTCCAGGCCTCCCCTGCCGGAGTTTCAGTCAGCAGCAGGAGGCCAGACCCGTGTCTGTGGCAGCGGCATCCATTTTGTGATGCCAGGGCTCTGTAAAGAAGTTACCTGGTAGGTCGGCGGGTACATGTCTCTCCCTCTAGAAGGGTGGAATGCTACCCCCGCCGCCAGGACTGGTGGGGGGGGGGGGTAGTATTCCAAGATGTTTGACACCAAACACAACATGTTTTGGTGCAGCTAGTCCAAAGTTAGCATTGTACCGCGAGGCTATAATGCACTTAAGAGTATATGGTCAGGCTGTACCACAAACAGCATCAGAGGAGGGACTCCGAACACTGCAGAGGGGCTCTGCTCATGCAGGGGCACCCTCTCACATAAAAACCAAGCACTCTGCCTTCAGGATTGGTAAGGCCTGCCATAGGAGTGACTTATAGGTTTATATGTGTGTGCAATGGTAGTGATATAGGTAGCCTATACCACAGTAAGGGGTGCATGCACCACCTTACCCAGGCTGCAGTAGCAGACCTGTGGTGTCATTTTGGCTGGCCTTCCAGGGGTGGCATAATACATGCTTCAGCCCCTGGCAGGCCTCTGGGGTACCTATGCCCTAGGTACATAGTATACCATATACTAGGGACTTATAAGGGCACTCCAGAATCCAATCAAAGATGTACCTAAGGTACATGGAAACCATTTTAGAGAGGAAGCAGATAGACTGGGGCCCTGCATAGCAGGATCCCAGTCCAACTAAGTCATAAACCAGCAAAACACCAGGAAAAAAGTGGGGGCAACCATATAGTCAGATTCCACCTTCCTACATGCACTATCATTGTAACCACATAACCCTTCTTGCAAACATGTACCTCCTCACTAGACCCGTGTTCACTCTCAGTAGAGCCACATTCACACCCGATGGGCCAATATTCCCATTCACACTCACCGCAAGCCACACCCATGCTGCAGCAAACACCACCTTCATTGTAACCACACTCACTCTCACTGCAACCAAGTTCACCTTCACTGGAGCTTTGTGTGAATTGAAGTACATTCCCTCACAGTGCAACTGTGCTCCGTCTCTCTGTCTCTCAGTGCAACCCCCCCTCCCTCGCTGCAACCATATTCACCCTCACTGCAAACAATTTCCACTTCACTGCAACTACATTTAACATCAATGGAAAATAGTCACCCTCACTGCAAACACCCGAACCTCACTGTAACCAAACTCACCATCACTGCGCCAACATTCACTTTCAGTGCAACCACATTCTGCCACACTGGAACAACGTTCACTCTCACCGCAGCCACTCTCACCTTCACTGGAATAATACGTGTTGTCTATTGAGTTTAATTAAAAAAATATAAAATAGAACTTACCGTCCCGCGCCACCTCAGCTTCTGGATGGATCCCGACTCCCGCCGTCCTGCGTTTTCCGGTTCCTGCAGCTCTCATCTCATCAGGAAAGGCAGCCTCCCTACCTCCCCTCCGCCAATCACAACGCTGCAATGGCAGCGTTGTGATTGGTGAGGCGCAGCGGAGAGCGCCCCAGCCGGGCCATTTTCTCTATGTAGGCTGCTCTTGCAGCAGCCTACATAGAGAAAAAGGGAGAGTGGGCGGTCCTGCTCGAGGGCAGGGGGGGGAGTGATTTGCAGCACTCTAAGTATCCAGTCACTATCCATGTACTTGTACAATGACTCAGGCATTAACACATGCAGTGCTACAATCAAATGTGCACTATGCATGCAGTCCCCTAACCACCTACACACTACTGATTCACTCCTCCAATTACCCAGGTAGTACCCATGCAGTCCAGCAATCACACTGTCACTCTCCGTCCACTCCTCCAATCATCCAGCCAGTACCATGTCCTTATCTAATCACTGCGCAAAAACCCAAGCACTTATAAATTCACCATGCTGTCAACTTGCAGCACTCTACATATCCAGTCACTATCCATGTAGTTGTACAATGACTCAGGCATTAACACATGCAGTGCTACAATGAAATGTGCACTATCCATGCAGTCCTCTAACCACCTCCACACTACTCATTCGCTCCTCCAATTACCCAGGTAGTACCCATGCAGTCCAGCAATCACACTGTCACTCTTTGTGCACTCCTCCAATCATCCAGCCAGTACCATGTCCTTATCTAATCACTGCGCCAAAACCCAGGCACTTATAAATTCACCATGCTGTCAACTTGCAGCACTCTACATATCCAGTCACTATCCATGTAGTTGTACAATGACTCAGGCATTAACATATGCAGTGCTACAATCAAATGTGCACTATCCATGCAGTTCCCATAACCACCTCCACACTGCTGATTCGCTCCTCCAATTACCCAGGTAGTAACCAAGCAGTCCAGCAATCACACTGTCACTCTCCGTCCATTCCTCCAATAATCCAGCCAGTACCATGTCCTTATCTAATCACTGCGCCAAAACCTAAGCACTTATAAATTCACCATGCTGTCAACTTACAGCACTCTTAGTATCCAGTCACTATCCATGTACTTGTACAATGACTCAGGCATTAACACATGCAGTGCTACAATGAAATGTGCACTATCCATGCAGTCCTCTAACCACCTCCACACTGCTGATTCGCTCCTCCAATTACCCAGGTAGTACCCATGCAGTCCAGCAATCACACTGTCTCTCTCCGTGCACTCCTCCAATCATCCAGCCAGTACCATGTCCTTATCTAATCACTGCCCCAAAACCCAAGCACTTATAAATTCACCATGCTGTCAACTTGCAGCACTCTAAGTATCCAGTCACTATGCATGTACTTGTACAATGACTCAGGCATTAACACATGCAGTGCTACAATGAAATGTGCACTATCCACGCAGTCCTCTAACCACCTCCACACTACTCATTCGCTCCTCCAATTACCCAGGTAGTACCCATGCAGTCCAGCAATCACACTGTCACTCTCTGTCCACTCCTCCAAACATCCAGCCAGTACCATGTCCTTATCTAATCACTGCGCCAAAACCCAAGCACTTATAAAATTCACCATGCTGTCAACTTGCAGCACTCTAAGTATACAGTCACTATCCATGTACTTGTACAATGACCCAGGCATTAACACATGCAGTGCTACAATCAAATGTGCACTATCCATGCAGTCCCCTAACCACCTCCACACTGCTGATTCGCTCCTCCAATTACCCAGGTAGTACCCATGCAGTCCAGCAATCACACTGTCTCTCTCCGTGCACTCCTCCAATCATCCAGCCAGTACCATGTCCTTATCTAATCACTGCCCCAAAACCCAAGCACTTATAAATTCACCATGCTGTCAACTTGCAGCACTCTAAGTATCCAGTCACTATCCATGTACTTGGACAATGACTCAGGCATTAACACATGCAGTGCTACAATCAAATGTGCACTATCCATGCAGTCCTCTAACCACCTCCACACTTCTCATTCGCTCCTCCAATTACCCAGGTAGTACCCATGCAGTCCAGCAATCACACTGTCACTCTCCGTCCACTCCTCCAATCATCCAGCCAGTACCATGTCCTTATCTAATCACTGCGCCAAAACCCAAGCACTTATAAATTCACCATGCTGTCAACTTGCAGCACTCTAAGTATCCAGTCACTATCCATGTACTTGTACAATGACTCAGGCATTAACACATGCAGTGCTACAATGAAATGTGCACTATCCATGCAGTCCTCTAACCACCTCCACACTACTCATTCGCTCCTCCAATTACCCAGGTAGTACCCATGCAGTCCAGCAATCACACTGTCACTCTCTGTCCACTCCTCCAAACATCCAGCCAGTACCATGTCCTTATCTAATCACTGCGCCAAAACCCAAGCACTTATAAAATTCACCATGCTGTCAACTTGCAGCACTCTAAGTATACAGTCACTATCCATGTACTTGTACAATGACCCAGGCATTAACACATGCAGTGCTACAATCAAATGTGCACTATCCATGCAGTCCCCTAACCACCTCCACACTGCTGATTCTCTCCTCCAATTACCCAGGTAGTACCCATGCAGTCCAGCAATCACACTGTCACTCTCCGTCCACTCCTCCAGTCATCCAGCCAGTACCATGTCCTTATCTAATCACTGCGCCAAACCCAAGCACTTATAAATTCACCATGCTGTCAACTTGCAGCACTCTTAGTATCCAGTCACTATCCATGTACTTGTACAATGACTCAGTGTAGGAGAGTAGGATCTGCTTCACATGGGTACCCCCTTTTGCTGACGCTTCACTGTTTTTCGACTTTCGTCTGTCTGGGGCCCTGCTAATCAGAACCCCAGCCTAGCTGCTTCCTCTCTAAAATGGTTTCCATGTACCTTAGATACATCTTTGATTGAATCTGGAGTGCCCTTATAAGTCCCTAGTATATGGTATACTATGTACCCAGGGCATAGGTACCTCAGAGGCCTACCAGGGGCTGAAGCATGTATTATGCCACCCCTGGAAGGCCAGCCAAAATGACACCACAGGTCTGCTACTGCAGCCTGGGTAAGGTGGTGCCAGCACCCCTTACTGTGATATAGGCTACTTGTATCACTATCATTGCACACACATATAAACCCATATGTCACTCCTATGGCAGGCCTTACCAATCCTGAAGGCAGAGTGCTTGGTTTTTATGTGAGAGGGTGCCCTGCATGAGCAGAGCCCCTCTGCAGCGTTCAGAGTCCCTCCTCTGATGCTGTTTGTGGTACAGCCTGACCATATACTCTTAAGTGCATTATATCCTCGCGGTACAATGCTAACTTTGGACTGGCTGCACTAAAACATGTCGTGTTTGGTGTCAAACATCTTGGAATACTACCCCCCGCCAGTCCTGGTGGCGGGGTAGCATTCCACCCTTCTAGAGGGAGAGACATGCACACCGGCCTACCCGGTAACTTCTTTACAGAACCCTGGCATCACAAAATGGATGCCGCTGCCACAGACACGGGTCTGGCCTCCAGCTGCTGACCGAAACTCCGGCAGGGGAGGCCTGGACAATAGGTTTCCTGTCGCAGGGAGGTGTAACCACCTCCCCAGACAGGATGATGTGTATTGGGGTTGGGCGGGAGCACTCTCTTGTGCTTTGAAGTCCTGCACTGGGGGCACACTTGGTGTCCCTGTGCATATGCCAGTTCAAACCGGTTGCAGGGCCTACCTGCCCCTGCTCTGGCGTGAAACTGGACAAAGGGAATGGGTGTAACCACCCCTCTTCCCTGACCCTCCCATAGGTGGGTCCCCAGAGTATGTCCAACCCCTAACTTAGTATAAGTATGGGACCCCAGTCCTTAGGTCTTTAAATTACCCTGGACAAAACTCTGAAGCCGAATCCTGGACCTTCGACGCTCTACTTCAAGATTAGAGGACTGAAGAATCTCCCTTGGGGTCAAGGAGTGACTCCCTGCTTGGCAGGCACCTAAGAAGCAATTGTCTGGTCTGCATCGCTGAAGCAACCGCCGGACGCCGAAGTCTTTGCATCACCAGAGGTAGATTTCCAGACTTCATCGAGGCTGCCCTGAGTCCCCAGTGAAGCTGAGGCCAGTAGCTGTCGTGGGTAATGTGGAACGGTGACCCCTGGACACCAAGAACTTTTGCAAGTGCATCCTCTTCCTGGTCTCCCACGAAGTTGTGCTTTGGGCTTCGAGTAGCCCCTACCTCTAGCACCGACTGCACCGAAGATCACTGGCCTCCACTCCACGAGTGTCCTGTGAGCCAGCTCCAAGTGCGTCCACTTGAGGCTCCTTCACGGTTGCTAGTCCGTTGGCTAGTGGGCCCTCCTGAAGGTAACTCTTCTTCTGCTTGGGCTTTCCTAGTTGCTCCAGAGGTGCCCTGACTTACCCTCGCTGGGTGAGTCCCCGGACCTTGCTGGTCTGTATCAACGTCCTTTCTTTGTTTCCACAAGACTTGCCGTTGCCAAGGCTTGTTGGGGTCCAATCCGGTCGCCGACACCGCAGCAATCGACAGACAGCGTGGGACAACTGGAATCCAGCTCCTGGTTGTCGTCGACACCTCCTGGACCTCGTGGCTGAAGAGTCAAGATGACCGTCAACCAACCTGAAGCACCCGACATGGCTAGTGACCCAGACTCTGTCCCCTCTGCTTTCAGGATCTTCAGATCTTCGATTCATCCTTGGATCCACCCGGACACTTTCGACTTGGCCGCCAGCAGCACTTTGCAGGAGATCGCCATTGAAAACGACGACGAAACCCGACCCCGAAAGACACCTATGCACTCGGCTTCCCTGGGTGAGGTAACTCGAGTACTCCGGTGCTCCCGTGGGTATTGACTCTAGAACAGCCTAGTTCTAAAGGGGTTTGCTCCAAGTCCTCCTCTAAGTGTCCTTTTTCTTTAAAACTCCAACCGCGACATTCACCATAGAAGTCAACGGCGGCTCGCGGCTGTGTTCTCACACTGCACGCGTCCCCTGTGGGTCCCCTGTGTCACTACCTTGGGTGGTTCCTTGAGGGCCAAGCACTTCTACAGGCTCTAGGCCTTGTGTCTAGCTCAGTCGTGGTTCTTATACCACTTTATTGGTATATGGTTTTGTACGCCCCTAGGGCTCAAACGTGTATTTGTGCTATTACTGTTGATATTTGACTTGCAACTTATGTACTTCGAACTCTAGCCTCATAAAGAGACTAGAGGGGTGTGTTTAAGAATAAATACATATATTTTATATAAATACCTGGTGAGGTCCTCTTTCATTTGGTCACTCAAGAGATTATAGACTGGTAAAACAAGCTGCTTTACATTCCTTCAAGACTTAGGCTGAAGGCTGCTCTCCATAGCTACCACAAGGATAGCTTTCAATAAAGGTTGTCTTTAACCTGTCTCCAATAAGGGGTTGTTTGGACTGGTACAAGGTGCCCACTTTAATTAGTGGACAGCATATACCAGGCCAACTTCTCACACTCAGGCATTAACATCCATGTACTTGTACAATGACTCAGGCATTAACATATGCAGTGCTACAAACAAATGTGCACTATCCATGCAGTCCCCTAACCACCTCCACACTGCTGATTCGCTCCTCCAATTACCCAGGTAGTACCCATGCAGTCCAGCAATCACACTGTCACTCTCTGTCCACTCCTCCAAACATCCAGCCAGTACCATGTCCTTATCTAATCACTGCGCCAAAACCCAAGCACTTATAAAATTCACCATGCTGTCAACTTGCAGCACTCTAAGTATACAGTCACTATCCATGTACTTGTACAATGACCCAGGCATTAACACATGCAGTGCTACAATCAAATGTGCACTATCCATGCAGTCCCCTAACCACCTCCACACTGCTGATTCGCTCCTCCAATTACCCAGGTAGTACCCATGCAGTCCAGCAATCACACTGTCTCTCTCCGTGCACTCCTCCAATCATCCAGCCAGTACCATGTCCTTATCTAATCACTGCCCCAAAACCCAAGCACTTATAAATTCACCATGCTGTCAACTTGCAGCACTCTAAGTATCCAGTCACTATCCATGTACTTGGACAATGACTCAGGCATTAACACATGCAGTGCTACAATCAAATGTGCACTATCCATGCAGTCCTCTAACCACCTCCACACTTCTCATTCGCTCCTCCAATTACCCAGGTAGTACCCATGCAGTCCAGCAATCACACTGTCACTCTCCGTCCACTCCTCCAATCATCCAGCCAGTACCATGTCCTTATCTAATCACTGCGCCAAAACCCAAGCACTTATAAATTCACCATGCTGTCAACTTGCAGCACTCTAAGTATCCAGTCACTATCCATGTACTTGTACAATGACTCAGGCATTAACACATGCAGTGCTACAATGAAATGTGCACTATCCATGCAGTCCTCTAACCACCTCCACACTACTCATTCGCTCCTCCAATTACCCAGGTAGTACCCATGCAGTCCAGCAATCACACTGTCACTCTCTGTCCACTCCTCCAAACATCCAGCCAGTACCATGTCCTTATCTAATCACTGCGCCAAAACCCAAGCACTTATAAAATTCACCATGCTGTCAACTTGCAGCACTCTAAGTATACAGTCACTATCCATGTACTTGTACAATGACCCAGGCATTAACACATGCAGTGCTACAATCAAATGTGCACTATCCATGCAGTCCCCTAACCACCTCCACACTGCTGATTCTCTCCTCCAATTACCCAGGTAGTACCCATGCAGTCCAGCAATCACACTGTCACTCTCCGTCCACTCCTCCAATCATCCAGCCAGTACCATGTCCTTATCTAATCACTGCGCCAAACCCAAGCACTTATAAATTCACCATGCTGTCAACTTGCAGCACTCTTAGTATCCAGTCACTATCCATGTACTTGTACAATGACTCAGTGTAGGAGAGTAGGATCTGCTTCACATGGGTACCCCCCCTTTTTGCTGACGCTTCACTGTTTTTCGACTTTCGTCTGTCTGGGGCCCTGCTAATCAGAACCCCAGCCTAGCTGCTTCCTCTCTAAAATGGTTTCCATGTACCTTAGATACATCTTTGATTGGAATCTGGAGTGCCCTTATAAGTCCCTAGTATATGGTATACTATGTACCCAGGGCATAGGTACCTCAGAGGCCTACCAGGGGCTGAAGCATGTATTATGCCACCCCTGGAAGGCCAGCCAAAATGACACCACAGGTCTGCTACTGCAGCCTGGGTAAGGTGGTGCCAGCACCCCTTACTGTGATATAGGCTACTTGTATCACTATCATTGCACACACATATAAACCTATATGTCACTCCTATGGCAGGCCTTACCAATCCTGAAGGCAGAGTGCTTGGTTTTTATGTGAGAGGGTGCCCCTGCATGAGCAGAGCCCCTCTGCAGCGTTCAGAGTCCCTCCTCTGATGCTGTTTGTGGTACAGCCTGACCATATACTCTTAAGTGCATTATATCCTCGCGGTACAATGCTAACTTTGGACTGGCTGCACTAAAACATGTCGTGTTTGGTGTCAAACATCTTGGAATACTACCCCCGCCAGTCCTGGTGGCGGGGGTAGCATTCCACCCTTCTAGAGGGAGAGACATGCACACCGGCCTACCCGGTAACTTCTTTACAGAACCCTGGCATCACAAAATGGATGCCGCTGCCACAGACACGGGTCTGGCCTCCAGCTGCTGACCGAAACTCCGGCAGGGGAGGCCTGGACAATAGGTTTCCTGTCGCAGGGAGGTGTAACCACCTCCCCAGACAGGATGATGTGTATTGGGGTTGGGCGGGAGCACTCTCTTGTGCTTTGAAGTCCTGCACTGGGGGCACACTTGGTGTCCCTGTGCATATGCCAGTTCAAACCGGTTGCAGGGCCTACCTGCCCCTGCTCTGGCGTGAAACTGGACAAAGGGAATGGGTGTAACCACCCCTCTTCCCTGACCCTCCCATAGGTGGGTCCCCAGAGTATGTCCAACCCCTAACTTAGTATAAGTATGGGACCCCAGTCCTTAGGTCTTTAAATTACCCTGGACAAAACTCTGAAGCCGAATCCTGGACCTTCGACGCTCTACTTCAAGATTAGAGGACTGAAGAATCTCCCTTGGGGTCAAGGAGTGACTCCCTGCTTGGCAGGCACCTAAGAAGCAATTGTCTGGTCTGCATCGCTGAAGCAACCGCCGGACGCCGAAGTCTTTGCATCACCAGAGGTAGATTTCCAGACTTCATCGAGGCTGCCCTGAGTCCCCAGTGAAGCTGAGGCCAGTAGCTGTCGTGGGTAATGTGGAACGGTGACCCCTGGACACCAAGAACTTTTGCAAGTGCATCCTCTTCCTGGTCTCCCACGAAGTTGTGCTTTGGGCTTCGAGTAGCCCCTACCTCTAGCACCGACTGCACCGAAGATCACTGGCCTCCACTCCACGAGTGTCCTGTGAGCCAGCTCCAAGTGCGTCCACTTGAGGCTCCTTCACGGTTGCTAGTCCGTTGGCTAGTGGGCCCTCCTGAAGGTAACTCTTCTTCTGCTTGGGCTTTCCTAGTTGCTCCAGAGGTGCCCTGACTTACCCTCGCTGGGTGAGTCCCCCGGACCTTGCTGGTCTGTATCAACGTCCTTTCTTTGTTTCCACAAGACTTGCCGTTGCCAAGGCTTGTTGGGGTCCAATCCGGTCGCCGACACCGCAGCAATCGACAGACAGCGTGGGACAACTGGAATCCAGCTCCTGGTTGTCGTCGACACCTCCTGGACCTCGTGGCTGAAGAGTCAAGATGACCGTCAACCAACCTGAAGCACCCGACATGGCTAGTGACCCAGACTCTGTCCCCTCTGCTTTCAGGATCTTCAGATCTTCGATTCATCCTTGGATCCACCCGGACACTTTCGACTTGGCCGCCAGCAGCACTTTGCAGGAGATCGCCATTGAAAACGACGACGAAACCCGACCCCGAAAGACACCTATGCACTCGGCTTCCCTGGGTGAGGTAACTCGAGTACTCCGGTGCTCCCGTGGGTATTGACTCTAGAACAGCCTAGTTCTAAAGGGGTTTGCTCCAAGTCCTCCTCTAAGTGTCCTTTTTCTTTAAAACTCCAACCGCGACATTCACCATAGAAGTCAACGGCGGCTCGCGGCTGTGTTCTCACACTGCACGCGTCCCCTGTGGGTCCCCTGTGTCACTACCTTGGGTGGTTCCTTGAGGGCCAAGCACTTCTACAGGCTCTAGGCCTTGTGTCTAGCTCAGTCGTGGTTCTTATACCACTTTATTGGTATATGGTTTTGTACGCCCTAGGGCTCAAACGTGTATTTGTGCTATTACTGTTGATATTTGACTTGCAACTTATGTACTTCGAACTCTAGCCTCATAAAGAGACTAGAGGGGTGTGTTTAAGAATAAATACATATATTTTATATAAATACCTGGTGAGGTCCTCTTTCATTTGGTCACTCAAGAGATTATAGACTGGTAAAACAAGCTGCTTTACATTCCTTCAAGACTTAGGCTGAAGGCTGCTCTCCATAGCTACCACAAGGATAGCTTTCAATAAAGGTTGTCTTTAACCTGTCTCCAATAAGGGGTTGTTTGGACTGGTACAAGGTGCCCACTTTAATTAGTGGACAGCATATACCAGGCCAACTTCTCACACTCAGGCATTAACATCCATGTACTTGTACAATGACTCAGGCATTAACATATGCAGTGCTACAAACAAATGTGCACTATCCATGCAGTCCCCTAACCACCTCCACACTGCTGATTCGCTCCTCCAATTACCCAGGTAGTACCCATGCAGTCCAGCAATCACACTGTCACTCTCCGTCCACTCCTCCAATCATCCAGGCAGTACCATGTCCTTATCTAATCACTGCGCCAAAACCCAAGCACTTATAAATTCACCATGCTGTCAACTTGCAGCACTCTTAGTAGCCAGTCACTATCCATGTACTTGTACAATGAGTCAGGCATTAACACATGCAGTGCTACAATGAAATGTGCACTATCCATGCAGTCCTCCAACCACCTCCACACTGCTGATTCGCTCCTCCAATTACCCAGGTACTTCCCATGCAGTCCAGCATTCACACTGTCACTCTCCGTCCACTCCTCCAATCATCCAGCCAGTACAATGTCCTTATCTAATCACTGCGCCAAAACCCAAGCACTTATAAATTCACCATACTGTCAACTTGCAGCACTCTAAGTATCCAGTCACTATCCATGTACTTGTACAATGACTCAGGCATTAACATATGCAGTGCTACAATCAAATGTGCACTATCCATGCAGTTCCCATAACCACCTCCACACTGCTGATTCGCTCCTCCAATTACCCAGGTAGTAACCAAGCAGTCCAGCAATCACACTGTCACTCTCCGTCCATTCCTCCAATAATCCAGCCAGTACCATGTCCTTATCTAATCACTGCGCCAAAACCTAAGCACTTATAAATTCACCATGCTGTCAACTTACAGCACTCTTAGTATCCAGTCACTATCCATGTACTTGTACAATGACTCAGGCATTAACACATGCAGTGCTACAATGAAATGTGCACTATCCATGCAGTCCTCTAACCACCTCCACACTGCTGATTCGCTCCTCCAATTACCCAGGTAGTACCCATGCAGTCTAGCAATCACACTGTCACTCTCCGTGCACTCCTCCAATCATCCAGCCAGTACCATGTCCTTATCTAATCACTGCGCCAAAACCCAAGCACTTATAAATTCACCAAGCTGTCAACTTGCAGCACTCTAAGTATCCAGTCACTATCCATGTACTTGTACAATGACTCAGGCATTAACACATGCAGTGCTACAATCAAATGTGCACTATCCATGCAGTCCTCTAACCACCTCCACACTGCTGATTCGCTCCTCCAATTACCCAGGTAGTACCCATGCAGTCCAGCAATCACACTGTCACTCTCGGTGCACTCCTCCAATCACCCAGCCAGTACCATGTACTAATCCAATCACTCCGCCAAAACCCAAGCACTTATAAATTCACCATGCACTCTCGTTGCAGCACTCTAAATATCCAGTCACTATCCATGTACTCATGCAATGACCCAGGCACTAAGACATGCAGTGCTACAATCACATGTGCACTATCTATGCAGTCCTCTAACCACCTACACACTACTGATTCAGTCCTCCAATTACCCAGATAGTACCCATGCAGTCCAGCAATCACACTGTGACTCCCTGTGCACTCCTCCAATCACCCAGCCAGTACCATGTACTAATCCAATCACTCCGCCAATACCCAAGCATTTATAAATTCACCATGCACTCACATTGCAGTACTCTAATCATCCAGTCAGTACCCATGTACTCATGCAATTACCCAGGCACTTATTGATGCACTTCTACATTCCTTTGACTGTTATCTATACAGTTTACTAATCTCCCTGTTACTATCAATGCACTCCTCCAGTTACTCAGCCAGTCCCATGTCCTTATCCAATCACTCTGCCAAAACCCAAGCACTTATAAATTCACCATGCACTCTCCTTGCAACACTCTAAGTATCCAGTCACTATCCATGTACTCATGCAATGACCCAGGCACTAACACATGCAGTGCTACAATCAGATGTGCACTATCCATGCAGTCCTCTAACCACCTCCACACTACTAATTCACTCCTCCAATTACCCAGGTAGTACCCATGCAGTCCAGCAATCACACTGTCACTTTCCGTGCACTCCTCCAATCAGTCAGCCAGTACCATGTCCTTATCTAATCACTGTGCCAATACCGAAGCACTTATAAATTCACCATACACTCTCCTTGCAGTACTCTAATCATCCAGTCACTACCCATGTACTCATGCAATGACCCAGACACTAACACATGCAGTGCTACAATAACAAGTGCACTATCCGTGCAGTCCTCTAACCACTTATACAGTGCTTATTCACACCTTCATTTTCCCAGGTAGTACCCATGCAGTCCAGCAATTTCACTGTCACTCCCCATGCATTTCTCCAGTCACCCAGCTAGTACCATGTACTAATCCAATCACTCTGTTAATACCCAAGCACTTATAAATTCACCAATCACTCTCCTTGCAGTACTTTAATCATCCAGTCACTACCCATGTACTCATGCAATGACCCAGACACTAACACATGCAGTGCTACAATAACATGTGCACTATCCATACAGTCCTCTAACCACTTATGCACTGCTTATTCACAGCTTCATTTTCCCAGGTAGTACCCATGCAGTCCAGCAATCACACTGTCACTCCCCATGCATTTCACCAGTCACCCAGCCAGTACCATATACTAATCCAATAACTCTGTCAATACCCAAGCACTTATAAATTCACCACACACTCTCCTTGCAGTACTCTAATCATCCAGTTACTACCCATGTACTCATGTAATGACCCAGACACTAACACATGCAGTGCTACAATAACATGCTCACTATCCATGCAGTCCTCTAACCACTTATACACTGGTTATTCACACCTTCATTTTCCCAGGTAGTACCCGTACAGTCCAGCAATCACACTGTTACTCCCCATGCACACCTCCAGTCACCCAGCCAATACCATGTACTAATCCAATCACTCCATCAATACCCAAGCACTTATAAATTCACCAGACACTCTCCTTGCAGTACTCTAATCATCCAGTCACTACCCATGTTCTCATTCAATGATCCAGGCAGTAACTCATGCACTGCTACAAACCTCCATGCACTTTCCATGCAGACCTCTAACCACCTACACACTACTCATTCACTCCTCCAATTACCCAGGTAGTACCCATGCACTCCAGAAATCCCCCTTTCACTTCCCATGCACTCCTCCAATCACCCATGCAGCACCATAGACTTATCCACACACTCCACCAATACCCAAGCACTTATGAATTCACCATGCATTCTCTTTGCAGTACTCTTATTATCCAGTCACAACCCATGTACTCATACAATAACCCAGGCACTAATTCATGCACTGCTACAATCCTCCATAGACTACTCATGCAGACGTCTAACCACCTACACACTACTGATTCACTCCTCCAATTACTCAGCTAGTACCTATGCACTCCAGCAATTCCACTGTCACTTCCCATGCACTCCTCCAATCACCCATCCAGCACCATGTACTTATCCAATCACTCCACCAATACCCAAGCACTTATAAATTCACCATGCATGTGAGAAGTTGGCCTGGTATATGCTGTCCACTATTTAAAGTGGGCACCTTGTACCAGTCCAAACAACCCCTTATGGAGATAAGTTAAAGACAACCTTTAGTGAAAGCTATCCTAGTGGTAGCTATGGAGAGCAGCCTTCAGGCTAAGTCTTGAAGGAATGTAAAGCAGCTTGTTTTGCCAGTCTATAATCTCTTGAGTGACCAAATGAAAGAGGACCACACCAGGTATATATTTAAAATATATGTATTTAGTCTTAAACACACCCCTCTAGTCTCTTTATGAGGCTAGAGTTCGAAGTACATACGTTACAAGTCAGTTATCAACAGTAATAGCACAAATACACGTTTGAGCCCTAGGGGCGTACCAAACCATATACCAAAAAAGTGGTATAAGAACCACGACTGAGCTTGTAGAAGTGCTTGGACCTAAAGGAACCACCCAAGGTAGTGACACAGGGGACCCACGGGGGACGCGTGCAGTGTGAGAACACAGCCGCGAGCCGCCGTTGACTTCTATGGGGAAAGTCGCGGTTGGATTTTTAGAAGAAAAGGACATTTAGAGGAGGACTTGGAGCAAACCCCTTTAGAACTAGGCAGTTCTAGAGTCAATACCCACGGGAGCACCGGAGTACTCGAGTTACCTCACCCAGGGAAGCCGGGTGCATAGGTGTCTTTCGGGGTCGGGTTTTGTCGTCGTTTTCAATGGCGATCTCCTGCAAAGTGCTGCTGTCGGCCAAGTCGAAAGTGTCCTGGTGGATCCAAGAGTGGATCGAAGATCTGAAGAACCTGAAAGCAGAGAGGACAGAGTCTGGGTCACTAGCCAGTGACCAGGAAGGCGATGAGCAGATGCCCACCGATGTCGGGTGCTTCAGGTAGGTTGACAGTCGTCTTGACTATTCAGCCACGAGATCCAGGAGGTGTCAATGACAACCAGGAGCTAGATTCGAGCTGTCCCACAAAGTCTGTCGATTGCTGTGGTGTCGGTGACCGGATTGGACCCAACAAGCTTTGGCAACCGCAAGTCACGTGGAAACAAAGAAAGGACGTTGATGCAGACCAGCAAGGTCTGGAGGACTCACCCAGCAAAGGTAAGTCAGGGCATGTCTGGAGCAACCAGGAAAGCCCAAGCAGAAGAAGAGTTGCCTTCGGGAGGGCCCACTAGCCAACGGACTAGTGACCACGAAGGAGCCTCAAGTGGACGCACTTGGAGCTGGCTTACAGGACACTTGTAGAGTGGAGGCCAGTGATCTTCGGTGCAGTTGGTGCTGGAGGCGGGGGCTACTCGGAGCTCAAAGCACAACTTCGTGAAAGACCAGGAAGAGGATGCACTTGCAAAAGTTCTTAGTGTCCAGGGGTCATGGTTCCACGTTACCCATGACAGCTACGTGCCTCAGCTTCACTGGGGTCTCAGGGCAACCTCGGGGGAGTCTGGAAATCTACCTCTGGTGTTGCAAAGACTTCGGCGTCCGGCGGGAGCTTCAGCGATGCAGACCAGACAATTGCTTCTTAGGTGCCTGCCAAGCAGGGGAGTCACTCCTTGACCCCAAGGGAGATTCTTCAGTCCTCTAATCTTCAAGTAGAGCGTCGAAGGTCCAGGATTCGGCTTCAGAGTTTCGTCCAGGGTAATCTAAAGTCTTAAGGACTGGGGTCCCATACTTATACTAAGTTAGGGGGTTGGACATACTCTGGGGACCCACCTATGGGAGGGTCAGGGAAGAGGGGTGGTTACACCCATTCCCTTTGTCCAGTTTCATGCCAGAGCAGGGGCAGGTAGCCCCTGCAACCGGTTTGAACTGGCATATGCACAGGTACACCAAATGTGCCCCCAGTGAAGGACTTCAAAGCACCAGAGAGTGCTCCCGCCCAGCCCCAATACACATTATCCTGTCTGGGGAGGTGGTTACACCTCCCTGCAACAGGAAACCTATTGTCCAGGCCTCCCCTGCCGGAGTTTCGGTCAGCAGCTGGAGGCCAGACCCGTGTGGCAGCGGCATCCATTTTGTGATGCCAGGGCTCTGAAAGGATGATACCGGGTATGCCGGTGTGTACATGTCTCTCCCCCTAGAAGGGTGGAATGCTACCCCCGCCGCCAAGACTGGCGGTGGGGGTAGTATTCCAAGGTGTTTGACACCAAACACGACATGTTTTGGTGCAGCCAGTCCAAAGTTAGCATTCTACCGCGAGGATATGTTATGTTAGCAGGTATTTATTAAGCGCACGGCTACTCCCAGGAGTGTCTTAAGAGTATATGGTCAGGCTGTACCACAAACAGCATCAGAGGATGGACTCCGAACACTGCAGAGGGGCTCTGCTCATGCAGGGGCACCCTCTCACATAAAAACCAAGCACTCTGCCTTCAGGATTGTTAAGGCCTGCTATAGGAGTGACTTATAGGTTTATATGTGTGTGCAGTGGTAGTGATATAGGTAGCCCATATCACAGTAAGGGGTGCATGCACCACCTTACCCAGGCTGCAGTAGCAGACCTGTGGTGTCATTTTGTAGGGCCTCCCAGGGGTGGCATAATACATGCTTCAGCCCCTGGTAGGCCTCTGGAGTACCTATGCCCTGGGTACATAGTATACCATATACTAGGGACTTATAAGGGCACTCCAGAATCCAATCAAAGATGTGCCTAAGGCACATGGAATCCATTTTAGAGAGGAAGCAGCTAGGCTGGGGTTCTGATTAGCAGGGCCCCAGCCAGACTAAAGTCGAAAAACAGTGAAGCATCAGCAAAAAGTGGGGGTACCCATGTGAAGCAGATCCTACTCTCCTACACAACCCCCCCAAACGCAGGGACATTAAACTAACCTTGACCAGTTGAGTCTTCATGTTCTAAGTGGAAGTACCTAGAGAGTCCATCTGCATTGGCATGGTTACTCCCAGGTCTATGTTCCACTGTAAAGTCCATCCCCTGTAGGGAAATGGACCACCTAAGCAGTTTGAGGTTTTCACCCTTCATTTGTTTTAGCCATAAGAGGGGCTTGTGGTCTGTTTGAACAAGGAAGTGAGTACCAAACAAGTATGGCCTCAACTTCTTCAGAGCCCAAACCACAGCAAAGGCCTCCCTCTCTATGGCTGACCAACGTTTCTCTCTAGGGGTCAGCCTTCTGCTAATGAAAGCTACTGGCTGATCCTGACCTTCATCATTCAATTGTGACAGTACAGCCCCTACCCCCAATTCAGATGCATCTGTTTGGACAATGAACTTCTTGGAGTAATCAGGACTCTGGAGAATGGGAGCAGTGCACATGGCCTGCTTCAGGTCATGAAATGCCTTTTGACAGCTAGCTGTCCACTGAACCTTTTGGGCATTTTCTTGGAAGTTAAGTCATTCAGGGGTGTCACTATTGATCCATACCCCTTGACAAATCTCCTATAGTACCCAGTCAGGCCTAAGAAGGCTCTTACCTGAGTCTGGGTAGTTGGAGCAATGCAGTCCATGATGGTCTGGATTTTGCTCTGCAGTGGTTGAACCTGGCCTCCACCCACAAGGTGGCCCAGGTACACAACCTGACTCTGCCCTATCTGGAACTTGGTGGCCTTGATAGTGAGGCCTGCCTTTTGCAGGGCCTCTAAAACATTCCTTAGGTGGACCAGGTGATCCTCCCAGGTGGAGCTAAAGACAGCAATATCATCAAGATAAGCTGCACTGTAGGCTTCCAGACCTGTGAGAACTGTATTCACCAACCTTTGGAAAGTGGCAGGTGCATTCTTCAAACCAAAGGGCATTACCACAAATTGATAATGCCCACTAGGGGTTGAGAATGCTGTTTTTGGCTTTGCATCATCAGCTAGCCTGATCTGCCAGTAGCCAGCTGTTAGGTCGAATGTGCTTAGATTCTTGGCTGAGGCCAAAGTGTCTATTAGCTCATCTGCCCTTGGTATTGGATGGGCATCAGTCCTAGTGACTGCATTGAGACCTCTGTAGTCCACACAAAACCTCATCTCTCTTTTCCCACCACTGGTGTGAGGTTTTGGCACAAGGACCACTGGACTAGCCCAAGGGCTATCTGAGGGTTCAATAACTCCCAAATCCAACATTTTCTGGACTTCTGTCCTGATACAGTCCCTGACATGGTCAGGTTGCCTATAAATCTTATTTTTAATAGGCAGACTGTCCCCAGTGTCCACTTCATGAGTGCACCAGGTGGTCTGACTTGGAGTCAGAGAGAACATATGTCTGAACTGATTGAGCACCTGTCTGCAATCAGTTTGCTGCTGAGCAGTGAGGCTGCCTGCCATCCACTGACCCATCATCAGGGTTCTGTGAGAGCAGGTCAGGGAGTGGGTCACTCTCTTCCTCCTGTCCCTCATCAGTAGCCATGAGCAAGCCCACGTCTGCCCTGTCCACATATGGTTTCAATCTGTTGACATGGAGAACCCTGTGGGGACTCCTGGGTGTTCCTAGGTCTACCAAATAGGTAACCTCACCCTTCTGTTCAACAATGGTATGGGGTCCACTCCATTTGTCTTGGAGAGCTGCTGGGGCCACTGGCTCCAACACCCACACCTTCTGTCCTGGCTGGTAAACAGTCAGTACAGCCTTTGATCATGCCAGGCTTTTTGTAATTCCTGGCTAGCCTCAAGGTTTTTAGTTGCCTTTTCATGTACTCAGCCATCCTGGAGCGGAGACCAAGTACGTAGTCCACTATGTCCTGCTTTGGGGGCTTGAGAGGTAACTCCCATCCTTCCTTCACCAGGCACAATGGACCACTGACAGGGTGACCAAACAAAAGTTCAAAAGGGCTGTAGCCAACCCCCTTTTTAGGCACCTCCCTGTATGCAAACAAAAGGCAGGGCAAGAGTTTGTCCCATCTTCGCCTAAGCTTTTCTGGGAGCCCTTTAATCATGCCCTTTAAGGTTTTGTTGAATCTCTCAACTAAACCATTGCATTGTGGGTGATAGGGTGTGGTGAATTTGTAAGTCACTCCACACTCCTTCCACATTGCCTTCAAGTATCCAGACATAAAGTTTGCACCCCTGTCTGATACAACCTCCTTAGGGAAGCCCACTCTTGAGAAAATTCCCAGGAGGGCTCTTGCCACCACAGGTGCTGTAGTGGTCCTAAGGGGAATAGCCTCTGGGTACCCATGTGAAGCAGATCCTACTCTCCTACAATGCACTCTCATTACAGTACTCTAATCATCCAGTCAGTAGCCATATACTCATTGAATGACCCAGGCAGTAACCATCCACTACTACAATCACTTGTGCACTACACATGCACTCATCTAATCACTTACACACTACTCATGCACTCCTCCAATTACCCTGCTATTATCCATGAACTCATTCAATCACGTTGCCACTTCTCAAACATTCATAAAATAACCAGGCACTATACTTGCATTTCTCCGATCACCCACATAGTGTCCATACTCTCATGCAATCACTCAGATAATTTTTCTTTTTTAACCAGTAGATGTGGTTCTGTAAGAACCATTTTTTTTTCTTTTTCGGAACAATTTAAAAAAATGTTTGTATTTTTTTAACCTTTTTTACTTTTTTTGTGTGTTTTTTATTTTAAAAACAACAGAGAAAAATGAAGATCAGGAAATGATCTCTTGAACAAAAACAAAAGCGCATTATAAAAAAAAAATTAACATTTGTGCGCTTAAGAGCAGCAGAAATGACATCAATGCACTGTTCGCCAACACAGAGCTCGGTGGCGCACTTAATGCAACTACCTGCTGCATTTAAAAATTCAAGCATGATGTGAGGCCTTGGTGCAGATGGAATCTGTGCAGAAGTTGATGGTGTACTGGGGTCTTCTTCAGCAGCAGCATTCAACTGTCTCTTTCTTTCCTCTCTTGCAAGGTGTACAGGGTGGATGGTCTCCATATGCTTTTTCATACTACTCGTACCGCAAGAGTACTTTTTATCGGAGCCTCTGGACAGCACTCTCTCACAGATAATGCAAGTTAATTTTCTTGCATTCACCTTTTTTCCTCCCTCCGGTACACTAAAAAAAGACCAAACGATGCTTTCCTTTCTTTTCTTCTTCTGCTGCACCATCTGTTCTTCCTCCTCTACTGCAAGTGGATCAACTTCGGCAAAACTAGAAGCCATAGTTATATTAAAAATAAACAAACACACAAAAAAGGTTTATCAATATAAAGAGAAGCAAGAAACAGGTCTTCTCTCTATCAAGGACAAAAAGTAAGGGAAATATCAGAAGGATGGATCCTCCCTCTTTCACAATGAAATTGATGATTCCTTTTTTCTTTTGCTGACATGAAGTCGCGTGGGGTGCGTGCACTCGTCACGCACCATCCGCGCACCCGCGAAAATCATATATATCATTATACACTATAAATAAAAATTTCTATAAACTTTTAATAAGTATATTAGCAAAACTGTTCAGTCTAATATCATATTCAAATTTCTATAATCATTTTTTCAATTTAAAAAATACGCCGAAGTCGCAACTTCAGTGCAATCTCAGCGCGATTACGGCGCGACCCCGGAAATATGTGCGGGGAGATGTCGCGCACATTAAGCGGCTACACCGTGCATTTCGTAACTTTACTTTCGTCGAAATTATATTGAAAATAATACTTTAAAAATACTTTTATTAATAAATTTAGACAAACACTTAAAGGAAAACTTTTATTTATAATTAATTTAAAGATAGTACATACTTTACAAATTACACCGAAGTCACGACCCCAGCGTGACTTTTCAAAATGGCTACCGGAATGCACGCAGCCATCGTGTAGGGTGTGCGAAGGGTGCGCGACTTCTGTATAATATTAAAAAAAAATTAATATAGTTTTCCTAACTAAAAATTATTCACAATTTTTTTTAAATATATATATATATGTATATATATAGAGAATAAAAAACCATAGGATTGAGGTACTTTAGACTTACCAAATTGTCATTTAAAAAACCTTTGAAATTCACTGAAAAAGCCATAGGTTTCAGGCACGTTATAATTAGAAATTAGCATTTAAAAAACCATAGAAATTCACTGAAAAAACCATAGGTTTTAGGCACGTTATAGTTAGAAATTAGCATTTAAAAAACCATAGAAATTCACTGAAAAACCATAGGTTTCAGGAACGTTATAGTTAGTTGGACATTTCACTCGTACAAAACCATAGAAATTCTGGCGTTATAGTTAGTTCAGCTAACTATAACTCACGCCCCCCCCAATGCACTGCTGATGACGTCACATATTACATCATTCATGACATGGTCAGTGACATCACTGATGACATCACTGATGACATCTCAAATGACATCACTGATGACATCACTGATGACATCATCCACATGAAAATCTGATGCACCTCCTCACACCTGAATATAACCTTTCATACACCCACTCTAAAATACAGACTACCATTTTCGAAACAATAGACACATCAATACCAGTTACTAAATACGCACTGACTGATTCCTAGGTCTACACACACATCCACTCATTCACCCATACAGTCACTCTTACATGCAGTCACTCATCAATACAACACTATCATATGTACTCATATACCTATACAGACACTCACACACTTCCACATATCCAGAGTTACTCACACACCTAGTCAGTCATGCAAAGAATCAATCATACTTCCATTTACTCACCTATACAGTTATACAGACACCACCTCACTTATTCATACAGATACTAACACATAATTACTCTCTTATAGAATCACTGATACAAATACACACTCATCCATGCAGCCACTCTCATAATTACTGACTCTCACATATAGTTATTTATATACACCATCACTCACATATACTGCCTTTTACATATGTAGTTACTTGCACATGTACCACTGAGACATCCATTCACTCACCAACACACCCATACACACACTCACCCACCAATACAGCTGTTTCCACATGCACTCTTGAACCCATACACCCAGTGAATCAACCACTCACACATCTATGCACAGAGTCACACACCTCCCACCCACACACACACACACTCAGGCAGCCATACAAATACTCAGGCAAGCAATCAATAACCCATATAGACACTCATGCAGCTACTCACCAACCCATGCAGCAGCTTACACAACAACAGACAGACTGATACAGACGTTCACACAGTTTAGTCACTAACCCATGCATTCAGTAAGACACATTTAATCACTCACTTATACAGTCAGTCACGTACCTACTAAATCCTCCGTACAGGCACTTATACACCCACTCATTCTTCAATACAGCTTGGCATATATATAAAACAAATTTAAACTTTACAGAAACACACAGTCACTGGATGATGTCATCAGTGATGTCATCAGTGATGTCATTTGAGATGTCATCAGTGATGTCATCAGTGATGTCACTGACCATGTCATGAATGACGTAATATGTGACATCATCAGCAGTGCATTGCGGGGGCGGGAGTTATAGTTAGCTGAACTAACTATAACACCGGAATTTCTATGGTTTTGTACGAGTGAAATGTCCAACTAACTATAACGTCCCTGAAACCTATGTTTTTTTCAGTGAATTTCTGTGAATTTCTGTGGTTTTTTAAATGCTAATTTCTAACTATAACGTGCCTGAAACCTATGGTTTTTTCAGTGAATATATATATATATGTATATATATATATATATATATATATATTCACTGAAAAAACCAAAGGTTTCAGGGACGTTATAGTTAGTTGAACATTTCACTCGTACAAAACCAGAGAAATTCAGCCGTTATAGTTAGTTGAGCTAACTATAACTCGCGCCCCCGCAATGCACTGCTGATAACATCACATATTACATCACTCATGACATGGTCAGTGACATCACTGATGACATCTCAAATAACGTCCCTGAAACCTTTGGTTTTTTCAGTGAACTTCTATGGTTTTTGAAATGCTAATTTCTAACTATAACGTCCCTGAAACCAATGGTTTTTTCAGTGAATTTCTATGGTTTTTTTAAATGATAATTTCTAACTATGCCTACAGAGGTAGGACATGTGCAGAAAGTGGAAGAAAGGCGCAGAAAGAAGCAAGAGAGGTGCAGAAAGAGGAAGAAAGGTGCAGAAAGAAGCAAGAGAAATGCAGAAAGAGGCAACAGAAGTCCAGAAAGAGGAAGAAAGGTGAAGAAAGAAGCAAGAGATGTGCAGAAAGAACCAACAGAGGTGCAGAAAGAGGCCTACTTTGACTGTACCTTACAACAGACTCATACAAAGTACCCTAATCACTAATCCTTCTCCGAAGATGTCTTAAACCTCACTTTTCTCTTGAAGGTTCACTATTAATCGACTGCTCAGAATGTTAGGCCTACCTTATATAAAACAGTGATCCTAAGCATATCACTGTTGTAAGTCTGACCAAGTTTGTGAAGGTATGCATGCGTGTCTATGCTTTTACTTAGTGACATGTTAAATGAAAATAAACATACAAACATTTGAATACCTCTGTTTCAAACAGCATACTCTGTAAATTTGTGTAAAAAAGGTGTATGCATTTCTTTCTGCTCACAATACAGGGCACATGGGTATTCAATAGTATATTTGAGGGGCTCTATAACACATATATACATAAGACATGTCTGCCTGTGCAACCGAATGACAGAGCAGAACTAAGAAGATTTGACCACCTATAAGAGTAGCTAACTGCTTTTTAAGCTACCATCTTCAGATGCATAACACATGTGAAAGTACATGTGCAAGTAGACAAATACCTCAGTCACGAGAGCACGCAGACCTTTAAACTTGACAGCTTGCATTTCACATTTGAATATAGAAACAGGTGAGAGAAGTACAGAAAGGAGCAAGAGAATTGCAGAAAAAAACAAGAGCGGTGTAGAAAGAGTAAGAAATGTGCAGAAAGAGGCAAGAGAAGTGCAGAAAGAGGCAAGAGAGGAGCAGAAAGAGGCAAGAGAGGAGCAGAAAGAGGTAAGTGAGGTACAGAAAGAGGCAAGAGAAGTGTAGAAAGAGGCAAGAGAGGTATAGAAAGTAGCAACAGAGGTGCAGAAGGAGACAAGAGAACTGCAGAAAGAGGCAAGATATTTGCAGAAACAGGCAAGAGATGTGCAGACAAATGGAACAGGGGTGCAGAAAGAGGCAAGAGAGGTGCAGAAAGAGGGAAGAATGGTGCAGAAAGAGGCAAGAGGGGTGCAGAAAGAAGCAACAGAAGTGCAGAAAGAAGCAAGAGAAGTGCAGAAAGAAGCAACAGAGGTGCAGAAAGTGGCAAGTGGGGTTCAATAAGAGGCAAGAGAAGTGCAGAAAGAAGGAACAGAGATGCAGAAAGAGTCAAGGGAGGTACAGAAAGAGGAAAGAGGGGTGCAGAAAGAGGGAAGAGGGGTGCAGAAAGAAGCAAGAGCAGGGCAGAAAGAACCAACAGAGGTGCTGAAGGAGGCAAGAGGGGTGCCAACATTTTCAAGAGAGTTGCAGAAAGAAGCAAGAGCAGTGCAGAAAGAACCAACAGACGTGCAGAAGGAGGCAAGAGAACTGAAGAAATAGACAAGAGAGTTACAGAAAGAGGCAAGAGAGGTGCACAAAGAGGGAAGAAGGGTTCAGAAAGAGGCAAGAGGTGTGCAGAAAGAAGCAAGAGAGGTGTAGAAAGAAGCAAGAGAAGTGCAGAACGAAGCAACAGAGGTACAGAAAGAGGCAAGAGGGGTGCAGAGAGAGGCCAGAGAAGTGGAGAAGGAAGCAACAGAGGTGCAGAAAAAGGCAAGAAAAGTGCAGAAAGAGGCAAGAGATTTACATAAACAGGTAAATGAGTTGCAGAAAGAAGGAACAGGGGTGCAGACAGAGGCAAGAGAGGTGCAGAAAGAACCAACAGAGGTGCAGAAAGAGGCAAGAGGGGTGCAGAAATGTGCAAGAGAGTAGCAGACAGAAGCAAGAGCAGTGCAGAAAGAACCAAGAGAGGTACAGAAAGAGGCAAGATGGGTGCAGAAAGAGGCAAGAGAAGTGCAGAAAGAGACAAGCGAGGTGCACACAGAGGCACGTGGGGTGCAGAAATGTGCAATAGTGGTGCAGAAAGAAGCAAGAGAAGTGCAGAAAGAACCAACAGAGGTGCAGAAGGAGGCAAGAGGAGTGCAGAAACAGGCAAGAGGGTTGCACAAAAAGGGAACAGGGGTGCAGAAAGAGGCAAGAGAGGTGCAGAAAGAGGGAAGAAGGGTGATGAAAGAGGCAAGAGGAGTGCAGAAAGAAGCAACAGAAGTGCAGAAGGAGACAAGAGAACTGCAGAAAAAGGCAAGAGAGGCGCAGAAAGAAGCAAGAGCGGCATGCACACAATTAGTACCAATTTAACACCCACATTTAGCAATAAGTAACAGGTGACCATTCTAGGTTTGCAAAGGACCTTCCACCACGCTGTAACACTTGTCACTGCATTTTTGGTAACGTTTGAGCCATTTGAGCTAGAAACAAGGCTTTTTTTGTTCAAATCTGCAGATTAGGCAGCAGATGATGGATTATGTGGCTAATGCGGAAAACGTATAAGTGTGCGAAAGTCAGTGCAGCCATAATTCCAGTGGCCCTGCTCACACCTCTGACTAGGTCCAGAAGTGTTCCTCAGTGAATCCTTCTTTTTTTGTCTCATTGAGTTCTTAGTTTAGCTTCTATGGAAACGAGGAAGACTAAACCTGAGGTTACCACTCCACAACACAGACTACCATACCACATAATTACTCTCCATAACACATAATCCCACTCTACATAATTCCTATACACTAAATACCACATACTTTCTATCCACATAATTTCACTGCACAACATACCACATAATTCCACTACACACAATGTACATCCACTCCACTCCACTCCAAAAAACATTAGTAAAAAACGTTTACATTTACAACGCCAATAGCTCTAACTCTCGCAAATGCAAAACCTGCAACATTGCAAATGCTTCTTTAACTAGTAGTCGCATTTGCAGAGTGGTGGAGAAAGGGGGCTGGGCCTCCGACCAGCGCTCAGGAATTTCTCTGCATAGGACTTACAGGAGGTACCAGGAGGGCTACTTGGTCGCCAAAGTCCCTCAGGAGTAAAGTGGACTTCATCCCCCAACCAGTAGTGTGCCAGGAGGCGCATTTGCAGAGTGGTGGAGAAAGGTGAGCGTGGCCTCTGAAGACCTCTCAGCAATCCCACTCTGTGGGACTTACTGGAGGTAACAGAAGGGGTAGTTGGCCCCCAAGGTGAACCTTGGGGGCCAACTACCCCTCCTATTACTTCCAGTAAGTCCCACACAGCAGGATTGCTAAGTTCTCATAGCAGGCCATGCCCCCTTTCCCCACCACTCTGCAAACGGGCCTCCTGGCGCGTTCTGGGTTGGGGGATTAAGTCCCCTTGAATCCTGAGGGTCCTTAGGGGCCAACTAGCCCACCAGGTACCTCCAGTAAGCCCCACACAGCTGGATTTCTGAGAGTGGTCCGAGTTCATGCCCCCTTTTTTACACCACTCTGCAAACGCGCCTCCTGGCACACTGTTGGAGGGGCAATGAGGTTCTCTTGTGTCCTGAGGACCACAGGACTAAAGTGGACTTCATCCCCTGAGCAGCAGTGCACCAGGAGGTGCATTTGCAGAGTGGTATAAAAAGGGGGCGTGGCCTCGGACCACTCTCAGCAATCCAGCTGTGTGGGGCTTACTGGAGGTACCTGGTGGACTAGTAGGCACCCAGGGACCCTCAGGTTTCAAGGGGACTTAATCCCCCAACTTAGAACGTGCCAGGAGGCGCGTTTGCAGAGTGGTACAGGGAGAGGGCGGGGCCTCCGGCGAGATGCCGTTTTTTTTTTTTAAAATAATTAAATATTTGGGAGGGGGGCCGCATGGCCCTCCTTTCCTGAGCCACTTAAGGCCCCGGGGACCCCATCCCCTGGGGCCCGGCCAGCCTTTATGGTTTTTTTTTATTTTGGAGGGGGGCCTCGTGGCCCCCATCCTCAGGCCAATTATGGCCCCGGGGACCCCATCCCCTGGGGCCTGGCCAGCCTTCTTTTTTTTAAAGAATTTTTGGAGGGGGGCCACGTGGCCCCCCTTCTCAGGCCAATTATGGCCCTGGGGACCCCATCCCTCGGGGCCGGTCTTCGGTTTTTTATTTTTAATATTTAAATTAAAGGGGAGGGGGCCGAGTGGCCCCCCTTCCGGGCCACTTCTGGCCCCAGGGACCCCATCCCCTGGGGCCTGGCCTCAGCATTGGGGACCGTGGGGGGAGCCCCAATGCCCCCATGGTCTCAGCCGGCTCCCTGCCTCCTGCAGGAGTCGGCATTGCTTTTGAACAAGGGGAGCTGCTAACATGCAGCTCCCCTTGTCCAAAAGCAATTCTGCTTTGCTTCTTGGAAGTGAGCGCAGGTTTCCTGCTCTTGCTCTTGCTTCCAAGAAGCAAAGCAGTGTTTGCTATGGGAGGGCGGGAGCCATGCTTCCGCCCTGCTATAGCAAACGGCAATGTCCCAGGGGTGGGAACCCTGGGACATTGCAGCAGCTGGCCCTGGGGGGTGGTGGTCCCCAGGGCCATTGAGGGCTCCAGGAGGGGGGCTGTGTGGCCCCCCTCCCAACTGTTTAAAGCCCCAGGGAGGTGGTGGTCCCTGGGGCCCGGGGGTCCGTAACGGACCCCGTATATAAATAATTAGTGCCCCGTGGAAGTGGTGGTCCTTGGGGAAGTGTGGGGGGCAGCAGACCACACCCTAAAATAAAAAAAGAAACAGGCAACTCGCCGGAGGCCCCGCCTCCTCCCTGCACCACTCTGCAAACGTGCCTCCTGGCGTGCTCTGTGTTGGGGGATTAAGTCCCCATCGCTATTGAGGGTCCCTGGGGGCCAACTAGGCCACCAAGGACCTCCAGTAAGCCCCACACAGTGAGATTTCTGAGAGGTGGTACAAGGTCACGCCCCTTTTTACACCACTCTGCAAACGCGCCTCCTGGCGCACTGCTGGTGGAGCAATGAGGTTCTCTTGTGTCCTGAGGACCTCAGGACTAAAGTGGACTTCATCCCCCGAGCAGCAATGCACCAGGAGGTGCGTTTGCAGAGTGGTGTAAAAAGGGGGCGTGGCCTCGGACCACTCTCAGCAATCCAGCTGTGTGGGGCTTACTGGAGGTACCTGGTGGACTAGTAGGCACCCAGGGACCCTCAGGTTTCAAGGGGACTTAATCCTCCAACTTAGAACGTGCCAGGAGGCGCGTTTGCAGAGTGGTACAGGGAGAGGGCGGGGCCTCCGGCGAGATGCCGGCTTTTTTTTTTTTTAAATAATTAAATATTTGGGAGGGGGGCCGCATGGCCCTCCTTTCCTGAGCCACTTAAGGCCCCGGGGACCCCATCCCCTGGGGCCTGGCCAGCCTTTATGTTTTTTTTTTATTTTGGAGGGGGGCCGCATGTCCCTCCTCCTCAGGCCAATTATGGCCCCGCGGACCCCATCCCCTGGGGCCGGTCTTCAGTTTTTTATTTTTAATATTTAAATTAAAGGGGAGGGGGCCGAGTGGCCCCCCTTCCGGGCCACGTCTGGCCCCAGGGACCCCATCCCCTGGGGCCTGGCCTCAGCATTGGGGACCGTGGGGGGAGCCCCAATGCCCCCATGGTCTCAGCCGGCTCCCTGCCTCCTGCAGGAGTCGGCATTGCTTTTGAACAAGGGGAGCTGCTAACATGCAGCTCCCCTTGTCCAAAAGCAATTCTGCTTTGCTTCTTGGAAGTGAGAGCAGGTTTCCTGCTCTTGCTCTTGCTTCCAAGAAGCAAAGCAGTGTTTGCTATGGCAGGGCGGGAGCCATGCTTCCACCCTACTATAGCAAACGGCAATGTCCCAGGGGTGGGAACCCTGGGACATTGCAGCAGCTGGCCCTGGGGGGTGGTGGTCCCCAGGGCCATTGAGGGCTCCAGGAGGGGGGCTGTGTGGCCCCCCTCCCAACTGTTTAAAGCCCCAGGGAGGTGGTGGTCCCTGGGGCCGGGATCCGTAACGGACCCCGTATATAAATAATTAGTGCCCCGTGGAAGTGGTGGTCCTTGGGGAAGTGTGGGGCAGCAGACCACACCCTAAAATAAAAAGAAACAGGCAACTCGCCGGAGGCCCGCCTCCTCCTGCACTCACTCTGCAAACGTGCCTCCTGGCATGCTCTGTGTTGGGGGATTAAGTCCCCATCGCTACTGAGGGTCCCTGGGGGCCAACTAGGCCACCAGGGACCTCCAGTAAGCCCCACACAGTGGGATTTCTGAGAGGTGGTACAAAGCCACGCCCATTTTTACACCACTCTGCAAACGCGCCTCCTGGTGCACTGCTGGTGGAGCAATGAGGTTCTCTTGTGTCCTGAGGACCTCAGGACTAAAGTGGACTTCATCCCCCAAGCAGCAATGCACCAGGAGGCGTGTTTGCAGAGTGGTGTAAAAAGGGGTGTGGCCTCGGACCACTCTCAGCAATCCAGCTGTGTGGGGCTTACTGGAGGTACCTTGTGGGCTAGTTGGCCCCCAGGGACCCTCAGGATTCAAGGGGACTTAATCCCCCAACTTAGAACATGTCAGGAGGTGCGTTTGCAGAGTGGTACAGGGAGGGGGCTGGGCCTCTGGCGAGATGCCGTTTTTTTTTTTTTTTAAATAATTAAATATTCGGGAGGGGGGCCGCATAGCCCCCCTTCCCTGGGCCACTTCAGGCCCCGGGGACCCCATCCCCTGGGGCCTGTCCAGTCATTACGTTTTTTTTTTATTTTGGAGGGGGGCCACGTGGCCCCCCTCCTCAGGCCAATTATGGCCCCGGGGACCCCATCCCCCAGGGCCTGGCCATCCTTATTTTTATTTTATTTTTTTAAATTTGGAGGGGGCTGCGTGGCACCCCTCCTCAGGCCAATTATGGCCCTGGGGACCCCATCCCCCGGGGCCAGCCTTCGGTTTATTATTTTTAATATTTAAATTAAAGGGGATGGGGGCCGAGTGGCCCCCCTCCCGTGCCACTTCTTGCCCCGGGGACCTCATCCCCTGGGGCCTGGCCTCAGCATTGGGGACCATGGGGGGAGCCCCAATGCCCCAACAGTCCCAGCCAGCTCCCTGCCTCCTGCTGGAGTCTGCATTGCTTTTGGGCAAGGGGAGCTGCTAACATGCAGCTCCCCTTGTCCAAAAGCAATTCTGCTTTGCTTCTTGGAAGTGAGAGCAGGTTTCCTGCTCTCGCTTCCAAGAAGCAAAGCAGTGTTTGGCTATGGCAGGGCGGGAGCCGTGCTCCCGCCCTGCCATAGCAAACGACAATGTCCCGGGGGTGGGCATCCCGGGACATTGCAGCAGGCAGCCCTGGGGGGTGGTGGTCCCCAGGGCCATCGAGGGCTCTAGGAGGGTGGCTGCATGGCCCCCATCCCAACTGTTTAAAGCCCCAGGGAGGTGGTGGTCCCCAGGGCCTGGGGATCGGCAACGGACCCCCGTATTTAAATAATTAGTGCCCCGTGGAGGTGGTGGTCGCTGGGGCAGTATGGGGGGGCAGGAGCCCCCCCACAGTTACATTACATAATTGAAGCCCCGGGGAGGTTGTGGTCCCCGGGGCTGCGGGGGCTGACAAGGCACCCCCACTTCATGATCAATGCCCCGGTGAGTTGGTGGTCCCTGGGGCAGTGTGGGGAGGGGCAGGAGCCCCGCCATGCTTTATAATTTCTATTTAAGCCCCGGGGAGGTGGCGGTCCCCGGTGCTGCAGGGGGCTGTGTGCCCCCGCACATAATGGATGAAGCCCCAGGGAGGTGGCGGTACCCGGGGCTGTGGGGGACCCCGTGGGCCCCCACTAATTTATTGCACATTGCCCCCGGGACCTGGCCCACCCGGGGGCTTATAGAAAACTAAGCGCAGGAAGCCGCGCTTTGTTTTTTTTATTTTCTAGGCCGGATTTGTGCACCGATCGCAAATTCGGCCATTTTTTTTTAATGCTTTTTTTGGCCCTGGGGGTCCTTGTGGGACCCCTTGAGCAGGCCTAGGGTGTCAGGTATTTCTACCCTGCCCCGTTTTCTTGTTTTTTAATCTTTTTTTTACTGTCTTGTGACTCGATTTTATCGAGTCACAAGGTGGCTGCTAACACTTCCTGGTTTGGAGTGTTGGCAGGCAATCAAAAGTCAACTCGTGCTCCTGAGGGTTAGCGAATCCTCCTCGGTGCTCAGATATCGATATTTTTTATTTTTAAATTTCTCAGGAACTACTGAACGGATTTACACCATATAAAGCAAAGAGGGTACTCTGGACCAAGAGCTACCTCTCTGCCAAATTTGGTGTAATTCCGTTCAGCAGTTCAGGCTGTAGCGCGACAAAAGTTCCAATGGAAATAACATAGGGAAAACGCGTTTTGGGACCCCCCTTTTTTCTCGTCCCCTGCTTGACAAATCAGCCCAAAACTTTCAAGACAGGAGCTAACCAGAGCGCCCCAATAGTTTTGAAAAATTCACGACGATTCGTCAAACGGCGCCAAAGATATTGGCAAATCAAGAAACCATTTCCTATGGAAACTAGGTCCTGACTATAACTACCTGCTGGCGTAGTGACAAAGAACGAAAGTTCGAAACGCGTCTGTTTCTTTGTTAGAAATAAACTTGTGCTAGTGAAGACTGCGTTGGTGTGGCTGTTTCCTTCTGGCTGCGATGAATGTCCACAACCAGGATTGCAGGATTACATTTGGAATATATATATATATATTACCTACTGGCGGTCGCCAGTAGGTAGTTATAGTTAGGACCTCGTTTCTATTCAAATAGCGTTTTTTCTTTTGCCAATATCTTTGGCGCCGTTTGATAAATCTTCGCGAAATTGTCAAAACTAGTGGCCCGCTCCGGTCACCTTCTGTCTCGAAAGTTTCAGGGTGATTCATCAAGCGGGGGCCGAGAAAAAAGGAGGGTCCCAAAACGCGTTTTCCCCATGGTTATTTCCATTGGAAACTTTAGACAAAGCTACAGCCCGAACTGCTGAACGGAATTACACCAAATTTGGCAAAAAGGTAGGTCTTGGTTCAGAAAGAGCCCTTTTTTTAAATGGTGTAAATCCGTTCAGTAGTTCCTGACAAATTAGAAAAAGAAAAATATTGATATCTGAGCACCGAGGAGGAGTCGCGACTCCTCCCGGGCACGAGCTTCACTCTGATTGGCTGCCAACACTCTAAACCAGAATGTGTTGGCAGCCATCTTGTGACTCGGTAACCGAGTCACAAGAAAAGAGTAAAAAAAAGGTAAAAAACAAGAAAAGGGGGCAGGGTAGAAACAAAAACAACAGAATGCAGAACAATGTCATACATTCACCCCAGTACAGAGATCCGGGCCTAAATCCATCGTTTTTTTGCTCACCATGCCATTCCAGTTTGAACCCAGCCATATGCAAATCAGTCTTGACCCTGTGCCTCATGGGAACAGTCCAGCTCGAACTGCCAAGCCAGGTCCTCCCTGGACTGGAAACAAGCATCCTAGGACCGGTTTCGGGGTTTCACCCCTCTTCAGCCAGGATAGCTTGATTCCAGTGGCATGGAGAGCACAGGACCCACGTCTGGGCATACCCGTCCCACTCCGGGTGACAAATGCAAAAACAACAGTTGATGGACAGAATGCAGAAGAATGTCATACATTCACCCCAGTACAGAGATCTGGGCCTAAATCCATCGTTTTTTGCTCACCATGCCATTCCAGTTTGAACCCAGCCATATGCAAATCAGTCTTGACCCTGTGCCTCATGGAAACAGTCCAGCCCGAACTGCCAAGCCAGGTCCTCCCTGGACTGGAAACAAGCATCCTAGGACCGGTTTCGGGGTTTCACCCTCTTCAGCCAGGATAGCTTGATTCCAGTGGCATGGAGAGCACGGGACCCACATCTGGGCATACCCATCCCACTCGGGGTGACAAATGCAAAAACAACAGTTGATGGACAGAATGCAGAACAATGTCATACATTCACCCCAGTACAGAGATCTGGGCCTAAATCCATCATTTTTTGCTCACCATGCCATTCCAGTTTGAACCCAGCCATATGCAAATCAGTCTTGACCCTGTGCCTCATGGGAACAGTCCAGCCCGAACTGCCAAGCCAGGTCCTCCCTGGACTGGAAACAAGCATCCTAGGACCGGTTTCGGGTTTCACCCTCTTCAGCCAGGATAGCTTGATTCCAGTGGCATGGAGAGCACGGGACCCACGTCTGGGCAGGGTGTGCCCAGACGTGGGTCCCTTGCTCACTTTGCCACTGGATTCAAAATAACCTGGCTGATGACGGCTGTAAGCCAGAAACCGGTCCCAGGATGCTTGTTTCCGGTCCAGGGAAGACATGGCTTGGCAGTTCGGGCTGGACTGTTCCCATGAGGCACAGGGTCAGACTGATTTGCATATGGCCATGTCTGAACTGGGGTGGCGGAGTGTGCTAAAGAATGATGATGGATTAAACCCAGATCAGTTGACTGGGAGTGAGTGCTTGCAATGTTCAACACTCCGTCCATCATCCCCTTTGGTTTTGCTATGTTCGCCCTAGTTGGCAGGGTATGCCCAGACGTGGGTCCCTTGCTCACTTTGCCACTGGATTCAAGATAACCTGGCTGATGACGGCTGTAAGCCAGAAACCAGTCCCAGGATGCTTGTTTCCGGTCCAGGGAAGACATGGCTTGGCAGTTCGGGCTGGACTGTCCCCATGAGGCACAGGGTCAGACTGATTTGCATATGGCCATGTCTGAACTGGGGTGGCGGAGTGAGCTAACGAATGATGATGGATTAAACCCAGATCAGTTGACTGGGGCTGAGTGCTTGCAATGTTCAACACTCCGTCCATCATCCCGTTTGGTTATGCTATGTTCGCCCTAAGTTGGCAGGGTATGCCCAGACGTGGGTCCCTTGCTCACTTTGCCACTGGATTCAAGATAACCTGGCTGATGACGGCTGTAAGCCAGAAACCGGTCCCAGGATGCTTGTTTCTGGTCCAGGGAAGACATGGCTTGGCAGTTCGGTCTGGACTGTTCCCATGAGGCACAGGGTCAGACTGATTTGCATATGGCCATGTCTGACCTGGGGTGGCGGAGTGAGCTAAAGAATGATGATGGATTAAACCCAGATCAGTTGACTGGGGGTGAGTGCTTGCAATGTTCAACACTCCGTCCATCATCCCCTTTGGTTTTGCTATGTTCGCCCTAAGTTGGCAGGGTATGCCCAGACTTGGGTCCCTTGCTCACTTTGCCACTGGATTCAAGATAACCTGGCTGATGACGGCTGTAAGCCAGAAACCGGTCCCAGGATGCTTGTTTCCGGTCCAGGGAAGACATGGCTTGGCAGTTCGGGCTGGACTGTTCCCATGAGGCACAGGGTCAGACTGATTTGCATATGCCATGTTTGAACTGGGGTGGCGGAGTGAGCTAAAGAATGATGATGGATTAAACCCAGATCAGTTGACTGGGGGTGAGTGCTTGCAATGTTCAACACTCCGTCCATCATCCCCTTTGGTTTTGCTATGTTCGCCCTAAGTTGGCAGGGTATGCCCACACGTGGGTCCCTTGCTCACTTTGCCACTGGATTCAAGATAACCTGGCTGATGACGGCTGTAAGCCAGAAACCGGTCCCAGGATGCTTGTTTCTGGTCCAAGGAAGACATGGCTTGGCAGTTCGGGCTGGACTGTTCCCATGAGGCACAGGGTCAGACTGATTTGCATATGGCCATGTCTGAACTGGGGTGGCGGAGTGAGCTAAAGAATGATGATGGATTAAACCCAGATCAGTTGACTGGGGGTGAGTGCTTGCAATGTTCAACACTCTGTCCATCATCCCCTTTGGTTTTGGCAGGGTAGAAACACCCTGACCCCCTAGGCCTGCTCAGGGGGTCCCACAAGGACACCCAGGGCCAAAGAAAGCATTTATTTTTTTTAAACGGCCGAATTCGCGCTGGGGGTCGCGAATCCGGCTGAGAAAATAAAAAAAAAGGAAGCGCGGTCTCCGCGCTTCGTTAAATTTAAGCCCCCGGGTGGGCCAGGTCCCGGGGGCATGCTAAATTATGTTGCGGGGGCCCACAGGGGCTCCCGCAGCCCCGGGGACTGCCTCCTCCCCGGGGCTTTATTTATGATGTGCGGCGGGCACGCTGCCCCCCGCAGCCCCAGGGACTGCCACCTCCCCGGGGCATTGTGCAAAAAGGGTGGGGGGGCCTCGCGGCCCCCCAAGCCCTGGGGACCGCCTCCTCCCCAGGGCTTTTTTATAATTAGGGAGGGGGAGGCCTTGCGGGCCCCCCAAGCCCCGGGTACCGACACCTCCCCTGGGCTTTTGTATAATTAGGGTGGGGGGCTCGAGCCGCCCCACACACCCCGGGGACCACCACATCCATGGAGCACTAAATATTGAAATTGGGGGGTCCGTTACGGACCCCCAAGCCCCGGGGACCACCACCTCCCCGGGGCTTTGAAAATGAAGGGAGGGGGGCCGCGCGGCCCCCCTACTGGATCCCTTGATGGCCCTGGGGACCGCCACCCCCCAGGGCCGGCTCTTGCAATGTCCCGGGGTGCCTACCCCCGGGACATTGCCGTTTACTATGGCAGGGTGGGAGCCACAGCAAACACACGCGGCCCCCCTCCATTAAAAAATAAAAAAAGTGTTTCTGGGCATGCCTCAGGGGATGGGGTCCCCGGGGCCGAAATTGGCCCCTTTCCCGTTTTTTTTTTTAAAAAAAAGGGGGTCAGGCCCTGTGGGATAGGGTCCCCAGGGACCAAAAAATAGTAAAAGGGGGGCCACACAGCCCCCCCCTTGTAATTTTTTTTTTTTTAAGCGGCATATCGCCGGAGGCCACGCCCCCTTTCTCCACCACTCTGCAAACGTGCCCCCTGGCGCGTTGTTAGGTGGGGAATTAATTCCCCTTGATAACTGAGGTCCTGGGGGCCAACTAGCCCACCAGGAACCTCCAATATGCGCCAGGGAGCTGTGTTGCAGAGAGGTGGTCCGAGGCCACGCCCCTTCTTACACCACTCTGCAAACACGCCTCTTGGTGTGTCCTGAGGACCTCAGGAGACAAGTGGACTTTATCCCCCGAGCCAAGAGGCGCATTTGCAGAGTGGTGTAAAAAGGGGGCGTGGCCTCAGACCACCTCTCTGCAATCCAGCTGTGTGGCACTTACTGGAGGTACCTGGTGGGCTAGTTGGTCCCCAGGGACCCTCAGTATTTAAGGGGAATTAATTCCCCAACTAACAACGCGCCAGGGGCGCGTTTGCAGAGTGGTGGAGAAAGGGGGCGTGGCCTATTTCTACATCTCAGCAATCCCACTGCGTGGGGCTTAGTGGAGGTAAGAGGTAGGCTAGTTGGCCCCTAAAGGACCCCCAGTAGCGAAGGGGACTTCAATCCCCATCCAAGAGTGCGCCAGGGAGCGCTTTTGTAGAGTGGTGGGCAAAGGGGGCGTGGCCTGCTACAAGTACTTACCAATGCTGCTGTGTGGGACTTACTGGAGGTAATAGGAGGGGTAGTTGGCCCCCAAGGATGTCCTTGGGGGCCAACTACCCCTCTTGTTAGCTCCAGTAAGTCCCACACAGTGGGATTGCTAAGACGTCTTCGGAGGCCATGCCCCCCGTTCTCCACCACTCTGCAAACGCTTCTCCTGGCAGACTACGGGATGGGGGATGAAGTCCAATTTACTCCTGAGGGAGTTTGGGGGCCAAGAAGCCCTCCTGGTACCTCCTGTAAGTCCTACGCAGCGGAATTCCTGAGCGCTGGTCGGAGGCCCAGCACCCTTTCTCCACCACTCTGCAAACGTGACTACAACTTAAAGAAGCATCTTTCTGCACCTCTGACTTAGAGGTAGTTTTAATCCCTCTGCCCTATTATGTACTAGGGCCTTACAGAGGAGGTCATGCCAATCACAGGGGTACCCGAACGCATAGTGTTCCCTAGTGTATGTAGGTGTTTTCAGTGTATTCTTAGGGGCATATTCTCAAGGAGCCATTGCCGATTTATCGGCACATTAGCGCCGCAAAAGTAGCTATAGACTTATCGCCCTATTCACAAGCTGGTGCAAACTGTCGACATCGCCAGTTTTCCTGCGATAGCTGCTACAAAACACATCGCCAAAGATGAGAGCGACAATCAACGCTAATGACATGCAGAGTAGGCGTTTCCGTGAAAAAAAACACGAAAACACCACTTCGCGATATTCTCAACGACCAGCCAGATCTGCGATGCCGGACAAAAACAGGCGATAAGTCGCGTTAGCAGCAGGGACTTAACACCTGCTTATTACTGGTCTTAAGTAGGACAAAAACCTGCAGTACAGAGGGAGCCCAGGCCAGAGCCACATCTGAAGACCAACAGATGCCATGGAGCTACTAATCATGCAGCTTGGAGACCCAAGAGGGCCACAACACCCACCGCCACCACGCCCAGGACCACCCCCCCGGACCACCACCGAGGTAGCGCAGAACAAGACAGCGGACCTTCCGAAAATGCATCAGCCTCACAGACTTAACGCCAGAGGATGTCATTGCCCACTACAGGCTCAAAAGGACAACCATCCTCCGCATCATGACCCACATTGCCCACAGGCTGACGGTACCAACACAGCGGACAACCAACATCCCTCCGCAGACAAAGCTGCTGGCTGTGCTGCACCTGTTGGCCTCTGGAACCTTCCAACCAACAACTGCCAGAGTCGGAGGAGTCTCACAGCCAGCCCTATCAAAGGCCATCACACCTGTCCTGGATGCCATCATCAGTTTCATACCCCAGCACCTTCACTTCCCCCAAACTGCGCAGGAACAGCTGGAGACCAAGCAAGGCTTTTACGCCATAGCCGGATTCCTGCACGTGTTGGGGGCAATCGACTGCACACATGTCCTACTTGTGCCCCCTGCCGACACTGCACACAATTACCGCAACAGGAAGCACACGCATTCCATCAATGTGCAGGCAATAGTGGACCACTGGTGACTGTTCACCAATGTCGTCACCAACTACCCAGGCAGTGTGCATGACTCATACATCTTCCGACAGTCCATCATCAACCAGCGCTTTCAGGATGGCACCTATGGAAATGGACTGCTCGTTGGTAAGTACCAACGGAACACACCACACACCTCAATTCCACAATCACACAACGCACAACTGTGGGAATGGACACATAACAAAATCACAACCAACATGCCAAACAACATGCACACCTGCCAGACACAACAACACAAGTAACCGTGGTAAGAGGGGCCAGAAATGTGGACAAACCATACACTAAGGTATAGCCCCTCTGCCACACATATGCAGAATGTGGGGAGAGGTGGGGAGAGGTGGGAACTACGATTGTGCAAAGGAGGCAATGGACCTTTGAATAACAATGTACACAATGCCAAGTGTGGCGGTGATGTGCTGGACAGTCTTGAGAATGCAGAGCACAGACATGTCCATGTGGACACATACTGCTGGAGTCTGTAGTGTCGTGGACAGTGGACGCAACCATGTCATCACAGGCAGTGGGGAACACCTTGGACAAGTAGCCATGTCGGCCCCCTGTAAGCGTAAGCGTAGTGGGCAGGGCCAGCGCACGCCAGTCCAGCATAGGGGAGTGACTAAATAGGCCAGGACTCAGGGAGTGGTTCACTTCCGGGACGGCCACCGAAGTAACTACTGCATGTGGCTCTGTGTCCGCCATATCCTGACCATAGGCCTACACACACGTGGCCGACCACCTACAATGGGCAAACTCACACCGGCGACGAGCTGGCTACGTCCCATGCCACCCGGCGCACATCTCATCATCGCCTGCAGTGGCGTGTCTGCCAGGGCGGCGTCCCTAACCCTGCCATGAGGCTGCCGTCGGGACCAGTGGTGCCTGCGTGATCCTGTGCACCTGCTGTACCCCAGCCCGCTGATCCCCAGACCCGACCTGCGTCCAGCGGTGAATGCCCGCCCCTGCGCACCCAGACCTCACTGCTCACCTGCCACCACCGGAGTCTCTCCAAGAGGGCCCACCACGTGCCGGTGCAATCTCCAAGGCCGGGCTCCGCGAGCTTGGCAGCCTCCTCAGCCGATCGCTGGCTTCTGCGCAACAGCCCCCCAGCGCACCCAGCGGCACCGCACCACAGAGTTGCGAGTTGGCTACTGCTGCCTTCTGACCACACTGCGGTACAGCAAGTAACATACACATCCTTTCCAGTCCACCCCACCAGGCCTGCTGCATTATTGCAGGCTGCACACCCGCTCAGCTCTTCTGGTGGGCCGAACTCAGTGCACCGCAAGTCATCGCCACGTGGCGGTTGGCCCGTGCCGGACACAGGGCCTCAGGTGCCACTAACTCAGTGCACCACAAGTCACCGTCCAGCAACCAGGCCTGCTGCATCATCGCAGGCTGCACACCCGCTCAACTCTTCCGGTGGGCCGAACTCAGTGCACCACAAGTCACCGTCCAGCCTCCAGCATTATAGCATGATGCACACCCGCTCAGCTCTTCTGGTGGGCCGAACTCAGTGCACCACAAGTCATTGTACCGAGGGGCTACCCCACAAGTCCACCTCCAGTAGCCAACAGCATGTCCTCGGTAACGCCACTGGAGCCCTTCACAGTCATGGGGCCACCCCCGTCCCAGGCAGGCCACCGGTAAGCCTGGGCAGATCGTCTGGAGACGTACTCCGAAGCGCACGACATCCCAGCGCCGCAGCGGTGGCGCATGTGTGTGAGGAGTGCGGAGAAATGGCCCGGGGCTCTGGGTGTGGTTCAGTTCTGGGCTCTGGGCGTGGTCCAGTTCCGGCCTGGCCACAAACGTGACTATGGCGTGTGTCTCCGTAGTAGTGTCTGCGCCACCCGGCCTGTAATCGACAATGTTGCAATTTAGCATGCACCAGGAGGGCGGCCTCGCCCGAATGGATTAATAAAGGAGCGTGAGACCGCTCGGGGTCTTGGCTCATACATGCCAACTGTTGTGTGTGTATCTACATTGCTGCAGCCTGAACCGAAGGCCTAGCCTCAATTTCAGCACGAGTGTAGGAGAGTAGGATCTGCTTCACATGGGTACCCCCACTTTTTGCTGATGCTTCACTGTTTTTCGACTTTAGTCTGGCTGGGGCCCTGCTAATCAGAACCCCAGCCTAGCTGCTTCCTCTCTAAAATGGTTTCCATGTACCTTAGGTACATCTTTGATTGGAATCTGGAGTGCCCTTATAAGTCCCTAGTATATGGTATACTAGGTACCCAGGGCATAGGTACCCCAGAGGCCTGCCAGGGGTTGAAGCATGTATTATGCCACCCCTGGAAGGCCAGCCAAAATGACACCACAGGTCTGCTACTGCAGCCTGGGTAAGGTGGTGCATGCACCCCGTACTGTGGTATAGGCTACCTATATCACTACCATTGCACACACATATAAACCTATAAGTCACTCCTATGGCAGGCCTTACCAATCCTGAAGGCAGAGTGCTTGGTTTTTATGTGAGAGGGTGCCCCTGCATGAGCAGAGCCCCTCTCCAGCGTTCATAGTCCCTCCTCTGATGCTGTTTGTGGTACAGCCTGACCATATACTCTTAAGTGATTTATATCCTCGCGGTACAATGCTAACTTTGGACTGGCTGCACCAAAACATGTTGTGTTTGGTGTCAAACATCTTGGAATACTACCCCCCCGCCAGTCTTGGCGTCGGGGGTAGCATTCCACCCTTCTAGAGGGAGAGACATGTACCCACCAACCTACCCGGTAACTTCTTTACAGAGCCCTGGCATCACAAAATGGATGCCGCTGCCACAGACACAGGTCTGGCCTCCTGCTGCTGACTGAAACCCCGGCAGGGGAGGCCTGGACAATAGGTTTCTGTTGCAGGGAGGTGTAACCACCTCCCCAGACAGGACAATGTGTATTGGGGCTGGGCGGGAGCACTCTCTGGTGCTTTGAAGTCCTGCACTGGGGGCACACTTGGTGTCCCTGTGCATATGCCAGTTCAAACCGGTTGCAGGGGCTACCTGCCCCTGCTCTGGCAAGAAACTGGACAAAGGGAATGGGTGTAACCACCCCTCTTCCCTGACCCTCCCATAGGTGGGTCTCCAGAGTATGTCCAACCCCCTAACTTAGTATAAGTATGGGACCCCAGTCCTTAGGACTTTAGATATCCCTGGACGAAACTCTTCAACTGAATCCTGGAACTTCGACGCTCTACTCAAGATTAGAGGACTGAAGAATCTCCCTTGGGGTCAAGGAGTGACTCCCCTGCTTGGCAGACACCAAAGAAGCAATTGTCCGGTCTGCATCGCTGAAGCTCTCACCGGACGCCGAAGTCTTTGCATCACCAGAGGTGGATTTCCGGACTTCCCCGTGGCTGCCCTGAGTCCCCAGCAAAGCTGAGGCCCGTAGCTGTCGTGGGTAACGTGGAACCGTGACCCCTGGGCACCAAAATCTTTTGCAAGTGCATCCTCTTCCTGGTCTCCCACGAAGTTGTGCTTTGGGCTCCGAGTAGCCCCCGCCTCCAGCACCGACTGCACTGAAGATCACTGGCCTCCACTTCACGAGTGTCCTGTGAGCCAGCTCCAAGTGCTTCCACTCAAGGCTCCTTTGCGGTCACTAGTCCGTTGGCTAGTGGGCCCTCTCGAAGGCAACTCTTCTTCTGCTTGGGCTTTCCTGGTTGCACCAGATGTGCCCTGACTTACCCTTGCTGGGTGAGTCCCCCAGACCTTGCTGGTCTGCATCAATGGCCTTTCTTCATTTCCACGTGACTTGCCGTTGCCAAGGCTTGTTGGGTCCATCTGGTCGCCGACACCGCAGCAATCGACAGACGTTGTGGTACAGCTCGAATCCAGCTCCTGGCCATCGTCAACGCCTCCTGGACCTCGTGCCTGAAGAGTCAAGACGACCGTCAACCTACCTGAAGCACCCGACATCGGTGGGCACCTGCTCATCGCCTTCCTGGTCACTGGCTAGTGACCCAGACTCTGTCCCCTCTGCTTTCAGGTTCTTCAGATCTTTGATCCAACCTTGGATCCACCCGAACACTTTCGACTTGGCCGCCAGCAGCACTTTGCAGCAGACCGCCATTGAAAACGACGACGAAATCCGACAGCGAAAGACACCTATGCACCCGGCTCCCCTGGGTGAGGTAACTCGAGTACTCCAGTGCTCCCGTGGGTATTGACTCTAGAACAGCCTAGTTCTAAAGGGGTTTGCTCCAAGTCTTCCTCTAAGTGTCCTTTTTCTTTAAAATTCCAACCGCGACATTCCCCATAGAAGTCAACGGCGGCTCGCGGCTGTGTTCTCACACTGCACGCGTCCCCCGTGGGTCCCCTGTGTCACTACCTTGGGTGGTTCCTTGAGGGCCAAGCACTTCTACAGGCTCTAGGCCTTGTGTCTAGCTCAGTCGTGGTTCTTATACCACTTTTTTGGTATATGGTTTGGTACGCCCTAGGGCTCAAACGTGTATTGGTGCTATTACTGTTGATATTTGACTTGCAACTTATGTATTTCGAACTCTAGCCTCATAAAGAGACTAGAGGGGTGTGTTTAAGAATAAATACATATATTTTATATATATACCTGGTGTGGTCCTCTTTCATTTGGTCACTCAAGAGATTATAGACTGGTAAAACAAGCTGCTTTACATTCCTTCAAGACTTAGCCTGAAGGCTGCTCTCCATAGCTACCACTAGGATAGCTTTCAACAAAGGTTGTCTTTAACCTATCTCCAATAAGGGGTTGTTTGGACTGGTACAGGGTGCCCACTATAATTAGTGGACAGCATATATCAGGCCAACTTCTCACATTGGTGTGCAGCGTGTGGGATTCCAGCTTGCTATTGTTTTACCAGATAATCTCAATTGAATTGATCAACTGAAAACCACTAAGGGTACCTTAGGTACATATAATAACAAGCTTAGTATACAGTAAGTTCTACTGAACTTAGAGTTGTGTGTTAAGGGCTAGCACACCCTTTCTACAACTCAAGAGAGTTTAGTAGGCCACACTAGTGTAGGTAGTGCATACACCACACCACACTAGTAATGTCTTCACTGCCAGGAACCAGTGGGCTCCTGCCATCCAGATATGACAACCTCTCATTCTTGGAATTAAGAGAGTTGTGCAAGGTTAGGAAGTTGAAGACAGGCAAAAGTGCCAACACCCAACGTCTCCTGGAGATGCTTCTGCTAGATGATCTTAGAAGACCCATAGGGTCTGCAAGGGTAGGCAGAGAGGGTGGGGCAGAAGAGGAGGAAGGGACCAGGGATGAAAATGCCCAGGACCTGACCTCTGAAACTGGCCAGGGGGATGACAATGATCCTGACCTGGACAATGCAGCTACTCCTGAGGATGAGGAGGAGGCTCAGAATGACCTCCCCTTTGTCCCCCAGGAAGAGTTGGGAGTGTGCTCAGAAGGTCTAGATCTCCTTCTCAGGAGTCTAACCACTCTGACACCTCAATAGGGACCTCTGTTTCTTCTCATAGGAGGGAATCCTTGTAGGAAGGTGGAATCTGACTATATGGTTGCCCCCACTTTTTTCCTGGTGTTTTGCTGGTTTATGATCTTAGTTGGACTGGGATCCTGCTATTCAGGGCCCCAGTCTATCTGCTTCCTCTATAAAATGGTTTCCATGTGCCTTAGGCACATCTCTGATTGGAATCTGAGTGCCCTTATAAGTCCCTAGTATATGGTATACTATGTACCCAGGGCATAGGTAGTCTCAGAGGCCTACCAGGGGCTGCAGCATGTATTGTGCCACCCCTGGAAGGCCAGCCAAAGGACACCACAGGTCTGCTACTGCAGCCTGGGTAAGGTGGTGCATGCATCCCTTACTGTGATATAGGCTACCTATATCACTACATACATACACACATATAAACCTATAAGTCACTCCTATGGCAGGCCTTATCAATCCTGAAGGCAGAGTGCGTGGTTCCTATGTGAGAGGGTGCCCCTGCATGAGCTGGGCCCCTCTGCAGCGTTCGGAGACCCTTCTCTGATGCTGTTTGTAGTGCAGCCCGACCATATACTCTTAAGCACATTATAACCTCGCGTTAAATGCTAACTTTGGGATGGCTGCACGGAAACATGTTGTGTTTGGTGTCAAACATCTTGGAATACTACCCCCCCGCCAGTTCTGGCGGCGGGGGTAGCATTCCACCCTTCTAGAGGGAAAGACATGTACACACCGGTATACCCGGTACTGACTTTCCAGAGCCCTGGCACCACAAAATGGATGCCGCTGCCACAGACACGAGTCTGGCCTCCTGCTGCTGACCGAAACTCCAGCAGGGGAGGCCTGGACAATAGGTTTCCTGTCCCAGGGAGGTGTAACCACCTCCCCAGACAGGATAGTGTGTATTGGGGCTGGGCGGGAGCACTCTCTGGTGCTTTGAAGTCCTGCACTGGGGGCACACTTGGTGTCCCTGTGCATACCCCAGTTCAAACCGGCTCAGGGGCTTCCAGCCCCTGCTCTGGCGTGAAACTGGACAAAGGGAAAGGGTGTAACCACCCCTCTGCCCTGACCCTCCCATAGGTGGGGCCACAGAGTATGTCCAACCCCTACCTTAGTATAAGTAGGGGACCCCAGTCCTTAGGACTTTTGATTTACCTGGACGAAACTCTGACACAGAATCCTGGACCTTCGACGCTCTACTTCAAGATTAGAGGACTGAAGAATCTCCCTTGGGGTCAAGGAGTGACTCCCCTGCTTGGCAGGCACCAAAGAAGCAATTGTCCGGTCTGCATCACTAAAGCTCCTGTCGGACGCCGAAGTTTTTGCATCACCAGAGGTGAATTTCCAGACTTCCCCGAGGCTGCCCTGAGTCCCCAGCAAAGCTGAGGCCCGTAGCTGTCGTGGGTAACGTAGAACCGTGACCCCTGGACACAGAACGCATTTGCAAGTGCATCCTCTTCTGGGTCTCTCACGAAGTCGTGCTTTGGGCTCCGATTAGCCCCATCCTCCAGCACCAACTGCTCCGAAGATCACTGGCCTCCACTCCACGAGTGTCCTGTGAGCCAGCTCCACGTGCATCGTCTCGAGGCTCCTTTGCGGTCGCTAGTCCGTTGGCTAGTAGGCCCTCCCGAAGGCCAATCTTTTTCTGCTTGGGCTCCCTGGTTGCTCCAGATGTGCCCTGACTTATCTTCACTGGGTGAGTCCCCCAGACCTTGCTGGTCTGTAACATCATCCTTCTTCTATTTCCATGAGACTTGCCGTTGCCAAGGCTTGTTGGGTCCAATCCGGTCGCCGACACCCCTGAAATCGACAGACTTCGTGGGACAGCTCGAATCCAGCTCCTGGTTGTCGTCGACACCTCCTGGACCTCGTGGCTGGAGAGTCAAGACAACTGTCAACCTACCTGAAGCACTCGACATCGGTGGGCATCTGCTCATCGCCTTCCTGGTCACTGGCTAGTGACCCAGACTCTGTCCCCTCTGCTTTCAGGTTCTTCAGATCTTCGATCCACCTTTGGATCCACCCGAACACTTTCGACTTGGTCGCCAGCAGCACCTTGCAGCAGATCGCCATAGAAAGCGACGACGAAACCCGACCCCGAAAGACACCTATGCACCCGGCTCCCCTGGGTGAGGTAACTCGAGTACTCCGGTGCTCCCGTGGGTATTGACACTAGAACAGCCTAGTTCTCAAAGGGTTTGCTCCAAGTCCTCCTCTAAGTGTCCCTTTTCTTTTAAATTCTAATCGCGACTTTCCCCATAGAAGTTAACGGTGGTTCGCGGTTGTGTTCATACACTGCACGCGTCCCCCGTGGGTCCCCTGTGTCACTGCCTTGGGTGGTTCCTTGTGGTCCAAGCACTTCTACAGGCTCTAGGCCTTGTGTCTAGCTCAGTCGTGGTTCTTATACCACTTTATTGGTATATGGTTTGGTACGCCCCTGGGGCTCAAACGTGTATTTGTGCTATTACTGTAGATAACTAACTTATAATTTATGTACTTCGAACGCTAGCCTCATAAAGAGACTAGAGGGGTGTGTTTAGTAATAAATACATATATTTTGAATGTATACCTGGTGTGGTCCTCTTTCATTTGGTCACTCAAGAGATTATAGACTGGTAAAACAAGCTGCTTTACATTCCTTCAAGACTTAGCCTGAAGGCTGCTCTCCATAGCTACCACTAGGATAGCTTTCAATAAAGGTTGTCTTTAACCTATCTCCAATAAGGGGTTGTTTGGACTGGTGCAAGGTGCCCACTATAATTAGTGGACAGCATATGCCAGGCCAACTTCTCACAATCCTCTCATGAGAGGAAAGAGAGACTGCTCAAGTATGAGGAAGCTCAGTTGAGAATCAGAAAAGAGCAGTTGGCTATAGACAGGGAGTCCCTAGAGCTTCAAAGGAAAAGAAGAAAGTTGGATCTAGAGTCCCATGGTGGCAGCAATTTCCCTAGTGGTAGGGAAAGGTCTTATGACCATAGAAACCTGAGCAAGATTGTCCCTCCCTACCAGAGTGGGGATGACATCCACAAATGGATAACTGCTCTAGAGAGGGCCTGTAAAGTACAGAGGGTCCCTCAGGAGCAGTGGGCAGCAATCTTGTGGCTCTCCTTTGCAGACAAAGGTAGAGATAAGCTCCTCTCTGTTAGAGAAGAGGATGCTGACAATTACAAAGTCTTGAAGAGTGCTCTGATTGATGGGTTTGGCCTAACAACTGAACAATACAGGTTAAAGTTCAGAGATACCCAAAAAGCACAGAATCAAGACTGGGTGGACTTTGTTGATTGTTCTGCTAAGGCTCTTGAAGGTTGGTTGGTGGGCAGTAAGGTATGTGACTTCAAAGGATTGTACAATCTTATCATGAGGGAGCAGATTCTTAATAACTGTCAAAATCAGCTGTTGCATCAGTACCTGGTGGACTCTGATCTGACCTCTCCCCAAGAATTGGGAAAGAAGGCAGACAAATGGGTCAGAACCAGGGTGAGGCAGAAGGTACAGAACCAAGGTGGTGACCCTAAGAAGCAAGATTCTAAAAACTCTGATAAGGGTGGGGAGAAGGGTAAAGACCAGAAGTCTTCACAAGGCCCCCAAAAATCTTCTTCAGGTGGGGATTCACAGTCTAACAAGGGAAAAGGCCAAAAGAACCCATGGTGCAAAGTCTGTAAGCAAAAGACACACTGGACCAGTGATTGCACCAAGTCCAAAGACTCTATTCCAGCCACCACCACTGCCCCTAAGGCACCTGTTCCTCCTAGTACAGTTACAAATGGTGGTGGAAGTACTCAAGCTAAGGGTTTAGTAGGGTTGACCCTGGGTAATGAGATGAGCTCTGGCCTAGTCAGAGAACTCACTCAGGCTGTCCTAGTCTGTGATGGAGGCATGGATGTGACCTCCTCTGTGAGTCCCAGTAATCTGGGCAAGTACAGGCAACAGCCATTAATTAATGGAAAAGAGGCTTTGGCATTCAGGGACACAGGAACAAGTGTCACCATGGTGACACAAGATCTTGTGGATCCTGGGCAGATTATACTTGGTGAAATGTACCAAGTGACCAATGCTAGCAATGTCAGAACAGACCATACTCTGGCAGTTGTTAACTTCTCCTGGGGAGGGGTAACTGGCCTTAAGAAGGTTGTGGTGAGTGCAAACCTACCAGTTGAATGCTTGCTTGGCAATGATCTAGAAACTTCAGCTTGGGCAGAAGTGGAGCTCAGGACCCATGCAGAAATGCTGGGCATCCCTGCAGATGTGTTTGCTGTGACCAGGTTACAGAGCAAAATGTCTAACACTGAACAGGCCTTGGATCCTGGAACAATGGACCAAGTGCCATCCAAGAGGAGGAGGAGTAGGGTTAAGGCAGTGCCTTCCCCCTTGGCTCAGAAGGAAGATCAATCTCTTGAGGGGGATGATCTCAGTCCTGAGGAAGGAACTGTCCCAGAGGAGCTTGAGCCTGATCAGGTTGAGTTCTTGGGGACAGGGGGCCCTTCCAGGGCAGATCTGAGCCAGGAGCAGCAGAGCTGCCCCTCTCTTGAACCCCTCAGACAGCAAGCTGCTGCTGAGGCTGCTGGGAATACTAGTGGTCCCCATAAAGTGTATTGGGATGATGGACTCTTGTACTCAGAGTGTAGAGGCCCCAAGCCTGGTGCCACCAGGAGGTTGGTTATACCTCTGAAGTTCAGGGGCTTCCTATTGACCCTAGCCCATGATATTCCCCTAGCAGGTCACCTGGGCCAGAATAAGACCTGGGACAGACTTGTCCCTCACTTTCACTGGCCCCACATGTCTGAAGACACCAAGGAGTTTTGTCGCTCCTGTGTAACCTGCCAAGCCAGTGGGAAGGCAGGTGGCACCACAAAGGCCCCCCTGATACCACTACCTGTGGTGGGGGTACCCTTTGAAAGAGTGGGGATTGATATTGTTGGTCCCATGGATCCCCAAACATGGATCCTGGGCACAGGTTTATCCTGGTGGTGGTGGACCAGGCCACTAGGTACCCAGAGGCTATTCCCCTTAGGACCACCACAGCACCTGTGGTGGCAAGAGCTCTCCTGGGAATTTTCTCAAGAGTGGGCTTCCCTAAGGAGGTTGTATCAGACAGGGGTGCAAACTTTATGTCTGGATACTTGAAGGCAATGTGGAAGGAGTGTGGAGTGACTTACAAGTTCACCACACCCTATCACCCACAGTGCAATGGTTTAGTTGAGAGATTCAACAAAACCTTAAAGGGCATGATTAAAGGGCTCCCAGAAAAGCTTAGGCGAAGATGGGACATACTCTTCCCCTGCCTTTTGTTTGCATACAGGGAGGTGCCTCAAAAGGGGGTTGGCTACAGCCCTTTTGAACTTTTGTTTGGTCACCCTGTCAGGGGTCCATTGTGCTTGGTGAAGGAAGGATGGGAGTTACCTCTCAAGCCCCAAAGCAGGACATAGTGGACTATGTACTTGGTCTCCGCTCCAGGATGGCTGAATACATGAAAAAGGCAACTAAAAACCTTGAGGCTAGCCATGAACTGCAAAAAGCCTGGCATGACCAAAAGGCTGTACTAACTGTTTACCAGCCAGGACAGAAGGTGTGGGTGTTGGAGCCAGTGGCCCCAGCAGCTCTCCAAGACAAATGGAGTGGACCCCATACCATTGTTGAACAGAAGGGTGAGGTTACCTATTTAGTAGACCTAGGAACACCCAGGAGTCCCCACAGGGTTCTCCATGTCAACAGATTGAAACCATATGTGGACAGGGCAGACATGGGCTTGCTCATGGCTACTGATGAGGGACAGGAGGAAGAGAGTGACCCACTCCCTGACCTGCTCTCACAGAACCCTTGATGATGGGTCAGTGGATGGTGTAGCCTTGGCAGGCAGCCTCACTGCTCAGCAGCAAACTGATTGCAGACAGGTGCTCAATCAGTTCAGACATATGTTCTCTCTGACTCCAAGTCAGGCCACCTGGTGCACTCATAAAGTGGACACTGGGGACAGTCTGCCTATTAAAAATAAGATTTATAGGCAACCTGACCATGTCAGGGACTGTATCAGGACAGAAGTCCAGAAGATGTTGGATTTGGGAGTTATTGAACCCTCAGATAGCCCTTGGGCTAGTCCAGTGGTCCTTGTGCCAAAACCTCACACCAGTGGTGGGAAAAGAGAGATGAGGTTTTGTGTGGACTACAGGGGTCTCAATGCAGTCACTAGGACTGATGCCCATCCAATACCAAGGGCAGATGAGCTAATGCACACTTTGGCCTCAGCCAAGTATCTAAGCACATTTGACCTAACAGCTGGCTACTGGCAGATCAGGCTAGCTGATGATGCAAAGCCAAAAACAGCATTCTCAACCCCTAGTGGGCATTATCAATTTGTGGTAATGCCCTTTGGTTTGAAGAATGCACCTGCCACTTTCCAAAGGTTGGTGAATACAGTTCTCACAGGTCTGGAAGCCTACAGTGCAGCTTATCTTGATGATATTGCTGTCTTTAGCTCCACCTGGGAGGATCACCTGGTCCACCTAAGGAATGTTTTAGAGGCCCTGCAAAAGGCAGGCCTCACTATCAAGGCCACCAAGTGTCAGATAGGGCGGTTGTGTACCTGGGCCACCTTGTGGGTGGAGGCCAGGTTCAACCATTGCAGAGCAAGATCCAGACCATCATGGACTGGGTTGCTCCAACTACCCAGACTCAGGTGAGAGCCTTCTTAGGCCTGACTGGGTACTATAGGTGATTTGTCAAAGGGTATGGATCAATAGTGACACCCCTGAATGACTTAACTTCCAAGAAAATGCCCAAAAAGGTTCAGTGGACAGCTAGCTGTCAAAAGGCATTTGATGACCTGAAGCAGGCCATGTGCACTGCCCCCATTCTCCAGAGTCCAGATTACTCCAAGAAGTTCATTGTCCAAACAGATGCATCTGAATTGGGGGTAGGGGCTGTACTGTCACAATTGAATGATGAAGGTCAGGATCAGCCAGTAGCTTTTATTAGCAGAAGGCTGACCCCTAGAGAGAAACGTTGGTCAGCCATTGAGAGGGAGGCCTTTGCTGTGGTCTGGGCTCTGAAGAAGTTGAGGCCATACTTGTTTGGTACTCACTTCCTTGTTCATACAGACCATAAGCCCCTCTTATGACTAAAACAAATGAAGGGTGAAAACCCCAAACTGCTTAGGTGGTCCATTTCCCTACAGGGGATGGACTTTACAGTGGAACATAGACCTGGGAGTAACCATGCCAATGCAGATGGACTCTCTAGGTATTTCCACTTAGAACATGAAGACTCAACTGGTCAAAGTTAGTTTAATGTCCCTGCGTTTGGGGGGGGGGTTGTGTAGGAGAGTAGGATCTGCTTCACATGGGTACCCCCACTTTTTGCTGATGCTTCACTGTTTTTCGACTTTAGTCTGGCTGGGGCCCTGCTAATAAGAGCCCCAGCCTAGCTGCTTCCTCTCTAAAATGGTTTCCATGTACCTTAGGTACATCTTTGATTGGAATCTGGAGTGCCCTTATAAGTCCCTAGTATATGGTATACTAGGTACCCAGGGCATAGGTACCCCAGAGGCCTGCCAGGGGCTGAAGCATGTATTATGCCACCCCTGGAAGGCCAGCCAAAATGACACCACAGGTCTGCTACTGTAGCCTGGGTAAGGTGGTGCATGCACCCCGTACTGTGGTATAGGCTACCTATATCACTACCATTGCACACACATATAAACCTATAAGTCACTCCTATGGCAGGCCTTACCAATCCTGAAGGCAGAGTGCTTGGTTTTTATGTGAGAGGGTGCCCCTGCATGAGCAGAGCCCCTCTGCAGCATTCGGAGTCCCTCCTCTGATGCTGTTTGTGGTCCAGCCTGACCATATACTCTTAAGTGCATTATATCCTCGCGGTACAATGCTAATTTTGGACTGGCTGCACCAAAACATGTCGTGTTTGGTGTCAAACATCTTGGAATACTACCCCCCTGCCAGTCCTGGCGGTGGGGGTAGCATTCCACCCTTCTAGAGGGAGAGACATGTACCCACCGACCTACCCGGTAACTTCTTTACAGAGCCCTGGCATCACAAAATGGATGCCGCTGCCACAGACACGGGTCTGGCCTCGTGCTGCTGACTGAAACTCCGGCAGGGGAGGCCTGGACAACAGGTTTCCTGTCGCAGGGAGGTGGTCAGGGAGGTGTAACCACCTCCCCAGACAGGACAATGTGTATTGGGGCTGGGCGGGAGCACTCTCTGGTGCTTTGAAGTCCTGCACTGGGGGCACACTTGGTGTCCCTGTGCATATGCCAGTTCAAACCGGTTGCAGGGGCTACCTGACCCTGCTCTGGCACGAAACTGGACAAAGGGAATGGGTGTAACCACCTCTCTTCCCTGACCCTCCCATAGGTGGGTCCCCAGAGTATGTCCAACCCCCTAACTTAGTATAAGTATGGGACCCCAGTCCTTAGGACTTTAGATATCCCTGGACGAAACTCTGCAACTGAATCCTGGAACTTCGACACTCTACTCAAGATTAGAGGACTGAAGAATCTCCCTTGGGGTCAAGGAGTGACTCCCTGCTTGGCAGGCACCAAAGAAGCAATTGTCCGGTCTGCATCGCTGAAGCTCCCGCCACACGCTGAAGTCTTTGCATCACCAGAGGTGGATTTCCAGACTTCCCCGCGGCTGCCCTGAGTCCCCAGCAAAGCTGAGGCCCGTAGCTGTTGTGGGTAACATGGAACCATGACCCCTGGGCGCCAAGAACTTTTGAAAGTGCATCCTTTTCCTGGTCTCCCATGAAGTTGTGCTTTGGTCTCCCGATAGCTCCCGCCTCCAGCACCGACTGCACTGAAGATCACTGGCCTCCACTCCACGAGTGTCCTGTGAGCCAGCTCCAAGTGCGTCCACTTGAGGCTCCTTCGCAGTCGCTAGTCCATTGGCTAGTGGGCCCTCCCGAAGGCAACTCTTCTTTTGCTTGGGCTTTCCTGGCTGCTTCAGACGTGCCCTGACTTACCCTCACTGGGTGAGTCCCCCAGACCTTGCTGGTCTGCATCAACGTCCTTTCTTCTTTTCCACGTGACTTGCCGTTGCCAAGGCTTGTTGGGTCCAATCTGGTCGCCAACACTGCAGCAATCGACAGACGTTGTGGGACAGCTCGAATCCAGCTCTTGGCCATTGTCGACACCTCCTGGACCTCGTGGCTGAAGAGTCAAGACAACTGTCAACCTACCTGAAGCACCCGACATCGGTGGGCATCTGCTCATCGCCTTCCTGGTCACTGGCTAGTGACCCAGACTCTGTCCCCTCTGCTTTCCGGTTCTTCAGATCTTCGACCCAACCTTGGATCCACCCGAACACTTTCGACTTGGCCGCCAGCAGCACTTTGCAGCAGATCGCCATTGAAAACGACGACGAAACCCGACCCCGAAAGACACCTATGCACCCGGCTCCCCTGGGTGAGGTAACTCGAGTACTCAGGTGCTCCCGTGGGTATTGACTCTAGAACAGCCTAGTTCTAAAGGGGTTTGCTCCAAGTCTTCCTCTAAGTGTCCTTTTTCTTTAAAACTCCAACCGCGACATTCCCCATAGAAGTCAACGGCGACTCGCGGCTGTGTTCTCACACTGCACGCGTCCCCAGTGGGTCCCCTGTGTCACTACCTTGGGTGGTTCCTTGAGGGCCAAGCACTTCTACAGGCTCTAGGCCTTGTGTCTAGCTCAGTCGTGGTTCTTATACCACTTTTTTGGTATATGGTCTGGTACGCCCCTAGGGCTCAAACGTGTATTGGTGCTATTACTGTTGATATTTGACTTGCAACTTATGTACTTCGAACTCTAGCCTCATAAAGAGACTAGAGGGGTGTGTTTAAGAATAAATACATATATTTTATATATATACCTGGTGTGGTCCTCTTTTATTTGGTCACTCAAGAGATTATAGACTGGTAAAACAAGCTGCTTTACATTCTTTCAAGACTTAGCCTGAAGGCTGCTCTCCATAGCTACCACTAGGATAGCTTTCAACAAAGGTTGTCTTTAACCTATCTCCAATAAGGAGTTGTTTGGACTGGTACAGGGTGCCCACTATAATTAGTGGACAGCATATACCAGGCCAACTTCTCACAGCTAGTTCAGCCAGGCCAGAACTCCACATCTGTGTCCGCCCTATCCTTACCATAGGCCTACACACACGTGGCCACACACCTTCTACGGCCAACATTACAGTCTTGCTGTCAGTCCTGCGGACATGCACAGACAGGCATGACAATAGTGTGCCGTAGGAGTGCAAGTGATGCAACCGCGCAGCACACATAAGTAAATAGGCTCAGTGGGAGGGAGGAGCAGCTGTGAGGCTACGTAATACACAATGTCCTACCACATTTGCCAGCAGCAATACATGGCTAACATGAATCCCAAGGTCGCACAAATCACACACCACGAAACTTGTATGTCTGCCAACACAGCATGCAGAACCACCAGTTGACACTGACCTCACTTACCTCTCACAGGTGATCAAGGATATGCACTCTGCCCGTGGATGATGACACCCCTCCAAGACCCTAACACCCCGGCCCAGAGGCAGTACAATGTGGCCCACAAACGCACTAGGGGCATTGTTGAACGCACGTTTGGCGTGTTAAAATCACGTTTCAGATGCCTGACATTACCGGTGGAAGACTCTTGTAAAGCCCAGAAATAGTGTGCAAGATGATCACTGCATGTTGTGTATTGCACAACCTACGTGTACGCACCAATGCCCCATGGATCCAAGTCCCAGAAGCACCGGACGATGATGAGGAAGATGATGCAGGTGGACCACACCCCACTGCAGCCGCAGCAGGAATAGCCCGAAGGAACACAATCATCAGCAATTTCTTCGCATGAGCACGTCACATTGTGACTGTCCACAGCAATCATGGCACAGTACAAGATGACCACATGACCAGAATGTGCAAATAAAATCTTAGTAACACACATTCCCTGTGTGCATGTCAGTCCTCTGCATTAGCACATTACTCTGATGGGTATAAGTGCAACATTGAGTGCTTTCATTTGCATATGTTGCAAGAAGAGATGGTGTGTATGTCACCTCTGTACCGAGAGGCTGGTTAGGGCGTCACATATTCGATATGCCATATCAGGGTGTCACATGTAGTACATCATGCCACTAATCAGCGTTCCATGTGTACATGAACATGACATGAAGGCCATCATTGGTGTTCAGGAAAAAGACAACAGGGTGCCATTTGTGGTCAGAGATGTACCTGCCTGATGCAAATATACACCCTGTGTGCCGAGTCCCACAACATGTACAACATGGCCGTAAGGGGGATGTGGGCACAGTGGACACCTCAGCAACATTGGGAGATGCACACCAGCCTAGCAGCCAGCAGGTCCACCTTGCGTGGAACACACCAAGGTGTCCCCTGGTCAAATGTGCCATGTACAGGTCACATGTGTACACGGACGTCATCCATCAAGAGTAGTGATCAGTGCCAGCTAATAGTTGCAATGTGAGTGGTCAACTGCCTCCTCACAGCTACCTGCATCCATCACTGTCAGACTGCAGCAAAACAACACTGCTACATCAGAGCATGCAATACTGACCATGAGGGCACGTACATGGCTGGTAAGGGTTCAACCATGCCGGAAGGCGAAGCAGTGACATCCCCTCCACCCAATACCCATCACATTTCCAGAATGCAAGCAGATGACAAGCTAACATTGTGGATGACAGCCCCTCTGTCTGAACTAGAAGGCGGTAGCACATCTGCACCTCCGACCTTGGGAATGCATGCGTCCGGCACACCCTGAGCAATACCATAGCAGCTGCTGACGGCTCCCACACTATGCACACTATGCACAGCGCTAACCAGAGACCAACGTATACACACCCCACACACAGGAGTCCTTGCTCGTAGTTCACTTGCATGGTATGACCTTCCCACTTACGCACCGACCATCCCAGGAGTCCAAGCGCTCCACACTCAAATCAATCATTGCTCCGAGCTGTGGCTTCCACATAACTGTGACTTTGCCTTTGTGACACACAGCCCTATTTCATACATTGACGTGGGGCTAAGTTTGGAAATAGTGAGATTGTTGTTTTGGAGCAAGGAGGCCACAGCTAGTTCACACATTCCCAGTCATCTCACTGCCTATCTGGGTCACGGACATACATGCGCATTGAAATCAGTTCCCAGGGAGCACCGTTGTTTGGAATCACTGCCCCTACATACATCCATACTTTCATACTTGCTTGATCATGGACATGACTCATCTGTGTGAATTTGAATATCTTATTCACATTCGGTGGAGTGGTGAAGGTGGACCAGTACCTGGCCATGCACACGCTACTTTACAATGTTGCCCCGTGGAGGGCCAGCCAGGGTCCTTTGGGGAGGGAAAAGTACATCGTAGGAGAGGGAGTTCAGTCCGCAGTCTGATTACTGTGGCATTGGTTGCCTAAACAAATGTAGCAGTCCATGTCGGGGGCCAAGGTGAGTGTCGCAGAGTGTTAAGGGGGACAGTGGAGGGTGTTATTCCTGGGCATGATGCAGAGGGCAGAACCAAGCAGAAAGAGGCCATATGGCGGAGATGAATGCTACCGCTTCCTACTTAGCCCAACGGCAGATTCATCCTCATCATCGTCCTCCTATGTGTGATGTGCCTCACATGTGGGTGGTGGTGTTTTGTCTGCGGCACTTTGTGGCAGTGACACATCAGGGGCCGGAGGTGCATTGTCAGCCGCACTGTGAGGCACTGACACATCAGGGGGCAGTGATGTGGAGGGAGTAGTGGCAGCAGCATTCATCTGTGCCAGGCTTTGTGGCAGCACTGCCATGATGAGGATCTGCAGGGCATGGTAGATCCCTGCTACATCTCGCTGGTGTGCAGCCATGGCAGCCATTCTTCCCGCCTGCATCCGCTCCATGTTCTCCATGTTCCTCCACATGTTGGCCAACTCACGGCTGAGATCGCTGGAGCCACTCTGACTGGACAGTTGTTCTTGTCTACGAGTCATGACTCCGGCGATGTCAGCCATGGATTGTTGGAGACCATGGAGCGGACTGTGGGTGTCCGTTAGGGCCTGTGGGTTGGTCCCTGAAGGGACTTGGACACCCACGTATGGCATCTAGTTTGGCTGCCATGAGGTCAAACCCCACCCGCACCTGCTCTGCCATCCCCTTCTGGCCCTGCGACACATGGCGTTGGAATGCCATGTGTTGCTCGTGAGGATCCTGGGAGACGGCCATGGTGGTGGGTGCTTCCTGCTGTGTGGTCTGTGCAGGGGGTGGCCTCGATGCAGCTGGGCTGCCCTGCTCCTGGGGGTGGGGTGCTGAGGGTGTCCATGAGCTATTGGAGGGCATCGGGGTCGATGGTGTGTAGGTCCTCTTCATCATCAGTGATGAGGAGTACGGTCTGCTCTGCAGGAGGTGATGATTCTCCCTCTGCAATGTGAGGGGGAGATGCAGTTTGACATTGTGTTCACATGTATGTTGACGCATTGGCCAAGTTTACAAACAGACTGCATGTCAATGTACATTGTGACTGTTTGTGTGGAGATGCCTATTTAATGCTGGACAGTTGACATTTCGCCACCATCACGGATGTGAGGTTGTATTTGTCCATTATCATCTCACAGTTTCCTGCTATGCCAAATGCGAATGGCCATTTTCTACACACAAGCGGCAGCAGTTGTGTCCTCTGTTCTGTTGTGAAAGTGTTGCAGTTTGGTCCACTTTGTTGTAAATGTTGAGGTGCTCTGAGTGTTATGTGTGTGTGCTGCATTGTGGGTGATTTGCCCCTTCAGCTCTGATTTGGCTGGCCCTTTTACCTTTCAGGCGGTGTGCCTTTCACTTCTGTGCTTATACAGTGCTGAGCTGTTGCAGACTTGGGTAAATTGGGCTCTTAGTCGGAGTTGTGACTCTTGGGCATGGTTTGTCCGCAGATGTGCTGTACTTACTTTGCAAGTGTGCCATTGTGCCCATCTCCCCCCGTCCCCCCAGTCCTTGGTGGTTACTCACCCTGTTGCTGTTGTGTCAGGTCATGTTGAGCAGTGTCCGGTCCTCCGACTCCTGCCACCGTCTCCTCACTGATGACTGTGGACACCATTTCCTCCATCTCATCCAGCTCCTCCTGTGGCGCAGGACTCCCACCCCCAGTCTGATTGCTGCTTTGCGGTAGTTGGCGAGTTTCAGCTTGGTTTTGCGCTTCACATCATTCCAGCGCCTCTTGACCTCTTCCATTGTCCTCCTCAGCACTCAGACTGCATTCTCCTTGTCCACGATGGACTGCCATATTCCATTTTTTGTTGCCAATGACACAGTGGAGGTGACGAACAGTTGTTGATGGTGTTCTGTCACCTCCGTAATCAGGATCCTGTTTTCCTGCGGACTGAACCGCGTCTTCCTCTTCTTCTTCTCCTTCCCTTCCCTGACCCCGAGGTCCCAGGCTGGTCCTCCGTGGGGCTTGTGGGGTTTGGGTTGTCCTCTGTGCTTGCTCTGGCTACCTCCATGGTGCTTCGCAGTTGTTTGTGTTTTATTTGTATTCAATTTTTAAAGCTTTTATGGTGATTGTTCCCGCTTTACTTGTGGGACTTGCGGACCTGGCGCTGCTTTTCGCTGGATTTTTATCACAGTTGGGCCCATCGCAGCTTTTTTCACGTTCGGGTTTCCTTTTTTATCGCCGACGCCGTAGTTATGGCGCGGACATTTGTGGCGTTCTCGGGAAACTATCGCATGTTACCGCCGTGTTGGGAATACGACGTTGACACTGAGTTATTTTCCCGCGATAGACGGTGATATGGAAAATTGCGTTAGCCTATTTTAGCGATGTTTATCGCACGTTCTTGTGAATATCCCCCTAAGTGTCTTTTGCCGCTTGTGAAGACAGCGGCTACTCAGAGGAGCAGTGCCCCGTTCATACCGTTCGATTGAATCGGGCGTCAACATAAGCAAATCCCTCGAGATTGCTTTTATTAGATGGCCAGGGGTCAAATTTAATTCTCCTTTCACCGCCCTGAAGATGGTCTAACGGACTCATGCCAACAAGACCGAAACGTCGACAAGCTCATCTATTTTCTTTAATGATTGAATTTGGCAGGAATTGTTTTCTGTTTTGTTAGATTCTTTTTCTGTCTATGATCTTTGAAATAGATGTCATCACAAATGATTTGAAGGTCACAATTTCTATATATGGTTTGTCTACCTCTGTCATTGTGTCTTTGTTATCATAATTTGTACCCCCGGTTTGGTTTACTTTCATTAAATGAACAAGAAATTCAGAAATCTACACCCGTGTTTTTAAATTGTTCTTGATATATTAAGTTAGATTTAAATGAGCGAATTGATGTTTCCGATTTTTCTAAGGTTAGTTACCATTTGGGACTTAACCACAGAGTAATTTGCATAATTAGCTTGACTGAGCATCATAAACAAAATCCCTTGCAGGCACAGTTACCTTTTATTTCTAACTACTTAAAGAAGCATCTTTCTGCACCTCTGACTTAGAGGTAGTTTTAATCCCCCTGCCCTATTATGTCATAGGGCCTTACAGAGGAGGTCATGCCAATGACAGGGGTACCCGAACGCATAGTGTTCCCTAGTGTATGTAGGTGTTTTCACTGTATTCTAAGTGTCTTTTAGTATAGCACTGGCTCTAGGCCTGGTTAGTCAGAGTCAGTTACCACCAGTACCCGTCAGCAAAAAGTTGGGGGCACAGGATGATTTTGCAACAAGGCCTCTTTCTGCTCCTCTGTTGGTTGTTTCTGTACATCTCTTGCTTCTTCCTGCACTTTTCTTCGTCTTTTTGGACTTCTGTTGCCTCTTTCTGCATTTCTCTTGCTTCTTTCTGTGCATTTGTTCCTCTTTCTTCACATGTCCTACCTCTGTAGGCATAGTTAGAAATTAGCATTTAAAAAACCTTTGAAATTCACTGAAAAAACCATAGGTTTCAGGCACGTTATAGTTAGAAATTAGCATTTAAAAAACCTTAGAAATTCACTGAAAAAAACACAGGTTTCAGGGACTTTATAGTTAGAAATTAGCATTTAAAAACCTTAGAAATTCACTCAAAAAACCACAGGTTTCAGGGACGTTAGTTGGACATTTCACTCGTATAAATAATAAAACCATAGAAATTCGGCCGTTATAGTTAGTTCAGCTAACTATAACTCGCGCCCCTGCAATGCACTGCTGATGACATAACATATTACATCATTCATGACATGGTCAGTGACATCACTGATGACATCACTGATGACATCTCAAATGACATCACTGATGACATCACTGATGACATCATCCACGTGATAATCTGATGTACCTCCTCACACCCTAATATAACCTTTTATATATATTTTTATATATTTATATATTCGAAAACGCACCTACAGGAACCTCGTTTTGAAAGAGAGGGAAAGGGTTAACAGATGCTAACCATTCACAAGTGGAGATGCAGTAGTCTAAAATGAAAGACATGATTTCATTTGCTGCTGTTCTCAGGATGATAGAGTGGAAAGTTGAAGAGGTTGCCGTTTTAGACTTGCTTTGTATAAGAGTGGTGTACCATTCTTGTGCTTAGTTTTTACAAATCTTAACAGTGTCCAAACTATGCAGAAAGAGCTAAAACAACAATATAATCTACAAACTGAATTCAGTGGTATGTATATAACTTTGTAGTTATTTTAAAAATGTACATTAGAAATTAAGATGTATATTGGAGTTTGATTAAAATGAGTATCATAGTGATGAGAAAAATATATGAGTTGAACTGTATCTATTAGAGGGTATGTGTTTAAGAGGTTAGTGGCGAATGTTTTGGGAAGTAAGAGAAAAATGAGTTAGTGCCTGTTTATTACATTGCGTATTTTATTGAAAAATAACAGTACAGTTTTGTGGAAAGTTGCAATGAGGAACTAAAGATGTTTTAAATGTCTAAACACCATGTGCAGAATAGATACATCTGTAATTTGCATTCTGGGAGTTTTAGTACTTTTAGTAACATTATTAAACAGCAATAATGTAGTGAGAAATAAAAGATGAGAACATGTTTTCTGCGTGTATATGAATTAGAAAGAAGTAATACTTGTTAGGTATATATTGGGAAGTGTTTGCCAATATGGTTTTTAAATTATATGACCACTTTCATTATGCTTAGATGGTGAGATATAGTTTTTGTGCTTGCATATAGCTATATATATGGTGGGACTTTTGAGTTTGCTTAAAGATGCAGAGAGGTATATATTTTGGGAAAGATGGCTTGAAGGTGTACATCTATTAAGAAATCGCATTTATGTTTACATGGTGATCTATATTCAGTAAGGCTGATGAAAATTTCATGTATACGGTGAGGCTTGTGTTTTTTTTTAAACAAGCATTGTTGAGAAGGATTAATAGTGCAGAATGCTTCGAGAGTTCTTCTGCCAGCTTAATTTTGAGTGTAACTTTTGTTTGAGATATGTTGAAAATATGTTTTAGAAGCCGAAGAAGTTTTTGAGAAATGATGTAGGTATACCATTCACAAAAGGTTTTGTGCTTTGGAAAATGTCAAAATATTGATTTGCATTTTAGAAATATACTGATGCATGTGCACCATCAGTAGCAAAGCAATGTATGATCCTAGAGCGCCATGTACGCAATTATATATCAAGTTTGATACCCAGATTACACTCACACATAGCTCAGAAGAAAAGCATGAATACAGTAAAACAGGTAGTTTGATACTGACAGAAGAAGATAACTAATGATTCTGAGATATATTGACAATTGTTATGTATGTAACAGGAATGAAGGTACTTTCTCAGTCACTCAGGCAGTATTCAGGCACTCGTGGAATCACCCAGCCACTACTCAGGCAGTCATCAAATCCGTGATTCACTATCCATGGAGTTACTCAATATCCAGAAACTATATATGTACTCTTGCAATCAGGCAGGCAGAAATTATGTAGTTATTGAACTATGCAGGCACTACGTATACATTCATCTAATCACCTAGGTCTATCTATTGACTTATGCAATTAACAAGGCTGTAACTATGCAATCATTATAACATTTGCACAGAACCTATGCAGCCATCTAAACACCCATTTGCAACCCATGCAGTCATTGAAATGCTGAGGCATACGTGTGCACTGATGAAACACTCAGGGTCTACACATGCACTCATATAATTACGTAGCGAGAAATAAAAGAAGAAAAAAGAAAGAAAGAAAGGGAAAGAAAGAAAGAAGGAAAGAAGGAAAAAAGGAAATAAGAAAGAAAGAAGGAAAGAAAGAAGGCAAAAAGTAAAGTAGGAAGAAAAAAGAAAGAAACACGAAAATGTAAACTAGGCAAGAAATAAAGATGCAAAAAAGGAAAGAAAAGGGAATGAAGCCAAAAGAGAAAGAAAGGAAAGAAATAAGGAATAAGGCATGAAATAAAGAAGAAAGAAAGAAATAAGGAAAGAAATAAAGATAAGTAGGCAAAAAACAAGATATGAAATAATGAAATAAGACAAAAGAGAAAGAAAAGACAAAAGAAAAGAAGGAATTAAGAAATAAAAAAGGAAAGAAGGAAAGAAAATGGAAAGAAAGACGGTAAGAGAAAGAATAAAAGAAGGTAGATAAGAATGGAAAAATGATGGAAAGAAGGAAAGATAGGGATGAAGGCAAAAAAGAAGAAAGGATAGAAATAAGGGAAGAAACATAAAAAGGAAAAATGAAAGAAAGAAAGAAAGAAAGACAGAAAAAGAAAAAAGAAGACAAATTAGAAGGAAAGAAAGAAATAAGCAGAAAGAAATACGTGAAATGAGGAAGGAAAGAGGGTTCACAGTATAAAAAATTGGATACTAAAACCCAAATTACACAGCACTTATATTTAAATAAAACTGTTACATCTAAGTTGCAAATTAAACACCATAAAGATTGATTCTCTTCTGGGGCAAAGTTTATCAAAGAACCTGTTATGTTCCATATAGGTACCCTAATATAGGCCCGGGTAACATCATACCCCTTCACCTACATTACCTCCCCTACACTACACTGTAACGAGCCTTTTAGGATTGAACCTTTACCTAGTTCTAGTCCTGGGTGCAGAAGGGGGGTTTCTCCTAAACAATAGAGTCCTATAACTCCATCAATAGACTCACACGGTATGAATGAATATTCATAAGGGTTCTTAGAAACCAGGATGGGGCTACACCACCTTCCTCCCCATATCTACGTACACGGTTCATCCCATATGTCATACTCAAATTCAACAATGGCTAATACAAGCAACAAGGGACAAAGGAGCCCTAGATACTTTTTGTATAAATACAGCACCTCTTGCTAGTGTTAGGAGGAGGGAACCGAGACTTCCAGGCCGACACACTGACCAGAGAAGCTGAGGCTCCTGCATGCAGACACTCCAGCTGGCAGTGGTCTGAACATCCGTTGCAGGGTGTCCAACTCGTGACCAAGAAGGGCTCCTACATTCTCACACTTCAGGTATTGGGGTTCGACTAAATCCTAGAGGGATTCTTGGCTTCACACCTACTCACATGCTAGGTACACTTAGGTACATCTAGATAGGCATTGTAGGAGTACGCGCTTTCTTTTATTCTGCATTTTATATTCATGTATTTATTCATGCGTAGTGCAAGATGGTAGAACTGTACTATCCATGTATATTCACTGTACTGCTAATCATATATCTCTGCTACTGTCTAATGGTTGTTGCAGCTCATATATTCTACACAAGAATAACGGCTGTTCAATAAACCCTTATTGAAACGCCCTGGCTGTTTATTCTGTGTATCTCTGAGACAGGATAAGTAAGCACGAGTGACTGAGCGAAAAGTAGTACATTGTTTCCACGATCCTGAGGGATCATTGTTGTCATGTTCTGAGGTTGCCAGAAACTATTCTCTCCCCAATAAGAGGAGACACTAGTGGCACTGTGAGCTAGCTTATGCAAACAGGCTAACATTTCTCGGTGGGGGTGCTCAGAGTTAGTCTGCCACCAAACCCACAGTTTATGTTATCCGAACGCGCAGGTCCTGTATTGGTAATATAGGAACTACACGACAAACCAGGAACACAATATAATATGCTGTGAAATAGCAACAGTCCACTTCATAAGGAATTTACAACAGCATTGGCTAGAGATGAAAACTGATAAAGCTAGAATGTTCCATGTGCTCCATTCGCATGTGTCCTGCTATCACTTCAGGCAACACTGGCACTAAAGGGAACTCCTTGTGAAAGAGCAAAATGTAATCACTCAAAGTCAAGTTAATCAGAGGCTTAAATAGGCTGACCCATTGCCCCATGCCCTATGCTGTAGAGGTTGGAAGCAAAATAGGAATGACGCAACAATAGACCAATGGGGGTAGAGATGTGGCTGAAAGCTCCTTTAAATAAGTATATTGTATATATTATTTTAGCAAAATCAAAGGTCTAACGCCAGACCTAAAAAGAGCAAAACTCGGATGATGGTTTCTAAGAACTAATGTTGACAAGGAGTTCCCATGGAAGCCACGAATCCTGAAGTAATTAATACAACATGTGTTATATATGAACAGGAGAACTTAATGCATTAAATGAGGACACATTCTTTACAACACATTTTGTCTCTCTGTTAAACACGCTTTATATGCTTCCATTTTCCATGATTACAATTTATAACATTTACAAAAGGAGCTGTTGAATCATGGAAAAATTGTCAGAAGAATCCAGCTTCCTCCTGTACAATGCATTCCATGTGCTCAGTTTCGTTGCTGCTAATTTTTGTCATATGCTACGCCTAAGCCACTCATGCCACATTGGAAGAGTGGTATCTTTTTTCAAAAGCAGACAGGTTTGGAGGTCCACATGCAGTAACTAAAACGTCTTCGGCTCACCACATCCTTAGGAAATGAAATAAATGTTTGAATCTGACGGCGTTCAGAGCCAGGAAAACTGAAGAATTACGGAAAAGCCAACAGGCAGTACATTCCATCCCGTAAAAAAAAATATATCTGTGAACAGTAGCGCTCAAGATTGCTATATTGAGGTACATTTACAGTATGTTGTTCCTACCCCCTGTAGCAAATATGCTTTTGTTTCAATTACACTTTAAAGTCCATCACAGTGCTAAATATGCAGGGGCTTATTTACTAGGCCCTTGCGCCACTTTTGCGTCATTTTTAACATGGGAAAAATGACACAAAAGTGGCGCAAGGGGCTTGTAAATCTGCCCCGCAGTTAGGGGCAGATTTTTTGCGCCACTTTTGCGTCACTTTGGGCTTATTTACAAGCCCCTTGCGCCACTTTTGCATCATTTTTAACATGGGAAAAGTGATGCAAAAGTGGCGCAAGGGGCTTGTAAATCTGCCCCTTAGGGGCAGATTTACAATTCCTGGCGCATCCCTGCAAATCAGCAGGGATGCGCCAGGAAACTTGCGACATGCATCACCATCCTTGCGCCACCACTGATGCGCCGCATTTACAATGCGGCGCATCATGGCGCAAGGAAATGCAGATGCGTGTCGCATCTGCCGTCGTAACGTTGGCGCAGTGCTGGAGTTGTGTCGCGGGCGCGACGCAACTCCAGCACTGTGCCGACCCGGCCTATCTTGCACATGGTGCGTCACACCTTACGCCTGCTTCAAGCAGGCGCAAGGTTTAGACGCACCGGGTCGGAAAAGTGACTGAGTGAAATCTAGTAGATTTCACTCAGCCACTTTTGCGAGGCGTTCCTGCGCCGGAACGCCCCCTACTCCAGAACGCCCACATGAAACCTGACGCAGGTTTCATGTGGCGCAGGCTCTACAACGTGACGCATCTCCCTAGATGCGTCACGTTGTAAATACCCCGCAGCATGGCGCTGGCTTTACGCCGCCGTTGCGTCACAGAAGTGACGCAACGGCGGCGCAAAAGTGGCGCAAGGGGCTTGTAAATCTGCCCCTTAATGTTTAAACTCAACCCCAAAAAAACGTAATTGTCTCTTCAAAATGATCCCTCCTTCCCCTCGAATTCCATCGACAGAATCATATAGCATATCTCCAAAAACCGTACAAAATAAAAAAAAAATCTGTTATTCAATTCAGATGCCAAATTTGATCTGGACTCACGTAAATTCGCTGGCTACAGAGGAATTGCACTAGCTTAAGTTACTTTGACATATTTTATTTGTCACTTAGAACAACTGCAAAGATACCGTTGAGCCTATATTCTTTTCAAACATTGACTCCAGAAGTGTCACCACATTCCCGTTACCAAAGTTTGGTCAGATACCTTATATCGTTATATTAGGATGCAAGACTGCGTGCCCATTATTAGGTTAGGACCGACTAGGTTACAAAAAAGTCCATGAAAACGAAATTAATCTCTGAAAACTACAATTACTTGAGTACGATTTTCATACACTTCGCACCTTCCTCCGCACTTTTCTACACATTCTTGCGCATTTTACACACAATAATCACTAACCTTAATTATCAGTGGCAGCAAAATCGATGCACTTACATGTTTCCTATGGGATATCTAAATTGTACATTTTACAATATAGATCTCCTACAACCTATGTTATGTTTCTGATGTTTTTATAGCATGCATGTCACCGGCAAAGGTATTCAGGCGCTATGTAGCCTGGAGGGCTTACTTGACTAGCCACGTCTTAAGCTTCTTGTGGAAGTCAAGAAGAGAGGAGGCTCTGGTGTGTTGTGGGAGGTCGTTCAAGGTTTTAGCCAGGCATGAGAAGGCGGGACCCCCTGCTTTGCTATTGTGTATGCGTGGGGCATGTGCTATTGAGAAACCAGCAGAGCAGAGGTGTCTGGAAGGTTGGTGAAAATGAATGGGGTTATTTAGGTAGGCAGAACCTGTGTTATGGAGTGTTTGTAGGTATAGATGAGAAATTTGAAGTGTGCATTCTTGTGTTTACGGGAGCCAGTGGAGTTCCCGAAAGTGTGGTGTGATGTGGTCACAGTGTGGGAGGTTGAGGATTTGTCTGGCTACATGGTGTTCCCATAGTCTAGTCTGCTGGTGATGAGGGCTTGGATGATCATTTTCTGGGTGTTGTCTAGTAGCTATGTGAAGATTTTTTCAGCATCCTTAGTGTGTTGAAGCAAGATGAGGCTACAGAGTTGACTTGGGTTGCCATGTCCAGTTTGTTGTCTCTGATGATTCCAAGGTTTCTTGCTTGTGGGTGAGGTGTGGGGGTGGGTGCGAGGTCTGTGAGCCACCAAATCAATCAATCAATCAATCAATCGATCAATCAAGCATTTGTAGAGCACACTACTCACCCGTGAGGGTCTCAAGGCGCTGAGGGGAGAGGGGGGGCAGCTACTGCTCGAACAGCCAGGTCTTGAGTCGTCTCCTGAAGGTCAGCAGGTCCTGAGTCTGTCGCAGGTGGGTGGGGAGGGTGTTCCAAGTCTTGGCGGCGAGGTAGGAGAAAGATCTGCCACCGGTGGTCGACCTGTGGATGCGTGGGACATTGGCGAGGGCACGGTCAGCAGAGCGAAGCTGGCGGTTCGGGGTGGAGAAGGTGAGACGGTTGTTGAGGTATACTGGTCCGGTGTCATGGAGTGCCTTGTGAGCGTGGGTTAGGAGCTTGAAGGTGATCCTCTTGTTGACTGGGAGCCAGTGCAGGTCTCTCAGGTGAGCTGTGATGTGGGTGCGGTGGGGGATGTCGAGGACGAGTCGTGTGGAGGCGATTTGTATGCGTTGTAGTCTTTTCTGGAGTTTGGCCGTGGTTCCAGCGTAGAGGGCGTTGCTGTAGTCCAGTCTGCTGCTGACAAGGGCCTGTGTGACTGTCCTACTGGTTTCGGTGGGGATCCATCTGTAGATCTTGCGGAGCATGCGGAGCATGCGGAGGGTGTTGAAGCAGGAGGAGGAGACGGCGTTGACTTGCTGGGTCATTGAGAGTGATGGGTCCAGGATGAACCCCAGGTTGCATGCGTGGTCGGAGGGTGTCGGTGCGGCTCCCAGTGCGGTCGGCCACCAGGAGTCGTCCCAGGCAGAGGGGGTAGAGCTGAGGATGAGGACCTCTGTCTTGTCCGAGTTCAGCTTCAGGCGGATGTTCATCATCCATTCGGCGACGGCCTTCATTCCTTCATGGAGGTTGGATTTGGCGGTGGTGGGATCCTTGGTGAGGGAGAGGATCAGCTGGGTGTCGTCGGCGTAGGACATGATGCTGAGGTTGTGTGATCGGACGATGTTGGCGAGCGGTGCCATGTAGACGTTGAAAAGAGTTGGGCTGAGTCTTTCACGAAGACCACCACTTTGGTCTTCTCCGAGTTCAGTTCGAGGTAATTGGATTTCATCCAGGTGGCCACTTCAGTCATGCATGTGGTGAACTTGTTCCTGGTGTTGGATGTTTTGTCTGAGAGTATCAGTTGCATGTCATCAGTGTATGTGAGTGTGAGAATGTTTATGTTGTGAGTCCATATGATTTCGGCCAGTGGAGTAATGTAGATTGTAAAGCATGTCGGACTGAGTGAGGAGCCCTGCAGGACTCCACAAATGAGTTCCCATGCTTCAGAGTAGTAGGGGGCATGTTGACGGTTTGAGTTCTTCCTGTGAAGAATGAGCAGATCCACACATGGGCATGTCCTTGTATGCCTGCTTTGTGAAGTTGTTAGTTCAGAATGGGATGGGAGATGGTGTTGAATGCTGCTAATAGGTGTAAAAGGATAAGGGCTGTGGTTTCCGCCTGTCAAGGATCATCCAGATGTCATCTTTTGCCTCTTTGAGGGCTGTTTCCATGCTGTGTGGGGTTAAGAATCCAATGATTGGTGAAGTGGCTGGAAAGGCTCCTGTTAATGGGTTTTTCCAAGACCTTGGCTGGGAAGGGAAGGAGGGATATCGGTTGGAAGTTGCCAAGTTTTGTTGGGTCGACCGTGGGTTTCTTTAGAAGGACTTTGACCACTGTGTGTTTTCATGGTTCTAGAAAGGTGGCTGTGCTGATGGAGGTGTTGAAAATAAGGTTCAAGGCCTTGCTGATAGGAGTTGCTCCTTTGTCGGAGGCATGATTAGGGCAGGAATTAGCCGGGACAACCGGAGTGTATGGTTTTCATGATTGTTGTGGTTTCCTCTGTGCTGATGGAGTCCCTTATGGTGATTGAGTGTTTGCGTTCATCAATGTGATACTTCTGGTGAGAGTCAGGGTCATATTGTGGGGTGAAGCTGCTTTATATGATTATGATCTTGCTTCAAAAGAAGGTTAAAACATTGGTATACAGATCTTTGGTTCGGCTCATGTTGCCGGTGGCTGCTGTGGGTGTGGTGAAGTTCTTGACAATTGCAAAGATTTCTTTGCTGCTGTTGGAAATGTCATTTATTCATTTGACGAGGGTCTTCATTCTAGTTTCTCAGATTAGCTGATGGTACCTTCTCTGGGTGGCTTTGAAAACATCTTTTTCCAATTCCCCTTGACTGCTTCTCCATTTCCATTCCAGTTGTTTGCAGTTATGTTTGGTCTGAGGCCTTCTGTGTGCCAACTGGAATGTGTTCCAGTTTTTGTTGAGTGGCTTTTGTCATGGGAGCCAGAGTGTTGGTGCAGTTGGTGGTCCACTTTTTGAAGTTTTCAATGCCATGTTCCAGGAGGCCAGTGGCTTCAAGTTTGTTCTCGTTCAGGGCAGACGTCCTATCCACTTCTGTTAGATTATTCCAGTACCAGCATGTTGGGCCCACTTTGGGGATTCTTCTGCTTTGATGGATGATGATTGTGAAACTAACTATGTGTGGTCCGTCCAGGTGACAGATCTTGGTGTGCTGATTGTGATGTTGTTGCAGGATATGAAGACAGGATCAAGGATGTGACCAGTGGCTTTGATGGGTTCATTGATGCTTTTTGTTACTCCCAGATTTCTGAGGCTGTCAAGAAGGGTAGCTGAGTTGTGGTCTGTTAGGTATTCTAGATGATAATTGAGGTCTCCTAGGGGGATGAATGCGCTGGAGTCGAGGACTAGTGGGCCGATATAGTCAGTAATGTTGCTAGGAAAGTTGGATTGTGGGCCTAGCAAGAGAACACCAGGGTTCCACCCAGGGTGAAGTTTGGTGTGATTTGTATTTTAAAGTTGAGGTGTTCCATGTAGTTTGTTCCAGCTTCAGAGTAGGCGGTGCAGTTGAATGTGTCTCTTTATATGAAGATGATTCCTCCTCCAGGCCAGGTTTTGTCTGGTGATCTTGTATCTGGTGGGGATGGCATCAGTGATGTCCGGCGTAAAAGCTGTGGTCAATCATGTTTCTGTAAAGAAGAGGAGGTCCAAGGTGGCAGCATCCAGCAGGCCCCAGATTACCATGCAGTGTTTGCTGGGCGAACGGATGTTAAGGAGCTTGATGTGAGCTGTGCAGTGAGCTGTGATTAAGTTCACATACTGTCCAGACAGTACTGACAAAGGAATCAGTTTTTTCATGAGTATGACCTTACTCACAAATATAGGTCTTGCCTAAAAGGCAAGGTAATCCCAGAGAAATGCATGTGGTGTTATTTGTAACCATGTATAAACAACAAGAGAGAAAGGGAAGTCACTGCTTCCACTCTTATTCCCCAGGGAAATATCAAATAAACAACAGAAGAGTGAAGCAAAAAAGTTCAAAAGAAGCTTAAACAGGGATCACTCATATTTATTAAAAGAGCCCTCACTCACCAACCTAGTTGGTGACATGCTTCATCATTGGGCTCCCACCAGAGAGGCCGAATGCCTCTCCGGTGTGCTACGACGCCTGATTACAGCGGAGCGGGGTTTTTTTGGTGCCAAGTGCTGGTGCATAAAGTGAGATTAAAAGTGAACTTACTACTTCCTAAAAGAAATTTATTCAATGGAGAGTAAGGCCAGGTTAAAAATTTGTGATGGATGCTGTGGTTGAGTATATTGCTCAAACACATCCAAAGTTAAGAAGTCTGGTCTACATGTTTCAGCCTCTGAATGCTAATTGCCAGGCTTTCGTCAGGACCGGAGACCATGGCGGTATGCGCACGCTAAGGCGCACCCTAACCTATGGTCTGAACAAGGGGACCGAGTTACTCACGGTTCCACGATTAATATCATCCAAATTATTGAACGCCTTTTGCGAACCTGTTAGGAGAAAAAAGGGGGAAGGAGACATAGAAAAACACAGACATAAGACGTGACAATACACAGATGATTGCGTCTGGTTATCTGCCCTCAAACTGAGCGATCCTGGTTATGCCTTCGCTGGTGCCTGTCAGTGAGTAATGACGGGAAGTCTTTGAACTACAACCAAACGAAAATCAGTAGCTGTAGCCATACTGCGGCACTAGCAAGTACTGTGCCTGCTTCAGATAAAAATAGATCAAGACATAAACAGGGTCTGAACGACAACATTCCGTGGGGCTCAGTACTGAAAAGATGAAGGAGACAGTCACAGCCTGCTCGTTTTTTTCATAGTATAGTCATGACAACCATCTCGAGCAGTGAGGCCAAAAGGCTATCTAACCAGTAGCCCTATCGTATTTTACACCTATAGTGGGCCTTGAACTTAATGTGGGCACAATTATACAGTGCGCTATTACATAATAGGCTATTTACCATGTCTTTGGCGGTTTTATTAGCTCTGAGTAAATGCTAAACTCATATAAACTGCTTGATTGCAAGCGTTACATCAGAACCAGCAACAGTAGATGGAATGTACATTTGTACCTTGGCCATTCATGGTTTATAAACTCAGAGCAAGTGTATACACATATATAAGTAGGCACTACAACCAAACGAAAATCAGTAGCTGTAGCCATACTGCGGCACTAGCAAGTACTGTGCCTGCTTCAGATAAAAATAGATCAAGACAGAATTTATCCATGATCGTAATAAACGATGTGAAGTACACTCGCTGCGGCGCCAATGGAATCTCAAAGTGCCTATGTAAAATTCATACGAGTCTTGTGTGAAACGCTGTGTTACTGCCTTGTTAGAAAAAACCGCCTGTGCGGCCGTCTATTAAAAATAGTAAAGGAGAAAAAGAGAGTTTACATTTGTTGCGGCGAAATTATACTGCATGGGTCTTGGCGGGAGGCGGTGACTAATAGTCACACGCTAGTGGGTACACTTGCTCTGAGTTTATAAACCATGAATGGCCAAGGTACAAATGTACATTCCATCTACTGTTGCTGGTTCTGATGTAACGCTTGCAGTCAAGCGGTTTATATGAGTTTAGCATTTACTCAGAGCTAATAAAACCGCCAAAGACACGGTAAATAGCCTATTATGTAATAGCGCACTGTATAATTGTGCCCACATTAAGTTCAAGGCCCACTATAGGTGTAAAATACGATAGGGCTACTGGTTAGATAGCCTTTTGGCCTCACTGCTCGAGATGGTTGTCATGACTATACTATGAAAAACGAGCAGGCTGTGACTGTCTCCTTCATCTTTTCAGTACTGAGCCCCATGGAATGTTGTCGTTCAGACCCTGTTTATGTCTTGATCTATTTTTATCTGAAGCAGGCACAGTACTTGCTAGTGCCGCAGTATGGCTACAGCTACTGATTTTCGTTTGGTTGTAGTTCAAAGACTTCCCGTCATTACTCACTGACAGGCACCAGCGAAGGCATAACCAGGATCGCTCAGTTTGAGGGCAGATAACCGGACGCAATCATCTGTGTATTGTCACGTCTTATGTCTGTGTTTTCTATGTCTCCTTCCCCCTTTTTCTCCTAACAGGTTCGCAAAAGGCGTTCAATAATTTGGATGATATTAATCGTGGAACCGTGAGTAACTCGGTCCCCTTGTTCAGACCATAGGTTAGGGTGCGCCTTAGCGTGCGCATACCGCCATGGTCTCCGGTCCTGACGAAAGCCTGGCAATTAGCATTCAGAGGCTGAAACATGTAGACCAGACTTCTTAACTTTGGATGTGTTTGAGCAATATACTCAACCACAGCATCCATCACATATTTTTAACCTGGCCTTACTCTCCATTGAATAACATTTTTTTAGGAAGTAGTAAGTTCACTTTTAATCTCACTTTATACACCAGCACTTGTCACCAAAAAAAACCTGCTCCGCTGTAATCAGGCGTCGTAGCACACCGGAGAGGCATTCGGCCTCTCTGGTGGGAGCCCAATGATGAAGCATGTCACCAACTAGGTTGGTGAGTGAGGGCTCTTTCAATAAATATGAGTGATCCCTGTTTAAGCTTCTTTTGAACTTTTTTGCTTCACTCTTCTGTTGTTTATTTGTTATTTGTAACCAGCCAAACAACCAAGGATACAGGTTAACAAAAATTATGTCATGGGCTGAATGCAGGCATTGGTCTTCACCTCTTTCTTTCTTTCTGGGTATAATTTATGCATACATGGTAGAAGGCAGCTTTTGCCAAAACATGTTGGTTGTTTTGCATAATAAATTGCACATTTTAAACTGTTGTGCATGTCGCCTACTCTTCATATGTAAGGCTGGAGGGACATATTGGAAGATAAATACTAAGGGGCAGATCTACAAGAAAGTGCCGCAGCGTGGCGCTGCAAGCCCTTTGGCGGCGCCACGCTGCGGCACTTTCAGAAGCACAGGAATGCGACATATTTACAAGAATATGTCGCATTCCTGTGTTCTCCCTGCGCTGGCGCACAAACAGCTGCCAAGCGCCGGCGCAGGCACCCTTGCACCATGGTGCAAGGATGCCTGCGCCATGGGAGATTGTTTTTGTGCAGGAAGGGGCACCTTTCTGCACAAAAACAATCAGTACAGGCTTTTCCTCTTTCAATGCGTGCTGCAGAATGCAGCACGCATTGAAAGAGGAAACGAGGAGAAATGAAAACATTTCTCCTCGGTGTGCCTCGCTACGCCACCTCTAGGGTGGCGTAGCTTTCAGACGCATCTCCAGATTTACGATTTCTCGTAAATCTGGAGATGTGTCTTGTTCCATGGGTGTTGCGTGGGAACACCCACAGCAACACCCATGGAACGCCCCATCAACGCAAAGTGCTGCGTGTGAAGGGACGGTATTTACAAGGAGAGGAAAAGTCACGCATGGTGGCTTTTCCTCTCCTTGTAAATATCGAGGAGCCCCCTGCGCCACCAGTACGTCACGAAAAGTGACGTACTGGTGGCGCAGGGGGCTTGTAAATCTGCCCCTCAGAGCTCTACTCGTGGGGGCACAGGGTGGGCGGTCTCCCGAACACCCGATTACAATTAGGGGAGTCGGACCATCATTGCTCCACCACAGCTGCCAGGGAGCCACTGTTCCCTGGCTGTGTTGCAGCGGTCAGGAGGCCACAATATGCTTGGCGGTACCGGCGCGGTCCCGCCAAACATATTACGAGTTTCCCCTCCACCATGGTTTTCATGGTGGTTTGTCCTCCATGAAAACCATGGCAGCGAGGAAGCAAAGGGGTCCCTAAAGGGCACCCTTGTGTCTCTGCACCCTGGGGTGCATGCAAGGGGTACAACATGTGCCCCCCAGAGTGCATGCACCACAGTTACCGCAGTGCATGGATTTTACCGTGCAGGAACTGTTTTTGGCATTCCCATTGCTGTGCTCATTCTCAAGGCACCACAGTGGGAATGTTAAAAAAAACACACCAGATAAAAGAAATATTTGTAATCTGGTGGGCGGCCCGAACACAGGTGTAGCGGTGTGGAGGCAGGGCAGACCCAGCGCCACACCGCCAAACTCGTAATCATGCCATAAATGTATATGTATTTTCTAAGCACACCCAGTCCCAAGCCTCATTACATGGGCAAGCACCTACTACGCACCACCTTTGTCCTGTATAGAGCTCTTGATGGGGAGGCCAGTCCCTCACCGTATTGAAGCCCATTACTTGGCCAAATCTCTACTACACAAAGGCTTTGCCCTATACATAGCTTTTCACAGGGAAATCAATCTCTCACCTAACCCAACCCCCATTATGTGGGCAAGTGCTACTACACACAGTCTTCACCTTGTAAAGAGTTCTTCACAGAGAGGTCAGTCCTTCACCACACCCAAGCCTCATTACTCAGGCCTCATTATCTTCTACTTCGCACAGCCTTCGCGATGTGCAGAACTGTTCACAAACAGGCTAGTCCTTCCAGTTCCCCGAGTGCCGTTACATGGGAGAGCCCCTACTATGCACAGACTTTACCCTCTGCACAGTTCTTGATCGAGAGACCACTCTCTCCACAAACCCAAATCCCAAAAGTAACCAAACTCCTACTATGCACAACCTTCACTCTGTGTGCAGCTCTCCACCTAGAGCTCACTCCCTCCACACAATCAATTTCCATTAGATAACTAAGCCCATACTATGTGCAGTCTTTGCTCTGTGCAGAGCTCTTTAGGAAGGGCCCAGTTTCTATACACCCAAGCCCAATTAGTGGGCCATGCCCATAATAAACACAGCTTTCCCCCTGTGCAGAATTATGGTATATCTACAAAAAATGGCACAGTTGTGCTTTCTCAATGCGATGGCTCCATTTGTGCAGCATTGTGCCAAAGGAGATATCTTTGCACAATAGTGCAAGAGTGTCTATGTTGTGGTCAGTTTTTGTGCAGGGAGGGTTCCCTTAATATTATGCATAGACTGCTATTACAGACTATTATGATACCCTTGCATAGCAAACAACATTATATTTTTCTATTTTTAAAGCAGTAAAGGTGGTTTTGAAGAGAATCATTTTGTTTGTGGTAGCTTTTTAACAGTTGTAATTTGTTTTAGTATTTTTTTATTGGGTTCAACATTGAAACAAAAACAGGGCATGTAAACTAGGAGAAAGAACAAAAAACGAATTCCTCTTCAGATACTTGTGCTCAAGCATTTACGTTTCCCATATGGATGTACTCTGTGCTCTACTGTAGACCACTTTGTTGCACCTCCAACAGTAAGTTATTATCTCCTGATATGCAGTATTAAGGTCAGAGTGCGTTGGCAGAACTTTCCCAGGCACCAGACCTCCTAGTCCAAATGTAGAGGTGGACACTCATTCCTCATCTTGTTGGTGCTCTGCATGCACTAGGCGAACAGGATAGACTGAACAAATGTCTCTCTGCATGCCAGAAATCCTGTGTCTGTACTTCTTGTTTCTGTCCCTGGAGAACTCCTTCTTGCAGATAGTATATATCACCAACTTGGAGGAAATTTTTTGGCACCTTCATGTATTGTAAAGAATGGCCACCCTAAGGACTCCTCGATGGGCCGCAGAGAGCTCTCCTCCTTCCCTTCCATGTCTTTTTGTCTCTCTTCGCAAGATGCCATAGTGACCCCTCTAAAAAAATAAAAAAATAGACCACAAAGTGATGCGTCCTAGTAAAAAGATGTTGTAACATCAAACTGCTATTACCAAATGAGGTTGAAAGGATCAGAACTTCCAATAAATGGAGCAAGACATTGATTTAAACTAATAAGATGTCTTTCATGTTTGTGTCATAGCTCCTACAGTACTCCGACAATACGCCTGCAGTGCTCTTCTGGATTGTGAAACTAAACAACAAGGCATTTTTAACAAAAAATTACTCAAGCGATCCTCATTATTTGGCTGTTTATGAAAGGCTAGGCTCACACTTGATTGAAAAGCACTCTTTCATATTAAACATAACCTTTTTTATTTTTCAGTGCTCTGTGGTACTCCTGTGGGACACAGAACTGGAAGTAAAATCCACATGGAACTCCAGTGGAGGGAGGGCCTTTCATTTGTTGAGACTCCAGTGGGAATACCGCAGGGACATAGAAAGTGAAAAAATAAAGCACAATGTTTTTAGCATTGAAGCTTAATATGAAACATTCACCACAAAATGTAATGGGAAAATTAACGTTATTCATAACTTTGGTGATTCAGCTTATATTTTACCTGCAAAAAACCCCTAGAAATTCACTTACAAAAACAAAGGTTAAACTGACGTTATAGCTTGATATACAAAGTAGACTATAGCTTACTATATATATATATATATATATATATATATATATATATATATATATATATATATATATATATATATATATATATGTATATATATATATATATATATATATATATTAGAAGTAGTATCACTCATTAGTAGTACGCAAAGTATACTAATTTAACTTTTGTAGTACCTCAGTATATATGTTTAACACTCAAAAACATTTTGAAAACTCTCACAATCAATGGATGATATAATCAGTGATGTCATCAGTGATGTCATCAGTTACGTCACTAACCATGTAATGAGTGATGTAATATCTAAGGTCATAAGCAGTCCACTGCAATTGCGTAATTTATAGTTAGCTCAGGTAACTATAGCTGTTGAATATTTATAGTTTTGTACGAGTGAAATCTGAACCTAACTATAACATTCCTGTAACCTTTGGTTTTTTCAGTGAATTTCTAAGGGTTTTTTAAATTCTGCAGAAAGAGGAAGAAAGGCGCAGAAAGAAGCAAGAGAAGTGCAGAAAGAGGCAAGAGAGGTGCAGAAACAGGAAGAAAGGTGCAGAAAGAAGCAAGAGAAATGCAGAAAGAGACAACAGAGGTCCAGAAAGAGGAAGAAAGGTGCAGAAAGAAGCAAGAGAAGTGCAGAAAGAACCAACAGAGGTGCAGAAAGAGGCCTTCTTTGACTGTACCTTTACAAAGTAGCCTAATCACTAATCCTTCTCCCAAGATGTCTTAAACCTCATTTCTCTCTTGAAGGTTTACTATTCATCGACTGCTCAGAATGTTAGGCCTACCAAATGTAAAACAGCATTCCTAACCATATCACTGTTGTAAGTCTCACCAAGTTTGTGAACGTACGCATGCATGTGTCTGTGCTTTTACCTAGTGACATGGTACATAAAAATAAACATAAAAATACTTGAATACCCGTGTTTCAAACAGCATACTCTACAAATTTGTGTACAAGAAGGTGTATGTATTTCTTTCTGCTCATAATACAGGGCACATTGGTATTCAATTGTATATTTGAGGGTCTCTATAACACCTCAATACATAAGACATGTCTGCCTGTGCAACTGAATGACAGAGCAGAACTGAGGACATTTAACCACCTATAGGAGAAGCTACCCACTTTCTCAGCTACCATCTTCAGATGCATAACACATGTGAGAATACATATACAAGTAGACATATACCTCAGTCACAAGAGCATGCAGACCTTTAAACTTGACAGCTTGCACTTCCCATTTGAGTACAGAAAGAGGTGAGAGAAGTACAGAAAGAAGCAAGAGAAGTGCAGAAAAAACAAGAGAGATGCAGAAAGAGTAACAAATGTGCAGAAAGAGGCAAGAGAAATGCAGAAAGAGGCAAGAGGGGTGCAGAAAGAGACAAGAGATGTGCAGAAAGAGGGAAGACGAGTAGAAAAAGAGGCAACAGGGGTGCAAAAAGAAGCAAGAAAGGTGCAGAAAGAAGCAACAGAGGTGCAGAAAGAGGCAAGAGAAGTGCAGAAAGAAGCAACAGAGGTGCAGATGGAGGCAAGAGAACTGCAGAAATAGACAAGATAATTGCAGAAACAGGCAAAAGAGGTGCAGAAAGAGGGAACAGGGGTGCAGAAAGAGGCAAGAGAGGTACAGAAAGAGTTAAGAGGGGTGCAAAAAGAGGCAAGAGGGTTGCAGAAATTTGCAAGAGAGGTGCACAAAGAAGCAAGAGCAGTGCAGAAAGAACCAACAGAGGTGCAGAAAGAGGCAAGAGGGGTGCAGAAAGAGGCAAGAGAAGTACAGAAAGAAGCAAAAGAGGTGCAGAAAAAGGCAGGAGAACTGCAGAAAGAGGCAAGAGATGTGCAGAAAGAGGCACGAAAGGTGCACAAACAGGGAAGAAGGGTACATAAAGAGGCAAGAGGGGTGCAGAAAGAAGCAAGAGATGTGCAGAAAGAAGCAAAAGAAGTGCAGAAATAAGCAATAGAGGTGTATAAAGAGGCAAGAGAAGTGCAGAAAAAAGCAAGAGAAGTGCAGAAAAAGGCAAGTGAGGTGCAGAAAGAGGGAACAGGGGTGCAGAAAGAGGCAAGAGAGGTACAGAAAGAGGGAAGAGGGATGCAGAAAAAGGCAACATGGGTGCAGAAAGAAGCAAGTGAGGTGCAGAAAGATGCAACAGAGGTACAGAAAGAGGCAACAGAGATGCAGAAACAGGCAGGAGAAGTGCAGAAAAAGGCAACAGAAGTGCTGAAAGAAGCAACAGAGGGGTAGAAAGAAGCAAGATAAGTGAAGAAAGAGACAAGAGAGTTGCAGAAATAAACAAGAGAGGTGCAGAAAAAAGCAAGAGAAGGGTAGAAAGAGGCACGTGAGATGCAGAAAGAGTCAAGAGAAGTATAGAAACAGACAAGAGTGGTGCAGAAAGAGGTAAGTGAGGTGCAGAAAGAGGCAAGAGGGGTGCAGAAAGAAGAAAGAGGGGTGCAGAAAGAGGCAAGAGGGGTGCAGAAAGAATCAAGAGCAGTGCAGAAAGAACCAACAGAGTTGCAGAAAGAGGCAAGAGGGGTGCAGAAAGAGGCAAGAGAAGTGCAGAAAGAAGCAAAAGAGGTGCAGAAAGAGGCAAGAGAACTACAGAAAGAGACAAGAGAGGTGCTGAAAGAGGCAAGAGAGATGCAGAAAGAGGGAAGAAGGATGCAGAAAGAGGCAAGAGGGGTGCAGAAAGAAGCAAGACAGGTGCAGAAAAAAGCAAGAGAAGTGCAGAAAGAAGCAACAGAGGTGCAGAAACAGGCAAAAGAGGTGCAGAAAGAGGGAACAGGAGTGCAGAGAGGGGCAAGAGAGGTACAGAAAGAAGTGATAGAGGTGCAGAAAGAAGCAATAGAGCTGCAGAAAGAAGCAAGAGAAGTGCAGAAAGAAGCAACAGAGGTGCAGAAAGAGGCAAGGGGGTGCAGAAAAAGGCAAGAGAGGTGCAGAAAGTCGGAAGAAGGGAGCAGAAAGAGGGAAGAAGGGTGCAGAAAGAGGCAAGAGAAGTACAGAAAGAAGCAACAGAGGTGCAGAAACAGGCAAAAGTGGTGCAGAAAGAGGGAACACTGCTGCAGACAGAGGCAAGAGAGGTACAGAAACAGGCAAGAGAGGTGCAGAAAGAGGGAATAGGGGTGCAGAAATAAGCAACAGAGGTGCAGAAAGAGGCAGGAGAAGTGCAGAAACATGCAAAAGAGGTGCAGAAACAGGCAGGAGAGGTGAAGAAAGAGCGAACAGGGGTGCATAAAGAGGCAAGAGGGGTGCAGAAAGAAGCAAGTGAGGTGCAGAAAGAGGCAACAGAAGTACTGAGAGAAGCAACAGCTGTGTAGAAAGAAGCAACAGAAGTGCTGAAAGAAGCAACAGAGGTGTAGAAAGAAGCAAGATAAGTGATGAAAGAGACAAGAGAGTTGCAGAAAGAAACAAGAGAGGTGCAGAAAAAAGCAAGAGAAGTGCAGAAAGAGGCACATGAGGCGCAGAAAGAGTCAAGAGAAGTGCAGAAAAAGACAAGAGTGGTGCAGAAAGAGGCAAGAGGGGTGCAGAAAGAAGAAAGAGGGGTGCAGAAAGAGGCAAGAGGGGTGCAGAAAGAATCAAGAGCAGTGCAGAAAGAACCAACACAGTTGCAGAAAGAGGCAAGAGGGGTGCAGAAAGAGGAAAGAGAAGTGGAGAAAGAAGCAAAAGAGGTGCAGAAAGAGGCAAGAGAACTACAGAAAGAGGTAAGAGAGGTGCAGAAAGAGGCAAGAGAGGTGCAGAAAGAGGGAAGAAGGGTGCAGAAAGAGGCAAGAGGGGTGCAGAAAGAAGCAAGACAGGTGCAGAAAAAAGCAAGACAAGTGCAAAAAGAAGCAACAGAGGTGTGCAGAGAGGGGCAAGAGAAGTACAGAAAGAAGTGATAGAGGTACACAAAGAAGCAAAAGAGGTGCAGAAAGAAAAAAGAGAAGTGCAGAAAGAAGCAACAGAGGTGCAGAAAGAGGCAAGAGGGGTGCAGAAAGAGGCAAGAGAGGTACACAAAGAGGGACGAAGGGTGTAGAAAGAGGCAAGAGGGGTGCAGAAAGAAGTAAGAGAGGTGCAGAAAGAAGCAAGAGAGGCACAGAAAGAAGCAAAAGAAGTGCAGCAATAAGCAACAGAGGTGCAGAAAGAGGCAAGAGAAGTGCAGAAAGCTGCAACAGAGGTGCAGACAGACTTAAGAAAGTTGCAGAAACAGGCAAAAGAGGTACAAAAAGAGGGAAGAGGGGTGCAGACATAGGCAAGAGAGGTGCAGAAAGAGGGAAGAGGGGTGCAGAAAGAAGCAAGAGCAGTGCAGAAATAACCAACAGAGGTGCAGAAAGAGGCAAGAGGGGTACAGAAAGAAGCAAGAGAAGTGCAGAAAGAGCCAACAGAGGTGCAGAAAGAGGCAAGAGAAGTGTAGAAAGAAGCAAAAGAGGTGCAGAAAGAGGCAAGAGAACTGCAGAAAGAGGCAAGAGAGGTGCGGAAAGAGGCAAGAGAGGTGCACAAAGAGGGTAGAAGGGTGCAGAAAGAGGCAAGAGGGATGCAGACAGAAGCAAGACAGGTGCAGACAGAGGCAAGAGAGGTAAAGAAAGAAGTGATAGAGGTGCACAAAGTAGCATTAAAGCTGCAGAAAGAAGCAACAGAGGTGCAGAAAGAGGCAAGGGGGTGTAGAAAGAGGCAAGAGAGTTGCAGAAAGTGGGAAGAAGGGTGCAGAAAGAGGCAGGAGAAGTGCAGAAACATGCAAAAGAGGTGCAGAAACAGGCAGGAGAGGTGAAGAAAGAGCGAACAGGGGTGCATAAAGAGGCAAGAGGGGTGCAGAAAGAAGCAAGTGAGGTGCAGAAAGAGGCAACAGAAGTGCTGAAAGAAGCAACAGATGTGTAGAAAGAAGCAACAGAAGTGCTGAAAGAAGCAACAGAGGTGTAGAAAGAAGCAAGATAAGTGATGAAAGAGACCAAGAGAGTTGCAGAAAGAAACAAGAGAGGTGCAGAAAAAAGCAAGAGAAGTGCAGAAAGAGGCACATGAGGCGCAGAAAGAGTCAAGAGAAGTGCAGAAAAAGACAAGAGTGGTGCAGAAAGAGGTAAGTGAGGTGCAGAAAGAGGCAAGAGGGGTGCAGAAAGAAGAAAGAGGGGTGCAGAAAGAGGCAAGAGGGGTGCAGAAAGAATCAAGAGCAGTGCAGAAAGAACCAACACAGTTGCAGAAAGAGGCAAGAGGGTGCAGAAAGAGGAAAGAAAAGTGGAGAAAGAAGCAAAAGAGGTGCAGAAAGAGGCAAGAGAACTACAGAAAGAGGTAAGAGAGATGCAGAAAGAGGCAAGAGAGGTGCAGAAAGAGGGAAGAAGGGTGCAGAAAGAGGCAAGAGGGGTGCAGAAAGAAGCAAGACAGGTGCAGAAAAAAGCAAGACAAGTGCAAAAAGAAGCAACAGAGGTGCAGAAACAGGCAAAAGAGGTGCAGAAAGAGGGAACAGGGGTGCAGAGAGGGGCAAGAGATGTACAGAAAGAAGTGATAGAGGTACACAAAGAAGCAAAAGAGGTGCAGAAAGAAAAAAGAGAAGTGCAGAAAGAAGCAACAGAGGTGCAGAAAGAGGCAAGAGGGGTGCAGAGAGAGGCAAGAGAGGTGCACAAAGAGGGACAAAGGGTGTAGAAAGAGGCAAGAGGGGTGCAGAAAGAAGTAAGAGATGTGCAGAAAGAAGCAAGAGAGACAAAGAAAGAAGCAAAAGAAGTGCAGCAATAAGCAACAGAGGTGCAGAAAGAGGCAAGAGAAGTGCAGAAAGAGGCAAGAGAAGTGCAGAAACAGGCAGAAGAGGTGCTGAAAGAGCAAACAGGGGTGCATAAAGAGGCAAGGGGGGTGCAGAAAGAAGCAAGTGAGGTGCAGAAAGATGCAACAGAGGTGCAGACAGACTTAAGAAAGTTGCAGAAACAGGCAAAAGAGGTACAAAAAGAGGGAACAGGGGTGCAGACAGAGGCAAGAGAGGTGCAGAATGAGGGAAGAGGGGTGCAGAAAGAACAAGAGCAGTGCAGAAATAACCAACAGAGGTGCAGAAAGAGGCAAGAGGAGTACAGAAAGAAGCAAGACAAGTGCATAAAGAGCCAACAGAGGTGCAGAAAGAGGCAAGAGAAGTGTAGAAAGAAGCAAAAGAGGTGCAGAAAGAGGCAAGAGAACTGCAGAAAGAGGCAAGAGAGGTGCGGAAAGAGGCAAGAGAGGTGCACAAAGAGGGTAGAAGGGTGCAGAAAGAGGCAAGAGGGATGCAGACAGAAGCAAGACAGGTGCAGAAAGAAGCAAGAGAAGTGCAGAAAGAAGCAACAGAGGTGCAGAAAGAGAGAAGAGCGGTGCAGAAAGAGGCAAGAGAAGTGCAGAAAAAGGCAAGAGAGGTACAGAAACAGGCAGGAGAGGTGCAGAAAGAGGGAACAGGGGTGCAGAAAGAGGCAAGAGGGTTGCAGAAAGAGGCAAGAGAGGTGTAGAAAGAGGGAAGGAGGGCGCAGAAAGAGGCAAGAGGCATGCAGAAAGAAGCAAGACAGGTGCAGAAAGAAGCAAGAGAAGTGCAGAAAGAAGCAACAGAGGTGCAGAAACAGGCAATCGAGGTGCAGGAAGAGGGAACAGGGCTGCAGACAGAGGCAAGAGAGGTACAGAAACAGGCAAAAGAGGTGCAGAAAGAGGGAATATGGGTGCAGACATAAGCAACAGAGGTGCAGAAACAGGCAAGAGAAGTGCAGAAAGAGGCAACAGAGGTGCAGAAACAGGCAGGAGAGGTGCAGAAAGAGCAAACAGGGATGCATAAAGAGGCAAGAGGGGTGCAGAAAGAAGCAAGTGGGGTGCAGAAAGAGGCAACAGAGGTGCAGACAGAGGCAAGAGAGGTGCAGAAACAGGCAAGAGAAGTGCATAAAGAAGCCACAGAAGTGCTGAAAGAAGTAGCAGATGTGTAGAAAGAAGCAACAGAAGTGCTGAAAGAAGCAACAGAGGGGTAGAAAGAAGCAAGATAAGCGATGAAAGAGACAAGACAGATGCAGAAAGAAACAAGAGAGGTGCAGAAAAAAGCAAGAGAAGTGCAGAAAGAGGTAAGTGAGGTGCAGAAAGAGTCAAGAGAAATGCAGAAAGAGACAAGAGAGGTGCAGAAAGAGGCAAGTGAGGTGCAGAAAGAGGCAAGAGGGGTGTAGAAAGAGGCATGAGAAGTGCAAAAAGAAGAAACAGAGGTGCAGAATAAGGCAAGAGAACTGCAGAAAGAAACAAGAGAGGTGCAGAAAAAAGCAAGAGAAGTGCAGAAAATGGCAAGTGAGATGCAGAAAGAGTCAAGAGAAATGCAGAAACAGACAAGAGAGGTGCAGAAAGAGGTAAGAGGGGTGCAGAAAGAAGCAAGAGAGGTGTGGAAAAAAGCAAGAGACGTGCAGAAAGAACCAATGGAGGTGCAGAAAAAGGCAAGAGGGGTGCAGAAAGAGGAAAGAGAAGTGCTGAAAGAAGCAACAGAGGTGCAGAAAGAAGCAAGAGAACTGTAGAAAAAGGAAAGAGAGTTGCAGAAACATGCAAAAGAGGTGCGGAAAGAGGGAACGGGTGCAGAAAGAGGCAAGAGAGGTGCACAAAGAGGGAGGAAGGGTGCAGAAAGAGGCAAGAGAGGCACAGAAAGAAGCAAAAGAAGTGCAGCAATAAGCAACAGAAGTGCAGAAAGAGGCAAGAGAAGTGCAGAAAGAGGCAGGAGAGGTGCAGAAAGAGGCAAGGGGGTGCAGAAAGAAGCAAGTGAGGAGCAGAAAGAGGCAACAGAGGTGCAGACAGAGTCAAGAAAGTTGCAGAAACAGGCAAAAGAGGTACAAAAAGAGGGAACAGTGGTGCAGACAGAGGCAAGAGAGGTGCAGAAAGAGGGAAGAGGGGTGCAGAAAGAGGGAAGAGAGGTATAGAAAGAAGCAATAGCAGTGCAGAAAGAACCAACAGAGGTGCAGAAAGAGGCAAGAGAGGTACAGAAAGAAGTGAGAGCAGTGCAGAAAGAACCAACAGAGGAGCAGAAAGAGGCAAGAGAAGTGCAGAAAGAAGCAAGAGAGGTGCAAAAAGAGGCAAGACAACTACAGAAAGAGGCAAGAGATGTGCAGAAAGAGGCAAGAGAGGTGCACAAAGAGGGAAGAAGGGTGCAGAAAGAGGCAAGAGGGGTGCAGAAAGAAGCAAGACAGGTGCAGAAAGAAGCAAGAGAAGTGCAGAAAGAAGCAACAGAGGTACAGAAAGAAGCAAGAGTGGTGTAGAAAGAGGCAAGAGAAGTGCAGAAAGAGGCAAGAGAGGTGCAGAAACAGGCAGGAGAGGTGCAGAAAGAGGGAACAGGGCTGCAGAAAGAGGCAAGAGAGGCTTAGAAAGAGGCAAGTGAGGTGCAGAAAGAGGGAAGAAGGGTGCAGAAATAGGCAAGAGGGTGCAGAAAGAAGCAAGACAGGTGCAGAAAGAAGCAAGAGAAGTGCAGAAAGAAGCAATAGAGGTGCAGAAACAGGCAAAAGAGGTGCAGAAAGAGGGAACAGGGGTGCAGACAGAGGCAAGAGAGGTACAGAAAGAGGTGATAGAGGTGCACAAAGAAGCAATAGAGCTGCGGAAAGAAGCAAGAGATTTGCAGAAAGAAGCAACAGAGGTGCAGAAAGAGGCAAGGGGGGTGCAGAACGAGTCAAGAGAGGTGCACAAAGAGGGAGGAAAGGTGCAGAAAGAGACCAGATGGGTACAGAAAGAAGTAAGAGAGGTGCAGAAAGAAGCAAGAGAGGCACAGAAAGAAGCAAATGAAGTGCAGCAATAAGCAACAGAGGTGCAGAAAGAGGCAAGAGAAGTGCAGAAAGAGGCAAGAGAAGTGCAGAAACAGGCAGGAGAGGTAGGGAAAGAGCAAACAGTGGTGCATAAAGAGATAAGGGGGTGCAGAAAGAAGCAAGTGAGGTGCAGAAAGAGGCAACAGAGGTGCAGACAGAGTCAAGAAAGTTGCAGAAACAGGCAAAAGAGGTACAAAAAGAGGGAACATTGGTGCAGACAGAGGCAAGAGAGGTGCAGAATGAGGGAAGAGGGGTGCAGAAAGAAGCAAGAGCAGTGCAGAAAGAACCAACAAAGGTGCAGAAAGAGGCAAGAGAGGTACAGAAAGAAGCAAAAGCAGTGGAGAAAGAGCCAACAGAGGTGCAGAAAGAGGCAAGAGAAGTGCAGAAAGAAGCAAAGGAGGTGCAGAAAGAGGCAAGAGAACTGCAGAAAGAGGCAAGAGAGGTGCACAAAGAGGGAAGAAGGGTGCAGAAAGAGGCAAGAGGGGTGCAGAAAGAAGCAGGACAGGTGCAGAAAGAAGCAAGAGAAGTGCAGAAATAAGCAACAGAGGTGCAGAAAGAGGCAAGAGCGGTGCATAAAGAGGCAAGAGAAGAACAGAAAGAGGCAAGAGAGGTGCAGAAACAGGCAGGAGAGGTGCAGAAAGAGGGAACAGGGGTGCAGAAAGAGGCAAGAGAGGTATAGAAAGAGGGAAGAGGGATGCAGAAAGAGGCAAGAGGGGTGTGGAAAGAAGCAAGTGAGGTGACGAAAGATGCTACAGAGGTGCAGGAAGAAGCAGGAGAAGTGCAGAAAGAGGCAAGAGAGGTGCAGAAAGAGGCAAGTGAGGTGCAGAAATAGGCAAGAGGGGTGCAGAAATAGCCAACAGAAGTGCTGAAAGGAGAAACAGAGTTGCAGAAGGAGGCAAGAGAACTGCAGAAGGAGGCAAGAGAATTGCAGAAACAGGCAAGAGAGGTGCAGAAAGAGGAAAGAGAGGTGCAGAAAGAGGCAAGAGGGGTGCAGAAAGAAGCAAGAGAGATGCAGAAAAAAGCAAGAGAAGTGCAGAAAGATCCAACGGATGTGCAGAAAGAGGTAAGAGGGGTGCAGAAAGAGGCAACAGTAGTGCAAAAAGAAGCAACAGAGGTGCAGAAACAGGCCAGAGAACTGCAGAAAGAGGCAAGAGAGGTACAGAAAGAGGCAAGAGAGGTGCAGAAACAAGAAAGAGGGGTGCAGAAAGAGGCAAGAGGGGTGCACAAATAAGCAATAGAGGTGCACAAAGAAGGAACAGAAATGCAGAAAGAGGCAAGAGAAGTGCAGAAAGAGGCAAGAGAAGTGCATAAAGTGGCAAGAGAAGTGCTGAAAGAAGCAACAGAGGTATATAAAGAAGCAATAGATGTGATGAAAGAGACAAGAGAGGTGCAGAAAGAGGCAAGAGACGTGCAGAAAAAAGCAAGAGAAGTGCAGAAAGAAGCAAAGGAGGTGCAGAAAGAGGCAAGAGAACTGCAGAAAGAGGCAAGAGAGGTGCAGAAAGAGGCAATAGAGATGCACAAAGAGGGAAGAAGGGTGCAGAAAGAGGCAAGAGGAGTACAGAAAGAAGCAAGACAGGAGCAGAAAGAGACCAGATGGGTACAGAAAGAAGTAAGAGAGGTGCAGAAAGAAGCAAGAGAGGCACAGAAAGAAGCAAATGAAGTGCAGCAATAAGCAACAGAGGTGCAGAAAGAGGCAAGAGAAGTGCAGAAAGAGGCAAGAGAAGTGCAGAAACAGGCAGGAGAGGTAGGGAAAGAGCAAACAGTGGTGCATAAAGAGATAAGGGGTGCAGAAACAAGCAAGTGAGGTGCAGAAAGAGGCAACAGAGGTGCAGACAGAGTCAAGAAAGTTGCAGAAACAGGCAAAAGAGGTACAAAAAGAGGGAACATTGGTGCAGACAGAGGCAAGAGAGGTGCAGAATGAGGGAAGAGGGGTGCAGAAAGAGGCAAGAGAGGTACAGAAAGAAGCAAGAGCAGTGCAGAAAGAACCAACAAAGGTGCAGAAAGAGGCAAGAGAGGTACAGAAAGAAGCAAAAGCTGTGGAGAAAGAGCCAACAGAGGTGCAGAAAGAGGCAAGAGAAGTGCAGAAAGAAGCAAAGGAGGTGCAGAAAGAGGCAAGAGAACTGCAGAAAGAGGCAAGAGAGGTGCACAAAGAGGGAAGAAGGATGCAGAAAGAGGCAAGAGGGGTGCAGAAAGAAGCAGGACAGGTGCAGAAAGAAGCAAGAGAAGTGCAGAAATAAGCAACAGAGGTGCAGAAAGAGGCAAGAGCGGTGCATAAAGAGGCAAGAGAAAAACAGAAAGAGGCAAGAGAGGTGCAGAAACAGGCAGGAGAGGTGCAGAAAGAGGGAACAGGGGTGCAGAAAGAGGCAAGAGAGGTATAGAAAGAGGGAAGAGGAATGCAGAAAGAGGCAAGAGGGGTGTGGAAAGAAGCAAGTGAGGTGACGAAAGATGCTACAGAGGTGCAGAAAGAAGCAGGAGAAGTGCAGAAAGAGGCAAGAGAGGTGCAGAAAGAGGCAAGTGAGGTGCAGAAACAGGCAAGAGGGGTGCAGAAATAGCCAACAGAAGTGCTGAAAGGAGAAACAGAGTTGCAGAAGGAGGCAAGAGAACTGCAGAAGGAGGCAAGAGAATTGCAGAAACAGGCAAGAGAGGTACAGAAAGAGGAAAGAGAGGTGCAGAAAGAGGCAAGAGGGGTGCAGAAAGAAGCAAGAGAGATGCAGAAAAAAGCAAGAGAAGTGCAGAAAGATCCAACGGAGGTGCAGAAAGAGGTAAGAGGGGTTCAGAAAGAGGCAACAGTAGTGCAAAAAGAAGCAACAGAGGTGCAGAAACAGGCCAGAGAACTGCAGAAAGAGGCAAGAGAGGTACAGAAAGAGGCAAGAGAGGTGCAGAAACAAGAAAGAGGGGTGCAGAAAGAGGCAAGAGGGGTGCACAAATAAGCAATAGAGGTGCACAAAGAAGGAACAGAAATGCAGAAAGAGGCAAGAGAAGTGCAGAAAGAGGCAAGAGAAGTGCTGAAAGAAGCAACAGAGGTATATAAAGAAGCAATAGATGTGATGAAAGAGACAAGAGAGGTGCAGAAAGAGGCAAGAGACGTGCAGAAAAAAGCAAGAGAAGTGCAGAAAGAAGCAAAGGAGGTGCAGAAAGAGGCAAGAGAACTGCAGAAAGAGGCAAGAGAGGTGCAGAAAGAGGCAATAGAGATGCACAAAGAGGGAAGAAGGGTGCAGAAAGAGGCAAGAGGAGTACAGAAAGAAGCAAGACAGGGGCAGAAAGAAGCAAGAGAAGTGCAGAAAGAGGTAAGTGAGGTGCAGAAACAGGCAAGAGGGGTGCAGAAATAGCCAACAGAAGTGCTGAAAGAAGAAACAGAGTTGCCGAAGGAGGCAAGAGAACTGCAGAAGGAGGCAAGAGAATTGCAGAAACAGGCAAGAGAGGTACAGAAAGAGGAAAGAGGGGTGCAGAAAGAAGCAAGAGAGATGCAGAAAAAAGCAAGAGAAGTGCTGAAAGAAGCAACAGAGGTATATAAAGAAGCAATAGATGTGATGAAAGAGACAAGAGAGGTGCAGAAAGAGGCAAGAGACGTGCAGAAAAAAGCAAGAGAAGTGCAGAAAGAAGCAAAGGAGGTGCAGAAAGAGGCAAGAGAACTGCAGAAAGAGGCAAGAGAGGTGCAGAAAGAGGCAATAGAGATGCACAAAGAGGGAAGAAGGGTGAAGAAAGAGGCAAGAGGAGTACAGAAAGAAGCAAGACAGGGGCAGAAAGAAGCAAGAGAAGTGCAGAAAGAAGCAACAGAGGTGCAGAAAGAAGCAAGAGCGGTGCAGAAAGAGGCAAGAGAAGTGCAGAAAGAGGCAAGAGAGGTGCAGAAACAGGCAGCAGAGGTGCAGAAAGAGGGAACAGGGGTACAGAAAGAGGCAAGAAAGGTATGTAAAGAGGGAAGAGGGATGCAGAAAGAGGCAAGAGGGGTGTGGAAAGAAGCAAGTGAGGTGACGAAAGAGGCTACAGAGGTGCAGAAAGAGGCAGGAGAAGTGCAGAAAGAGGCAAGAAAGGTGTAGAAAGAGGCAAGTGAGGTGCAGAAACAGGCAAGAGAGGTGCAGAAATAGCTAAGAGAAGTGCTGAAAGGAGCAACAGAGTTGCAGAAGGAGGCTAGAGAACTGCAGAAGGAGGCAAGAGAGTTGCATAAACAGGCAAGAGAGGTACAGAAAGAGGAAAGAGAGGTGCAGAAAGAGGCAAGAGAAGTGCAGAAAGAGGCAGGACAGGTGCAGAAACAGGCAGGAGAGGTGCAGAAAGAGGGAACAGGGGTGCAGAAAGAGGCAAGAGAGGTATAGAAAGAGGGAAGAGGGATACAGAAAGAGGCAAGAGGGGTGTGGAAAGAAGCAAGTGAGGTGACGAAAGAAGCTACAGAGGTACAGAAAGAAGCAGGAGAAGTGCAGAAAGAGGCAAGAGAGGTGCTGAAAGAGGCAAGTGAGGTGCAGAAACAGGCAAGAGGGCTGCAAAAATAGCCAAGAGAAGCGCTGAAAGGAGAAACAGAGTTGCAGAAGGAGGCAAGAGAACTGCAGAAAGAGGGAAAGAGAATTGCAGAAACAGGGAAGAGAGGTACAGAAAGAGAAAAGAGAGGTGCAGAAAAAAGAAAGAGAAGTGCAGAAAGAACCAACGGAGGTGCAGAAAGAGGTAAGAGGGGTGCAGAAAGAGGCAACAGAAGTGCAAAAAGAAGCATCAGAGGTGCAGAAAGAGGCAAGAGAACTGCAGAAAGAGGCAAGAGAGGTGCAGAAAGAGGCAACAGAGGTGCAGAAACAAGAAAGAGGGGTACAGAAAGAGGCAAGAGGGGTGCACAAATAAGCAATAGAGGTGCACAAAGAAGGAACAGAAATGCAGAAAGAGGCAAGAGAAGTGCAGAAAGAGGCAAGAGAAGTGCATAAAGTGGCAAGAGAAGTGCTGAAAGAAGCAACAGAGGTATAGAAAGAAGCAATAGAAGTGATGAAAGAGGCAAGAGAGGTGCAGAAAAAAGCAAGAGCGGTACAGAAAGAAGCAAGTACAGTGCAGAAAGAACCAACAGAGGTGCAGAAAGAGGCAAGAGAAGTACAGAAAGAAGCAAGAGCAGTGCAGAAAGAACCAACAGAGGTGCAGAGAGAGGCAAGAGAAGTGCAGAAAGAAGCAAAGGAGGTGCAGAAAGAGGCAAGAGAACTGCAGAAAGAGGCAAGAGAGATGCAGAAAGAGTCAATAGAGGTGCACAAAGAGGGAAGAAGGGTGCAGAAAGAGGCAAGAGGGGTACAGAAATAAGCAAGACAGGTGAAGAAAGAAGCAAGAGAAGTGCAGAAAGAAGCAACAGAGGTGCAGAAAGAGGCAAGAGCGGTGCAGAAAGAGGCAAGAGACGTGCAGAAAGAGGCAAGAGAGGTGCAGAAACAGGCAGCAGAGGTGCAGAAAGAGGGAACAGGGGTGCAGAAAGAGGCAATAGAGGTATAGAAAGAGGGAAGAGGGATGCAGAAAGAGGCAAGAGGGGTGTGGAAAGAAGCAAGTGAGGTGACGAAAGGGGCTACAGAGGTGCAGAAAGAGGCAGGAGAAGTGCAGAAAGAGGCAAGAGAGGTGCAGAAAGAGGCAAGTGAGGTGCAGAAACAGGCAACAGGGGTGCAGAAATAGCCAAGAAAAGTGCTGAAAGAAGCAACAGGGGTGCAGAAGGAGGCAAGAGAACTGCAGAAGGTGCAAGAGAGTTGCAGAAACAGGCAAGAGAGGTACAGAAAGAGGAAAGAGAGGTGCAGAAAGAGGCAAGAGGGGTGCACAAATAAGCAATAGAGGTGCACAAAGAAGGAACAGAAATGCAGAAAGAGGCAATAGAAGTGCAGAAAGAGGCAAGAGAAGTACATAAAGTGGCAAGAGAAGTGCTGAAAGAAGCAACAGAGGTATAGAAAGAAGCAATAGAAGTGATGAAAGAGACAAGAGAGGTGCAGAAAGGCAATAGAGGTGCAGAAAAAAGCAAGAGAAGTGCAGAAAGAGGCAAGTGAGGTGCAGAAAGAGGCAAGAGAAGTGCAGAAAGAGGCAATAGAGGTGCAGAAAGAGGCAAGTGAGGTGCAGAAACAGGCAAGAGGGGTGCAGAAATAGCCAAGAGAAGTGCTGAAAGAAGCAACAGCGGTACACAAGGAAGCAAGAGAACTGCAGAAAGAGGCAAGAGAGTTGCAGAAACAGGCGAGACAGGTGCAGAAAGAGAAAAAAGAGGTGCAGAAAAAGGCCGGAGGGGTGCAGAACGAAGCAAGAGAGATGAGGAAAAAAGCAAGAGAAGTGCAGAAAGAACCAACGGAGGTGCAGAAAGAGGCAAGAGGGGTGCAGAAAAAGGCAAAAGAAGTGCAAAAAGAAGCAACGGAGGTGCAGAAAGAGGCAATAGAGCTGCTGAAAGAGGCAAGAGAGGTGCAGAAAGAGGCAAGAGAGGTGCAGAAAGAGGCAAGAGAGGTGCTGAAAGAGGAAATAGGGGTGCAGAGAAAGGCAAGAGGGGTGCACAAAGAAGCAATAGAGGTGCACAAAGAAGCAACAGAGGTGCAGAAAGAAGCAGGAGAAGTGCAGAAAGAAGCAACAGAGGTGCAGAAAGAGGCAAGAGGGTTGCAGGAAAAGGCAAGAAAAGTGCAGAAAGAAGCAACAGAATTGCAGAAAGAGGGAAGAGAAGTGCAGAAAGAGGCAAGAGGCAAGAGGGGGTGCAGAAACAAGCAACAGAGGTGCATAAAGAGGGAAGAGGGGTGCAGAAAGAGGGAAGAGGGGTGCAGAAAGAAGCAAGAGCGGTGCAGAAAGAAGCAAGAGAAGTGCAGAAAGAAGCAACAGAGGTGAAGAAAGAGGCAAAAGGGGTGCAGAAAGAAGAAAGAGAGGTGCAGAAAGAAGAAAGAGAAGTGCAGAAAGAAGCAACGGAGGTGCAGAAAGAGTCAAGGGACGTGCAGAAGAAAAAAGCAAGAGAGGTGCAAAAAAAAGCAAGAGAGGTGCAGAAAGAAGGGAGGTGAAGAAAGTTGTAGAGATATGCAGAAAGAGGCAAGAGTAGTGTAGAAAAAGGAAGAAAGGTGCACAAAGAAGCAAGAGAAATTCAGAAAGAGGCAAGAGAGTTGCAGAAGGAAGCCAGAGTGATTTGCGTACCATTAGTACCAATTTAACTCCCACATTTAGCAATAAGTACCAGGTGACCATTCCAGGTTTGCGAAGGGCCTTCCACCTCGCTGTAACATTTGTCGCTGCTTTTTTGGTAACGTTTGAGTCATTTGAGATAGAAACAAGGTTTTTTTGTTCAAATCTGCAGATTATGCAGCAGATGATGGTTTATGTGGCAAATGCGGAAAACTTCTAATTATGCGAAAATCGGTGCAGCCGAACAGTCACATAATTCCAGTGGCCCTGCTCATACCTCCAACTAGGTCCAGAAGTGCTCCTCAGTGGTGCCTTCTTTTTTTTGTCTCATTGAGTTTATAGTTTAGCTTCTATGGAAACAAGGAACACTAAACCTGAGGTTACCCCTCCTCAGCACAGACCATACAACATAATTACTCTCCATTACACATAATCCCACTCTACATAATTCCTATACACTAAATACCACATACATTCTATCTATATAATTTCACTGCACAACATACCACATAATTCCACTACACACAACGTATATCCACTCCACTCCAAAAACATTAGTAAAAACTTTTACATTTACAACGCCAATAGCCCTAACTTTCACAAATGCGAGACCTATTACATTGCAAATGCTTCTTTAGTGGCGTTTGCAGAGAGGTGGAGAAAGGGGGCTGGGCCTCTGACCAGCGCTCAGGAATTCCGCTGCGTAGGGCTTACAGAAGGTACCAGGAGGGTTTTTTGGCCCCCAAAGTCCCTCAGGAGGATAGGGGACTTCATCCCCCAAGCAGTAGTTTGCCAGGAGGCACGTTTGCAGAGTGGTGGAGAAAGGGGGGCGTGGCCTCCGAAGACCTCTTAGCAATCCCACAGTGTGGGACTTCCTGGAGGTAACAGGAGGGTTATTTGGGGGCCAACTACCCCTCCTATTACCTCCAATAAGTCCCACACAGCAGGATTGGTAAGTTCTCATAGCAGGCCATGCCCCCTTTGCCCACCACTCTGCAAACGCAATCCCTGGCGCTCTCTTGGAGGGGGATTGAAGTCCCCTTTGCTGCTGGGGGTCCTTAGGGGCCAACTAGCCTACCTGTTACCTCCAGTAAGCCCCACACAGTGGGATGGCTGAGAGGTGGACACAGGCCATGCCCCCTTTCTCCACCACTCTGTAAACGCACCTTCTGGAGCGCTCTTGGTTGGGGGATGAAGTGCCCTTGTCTCCTGAGGGTCCCTGGGGTCTAACTCACCCTAATGTTATCTCTAGTAAGCCCCACACAGCTGGATTGCTGAGAGTGGTTCGAAGTCACGCCCCCTTTTTACACCACTTTACATATGCGCCTCCTGGTGCACTGCTGCTCAGGGATGAAGTCCACTTCAGTTCTGAGGTCCTCAGGACACAAGAGGGCCTCATCGCCCCACCAGCAGTGCGCCAAGAGGCGCATTTGCAGAGTGATACTAATAATTTTTTATGTATGTATTTCTCAGAAACTACTGAACGGATTTACACCATTTCAAAAAAAGGTCTTTTCTGAACCAAGACCTACCTTTTTTGCCAAATTTGGTGTAATTCCGTTCAGCAGTTTGGGCTGTAGCTTTGTCTAAAGTTTCCTATGGAAATTAACATGGAGAAAACGCGTATTGGGACCCCCCTTTTTTTTCAGCCCCCGCTTGATGAATCACCCCGAAACTTTCAAGACAGGAGCTGACCTGAGCAGGGCATTAGTTTTAAGAATTTCGCGAAGAGTCATCAATCGGCACTAAAGATATTGGCAAATCAAAGAACGCTTTTCCAATGGAAACTAGGTCCTTACTATAACTACCTACTGGCGACTGCCAGTAGGTAGTATGTCTTTTGAATAAATCTTATCTTTTCACTCAACTTGGTGTCTGTGCCCAAGTCGTGATTCTTCACTTGCCACACTTCGGGAAGGATTTGGATATATATATATACAGCACACATGAAAAAAGCAAAAACGAGGTGAAATAAAGCTTTTCTCCTCGTTTAGCCACCTTAAAACCTGATTTTTCTAGGTCTTAAGTTTGGCGCTGCCACCTATTATCGTCGCCCTGATAATAGGCGGTAGCGTCAACTCAATGGGTGTTGCGGCCGTACGCCCACCGCAACACCCACTGCACGCCCCCTTTCACGCTAAGTTTAAGCGTGAAAGGCCCTATTCTCAAGGCAGCGTTAAGCCACTTAACGTGGCTTTAAGCCACGTTAAGTGGGTTAACGCTGCCTTGGGAATAGGGCCCTGGCCCTATCACCACGGGAACGTAAAAAAAAGTGACGTTCCCGTTGCGATAGGGGCTTGAGAATATGCCCCTTTGTGTCGTACAAACCTGTACCTTGTAACACTATAAAGGCCCGGGTGAATTCCAGTTTAACAAGCCATGAAGTACACTGCATAATCCCCACTGGATCATAGAAGACGAAAGTGGTGGTAAATCAACGTAGATGCCAGGCAGGATACACACCGCAGCCACGGACCCAGAGTGGCTGGCGCATCAACTGGCTGAGCCGGGAGAACATGTTGCGTGACCTGCATTCCTGAGGTGGGGAGAGCTGACAGCCTGTGTGGCAAGAATCGAACACAGTGGGAAACGAGCCGTGAAGTGAACGGCTCCACCAAACGTATCAGCACCGAATCAACTTGCAAGTTGTTTGGAAACACAGAAGAACCCGGAAAGGCCTCACCTTACCGGCAGTTGTATCCAAGTACCAGTGCACAAAACCAAACGCGTGGAGTCAGAGGACGCCGCCCGAACGTGAGTAGTCCCTGGGAAAAGATCACTGGGGGGTATGGTGGCAGCAATAATACATTAATGTTTGAAACTTTGCATAAACGGAATCAAAGCAGCGGAATCAGTGGTTACTGTGACGCAATCACAATTTACCCAGACCACCAGGGATCGCCACATGAATATCAAGATAATTACACTTTACCATTAATTAGGGTATGAATATGTTTCATGGTCTAATCTCATTGCACTAGTAAAAGTGGTGAAATATACAGGATACAAAGTATATACTACATTGTTTAGGAGGCAATAATCACACTGTTACAAAAGATACAACATGGAAGCAAGAGCAGCTAAATGCCTACAAAAGGCTGAAACTTTATTTACAAAAGAGAGTGAAGGGGCAACTATGAACAAGAATGACAATACTTCCAAAGAAAGTCTCTAATAGGAATAATAAAATGTACCTTTTCGCAGTTCAACAGTTGCTCTACTGTAGCAATGTTTCGAGTGGGAATTACAATTTTTTTACCTGTCAAAAGTCCAACACGTTTACTACTGTTGCAATGTTTGGAATGGGAATAGTCAATTTTAACCCTCCGGAATCCCAGTCTTTCCCTACTGTTGCGTTGTTTGGATTGGGAATAGTAAATTTAACCCCTCCAAAGTCCAACACCTTCTCTACTGTTGTGTAGGCTGGAGTGAGAACAGTACATTTCAACCCTCTGAAGTCCAAAACTTTCCTTACTGTTACTTAGACTGTAGTGGGAATAATTAATTTCACCCTTCCGAAGTATAGAGATTTCCCTACTGTTGTTCTGACTGGCATACAAATAGTAAATCTAACTCCTCCAAAGTCCAACACTTTCTCTAATATTGCGGTGACTGGAGTAGAAATAGTAAATCTAACCCCTCTGAAGTCCAACACTTTCCATACTGCTGCATAAACTAGAGCAGGAATAGTATATTTAATATAAGTTTAGTTATTTGTTTTTATTTTTACATTTATTTTAATGTTTATAGTATTTTTGTAAATGTGTTTTTCGTATTTTTGAATGTTTAATATTTTATTTTTTGCTACATTAATTAAAATATTTTATCTCATTCAATTGTTTATTTTTTGGATGGCGTTTAACGTATGTATGTTAAATATAAATAAATATATATATATATATTATTTACATTATATTAATTTTATTAATTATTTTAAATTTATCACCTCAGATATATATGTAGGTGTATGTATAGCCATATATATTTTCATATTGATAAATGTAAAATACTTTAAAAAAAAGCAAAAAAAATATTGTTCCTATATATATATATAAATGTGAAATATATAAAAACGGTATTGTAAACACATAATTTCATTAATTTTGTTATACTATATATATATTTATATAAATAAAAATGTATATATAGATATATGTGTGTTTATATAAGTATATGTTTATATATAGAATTAAATATTAGTGGAATATATCATATATTTACTTTACTTGATATTAGATTTATATATTAAAATATTTAACATTTATTACTTCAAAATTGATTTATATTTAACAAAATTGACATTTTTGTCTAATTTTGGACGATATCAGTGTCGACAATATTTTTTTCCAATATTTTTGTACTTACCATTAGAAGTGAAGGAGCACAATACTGTGGTAAATTATATTTTTTTGTCACAAAATTTTTATCAACAATATTGTTTACCACAATATTGTGTCAGTGATCCTCTACAGACAAGTTAACTTCTCACTTCAGATGATTTAGTGAAGAACCAAAGTGTAAACAAAAATTGGGAATTTGAGGTGACTGGACTCAGAGTGTAGTGACAGAGGTAAGAATTCCAATATATGGCAGACACCACTGAGCAAGCTCTGCAGCGAACAGTCTTCTAAAGAAAATTCAGCAGTTTTAACAATTTATTTTGGTTGACCTTACTAAGCGGCCGGGAATATACCATTGGAATCTGAGAGGTGAAACATGTGGCATATAGAGAGAATTGTGAACCAGACACATTGATTTAAATAACATTGTCTCTTTCACAGGTCAACAATGTGCTGTTGGCAGCAGTAATATGAGCTCACAATTTGAGTCCAAATAACATTCTCACAGTATAATCTGGATTAAATACAATCTCTGAATAAGAAAGACAGAAAATTGCATATTGAAATGTAGCAATCCTGCCTAGGAGGGGGTGAAGGAATTCAGTATTTGCATCTTCTACAATGTAGTAAACAAGTATAGAATGCACTTTAAGAAATGAAGTTGGAAAAGACAAGACTTGTATGCAGTGGAATAGTGGTCTGACAGAAATAGCGCACAATCTAATATGATTGATGTTTTTAATGCAAGAAACTGGGTTAGGTTTTGGTCCTAATACAGTAGGCCTAGGGGGCAGATCTCAAAAGGTGGAGGATGAGAGGGCCTCAAGTTTCAGTTTTGTCTCCATTCATTTTTACTGATTTGTGCTCATCTAGTGGAACACCTTGGTGACACACTTATGGGGCTGGACAGTAGAATTATGATCTTCACCTGATATCCGTACAATGATTTGCATGCCATTTGTAAACAATAAAGCCATAGGAATCAATGAGATAAGCCAATAGGGAAATATAGAGATTAAACAAAAGAGCAGAATAGATCCCTCACCACAAACACATGAGACCTGATTACGACTTGGCAGTGATGTGCCGGGTTTGCGCCGGCACAGCACTGCCAAAGCTGTGCATGGCACACCCATCAGATTACGAGTACAACTCGTGTCCTGCAGGCTTTTCTTTTGCCATTCCCACGGCAGTGCCCTGAAAAGGGGCACCGCAATGGGAATGCAAAAAAAGTTTCAGAACGGCATGGACTGTGAAGTCAATGCCGTGCTGGAACTTGGCGTGTATGGAAACAGGGGGGCACAATATCCTTATGGCTGTGGGGCATGGGGGCCCTGTAGAGCCCCCTTGTTTCCCTACCCCCAGCCTTTTCATGGCCGGCTCACAACCATGAAAAAGTTGGTGATGGGAAAACTCGAAAGCAGCGGTGGTGGTTCAAATGGCCGCCTCGGAATACTGCGGCGACAGGACCACCACTGATGCGCAACCGCGAATCTGGTGGTCAAAGACCGCCAGACTCGTAATCGGCCCCATGGTTTGGAAATTTAGATGTACATGGCAAAAGAGAGATTTTGTAGGAGCACTGGGTCAGGAAATCAGACATTTATGCAAGCAATGCCTTGAACTCTGAAATCCTGCAGATGGGGCAGAAGATTTGATAGTGAGCAGTATAAAAAGCTTCCAACAGATCCAAAGGTATGAAGGCTGTTGGGGTATTGGGCTCAGATGTACAAAGGGCTTGCTTTGCCCTTGCATCACATAAGGTAATGCAAAGAGTGCAAGCTTGTAAGGAACAGAAAGACTTTCTGAGCTAATTGTCATTTGATATGGATGTATATAAAATGTGTATTTAAGGTATAAATGGTATTTTGTAAGGGAATCATAAGTGGATAAGAAAAAAATCACAGAATTTTAACGAATGTACATTATTATTGTTTAGTTGAACAAAAGACGATTAAGAGTATAAGCTTACAACAATTTAGGCAGCACATACTTGTGAAGCTAGAAGTAGTAATCTGGCTAACAGGGAAGGAGTTTCATGACCATTTCAGTAGTTACTTATAATTCAGTTTCAGGAAGGTCAGCTTCAAGAACACAGAGAGTTGGGCAAAAAGAGAGGTCTTTAGGGAATTTCCTTTAACTGTTTCAGTTGGATGCAGAACATTCTTGGCAGACTATTAAAGATCTCCTGTTTGCCTTTAGATACCCATTGTGACATCCAGGCACAATGTCCCTCAGAGTGAGGAGGAAGGGTCAGTATCTCCAGTGTCTATGTTTGTTTATCTTCCTTTCCCCTTTCCCTGCTTCTATTTTTCAACATATTGTACTGCATGTATGTGGTGAGGGTGGAAGAATGTATCACTCTTTTTGGATCCAGAGTACAAGGTTAGTGCTTTCTGACATCTATATATACTAGTAAAACAGCAACCACCTGACAGAAAGGCATTAAAAGGAGCTACCTGAGAGAGGGAGATTGACCCAAAACAGAAACACCTGCCAGGAAAGTGCTGGGCTCAGCAAAGGCTGCACCTGACAGGAGTGTGCTGGGCCCAAACAGAAACCACATGACAGCAAGGAGCTGGTCTCTAAAATGTGCATACTAAAATGGTGTTTGGTGGCCATACTGGAATGAAGTCTGTGTTTGCTGGCCATCCTAGAATGAAGTTCCACTGGAAGGGAGTTAAACTGAACCCTTTTGCCTACTGCTGTGCCCATTGCTGACCTGGAACCATAGCAAATCAATTGTTATAGATGAATATGAAAAGTAAAATAATGATTGGTGGGAAAATAGTATGTTATAAAGAGTATCCCCTTAATAGCATCAATATACCATGAATGTTCACTAGAGACCCTCAGCATTCACAGAGGACGGTCTATTCAAAGAGAAGTCATGCACCTTGGTTGAGGCATGTTTTTTGTTTCAGGTGAAATTGTAGGCTTTCCTCCTATTTGGTCAATGGCCTTCTTGGCTTCAGGCACATTAGGCCGCAGGAAGCAGTTTCTCCAGAAGGCAAAGCTGGCTGTCTATTGCAAAAAAGCACCCCAATATTTTTTGGATTCTGCACAGGGAACTGTCTGCCAAAGATTTGGGAGCAGGGATTTAGGCTTGAGGTTTGGACACATACTTCAGCAGCCAAGGCAGGGATTATGTTTCAGAAATAGCAGGTAATTCATCTTGCCTCTTCTACTTAGCAAGATTATTCAGTAATCCAGTGGGTTTTTGTGTGATTTTACGAGGGCCACACAATGATTTGTAATCCAAATGTACATATAAACTAGTCCTCACATCCCCTAAAGCACTTCACTTTTAGCAAAAGTATGATGCATTTTGAAAGATTGGCTCATGACAAAAATCCAAAATCGTACCATGTATTCCTGGAAAGTCTGAAATATTTTAACATCCTAAGCACACCCCTTGGTAACTGGGACTGTCCCTCTTAATAACAAAGGAGTTCAAGCACATCCAAGGAAGTCACAATCAGGAACTACCATTGGAAAGTGGAGCATGTGGTTTTTGAGAGTTAGGGGTATATTTACAAGAATTGCTGCAGTTCACATCGTTTACAAAGATGTTTACACATCGCATGCCATTACGTTAGCGAGAGAAAAGTGACAAAAGGCGAACTAGCGGCAAAAAAATTCACGTTAGTCAGCCCTACGTCACTTTTTAGCCTCTAGAGGCAAAAATAACCTATAAATACACCTATAATGAAAAAAAAGAAAATGAAAACAATGGAATGCAGAATGGAACAGCCAGGGTCAAGTTCAGCACAGGTCAACAAACCCCCCAATTCCCCCAACAGCCAGGATGACCAGCCAGAGTCCCAGGGGAAGAGGAAATGCAGAATCAGGGCCTCATTTATGAAAAGTGATGCATCGCTGGGGAAAACCAGTGATGCAGGACCTTTCATAGCATCAGCCTTGCGACTCCATGGCAGCTGATGCCTGGAAGCGCGGACAGTCTCCGGGGCCTGCGTCTGAGACCCGGAGTGGAAGGCGGCGGGGCAGTGGAGTCGCTGCGTCGGGCCCAAGACTGTGGCCCGTGGCGGTAGACATTGAGGCGTCGACGATCGCCCTTACCTGGTGGCAAAGTCTGGCAGGTCACAAGGAGACACATTGCTGACCTGCTTGAGAAGACCGCCTGGCGCCCCCTGGAGCTGTGATCGGTAGAGGTGCCCCTGCGCATCGACGTAGAGAGGTCTGCATTGCATAACATGTGCCACCACTACAGCAGGGTGCACGGAGGAGATTGCCAATTTTGGGCCTCGCCTCTCTGCATCACAGGCTAGAGGATGTGGCACTGCCTGGACCCTGTGGAGTGTGGGGCCCCTGAGCTGCACTGAGCTTGTGTGGCGGGAGCACTGCAACTTCATGCCTAAGAGGACCCTGTTGCATCACATGCATCGGGAGGTTCCCAGCAGACTTGGAGGTGACTGCTGTACCCAGGCTTGTGAAATCCTGCTTGGCTGAGGCTCCTGTTGGCTGAGTCACAGATTCAGAGAGAGCACGGGGGATTGAGCCCCGGTATTGATGTCTAGGTGAGGAGAAGGTGGGACACGGAGCGGAGGAGGCTCAGGGGTCGAGTCGAGCCCAGGCCTAGTGCCAGTGGGTGGTGCACACCATGCCCTGAGCAATCCTTGCTCTGCGGCTGAACAACATCACCAAGGACACCGCACAAGACAGGTGGGGGACTCCAATAACTGGCTCTAGTCACTGATATCGGCCGTTGGTGGCAGGGGGTGCCAGGGGAACGGAGGTCGGTTCAGGCCCAGGCCCTTAGGAGCACCTCTTGATCTTCTGTTACTCACTGGGGCACTGGGGAACACAGAATATGGTTGCCACTGTTAGATCAGAGGAGGCGACTGGGTGGTGCTGCCTTTCCTTGCCCCCTGGTAGTGAGCTCTTGGGTGTGTGTGGGAATTCCATTGGTGCCGCCCGAGCGGAGATTCCTGGCTAGCATACACCAGACTGAAGGAGAGGGGCCGGCTGGCCACACTGTACTGCACCGCATTTCATACATAGTACCTGGGTGTCTGGCGCAACAATGGCCCTCCTGCAGATGGGGGCTGCGTCAACATTTGGCCGCTCCTCCGTGTCGGTGAACCGAGCAGCTAGGGATCGGTGGCCACCGGGGCAGGTCACAGTGGACAGCCTGGTCTCCAAACTCGACTCTGTACTCGCAGCGGCTACCTCCCTCAAACAAATGGGCTCTTCCTTTGAAGGCGGCATAGATGTAATCACAGTCGACTTCACCCTGGAGTGCGCAGATCATCACAAGCTGACTTACAAGGTACATGACATTGAGCAAGAACTGGCCAAAGTCCCTCTGAGTACCCTGAGCGCAGCTTTGGAGGAGTAGCAGCTAATGGCACATGTGAAGTTACTGGAAAGAACAGTGGAGAATGTGGAGAGCCGCACCCAGCGAAACAACCTGAGGGTGTTGGGTCTGTGTGAGGGAGCAGAAGGGGCTGATGCAGTGGCACATACTGAGACATGGTTGTGTGACCTACTGCCAGCAGGTGCACTCTCCGCATTCCTTGTTGTGGAGAAGACCATTGAGTGCTGGTGAGCCGCACCCTGCCGGGGACAGGTCCTATACCCTTTCTCTTCCACTTTCTACAGGGATCGTGACCCTGTCCTGAGGGAGGTAAGCAAACTGGAGGAGGTAAAAGTGGATAACGCCAGAGTTATTTCTTCCCTTACTAAGCCACGGGGGTGCAGAGGCAAACGGGCTCGTCTCTAGTGGTTAAGTGATGCCTCAGAGAGTTGGGCATCAAATACTCCCTCCTCTAACCATAAAGGCTATGAGGGATCTCAGACATTGACACGTAAATCATTGACGCAGCTGAACAGTGCTGGCCCTGGCTGCAATCTACTAGTCGTCAGGTGCTGCAGACAGGGAGTGAAGGGTCTGCACAACAAGCTGTCATTCATGGAGCCAGTTGTACTTGGAGTTGTAAGAGGAACAGGCATCCCAACCACAACTAAAAGCCACCCCCAATCTGCGGCAGGTTGTACAAGAGAGGCGGAAGGAGCTGCATGCTGTGCCGACGATGCGTAATCGCACTCAGAGACAGGATCCCGACACTTCCCTTGAACGCTCCCCCTGCGACGTGGGTTCCACTGTGGATTGGTTATCCGGTGCAGTGTCCCTGCAGCCCCTAGATGTGACTACCCAGATGGCAGATAACCTAATTTAATGTTGACTGGTTGTGCGTCTCTCCTTCTTCTATGGTTCCAGACAGCTCCGGAGACTCTCTGGCTTTTGGTGGTCCCTGGTCTCCAGCTTCCTGTTGCTGAAGTTCTGGTCTACCGATGTCAGCACTTAGAGGGGACCAGGTCCAGTCATCACCCAAAGGGAACCGAGCAGTTGTCCAGGTGAGTGATGCATGTCAGGGGTGGTGGTCTCCTTGGTGCTCCTAGCTGCAATGACATGAGGTCCATGTCATTGTTGACCTTGCCAAGGATGAATTGTGGGTGTTCTTCGGCACTAGCAGCACTCTTGCAACACTGTGACATCACATGTTTGACGTTCCGGTTGCACAATGTGCCACAGCATGTTTTCAAGGCCACATAAAGCCACTCTATGTGGCTTTTCATGGACTTGTGAATATGTGCCCCTTTCATGCATTAAACAGTGTAAAAGGGGTGTTCTATGCAGTGGCAGCGGCATGGCTCGTGGGTGGCGGGGGGGCAGGTGCGGGGTGTCGAGGGGGTCATGATTGAAGGAAGGTGCGCATAGTAAAAAAAAAATAATATATATATATACACACAAAGCTTAGCTTGCCGCCGGGTCCCGCGTCTCTGCTCCTGCTCTCCTCAAGGAACAGGAAGCACAGCCAGGCCCCACTGACCAATCACAATGCAGCAATGCAGCATTGTGGTTGGTTTTGAGCATCCTGATTCAACGCTCAACCAGGGAATGGGGGCCTGGGCATGTTCTCCACGCAGGCTGTAATGCTGCCTGCATGGAGAATGGGGAAAGTGCGCATAACTGGTTTGGGTGGCCAGAGAGGGCCGATCAAACAGTCATTGTGCTCTTAGGAGTGGGCAAATCACTCCTCCCCTGCCCTGCTCTGAGAGCAGAGCAGCCCCGCCCGAGCGCAAAGCAGCACAAACATAAAATGATAATAACTGAAAGTTATTATCTTTTTATGTCTCTACTTCTCACACTGCTTGAAAGCAGAGAAGCTGCCAATGGTTCAATGGGTGTTGCTGTGGGCATTCCCACGCCAAACCAATAGAATCTGAAGCATTCCAGGATTTACGAGAAACCATAAACCTTCGGAATGCGTCAGAATCTAATACCACCCCAAGGGTGACGTTTGGGAGGCTCTACAAGGATAAATGTTTTCATTTCTCCTCTTCTTTTGAGTTTTTCCATGTGTGCTGCATTCTGCAGCACACAGAGCAAGAGGAAATACTCTTGATTGATAGGTTTTGTGCAGATAGGTGTCCCTTACTGCACAACATCAATCAACTCCGCAACACAGTCACCCTTGCACCATGGTGCAAGGGTGGCTGCGTTGGTGCATGGCAGCCATTGTGTGTCAACATAGGGGAAAAATACAGGGGGGCTTATTCATGAGCCCCTTCCGATAGTTTAACTCCACCGGTGCGTCATTTTCTTGATGTACTTCCAACGTGAATTTTGCACCACGTTGCGCCGTATTTACAAAGTGACGCATCTAGGCATATGCGTGACCTTGCAAAGACCTGTGCCACATTATACCTGCGTCAGGTATGATGTATGCAGGGTGTGCATTCCCACGCAACAAAGCCTCATAGGAGTGGCGCAGTGCAATATATCAGTTTACACTGTGACAATTCTAGGATGCCACTACGTCAAAACCTTACCCCTGCTGCATGGCAGGCATAAGGGTGATGCAGTGCCATAGGGATAGGCCTGCCCCATGCATTGCTGGAGTTGCATCATGCTTGTGACACAACAGCAGCAATGCGCGACTGTAGTGCAGACAGATATGTCAAAATTCCAGGTGTATCTGTCATTGATTGGGACTCGGAGCGCCGGACAGTAAATACGGCGCATCCATGGTGTCGCAAGGAGGGCGCAGTGAAAAGTGTTGCAACGCTGTTTTGTCGCATCGATGCAACACTTTCCGTGAATGAGGCCCAGGAATGCACCCTATCTTATTGATAGGGCGTATTCCTGACCTTTTGTTTTGGTGCAGAGCAGCGCAGCAATATTCCTTGCAGCGCTGGCCAGCACTCAAAACATCTTATATGTGGACCCAAGTGTTTGCCCCAGTTTTAAGACCAGGTATTTTTTAGTCTTAAAAAAATGCCTCTAATTGGACTTAGTGCCAGTTTTTTGGGTTTGGCAACATGCAAGGAATTCCTTGTAAATATTGTGGAGTGTGTTTAGCGTCAGTTTTGTCACGGGAACGCCTACCTTGCATCTCATTTTCAGTAAGTCCCACTAACAGAAGTGGTGATCTTGAAAATTCCCATTCCCTTCGAGGAAGCAGAGCCGGGGTAGGTCTAGCGGCAGAGGCCTCTCTGCGTCCTTGTAAGTACTGAGCCGCGAGACAAGAGTATTTCCCTGGCCCCTCGGTAAGACAAGCCCATTTTAAAGCTGACATTTTTCTTCCTTTAGGAAGCTAATAGGCGTTCCTTCTGCTTTTGCCTCATGGGGCTTGATCCAATACCCTAATTGGGTGAGTCGGAGTTACTTTATATATCCAACTTGCCATACAGGGCGAGTGCAATTTTAGCACGCTGTCATGAGTGTTTGGTTGTGTCAATTTCAAGTTGTATTGTCTGTGTATGTCACTTGGGTATGCTGAAGACAGTTGCTTCAAATGTCTTTGTCATAAAACTGTTTATTTGTGAATTACAAATATGCATAACTTTGTGTTCCAGGATGACTTTACTTGTTCTAAGGTACAATATTTACCATATTACTTGTTGTGTGACCGGTTATCATGGTCAGAGTATTCACACTCACTGAAACCAGACACAGTGTAGTTTAGGGTAGTTTCTAGGTCCTGAAGAATCACCACTTGATCTTCCTTGACATATCTAGGCGAGAACCATGTTGACCATTTAGACCATATAATTCGCCAGGCTATCTAGGACCATTGTATCCCAAGGTAGCACATCCATTTTTAATTAGGTTAGTGGGCTCATTCATTAAATTGATTGATCCTGAGTACCACTGCACCTATTTTAATTCACTTACATCACCATTCCACACTACACCTTTGTAGCACACACACACCCTCACTTCAATATACAGCTAACAAAAAGATCTTCAGCAAAGAGCCCCCTTGTGGGTGCCCGTCGGAACTTGCAGCGCTGGCCCAATGAGGAGCTATCCCAATGATGAAGTATGACACCCATTTGGGTGTGTGAGGGCCTGTGCTCCTATTGGAGCATACTCCTTTCCATGGAACCATTAACCGTATTCTTCTTACACGAGGAAATTCACACCTCATTTATATTTTGTCGTGGTACACAGTCAGGGCTTTCCCATTTCAACAGAGCCTGCAATGAAGAACAATGGTAAACACTAGCGATTGATGTCTATTCAATAGGTCTCAAACAAGATCACAAAAGCTGTCTAAAATGAAGGAATCAAGGAATGTAAAAAGCAAGACAAACCTGGGAAAACACCGAGTGCAAGCATGTGCACATTTCTCTGGTGTTACAAATCTAGAAAGTGATAAAAATTTCTGAGTCTTAGGTTTAGCCAGTTTGTAGAAAATAGAATGATAGCGCACTAGTAGTTCCAGAATAATGTACAGTAGAGAGACACTATCACTAATGATATTTGTGAACATAATTCAATGTAATCAATTTCCTAAGACTTAGATCATATTTGCTTTAACTTAATTAACCTCAAATAATAAGTGGGTTTTATAGCAAAATGCATTTATGATACATGTTGGATACTATATACCACCATGACAACACTACCGGGCACAGTGTGCACTAAGCCACACTGTAACTGAATTTGTTCACCAATCACCAAATAAGGGGTAATTTATCAGAGAACAGCAATCAAGAGATTAGCCAGAGAATTTGGGTGATCAACTAAAACCAGATAAAACACAGGTTCTTCTGGCTAGGTCCATATGAATGATCCAAAGGGTATGGAAGTAATGAAATATATAGGGTCTCTCAATCTCTGCCCATGTTGTTACCTTTCAGTCTCAACTAATACATCATATTAAGAGAATATACTAAACTTCACCATAATGGCAACAGCTGATCTTTTCATTGATTGAACATGTCACTTCGATAAAGATGGCACTTGTTCCTAAATTCTGTATTGTTTCCATGCCCCACCTTTGCATATGCTTGCTTCTTTTTAATAGACTTGGTTTCACAATGTCAATTTTATTTGGAGCCACAAAACGACTTGCCATCATATTAATTTCTACAGTGACTTCAGGCCTGTGGTTACCTTCCAAATTTCCAATTGTGTTATTGGTAAGACTGGGCGGAATCTGCAAAGTTCCACGAAGTGACAAAAAAACACTTCTAAGCTACGCGGAGTTCCGCGAGCGGCGGTGTGGGTTACCTCGAGCCATTCGTACTGTAAAATCAGCACGAATGGTATCTCACACAGTGCAAGAGGGTGCTGCTTCTTTCCGCCGCTCGAGTAGAAGTTCTACTCGAGCGGTAGCTTCCTCAATGCAAACGGAAGGTTTCTCAATGCGAGCGGTAGTGGCCATACAAAACCGTCCGCACTGAGAAATCTCAATGGGAAGTGGTCTTGTGTTGTATATTCCTCTCTTGCGCTCACCAACTTACTGTTGGTGAGCGCAGTGAGGTAAAAACTCTGCTCCGCTATGTGTAGCAGAGTTTTTGGGAACTCCGCGAGCTCCGCGGAGCACGGTGTGCGAAAAACTCTGCAAACTCTGTGAATGGAGCAAAGTTCACCACCCAGGCTTAGTTACTGGGCTTGAATAGGATGGCAATTGATGTATTTGAACCAAGCCATATGTTTTCAGAGTCCATGCTTTTTTGGGTTATTTTCAAACTGGCAGGAATTGTTGGTCAAGTTCTGCAGACCAAGATATTTCATACAGGTGTGCTTTCAATCTTTGGGGCATATTTGCAATGAAATGCCGAAGCGTGGAGCTGTGACAAATTTGGCAGCACCACGCTCTGATATTTTCAAAATGCAGGGATGCGCCGTATTCACAAGAATGTGGCTTACCCCTGTGTTTCCCCTAGCACTGGTGCAAAAAATGCTACCCTGGGCCAGCACAGGCACCCTGCGGCCATGTTGCAAGGGTGCGTGCACTGCAGGGACGATTGTTTATGTGCAGGAAGGGACACCTTCCTGCACGTAAACAATCAATAATGGTGATTTGCACCTTCTGTGTGTGCTGCAGAATGCAGCACACATGGAAAGATAAAAAATCGAGGAGAAATTATTAATTTATCCCCGTACCGCCATTCTAACGCCTGGTATTCCATGGCGTTAGTTTTTGGCGCTGCCTCAGTCTTGTAAATCTGAGGCAGCATCAAAAAGCAATGGGAGTGGCATAGAAAATCCCACAACAACACCCATTGCAAAGCCCCTTTGCCACAGAGGATTGCAGCAGAAAGTGGCATGTTTACAAGATTGGGTTAAGCCACACAAAGTGACTTAGCGCCACCTTGTAAATATGGAAAATGGCACTGCGCCATTGGACCGTCAAAAAATGTAACGCTCTGGTATTGGTGAGGGCTTGTAAATATGCCTCTTTGTTTTCCTTCTTTTCTAAATCTTACAGATGTTATGAGACATTGTAAAATGTCCTATCTTCACAGTACATCCAGTTTTTGGGAATATACCATACTTTCTACTATATTCCATCATGGCCACTGTCTGCTATAAAAAAAGTACTTTCCTAAAATATGCATAGCCTGCGAGTGGCATCCAACTATATACTAAACAATATAGGTCAATTTGCATTTTACCCCTGACAAAATAAGCAAACTTGGAAATGGGCACCGGGAATGTCTCAGTAACAAACATTGATAATAAATTGAAGCCTGGTTCACTGATTTAAACTTATACAGGTTTATCTCCCACCTGACACCAAATTCAAAATTCCATTGTAACACCCTTGATACCAGGCTTTCCTTCAAAGAACGCATTGTCAAGCAGCCTCTGACCGTGTTACATCAACTCAACCTTCTGAAGGTAGTGAAACCTTGCATCCCGATAAAACAACTACAGAACAACATTAAAAACTTTAGGGCCTGATTATGAGTTTGGCAGTCCAATGGACCGCCAAACCCATGGCGGCGGTGCCACAACCACTGCACCGGCGGTCCGACTGCCCTATTACAAGTTTGGCGGTCGGACTGCCATTGGACCACTGCTACCGCTGGGGACCCGTGATCCCTCGTCGGTGGCACAGTGGTATGGGGCATCAATATGCTGGCCGTATCACTGCGTCACCGCTTAGCATATTAAAACCTTCCAAACCTCCATAATTTTCATGGTGGTGAGGCCACCATGAAAAGTGTGGCTGTCAGAAAACTAAGGGGCCCTACTGAGCCCTCTGTTGCCCCTGTGCATGGGAGTGCATGCAGGGGAGCACATGTTGTGCCCCCCTGTTTGCACGCACCCCCTGTTTCTGCATGGCATGGACTTCACTGTCCATCATGCAGGAACGGGCTTTGGCACTCCCACAGCGCTGTTTTGCTAAGGCTCACATTGGAACCTTAGCACGGCACTGCTGTGGGACTGCCAAAGGACCGCTCGCCAGACCAGGAGAAAACTCCTTATCTGGTGGGTGGTCGGCAGTCGAGTTTGGCAGTGTGGGAGCGGGGCGATGGCGGCCCGCTCCCACACTGCCAAACACTAACTCAGGCCATTAGCCTTCTTGCAACTACACTAAAAAATAGCAATGCCCTGCAGTCACCTTAGTAATATATTGAGTCCCTTGAATGGCACCTTATAAGCCACAGGTTGTCCCTTGAAAGGCCTCAAGAACTTTGAGCATATTATTCTAACCCTGATGAAATTATGCTGGCTCCCCCTCCAATCCTACCTCATCATCAAGTTGCATCACATACAAGGCCACCAAAACCGGTACACCTCCCTATTTGACAAAGTAATAACTCATGTGGAAAATGGCAATCCAGAAGCCAATACATCACCAGACTAGAAACAAAAACTTGAAAAGGGGAAGTGTAGATGATAGGTCTTCTTCATCTATGCTCCAAGGATCTGGAACAACATTGCCATCAACAACAAAACTGTCTCTTATTTGGAGTCTGACGGACAGGTACTTCAACAAAAATGTGACGGAGATACAGTCTGCCTTATTGCAAGTGTATTACAGCCTAATGAACTAGTACTAAGTCATACATGATATCGTTCATATTTGTGACAGAGTATCCATCCGCCAAACTCTAAATCACACCCTATAGCTCCACATGATACGATTTACCACCCACAAACATCCTACTTCATTGTAAATTATGCTGTATCATAATTCATGCACCCTGCACATGTTAAGCTCTCCATTGCTCTGTAGCTAGATTTGCACTCTACCTTTTCTTTACATACATACATTGATGTGTACATCCAGCAAAGTGTAATGCAATGAAATGTTTTTCTTGCTTTAACTCCCAAACAAATAAGCCAACCTTTCGATTACTTGCACTAACAACATCTACATACACTTTGATAATATATGCAAGCAATTTTTGTGAGGCCAAGATTTCAGACACAAATTTACATGCTCTAGAGTGAAAACACCATTATCACAAGCAGATGTTAGTTACCCAAACCTCAAGAGATATCATGGCAGTGTCATCTTACATCGAGTGAGATACTGGCATAAATATTTATCAGCAGAATCTCTGAGATCAATAAACATTGATGAAGAAACATTGATAGCCAATCTCTCAAAATTGCTATTTTCAAAAATTCGATCAAGTCAAAATAATTTCTAATGGACACCATTAAAGCTGTCAGAGAGTTCATCTGAAGAACAGCTAAAAAAACCACCACAACAATCACAATCACATAAGTGCATGTATTTGTTATAAGCCAGCAATTTGCTTAACAGTTTTACACTGGAACCATCATAGTGATAAAGGAATTAGGCAAATTTAAGATTATGCCGGCATAATTCATGTAATTCAAATTCAAATTAGCTCAACACTACAACTTGTAACTTGTAACCTGTCTTGCAATTAATGTTAATGGATGGCGCCTGATATGTTTAAATACAATGGTTTGTATGACAAGGCATGACCTTGAGAAACTGCATGGAAGTGGGAGAAACGTCGGCAGTAAATGGTTGCCACCCACCACTTTTGCATTTTACTAGCACATATTTGCACATTATCATCAACAAAGATCAATAAAGACTATTTTTGTACTTTTGCACGTAGAAGTGAATATTTCTTGTTGCATGATTGCCCTTGGGTGAACCTTTAGTGGCATTGGTTTGGAGTGGTTTTTGAGGATTCCGACTTCTGTAAACAGCTTCTAGCGGTGAGTCAACCGTTCTGACTTAGTTGCCGTACTTGGCAGGGTGATTCTCTTGAAGTTGGATATGTTACATGTGATAAACTGGTCTTTTTTTCTGACAACATAGTCCCTTTTGCTTGTGTCACTGCCCATGGTTCTCGTTCTAGTTACCCCACTCTTAAATCTCAGTGTTTCTCGTTAATATCGTCTGTTCACTTGTATAGAACTGAGTGTGCTTAGTGTGGGAGCACATAAAGGGTGTTTAGATATTGTGTTAGCTGGCTGTCGCTTGAATAACATATTTGGCAGGGGCATTCTTTTCTTAGTGGGTAGGGTGTTTCGGTATTCTTGAAGGAATTTCTAGATGGCCCTGTGAACCTCCCAGCTCTGGGGAAAATTTAACAGGCCACCACCGATGCCCGCACACATACACCATTGTGTAGGGGTGCCTGTGTTGTGTGGAAAAATGTGGATGTGCAGTAAGGTCCCCCTTCATGCACATGTACAATCTTCAACTCAACTCAGACACCCCTGCACAATGGTGCATGTGTGCCGCATTGGTGGTGGCCTGCTAACTTTTGCCCCAGAGCTGGGAGGCTCACGGGGCTGCATCATTTTGTTGTCAATGAGATGCAGCCCTGTGTTGTCAATTTAGCTGAGCGTGGTGTTGAGCCTAGGAGGCCAATGCCACACTCTGCAACCTCTCCAGTCAATGTGCCCCTTTGCTTGTTCATGAGAGGCAGCCCTGTGTTCCCAAAGTGACAACGCATGTTGTGAGTCTCTGTAGCATAAACACATGCATCGCCACTGCATTGTAAATATGCACTCTTGTGCCTTAAAGGTGCATATTCCATATTGTCCAAATTCAGTATACTGGAGGGCTAATGTGATATACAACTATGAACAGAAGGGAAATGCAACCAAAAGTACAGTGTAAGGACTCTGCATATCAGGAATGTGTCCCATTAAAAATAAAACACGTTTTGTTTGTAAGCCATGCTCACAGAACTATAGAGTCCCTATCAAGGTGCATGTCAAGTGAAGTATGACACCGAGCAAGCATTACAATGTTGCACCAATGCATGTGAGATGGCCATTACACATTGACATGCATGTAAACCAGTCCTTGGAGAAAGTCAACAGTAGCAGTGAACAAATGCATAGGCAGTCATGCCTTTTTTTTTTTTTTTTAAAAGCTTTATTTCGAATAAAGGTAGTACAAATAACAAGAAACCAATGATACAAATTTACTGCAATCTGAGAGAAAAAACATATCAAATGAGAGGTTTATGTAAAGAAGAAAAGAAAGCTATTTTAAATTTTGAAGGGAATAAGGGGGAGGGAAGGAAAAGGGGGAAAAAAGGAAGGTAAACATTTCAAAACTAATAAATTAAAATTTAAGAATATTGCATCTTACATCAGAATAAAAAAGATAAAACTAATCAAGTTAATATACATGGTGATCAAAGAACTGTAAAAGGTAAGGAATGAAGAAAATAAACGTTCAAGGAGGCTTGAAATTTTCAGCATTTAAACGAGTGTTATCAGTTAATACTAAATGATCTAAATAAGTGACAAGAGGTAGCCAAAAGAGATCTCTATTGAGCATAGGTTTACAAGAGGAGGCAAAAGCAATATCAAGTCGATGCATATGACAGAGGCTGTTCCACCAGTGTTGAATGGAGAGTTTTGTTAGTGTTTTCCAATTGAGAGTAATGTGTTAGAAAGCCAAAGCGAGCATAAGGTCAAAGAGACCATTTTTATGAGAGAGAAGGTCTATGGAATCAGGGAGACTTCCAAAGAAAAGTAGGGGAAGGGAATAGGGAATAGAGATATTAAATAGGCGAGACACACAAGACCAAACTTTCTTCCAAAAAGAGGAGACTGAAGGTCAGAGAAAAAGAAGTTGAAGAAGGTCGGCATTAGGGAGCCACAGGTCCAACAGTTTGTATTAGTAGAGTGAGAGAATTTAGCAATAGACGTGGGAGTAAGATATAGTCTATGATAGAGAAAGAACATAGATTGAGTAAGAGAAGCGGAACGAGAGATTTTGAGAGAACGCAACCAAAGTTTGTCCCAAAAAATAATAGACCATTCACATCCCAGGTCAGATTCCCATGTAAGTTCCAACTTGGTTTTGATACGTTCTGGATTAGGAGCTGAGAAATATTTATATATAGGAGATGCTTTAGGTGCTAAGAGAAGAATTTTGAGAAGAGAATGAGAGGCAGGGGGAAAAGATGAGGAAGGAAGAGAATAGAAAATATCAAGAATGACCGTCATTAGAGCAGTACATTTCTGTAGAAAGGAGCGGGGACATTGAAAAGTGGATTGAAACTGGGGAAATAAACAAGGAGTTAGACCATCAAAAAGGTCTTTGACCCAGGCTATACCCCGTAATCTCCAAGAGTGCCAAAAAATAGGTCTACCATTAATAGTAATGAGGAAGTTATGCCAAATAGGAGATTCTAAAAAGGATTCTCTAGAGATAGGATTGGGATGTAATAAAGGTTTCAGTAGAGAACAAGTGTGTTTAAACAATGGGAGAGAGGTAAGAGGTGTTTTGGCAGAAAAGGCCAAGACTTCCTTTAAAGAGAACGGTATTGATAGGGCTCGCTCAATGGAGAGCCATAAGGGAGTGAAGGGGGAGTAGTCAGAGAGGAGCCACTTGGAGGCCTGTCGAAGGCAAAAAGACTTATGATATAAACGAAAGTTAGGAAAATTTACACCACCATTAGATTTTGTCCCACGAAGAGAAGAGAGAGAAATCCTTGATTTTTTATTTTGCCAAAGAAATTTAGTTAGACGAGAATCGATTTGTTTAAAATAGCAGGCAGGAATGTGAACAGGAAGCATAGAAAGAGTATAAAGCAAAATAGGAGTAATCATCATCTTGATTGAGTCCAACCAACCCCACCATGAAAGAAAGAGAGGATTCCAAGAGGAAAGTAATTTGTCAATCCGAGACAGGGTCGTAGTCATATTTAATTTAATAGAAGAGGCAATAGAATTGGAGAACCATATACCTAGATATTTGATTTTGCAACTATTCCATGCAAACCCAGTGGAAGAAAAGGAATGAGGAAGACAGAATTTAGTGAGGGGAAGAATTTCTGTTTTGTCAGAATTAATTTTATAACCAGAAACGAGAGAAAAGGAAGCAAATTCTTGTAATAAGGAGGGAATGGATTTGTCAGGATCGGAAATAAAGAGTAGGATGTCGTCTGCATAAGCAGAGAGTTTTAAATGCTGCTCACCGTACGAAAAACCAGAAATAGAAGCATTGTTACAGATTGAGGAAAGAAAGGGTTCAAGAGCAAGAACAAAAAGAAGAGGGGAAAGAGGACATCCCTGACGGACACCACGCTGGAGGTGAAAGTAGGACGAGACACGACCGTTAACTAGTACTAACGCTCTGGGGGCTGAATATAACAAAGATATAAGAGAAATAAATTTGGGACCAAAGCCATGCCATTTCAAGGATGCAAATAAAAATGACCAATCTACTCTGTCAAATGCTTTTTCAGCATCAACAGAAATGGCCGCTAAAGATGTGGAGAGAGAGGGGACTTTGTTTAAAACATTAAGAAAAAGACGAGAATTATCCGAGGTCAACCTACTTTTGACAAAACCACATTGCTCCTTACCAACTAAATGAGGTAAAAGAGGATCTAAACGTAAAGCAAGTGTCTTGGCAAAAAGTTTGTAATCGACATTAACCAAAGAGATCGGTCTATAATTTTTGCAAAACATAGGATCTCGTCCCTCTTTATGGATAAGGCAAATTGTGGCTTCTTGAAAGGTACCTTCTGTTTTGCCAGAGAGAAAAAAGAAATGAAAGAGATTTAACATCTTAGGAAGGAGTAAGTTAGAGAAATGTAGGTATAATTCAACAGAAAAACCATCAGGGCCAGGTGTTTTCCCTTTCTTTAGGGCGGACAAAGCAGAGGAAAGTTCATTAAGAGTAAGGTCAACCTCAAGACCAGACAGATTAAGATGAGAATTGGATGAGGATGGTACTTTATCAAGATAGGATTGAATGAGGGAACTAGACGGAGGGGACTCCGGGTGTATAAATCTTCATAGAACAGTTTAAATTCATTAAGGATATCTTGATCCTTATGAAGAACAGAGCTGTCCGCAGAATAAACCGAGTCAATCAGCGTACGATCTTTACGAGATTTAAGATAATTTGCTAGAAGTTTTCCAACTTTATTACGACCACCATAATAGCGAGCACTACTGCGGAGAAGTATGGAAGAAGCGTTGTCAGTCGAAGTTTTATTGAATGCCAATTTAGCGCGAATCAGGGCTGGAAGGACTGCGTTGCCCGATGAGGTATAAAATTTGTGCTCTAAAACCTTGATGTGGGCCAGGGTGGCTTTATGTTGCTGGAGAAAATGTTTCTTCTTTTTTGAGACAACGTTTATAATGAAACCCCTTGCAGTAGCCTTAAAGGAGTCCCAAATTATATAAGGGGAGGAAGTAGAGACATTATTAATGTAAAAAAATTCGTCAGCAAAGGTGGTGAAAGAAGAAGAGAAAAAAGGGTCAAGTAGAAGAGAGTTGTTGAAACGCCAGTGGGAGGACCTGGGATGTGGCGGAAGTAGGTCAAGGTCAGTTATGATTAGGGAGTGGTCAGAAATAACGATAGGTTCAATAGAAGAGGATAGCAAGTTTTGAGATAAGGATTGAGAAAGAAAGATATAGTCTAAGCGGGAGAGAGAGTTGTGAGGGGGAGAGAAAAAAGAAAAGTCAAGGGAATCGGGGTGAGTGAGCCTCCAAGAGTCAACAAGATGTGTTTGGGAAATAGTATCCAGAAATTGTTTATGAGATCTATGGGGTGTAAAGCGTGTCTGTGATTGGCGATCTAGGAAAGGGTCAACAACTTGGTTACAGTCACCTCCTAAAATGACATTTTCATCTCTAAACTGAATACATTTTTGTGTGATCATAGGCCAAAAGGAACAATCAGGGTGGGTGGGGCCATAAACATTAAAAACAGTCAAAGAAATATTATTAATTAACAACTTAGCTAATATCCATCTACCCTCTGTATCGATTTCTTGCTAAATAATTTTACAATTTAATTTCTTATGACATAGAATTATTACACCATTTTTCTTATTAGAAGTGGGAGAGAATAAAACTGATCCTACCCAGCTCCTCTTCAATTTTAAAGCCTCAATGTCTGTTAGATGGGTCTCTTGCAGAAAAACCAGGTTAGGGTTATAAGAGGCAAGATGCGATAACATTTTCTGCCTCTTAATAGGGTTAATAAAACCTTTCACATTCCAAGAAATAACTCTGAATGTAGAACCGTCAAAAATATATAAAAATCAACAACAATAACAACAAAACGTGTAATATTAACAAAGATGCAATAAATACTGTAGTTAAACTTACAATCCAAATATGAGTACAACGTCAGAGAAAAGGGGGGAAAGGGAAGGAAAAGGGAAGAAGAAAAGGGAGAAGGACTGAAAAAAGGGAAGAGTGGAGAAAGAGACAGTAAGAGAAGACAGTACATGACAACAACTAATGCAATAAGGGAATGTAAATTGAAAAAACAAAGAGGATGATGACTGTGATACGTACCTTTTAGGGGAAGACAAAGAAAGAATACGAGGAGTGGCGACACGAGGAAGACAGCACAACTAACCGGGGAGGAAGCGTCACAGCCGGGAACATATGCAATAAACAGGAAACAGAGAGAAAAATGCGTTAGAGGATAAAAAAGTATCTATAAACAAAGAAGGATGTAAAAGAAATGATGAAAAACCAAATAAGACAACATAGTGTTACAATATAACTATGAATAGTAACCTGAAAAGATAAAAAACATTGAGTAAAACCAAGCTGAGTAAATCCAAAACAGAAGAGAAAAAAGTCAAGGTATAGAGGACGAAGAAGAGAGAGGGCCAGAAACATCCATCGACGATGTGGAAAGTGACTGGATGAATTTCTTCAGCTCTGCCGGTTCCTCAAAGGTCGAAGTTTTATTCTGGTAGGTAACCTTGAATAAACATGGGTGAAAAAGTCCATATCGAGCTCCAAGCGTGCGCAAAGAGGGTCGAAGATCCAAAAACTCTTTCCGCCATTTAGCCGTTGCAGAGGAAAGATCCTGAGATAAAAATAACTTAGTACCCGACCAGACAAGTTGTTTTTTGTGCGTAGCTGCATTTAAAACCAGTAGCAAGTCCGTGAACTTCAAAAACAGAAAAATCACACCTCGTGGCTTGGAGGGAGCAGCTGAAGAGGACAAACGAGGGCCTAGCCTGTGTGCTCTCTGTATATTCAGATTTGTAGAAGCAGGGAGGTCCAGAAGTTTTATGAGAAAGTTGTTAAAGAAGGGAACTGGATCATCACCTTCTAAATTCTCCGGAAGACCGTATAAGCGCAAGTTGTTGCGCCTATTTCTGTTTTCCAAGTCCTCCGCTGATTTCTTCAACCAAAGGACCTCCTTCTCAAGGACAATTAATTTTGTAGAGACACTTTGAAGTTCATCAACCTGCTGTTCCACTGTGGAAATGCGAGAGTCCATAGAAGCCCACTTGGTGTCCATAGTCTGTAGGCGTGAATTAGACTCCTCGATAAAGGGGCGCAAAGCGCAAATTTCCTCAAAGATAGTGTCAAGTGAAATCGGGGAAGCAGGCTTTGGTGGAGAAGGAGGGTCCTGTTTGAGGCGTTTGTTAGCGGAAGATGAGGCTTGTGGTTTAATTGCCGCTGGTGACGAAGTTGTTGACTTTGAAGAGCTGGATTGCGCCATAGTAGTAGTATTCCTAATTACAGGAGCAGAGGGAGAAGATACTGACACTGGAGATTGATTAGTGGATCTCTTCTGTGTAAGTAATAGTTTCTTGCTCCTGCCCATAGAGCAGGGAAGGAAAAAACTACGTGCAGTAGAAGGAAAACACCAGTGAGGAAGTGAAATGTCTCACAGTATGTGAGGTAGGCTCCACAGGTGTATGCGCAAACAGTTCAAAAGTACAGCACTATTGTTAACAAAATTCAAAATATGTCTGGTCAGGTAAAAATTGATAGAGAAATGAATAAGTTTCACCAAAAAATCAGGAAAGCAGCATGGCAACTGAAGTAAAATGCGAAGAAATCCTCACAGGGAAATCCAAAATGGTGGCCGCAGAGGAGTCAGAGCAATAAAGAGAGGTTTTACCTCAAAAAACAGAGAAGACACCCATATCAGGCATATGAGGCTGTTCAGGAACGGTTCCGATGTCTGAAACTCTCTGTTTCGATGTCTAAAGATGATTTTTTGCCACGAAATTTACCGCGACATTTCCGCTGCGACGCGGAGCTCCGGAGCTAGGCGGCCATCTTGTTTGGCGCCGCGCGCGCTCCCCTCTGGCAGTCATGTCTTTAAACATCCTCACACAAACAAAGGCATCTAATCACCCTGAGCAGAACAGCATGTATCATCCATGTGCCCATCAGAGGGACATATTTCAAAGCGCCCATCCCCATGCCAATATCACTTGCTGTGATGTTGGGGTGGTGATAGTGGCTTACCACAACTTACAAGCCACTGTAAACCGACGCCATGCAACCAAAGCCCACATACACACTTCATGTGGTGTGAAAGGTGAGGGTAATGGGTGTTGTGTTGGGTGTCCCCCCTGCAACACCTATAGAAAAACACGCTGCCCTATACTCACAAGGGTGAAGACAATAGGAGGCTAGTAAGAAATGTATGTGAGGAAAAACATGATCTCAAACATGCAAATATATAGAAAATCTTCATTTCCCAACGCTTTTGATGTTTCCATGTGTACTGAATTGTGCATTACCATACTTGAGACACACATACAACAGCATATCCCCTTTACATTGCAGATGGAGAAACATCACATCCTGTACAGCAGCCTGTCCCACTCTTCAATGATGAAGATGAAGACATCTCAACCATCGACCAGGACATCCTCCAAGAGCTGCTCAACTCCAGTGGCAGCCCATCTCCGGATGCAGGGACATCCAGCAGCGTCGTGGAAGCTCTACCCCCTGCACAAAACACCCAGCAGCAAGCACCTACCACCACAGCTGTCTCCCAGGACCTTGAGGACCCACTTCTAACATTTCAATTCTGTGCGGTAGAGGTCCAGCAGGAGATGGCTGGTCAGGTGCGAGTGGGGTTTGAGAGCCTGGCGGCCAAACTAGATGGGGTCCATGGGTGTCTCAATCCCATTAGGGACCACCTCGAGTCCATCAGAGGCACCCACAGTCCGCACCATGCTCTCCAGCATTCCATTTCTGACATTGCTTGGAGCACTTACTCAAACAACTGTCCAGTCAAAGTGGCTCTAGCGATGTCACCAAGGAGTTGCGTGAAATGAGAAATATCATGGAGAACATGGAGCTGATGCAGGCTTCACACTTGGCAGCCATGGCTGCATACCACAGAGACGTTGCTGGAGTCTTGCAAGCCCTGCAGCTTATCATCACTGCAGTGATGCCTCATCATTTGTCACAGATGAATGCTGCTGCAACTTCCACATCTACCTCTTACCCCCCTGATGTGTCACAGCCTCACAGTGCTCCTGTCAATACACCATCACGCACACAGGAGGCACATGACACATCAGAGGAGGAAGATGTGGATGAGTAGGTACTTGTTTTGGCCTTTTGCGTATGTTGAGGAGATTCCTCCCCCTCCTGCCACTTGATTGTAGGAAGACCGTGGTCCAGGCACTAGTCACTTAAAGATTGGATTATGTGAATATCCTGTACCTGGCCTCCCCGACTGCCTGCTCAATCGCCTGCAGGTCACCCAGAATGCAGCCGCCAGAGCGATTCTCATGCTTAATCCCAGGACTCACATTTCCCCACACCTCAGGGCCCTACACTGGCTACCAGTTAAAAAGAGGATCAGGCTTAAAGCTTTGGTGTCATTTTTTAAGGCCCTTCATGGGAGTGGCGCTTGCTACCTCAGAAGGAGAGTAACCCATTACGCACCACCAAGAACCCTGAGATCATCAGCCTTGAGCTTGGCTTCCATTACCAGAATATACCATTCCCGGTCAGGTGGCAGTTCCTTTAGATTCTTGGGTGCCCAGGCCTGGAATCTGCTTCCATTATCTCTCAGAATGGTGACTGAGCTAACCGTCTTCAAGAAACTGCTTAAAACCTGGCCTTTCTGTCAGTGACTGAGCCATCTTCTAGATGCATGGGTAATCCTGGTTCCCTGCTGCTTGGGGTGTCAGTCGTGTTGATGTGGAGGCCTTTTTAGCGCTGGGACACTCTAGTTGAGTAGCTGTGCACTTTATAAATGTCTTCATTCATTCATAAATCCACATTCTTGTGAAAAAGTCAGCGGTAGCATTCATCTGGGCCAAATGGACAGTTTCTGTTTGGACCTGTGCATACCATCATGCCTCTGAACATCAGCTTCCACTGTCCTATGAATAACTCTGCTACACTCACCTTGGTCTTTAATAAGGACTGCCAATTTTGGCATTGTTCCCAATGACATTGCAATCAGCCTGCTGACTGAACTCTGCCTCTTCCTCAACATGTCTCTGGACATATTACCCCCAAAGGACTCTGTCTGGCCCTCCACTGGCCATTTACACAATGTGGGGGTTGTTTGTCCAAGAACTGGGCCAGTCTTCTACCAATGTGAATGCACATGTAAATAAAATAACTAAAGTCACACAGATGTGTGTTCCCTATGACCATTCAAGTATAGACGTGTTAAAAAATGTATGATCAGTGTATCCATCAAAACTTACCCAGAGGGACATTTGATAAATGGTCATGTTGAGTGTGTGTCCCAGATAGGCAGTGAGATGACCGTGTATGTGTGAACTAGCCATGCCCTCATAGCTCAAATACAACATTCTTGCAAGAATTCAACATTTGCCTATGTACACGATGGGGATAGGCACTTGCTGCAATTTGTTCAAGTCAGTGTCATGCCACAAGAAGTGTCTTCACTTAGCATTGCTAGAAAGCCTTACTTGGCAGATCTACTAAACTCAATGGTGTGGACAATGCTTGTTGTGATGGGTGTCATGGCATGTTACATCTCAAGATAGAGCCCACACCATATTTACAAAGATGAGGAAGCATAATGCCGCATATTTACAAGCCTCTATTGGAACCACAATGTCACTTTCAGTGATGTTGTGTTGGCATAGGGCCTTCTCCTAAAGTACAAAGCATCATTCAGCCACTTAACGTGGCTTATCAATGCCTTGTAAATAAGGGACCCTTTCATGCTGTGCTCACCGTGAAAGGGGAGGGCAAAGTGTCTTGCGGTGTGTAGTGCACTGCAATTAGCCTAGATTCAGATGCTGTCCCACAGTTTCAAGGGTGGCATTAATAGGAGGCAGTGCCAAAAGTAACACCTAGGAAAAGCAGGTATAACACTGGACCTGCAGGGATAAATGCATCATTTCCCCTTGTGTTTGCTGTTTCATTGTGTTCTGCCTTGTGCAGCGCACATTGGACCAGCAAACTGACAACATTGTGTATGTGCAGGAAGGTGAGCCTTCCTGCACATTAACATCCAATTTCACAAATGCAGACACCCTTGCACTATGTAGCAAGGGTGCCTGCGTTTGTGCTTGGCAGCTGGACTCTGCGCCAGGCTCATGTGAAATGCAGGGGTGTGCAGCATTCTTGGGAACTCATAATTGCCATCCTGAAATTCATGCTTGTTTCCTGAACACAAAACAACTGTATCCTGACAGTATCCGTTCACTAAAATATCATGTCATGACCTCACTTACACATTCTAATGATTGTTATGTGATTGAATAAATTGTATACAATGTCAAAAGCACCACTCCATCAAATCACTTCTGACATAAGTACAACCACAATTCCAAAACAGTAACCATTTATAAAAATACTACAAAATTACCTACTACAAAATTACCTACCCTAAACTAACACTAATCAATACAACTAACCTAATCTGACCTAACTGGTACTAACTAAATGTTACTCTAAACTATCCCACTTATCTAATACTAAACACGCAACAACATATCTGAGACCTCAACCCCCTTCCCCCCTTAAAGAACATCATCAAACAGGACAAATACATCTTAACTAAACATGAACTAACTATACATATATCCTACACAAATATATATTTTTTGTTTTTTACACAAGAAAAATACATCAACCCCCACCCAAAGGAAACGGAAACTTAGCCTAGAACACTACAATAAGAGAATAAAAATCTAAAACCTTACCTAAAAATTACACTAATTATGTCTACTCTGCAACTACACTAAATAACACTTAAAAACATACATTAATATAAAAACATTTGTACAAAGACTGTAGAAAAGGGGGAAGGCTCACAACCTGGCCTGCTCAAAATGGGAGTCCCAGGGCACGCTTGATGTCCTGTAGGTGGATGTTCATGTCCGACACATCCCTTTCAACTTGTGCCAGTCGCACATTCATGTCCATCATGCACTGACGGTCCCTGTTGGTGAACCCTACAGCATGTATCCGTGCTGCAGATGGCAGTGTGGAAGTCCCTTGTACGCGTGGACGTGAGGGGACACCTTCTTGTGCCTGATCAAGTTGCAGCAAGTTGGCTGTGTGGTGTCTGAGCGTGAGTGGCAGATCAGTGTGTATGTCTAGACCCACGCCGGATGTTAGAAGGGCCTGGTATGGCCTGTGTGTCCATTATCAATGTTTGCTGTGCAGATTCAGGCAGAGACTTCCATCTCCCAGCTGGCCGGTCATCTCTGTACCTCTTTGCCATAGCACGATAGCCCTTGGCAACCCTGTGTATGTGCATATATCGTTCCTTATGGATCTGGAACGCGTGTGCCTCCTCTGGCGACATGTTGTCTGAAAAATAAGACAAATGACAATATGTGAGTCCTGATATTTATGTCAATGTTCTCTATTTAACTTTGAAACACAAAGGCATGAAAACATGGACCCTACACTCTAACAAAAAATTGTGAAGTTCAAAAGTAAACTGAATAATGCAATGTGGAATTAAGGATCAATTACAACCTGATGGTGTTACTGACCTGACAATGTATGGCATGGGACAAGTCAAGGGCAGAGTAGAGTCACAACATTTTAAGATTGTCAGAGTCAAATGATGGTGCTGTCACATACTCAGACTGAGTCTACCAGGGGAATGAGCCCAAGGAGACAGCTTGACAGTGCCATTGCAGAGCCAGGCCATGCCATGCCAAATAAATACATAGGGCCATCTTCGCAAGGTGGTTGTGGAGCATGCCGTTGGTCTCCTTGGCTTAACGCTATGCCCTGCAACTTCAGGAACACAGGTTTGCACCATACCTACAATAGTATGGTGCAGACCTGTGTCTGCCCCGCGCTACAGGAAAACCTTTGCCTCTTTGCACCTATGCAGGCCCACTTGCACAATGCTGCAGGTGTCTCTGCATTGATGTGGAAGTTGATAATGTGCCAGAGGGTGCCCCTTCCTGCACATAACCATTCTTTAAATGATGTCCAGTCACTTCGCTTCTATGTGTGCTGCATGATACAGCACATGTTGAAGTCACATGATGACATTTTCATCACAGATAGGACATGTGATGTAAGGCGCACCTTCATGCACAAGAACAATCAATGGTGTCTTGCTGTTTCCATGGGTGCCACACAAGGCAGCATACATTGGAACAGTAGGGATGGGAACTAATTCAACCATTCTCACTACCGTGCATGTTCATATACAATTTGGCCAGGGTATCACACATTATGTACTCAAACACATTCAAGCTGGGCTTGGAGAGAGGGTCCAGACATCAAAAATGTTGGTTGTGCATGTATTCATTTCCCAACATTAGCACACAAGATATGATGTGAAAAGGTTTTATTGAGCACTATTGGGCTTCATTCTCAGGCAGCCAGCTTAACGCAGCATCGTGGCTCAGGCTAAGGCAATCTTGCTACCACAATGTTGTACAATGTAATGTTGATGAGTAAATGGCGTCCTTGTAATATGCACCAACTTGTCAATGACACAACACATCAGAGGAAAGACACTGACTATTGGCAGGAATCCAAGGTTGGGAAATAACTATCCATTACAGTGATGTCGACACATCCAAAGGAGGCGTGACTCTGGATCCTGCAGCACTAACTATGTAATCACATACACCAGCTTTCATATTGTGTATGTGACTGACTCTTTGTACTGGTACCTGTAACTGACACCTGGTGCAACAAAGAATTGATCATCATTGACAGTCATCTCAGTCAAGGCTGTACACGCATTCTTCCCATCTCACAATGCAAATATTTAATGAAGGCACTCACCAGTGGCGTGTGGGTCCATGACGGCGTCGATGTCCCCCTGAGTAATCAGTGGTCTGCCAGCTGTGAGACATGAAAAGAAATGTGTGTTGGCATCAGGTGTGAATTCTCACATGTGTCCTATTCATCATTAGATTCATATACATCTAAATCAATGCCCTGTAACAGTACTGTCACTGGTCAGGTTGCATACATGATTGTATCTGCTTTGCCTGTCGTACCCACAAAACATGACCAATGCAGACTTGTGCAACACAAGACAATCCTGCTAGCGAATATGCTCATTTTGCACACACTACTTGCGTGACACATTCCCAAGGCCATGTTTATAGCCACAACATCATGTTCTCCATGGTCTGTAGACAATATTATCTCTGCAGATCTCACAAAGGTGTGTTAAGAAAGTTGATGTGGTCTGATCGCACATTTTGTATGCGGCAGACTGACACTCCAAAAAAGGCATATTTGTTCAAATGCAAAATTTCCAATCTCATCATACCTTACACAAAATCAGCCATGTCATAGAGCAATTGTGATTGTGAGACAGTGCTGCAGTCATGTGGTACTTCACATACATTGTGAAGTGTCAACATATGATTAGATCCTTGCACAGTGGTGCCAGACATGTTTGTACATCAGGCAGCGTGTTTTGTCAAGTATCCTGCATTGGGCAGCTCACATGGCCACCTCGTTCACATTAAGGGTCCACACACACAAATCTCCTCATACACTATCTTAATAGGATGCACTCCGCAGCACACCTTGAACCTTGACACAGCACTTCATTTATTGTGTGCAGGAGTGTCCACATTCCTAAACATGGTTATACAACATCATAAACACTGTCTCACTTGCACAATGGTGCAAGTGTGATTGTGTAGCAGCTGGCAGCTTTACTTAAAATAACTGACTGACATCATCCTGTAGCGTTTCTCACATTGTGTTCCTGACTACATTTTTGAATTTGGTAAGGAAAAGATGATTGGTGAACTTTGGAGTTGTACTTACTACCTTGACGGCCAACGATGACTCCCAGGTGATCCAACATGTTACCCTCACGGCTCACGCAATCCTGCCATCGATGCTTCCATTGTCGGACAGTCCTATCCACCCCAAAGATCCTCAGCATTTGACTGCGGACATGCTCCCACCTCACCTCACCTTACGTACACGTACGGCATATCCCTGCAGGATCCTTCCCCCACTCTCAACCATCAAGGGCAGGTAGAATTTCACAAGCCCGAGGCAGCCCCCCAATGCTCCCTCTGACATCCTGCCCTCCCTACCCACACCAACATCTCCTAAAAGACCCCTGAACCCACTAACAATAAAGAAAAAGCCCCAAAATATCCCCTGCAACAATTAATATTATCAAAGTACCTCTTGGACAGACACCCAACAAGATTTAGAACAAGACGCACAAAACACATAAGGACAAGTACACAGGACTTCACAGAGACACTAGGGACAGTTCACAGGACACAACACCACTCTCTACTCCAAACAAACCAGCACACAACTCAAACCACCTCCAACACTCTCCACAGTGTGCTTAAAAGAGAAAGTGAAAATGTACAGTACTCCTCCATTACACAAGATGCACGCTGACATCACTTCCTGTATGTTTGCGGCCTGTTTTTTGCACGCTATTGGCTTTTGCGGTAATTTTTAATGTTGTAACATGTAAATTGAGATTATTTTCTATGGCAGTTATGAAAAAAATATCTCTTTCGTGTTTAAACGGCAACATTTTGGACACAAAGTGCAAGTTGTTCATCAGATTTACAAGATTTTATGAAATTGCATGACTGCTGACACCATTTGTCTATGTGATGTGATCTGTGTTGGGTATGTGACTTCAGTCATTCTGATATGTCAAGATTACAGTTATACATAGCTGTCTACATGCCCTTGGATCACACATTGCAGCCTATCCACATTGATTCATGTGTGATTAGACATGCATGCACTTTACATAGTGCACTACTTACAACAGCATGACGTCCAATGCCAGTAAGCACATACAGTCCACATTGAATTGACTCAACACTGTATTATTTGTATTTGACCCATGTTGTCAGACACAGGTGCTGCAGTGTTTATGCAAAATGTCTTTGACAGCTAGGCCTGTGTCTTCCACAGGCCTGTGTGCACTAGCAGTGGACATTGATGCAGATATCAACAACACTTAGCTGTTGGCAAAGTCTAGCATGCCAGATGTAGACCCATTGTGGACCGGAGAAGCAGAAATGGTGCACCGTGTAGGGGTGAACAATAAAGGTGCACATGATCATATACAAAGGGTACTCTGTATTGCATGGCACACACCAGCACAACAATGGGTTTAAAGTGGAGACATCCTATTTTGTCCTGCCCCTTTTCACATCATTCATGATGTTTTTGTGCAGAGCATTAGCTGGTGAAGGTGAGGCACCTGACCTTGTGAAATCTTTTATGTCAGGGTACCTGTGACTGTGTAACTCAGAGTGCACATTTGCATATCCAGCACCTGTGGTTTCCCCTGCATACTCAGAGTGCCCAGCTGTACCCATGCTTGTGTACTCAAGGTTGACCAAGGATTGAGCTTGGTGAGTCACTGAATATGAAAGTGCATTGTGTTTAGAGGCCTTGTGTCATTGTCCATGGTTGTGAGATGGGTTTATGTGGAGCAGATGAGACACAGCAATGTTATGTTCACCAGAAACATGTTCACACTGCTTGTACAACCTGGACTTACATGGGATATGTCTCACATGTAATTTGCTTTCTTAAGTTGTCATCCAGAAGACAACCATGTGTGCCTGTTTTTCATCACCACATGTTATGATTCTCTTGTGTGTATGGTGGATTTCCCTTGGTTTTGTCCGGAGATAGGTTTTGGGGTAGCATACACATGACTGAAGTTGCAGTACAGGTTGCCCACACAGGGCTGCAACACATTCCATATATGTTTTCTCGCCATCTTGACCAACTTTGTATTCTACAGAGTATATTGTACATTCCTGGAGTGATACAACAAAATGTGACATTGCCACATTTTTTAAGTTGCATGTTTGTCTATGTTTTCAACTGTGAACTCAGGTATGTGTGTGTGTGTGTATGTATATTTAAATTACTAAATAACGCACATCATGCAATTGACATTAGTAAACTCGTAGTGACTATCCCCAGACATTTTTTACAATGTCATGATGCTACTATTTGTTGTCATGTCCATCTCACCCAATACATTGTCCATTCATGATGTAATTGTTAGTATGTTGATGGGAAAAGTTTGCTGTACTTATTGGTTTTCCTGTAGCACTTCACTCATGTGTATGTCTTTTCTCTGTTCAATGAGGGACCATACAAATTACTTAGGTCAAATGCCCAATCCGTTGTTCCATCCCCAATCTTTGTTTAATGGATGTTATGTCCATTGCTCTATGTGAGAGCTGTGTGGATCAGTTTTTTGTTTACCTTTCACTTAACAGATATATGAACTTCTTAACCCCTTCCATGCGCGGCCGATTTTCGCCCTGTGCGAGGCGTTTCATTAAGCGGACGGGTTCATGACGAGCTCAGCTCGTCATGCGCACACGAGCACTGCGCAGCATGACGAGCTGAGCTCGTCATGAGCATGGAAGGGGTTAAGACATAAACCATGCATACAAGAATTTTGTAAAGTGATATTTTATTTCACAAAGTAAGATTAGGTGGGGTTTTTTTCAGATGAAACCACGTGATGGCCTCTTTTTGTATTGTGATTATGTAAAAAAAATTCTGATGATTTGATCCCTCCTTGCTATTCCAGCAGCAGAAGCTGTGGTGTGTCTAGCATCTGCCTCTTCATCCTGGCCATCCTCTGGATTGTCCTGTTCCTCCTGGTCTTCATCCAATGGCGTGTTTGTGCGTACACAAATATTGTGCAGAATGCAACATGCCATTATGATCTTGCACACAAGTTCCGGACTGTACAGGAGTCTGCTCCCCGATATATCTAGGCCCCGGAACCTGGTTTTGAGGACTCCAAATATCCATTCAACAATGGCCCTTGTTCGTCCCAGTGCAACATTGTAGTCTCTCTGTGCCTGTGTGTGTGTCACTTTGATGGGCGCCATCAGCATATCCTTGATCACCTGAAACAGATCATGGAGAGATGTGTCCATTAGTATTTGTGCCTGCTGTGTTTGCAGAGTGCCTTTTTTGGCGTGTGTGCATTGTGCAACTTTGTCCATTCTGGTTTGTCATGTGGAGCTTCAGACAATTAACCAGCATCACTGAAATTAAATTGCCCATACTTGACAGCCTACACATCACCATGTTGTCATTGTCTGGGTCCTGTGTATTACCTCCATGTTGTGACTGTCAGGATGTTTATTTCACTAGAAAAGAGATTACAGTTTCTTTACAGCCCGTTGCACAAACTGAACCTCTCCTGTGCACATATTTTATGGGGTGCACCATTGGCACATGTGCCTGCTGAAACATCCACCTTAACTTTTTGACAATAACTATGTTGGAACATCATCCAGATACCTCATTGAGAGTGATTGTGCTGAGGGTAGCTGAGAGCAAAAATCCTTGTCTGCTAAACATTGAACTCATTGTGGGCTATTTACATCCACCTTGCCCCCAAGGTGGGTCAGTGTTTAAGTGACAGTGGCACTGCTACCTTATGCAATTAACTTACTGGGACATGTGATGACAACGTACATATGCATTGATCTCCTTGTGCATGAGTTGACTTTGACTCTGCATGTATGTATGTTTGAGTAATACACATCAATATTGCCAAGTGTGTGTGTCAGTTCACAATCGACACGCATTGTAATTTCTGATTTTGTGCATCAGATTGCTACACCTCACCAGGGTAGTCATATGAATGCACACCATGTAGTGAGATTGTGATTTGGATTGTTTGCATGCTCTTCCTATGCATGCTCATTCTGCAGCGACACAGAGTGATGTTTATTCAACTTTGGTGAATATTTGGGTGCAGTTGGTGCTCCCCTCATGCAGCACTACTTGCAAACCCATGATGCAGGAACAAATGCTGCATGGTGCGTGGCTGACTATGTTTTTGCATGTCAGCTAATTGTGCACCATCACATGTGAGAGCAGGGAATCTGTCACCTTGTTGTACATATGGCACGTGCTTATTTCAAGATGTATGTAGCATATGTTCTGTGTCATGTGCTGCATTGCTTCATTTTAATTTTTATCTGATGATTTCTGCAAAATTTATATTTCATGGGTGCCATACTGGTTTGTGTGAGATTTTCTAGGCTACTCCCTTGTGCTGTCTAACATATGTCTTGATTATTTTGCATTGTGTGCTTGTGTATATTGTTTGTACCAGTTTCAAGGTGTCATATTACATTGGCTACATGTGCATTCTCACATATTTGAGCTACATGCTTGTGTACTTGAGGTGTGTGGTGTGTTCATTTTGTACTTACCAACAAGCAGTCCATTTCCATATGTGCCATTCTCAAACGGCTGGTTGATGATCGATTGGCAGAAGATGTAGGAAACTTAGCGACAACATTGATGAACAGGCCCAGGTGGTCCACAACTGCCTGAACATTCATTGAGTGTGTGTGCTTCCTGCTCCTGTATATATGTGCAGTGTCCGCAGGAATCACAAGTAGAGCATGGGTGCAGTCAATTGCCCACAACACATGCAGAAACCCAGCAATGTCATAGAAGCCTTGCTTGTTGTCAAGTTGTTCTTGCGCAGTGTTGGGGAAGCGTAGGTGCTGCAGCGTCAGGCTGATGATGGCATCCAGACAGTTGGGAGGAACCTTGAGAAGGCTGACTGTGAGACTCTGGCAGTGGATGATTGGAAGGTACCAGAGGCCAACATGTGCAGCACTGCAAGTAGCTTTGCCTGCGGAGGGATGTTTGTGCAGCGCTGTGATGGTGCCTGCAGCCATGGTGCTATATGGGTGAGTATGTGTAGGATAGAGGTCCATTTCTGCCTATAGTGGGCTATCACATCCTTGGGCTGGAGGTCTATCAGGGTGATGTGTTGGCGGTAGACCCGCTCTCTTCTATGGCACTGCCTCTGTGGTGGTCCTGTTGGCGGTGGCAGTGGTGGTGGTGGTGGTTGTGGTCTTCTTGGAGCTCCAAGCTGCAAGAGTAGTACCTCCATGGTGTCATTAGGTAAGTAAATGAGGGTCTGGGTTAGTCTCCCTTATGTACAGGTGTTTTTGCACCACTTTTTAGACCAGCTTTTTTCTGGTCTTAAAAACCAGCCGCTTACTGGCCTTAATGGCAGTTTTTGGGAAAAATCGCCGGAGCGGAAAATCATTGTAAATATCACTAAGTGGGGTTAGTGGCAGTCTTTGCATGGGAACGCCCACCTTGCATCTCATTTTCATTAAGTACCGCTAACAGAAGTGTTGATCCAAAAATGTCACGTTTACGCCGGAAAACTGCTGCTAACTATGGTGAGCAGCAACTTGTACATACGGCAGTACAAAAAAAGCCGCCGTAACGCCAAAAAATTGACACTACGGCGGCGTTAACTCCTTGTACATGTGCCCCTCAAAGTGGCAAGCTAAGTTGCGTCTCTTAAATTGTGGAACATAGAGGATTTTTGTGGGATTTCACAGATGGCATTTTTTTTTCCAAGTGTAAGGATTACTTCTGCTGCTGAAGTCAAACTCATGACCTCTACTTTGGGGTACTTGTAATTATCCCCTACAACAAGCAGGTGTTGAGCACCTCTAAGACTTACAAAGCCTGCATTTAAACTTGCACATGGAACTTGTGGTATTTCTTCTGATTGGATTGGGGCTGGGGGTTTCCAAGGTCCAACTGCATGACATGTTTGACAGTTCACAGTGTTGCATTCCACATAGGCTGCTAGGTTTGAGAACCACACTTTCTGTCAGAGTCTCATCATGGTCTTTACGATACCTTGATGATGCTGGTGTGCCACTTGCAACATTCAAGTGAGGAGTGCACTTGATATGACAACTGTTTCCACACAGGATGAGCCCATTTTTGGCCATCAGGAATTTGTCTCTCAAGCTGTACAGCCTTTGCAACTTTCTCTTTACCTCTGGGATATGGAAAGAGAGATTTCTGACAAGTTTTTTCCAACTGTTGTCAGTTATGGCTTGCAGGCCTGGTCTAGACATCATCTTTATTGGACTTAGAAGCTATCTCAGCCATCGTCAATGGGCAAGATTTGTAGTTGTCTATGATAATCTAAAGATGCAGTTAGAGTGAGATATGGACTTAGAAGCTATCTCAGCCATCGTCAATAGGCAAGATTTGTAGTTGTCTATGATGATCTAAAGATGCAGTTAGAGTGGGATATATATATATATATATTATCTACTGGCGGTCGCCAGTAGATAGTTATAGTTAGGACCTATTTTCCATAGGAAATCCGCAACATTCTATTTGAAATAACGTTGGCGCTGATTGACGAATCTTCGCGAAAGTTTCCAACTTGTTGGGGCGCTCCGGTCCGCTCCTATTCTGAAAGTCTCGGGGTGATTCATCAAGCGGGGGCTGAGAAAAAAGGGGGGTCCCAAAACGTGTTTTCCCCATTCATTTTTCCATAGGAACCTTTAGTCGCAGCTACAGCCCGAACTGCTGAACGGAATTACACCAAATTTGGCAAAGAGGTAGCCCTTGGTTCAGTGTCGTGCCTTTTGCTTAAATGGTGTAAATCCGTTCAGTAGTTCCTGAGAAAATCAAAAGCAAAATCACATATATATCTGGGCGGAGCCTAACCACACATGTCATCGTGAGATCTGATTGGCTGTCAGCACTTCATCCTGGAATTGCTGGCAGCCATCTTGGGACCAATATAAATGATAGTACCCCATTAAAATGCATTGTAGTGAATCAAAGATTTTGAGGGTTACCAAAAGGAGAACTATAAAGGGTGATAACAGACTTTAGTTACATTAGAATTCATTTGTTGATGGTAGCATACTAATTTCAGGAATTGTGGTGTGTTCTAAGGTGATTTTACCCTGTGAAAACCTTCTGCTGGGATATCATGAATCATGTTTGAGAGAAAACTATTTTCACATGCTTGTCCCATAGAGTTTTGGAAGGTGCTCCAGAAGCTAAAATGAGAGCATATTTTCTGTAAATTCACATTATCTTTCTCAGTCATGTGAGAATGAAGTCTGACATTCTCAGTAAAACATGTACTTCCAACAAGGGCAGAGACTGTCAGTTGATTCCTTTGTGTTCTACTGCAGCTTCCCAGAGTGTTCTAAAGAACAACTAGAGTGCTAACAGCCTTACTTATGACAAAAGTATGGCACACCTGAAGCCATCTTGATTGGAATAAACTGGTAACACTTAAAACATTTGATTTAAAAAGGAACAAAATGATGGGGTTCATTTTGTCATAGAAATTATGGTTAGTACTGTAGAAAGAAAAATTAGGACATGTTTCAAGTGTGATCTCAAATATCTTCCTGTTATATTTCAACAGGAGCAGCCTGCCAGTTGATGCCTTTGTGTTCTACTGCAGCTTCCCAGAGTGTTCTAAAGAACAACTAGAGTGCTAACAGCCTTACTTATGACAAAAGTACGGCACACCTGAAGCCATCTTGATTGGAATAAACCGGTAACACTTAAAACATTTAATTTAAAAAAGAACAAAATGAGGGGTTCTTTTTGAAATAGAAATTATGGTTAGTGCTGCAGAAAGAAAAATTAGGGCATGTTTTAAGTGAGATCTCAAATCCTCTTCTATTTCATTAGAAAATTCTGACATGCAGACTGAAACAATCACTTTCAATACCAGCAGCAGACTTCCAGTTAACTCCCTAGTGAGCAGTAGCTTTACTACAGTGATCTAATGAGCAACTAGAGTGATAACATTCTGAATTTATGGCAAATGTGAGACACATCTGAATGCCTTCTTGATGGAATCAAAGTAAAAACTGAAAGCATTTCCTACTGAGGAGACTGCAGTAAATGAGGAAATTAGGAAACTTCATAACAAAGAAGTCTTACAAGATGGCCACCAGTGAAAAAAGAGCCCAAATGTAGCACAAATATTACCCAGATGTAGCCCACATATAGCCCAATGACAAAAGTGTGCAAAACACTTTTTATTTTTAGTTTTTTTGCAGTTTTATGTAGTGCAGACTGGTCAGGTATTGGAGCGTTGCATCTTAAAACATGACCCCCTACACTACAAAAACACCACTGCACTACCCTAAACCCTAAAACACTACCCCCAGCACAACCCCTACACTACACAAGCACCACTGCACTATCCTAAACCCTAAAACACTACCCCCAGCATGACCCCCTACACTACACAAACACCACTGCACTACCCTAAACCCTAAAACACTACCCCCAGCACGACCCCTACACTACCCAAACACCACTGCACTAACCTAAATCCTAAAACACTACCCCCAGCACGACCCCCTACACTACCCAAACACCACTGCACTACCCTAAAACATGACCCCCTACACTACACAAACACCACTGCACTACCCTAAACCCTAAAACACTACCCCCAGCACGACCCCCTACACTACACAAGCACCACTGCACTACCCTAAACCCTAAAACACTACCCCCAGCATGACCCCCTACACTACACAAACACCACTGCACTACCCTAAACCCTAAAACACTAACCCCAGCACGACCCCCTATACTACCCAAACACCACTGCACTAACCTAAATCCTAAAACACTACCCCCAGCATGACCCCCTACACTACCCAAACACCACTGCACTACCCTAAAACATGACCCCCTACACTACACAAACACCACTGCACTACCCTAAACCCTAAAACACTAACCCCAGCACGAACCGCTACACTACACAAGCACCACTGCACTACCCTAAACCCTAAAACACTACCCCCAGCACGACCCCCTACACTGCCCGAACACCACTGCACTCGCCTAAAACCCTGAAACACCAGCCCCTGCACGACCCCCAACACTGCCCGAACACCACTGCACTGCCCTAAACCCTGAAACACCACCCCTAGTACGACCCCCTACACTGCCCGAACACCACTGCTCTGCCCAAAACCCTGAAACACCAGCCCCAGCACGACCCCCTACACTGCCCGAACACCACTGCACTGCCCTAAACCTTGAAACACCAGCCCCAGCACGACCCCCTACACTGCCCGAACACCACTGCACTGCCCTAAACCCTGAAACACCAGCCCCAGCACGACCGCCTACACTGCCCGAACACCACTGCACTGCCCTAAACCCTGAAACACCAGCCCCAGCACGACCCCCTACACTGCCCGAACACCACTGCACTGCCCTAAACCGTGAAACACCAGCCTCAGCACGACCCCCTACACTGCCCGAACATCACTGCACTGCCCTAAACCCTGAAACACCATCTTCAGCACGACCCCCTACACTGCATGAACACCAGTGCACTGCCCTAAACCCTGAAACACTACCCCCAGCAAGACCCCCTACACTGCCCGAACACCACTGCCCTAACCCCTGAAACACCACCCCCAGCAGGACCCCCTACACTGCCCGAACACCACTGCACTGCCCTAAACCCTGAAACACCAGCCCCAGCACAACCCCCTACACTGCCCGAACACCATTGCACTGCACTGCCCTAAACCCTGAAACACCACCCCCTGCACGACCCCCTACACTGCCCGAACACCACTGCACTACCCTAAACCCTGAAACACCACCCCCAGCACGACCCCCTACACTGCCCGAACACCACTGCACTGCTCTAAACCCTGAAACACCACCCCTGCATGACCCCCTACACTGCCCGAACACTACTGCACTGCCCTAAACCCTGAAACACCACCCCCAGCACGACCCCCTACACTGCACAAACACCACTGCACTGCCCTAAACCCTGAAACACTACCCCCAGCAAGACCCCCTACACTGCCCGAACACCACTGCAAAGCCCTAAACCCTGAAACATCACCCCCAGCAAGACCCCTACACTGCCCTAAACCCTGAAACACCACCCCCAGCAAGACCCCCTACACTGCCCGAACACCACTGCACTGCCCTAAACCCTGAAACACCACCCCCAGCACGACCCCCTACACTGCCCAAACACCACTGCTCTGCCCAAAACCCTGAAACACCAGCCCCAGCACGACCCCCTACACTGCCCGAACACCACTGCACAGCCCTAAACCCTGAAACACCAGCCCCAGCACGACCCCCTACACTGCCCGAACACCACTGCACTGCCCTAAACCCTGAAACACCACCCCCAGCACAACACCGTACACTGCCCGAACACCACTGCACTGCCCTAAACCCTGAAACACCAGCCCCAGCACGACAGCCTACACTGCCCGAAAACCACTGCGCTGCCCTAAACCCTGAAACACCAGCCCCAGCACGACCCCCTACACTGCCCAAACACCACTGCACTGCCCTAAACCCTGAAACACCAGCCCCAGCACGACCCCCTACACTGCCCGAACACCACTGCACTGCCCTAAACCCTGAAACACCAGCCCCTGCAAGACCCCTACACTGCCCGAACACCACTGCACTGCCCTAAACCCTGAAACACCAGCTCCTGCAAGACCCCCTACACTGCCCGAACACCACTGCACTGCCCTAAACCCTGAAACACCACCCCCAGCAAGACCCCCTACACTGCCCGAACACCACTGCACTAACCCCTGAAACACCACCCCCAGCAAGACCACCTACACTGGCCGAACACCAGTGCACTGCCCTAAACCCTGAAACACCACCCCTGCACGACCCCCTACACTGCCCGAACACCACTGCACTGCCCTAAACCCTGAAACACCACCCCCAGCACGACCCCCTACACTGCCCAAACACCACTGCACTGCCCTAAACCCTGAAACACCACCCCCTGCATGACCCCCTACACTTCCGGAAGACCACTGCACTGCCCTAAACCCTGAAACACCACCCCCAGCACGACCCCCTACACTGCCCGAACACCACTGCACTAAACCCTGAAACACCACCCCCAGCAAGACCACCTACACTGGCCGAACACCACTGCACTGCCCTAAACCCTGAAACACCTTCCCCTGCACGACCCCTACACTGCCCAAACACCACTGCACTGCCCTAAACCCTGAAACACCACCCCCTGCACGACCCCCTACACTGCCCAAACACCACTGCACTGCCCTAAACCCTGAAACACCACCCCTCAGCACGACACCCTACACTGCCCAAACACCACTGCACTGCCCTAAACCCTGAAACACCACCCCCTGCACGACCCCCTACACTGCCCAAACACCACTGCACTGCCCTAAACCCTGAAACACCACCCCTCAGCACGACACCCTACACTGCCAGAACACCACTGCACTGCCCTAAACCCTGAAACATCACCACCAGTAAGACCCCCTACACTGCCTGAACACCACTGCCCTAAACCCTGAAACACCACCCCTGCAAGACCCCCTACACTGCCCGAACACCACTGCACTGCCCTAAACCCTGAAACACCACCTCCAGCACAACCCCTACTCTGCCTGAACACCATTGCTCTGCCCTAAACCCTGAAACACCACCCCCAGCACGACCCCTACACTGCCCGAACACCACTGCACTGCCCTAAACCCTGAAACACCAGCCCCAGCAACACCCCCTACACTGCCCGAACACCACTGCACTGCCCTAGACTCTGAAACACCAGCCCCAGCAAGACCCCCTACACTGCCCGAACACCACTGCACTGCCCTAAACCCTGAAACACCAGCCCCAGCATGACCCCCTACACTGCCCGAACACCACTGCCCTAAACCCTGAAACACCAGCCCCAGCACCACCACCTACACTGCCCGAACACCACTGCACTGCCCTAAACCCTGAAACACCAGCCCCAGCACAACCCCTATACTGCCCGAACACCACTGCACTGCCCTAAACCCTGAAACACCAGCCCCAGCACGACCCACTACACTGCCCGAACACCACTGTACTGCCCTAAACCCTGAAACACCAGCCCCAGCACGACCCCCTACACTGCCCGAACACCACTGCACTGCCCTAAACCCTGAAACACCAGCCCCAGCAAGACCCCCTACACTGCCCGAACACCACTGCACTGCCCTAGACTCTGAAACACCAGCCCCAGCAAGACCCCCTACACTGCCCGAACACCACTGCACTGCCCTAAACCCTGAAACACCAGCCCCAGCATGACCCCTACACTGCCCGAACACCACTGCCCTAAACCCTGAAACACCAGCCCCAGCACCACCACCTACACTGCCCGAACACCACTGCACTGCCCTAAACCCTGAAACACCAGCCCCAGCACAACCCCTACACTGCCCGAACACCACTGCACTGCCCTAAACCCTGAAACACCAGCCCCAGCACGACCCACTACACTGCCCGAACACCACTGTACTGCCCTAAACCCTGAAACACCAGCCCCAGCATGACCCCTACACTGCCCGAACACCACTGCACTACCCTGAAACACAACCCCTGCACGGCCCCCTACACTGCCCGAACACCACTGCACTGCCCTAAACCCTGAAACACCACCACCTGCACCACCCCCTACACTGCCCGAACACCACTGCACTGCCCTAAACCCTGAAACACCACCCCCTGCACTGCCCCCTACACTGCCCAAACACCACTGCACTGCCCTAAACCCTGAAACACCACCCCCTGCACGACCCCTTTACTGCTCGAACACCACTGCACTGCCCCAAACCCTGTAACACCACCCCCAGCACGACCCCCTACACTGCCCGAACACCACTGCCCTGATTCCTGAAACACCACCCCCTGCACGACCCCTTACACTGCCCGAACACCACTGCACTGCCCTAAACCCTGAAACACTACTCCCTGCAAGACCCCCTACACTGCCCGAACACCACTGCACTGCCCTAAACCCTGAAACACCATCCCCAGCACGACACCATACACTGCCCGAACACCACTGCACTGCCCTAAACCCTAAAACACCACCCCCAGCACGACCCCCTACACTGCCCGAACAGCACTGCACTGCCCTAAACCCTAGAACACTACCCCCAGCACGACCCCCTACACTACCCGAACACCACTGCACTACCCTAAACCCTAAAATACTCCCCCAGCACGACCCCCTACACTACCCGAACACGACTGCACTGCCCTAAACCCTCAAACACTCCCCCAGCATGACCCCCTACACTACCCGAACACCACTGCACTGCCCTAAACCCTAAAACACTCCCCCAGCACGACCCCCTACACTACCCGAACACCACTGCACTGCCCTAAACCCTAAAACACTCCCCCAGCACGACCCCCTACACTACCCAAACACCACTGCACTGCCCTAAACCCTAAAACACTACCCCGCATGACCCCCTACACTACCCAAACACCAATGCACTACCCTAATCCCTAAAACATTACCCCCGCATGACCCCCTACACTACCCAAAGACCACTGCACTACCCTAAACCCTAAAACACTACCCCCGCACGACTCCCTACACTACCCAAAGACCACTGCACTACCCTAAACCCTAAAACACGACCTCCTACACTACACAAACACCACTGCACTACCCTAAACCCTAAAACACTACCCCCTATACTACACAAACACCACTGCACTACCCTAAAAAACTACCCCCAGCACGAACCCCTACACTACCCAAACACCACTGCACTACCCTAAACCCTAAAACACTACCCCCAGCAGTACCCCTACACTACCCAAACACCACTGCACTACCCTAAACCCTAAAACACTACCCCCAGCAGTACCCCTACACTACCCAAACACCATTGCACTACCCTAAACCCTAAAACACTACCCCCAGCAGTACCCCCTACACTACCCAAACACCACTGCACTACCCAAAATCACTACCCCCAGCACGACCCCCTACACTACCCAAACACCACTGCACTACCCTAAACCCTAAATCTACCCCAGCATGACCCCCTACACTACACAAACACCACTGCACTACCCTAAACCCTAAAACACTACCCCCAGCACAACCCTCTTCACTACCTAAACACAACTGCACAATTTGTTTCAGGCGTTGCAACGCAGGCCTGTGGTGCTTACTGGAAGTACCTGGTGGGCTAGTTGGGCCCCAGGGACCCTCAGGATTCAAGGTGACCTAATCCCCCAACTTAAAACGCTCCACGGGGCGCGTTTGCACAGTGGTGAAGGGAGGGGCGGGGCCTCAGGTGACATGTGCACAAACACGCCCTGTGGTGTGATTTAAGTTGGGGAATTAATTCCCTTTGAATCCTGAGGGACCCTGGGGGCCAACTAGCCCACCAGGTACCTTCAGTAAGCACAACAGAGTTGCGTTGCAGAGAGGTGAAAAAGGTGCGTGGCCTCGGAATGCCTCTCTGCAACTCAGCTCTGTGGTCCTAACTGTAGGTACCTGCGGGGCTAGTTGGGCCCCAGGGACCCTCAGGATTCAAGGGGACTTAATCCCGCAACTTAAAACGCGCCACGGGGCGCGTTTTAAGAGGTAGTTTTAATCCCCCTGCCCTATTATGTACTAGGGACTTGCAGAGGAGGTCATGCTAATCACAGGGGTACCCCAATGCATAGTGTTCCCTAGTGTATGTAGGTGTTTTCACTGTATTCTAAGTGTCTTTTAGCATAGCACTGGCTCTGGTTAGTCAGAGTCAGTTACCACCAGTACCCGTCTGAAAAAGTTGTGGGCACAGGATGATTTTGCAACAAGGCCTCTTTCTGCTCCTCTCTTGGTTCTTTCTGCACATGTCTTGCTTCTTCCTGCACTTTTCTTCGTCTTTGTGGACTTCTGTTGCTTCTTTCTGCATTTCTTTTGCTTCTTTCTGTGCGTTTTTTCTTCTTTCTTCACATGTCCTACCTCTGTAGGCATAGTTAGAAACTAGCATTTAAAAACCTTTGAAATTCACTGAAAAAACCATAGGTTTCAGACACGTTATAGTTAGAAATTAGCATTTAAAAAACCTTTGAAATTCACTGAAAAAACCATAGGTTTCAGACACGTTATAGTTAGAAATTAGCATTTAAAAAACCTTTGAAATTCACTGAAAAAACCATAGGTTTTAGGGACAGTTATAGTTAGTTGGACATTTCACTCGTACAAAGCCATAGAAATTCCCCCGTTATAGTTAGTTCAGCTAACTATAACTCGCGCCCCGCAATGCACTGCTGATGACGTCACATATTACATCACTCATGACATGGTCAGTGACATCACTCATGACATCACTGATGACATCTCAAATGACATCACTGATGACATCATCCATGTGATAATTTCATGCATCTTCTCACACCCTAATATAACTTTTGATACACCCACTCTAAATTACAGACTGCCATTCTCAAAACCATAGACACTCCAACACCAAAAACTACATACCCACTCACTAATTCTTAGGTCTACACACACATCCACTCACTCGCCCGTACAGTCACTCATACTTACAGTCACTCAGTACAGGACTATCATATGCACTCATACACCTATATAAACACTCACACACCGCCACTCATCCATAGAGGTACTCACACACCTAGTCAGTCATGCAAAAAATTAATCACACACCCATTTACTCACCTATACAGTTATACACACACCAGCTCACTTACTCATACAAATACTAGCACATTCTTACGCTCTTATACAATAACTGATACAAGCACACACGCATCCATACAGCCACTCTCACAATCACACACTCTCACTTATAGCCATTTAAATACTCTAACACACATATATACTGCCTTTTACATATGTAGTTACTCGCACATGTACCACTGAGATATACATTCACTCACTAACACACACACTCACCCACCCAAGCAGTCCATCACAGATGCACTCTAAAAATCATGCACCCAGTGAATCACCCACTCACACATCTATGTACAGAGTCACACACACCCCACCCACACAAACACTCAGGCAGCCATACAGATACTCAGAGAACCAATCAATAACCCATATAGACACTCATGTAGCTATTCACAAATCCATGCATCCACTTACACACCAACAAACAGACGGATACAGACATTCACACAGTTTAGTCACTAACCCATGCATTCAGTAAGATACGTTTAATCACTCACTTGTAGAGTCAGTCACTCACGTACTAAATCATCCATTCAGACACTTATACACCCACTCATTCTTCAATACGCCTTTCCCTATATATATTAAACATATTTAAATTTTACAGAAACACACAGTCACTGGATGATGTCATCAGTGATGTCATCAGTGATGTCATTTGAGATGTCATCAGTGATGTCATCAGTGATGTCACTGACCATGTCATGAGTGATGTAATATGTGACGTCATCAGCAGTGCATTGCGGGGGCGCGAGTTATAGTTAGCTGAACTAACTATAACGGGGGAATTTCTATGGCTTTGTACGAGTGAAATGTCCAACTAACTATAACTGTCCCTAAAACCTATGGTTTTTTCAGTGAATTTCAAAGGTTTTTTAAATGCTAATTTCTAACTATAACGTGTCTGAAACCTATGGTTTTTTCAGTGAATATATATATATATATATCGCCAAGGACCCATAAGAGACAGGAGCACTCGTGGGTTTCTGGAATTCCTTTATTCCCCTCATCGGCCGATGCACCAAGATGTTTTTAAACACCAGCAACGTGAGAACTTTTATTGCTAACCAACATTGAAAAAGGCACAAACAGCCGAAACACGTCTGTTGGATCAATAAATGAATTCCAGAAACCTGCGAGTGCTCCTGTCTCTTATGGGACTTTGGCGACTTATTTATGGACGTGCAGCCACCTGCACGCAAGGAGGCACCCGTCGTGAAAAGAGTTCGGCAGTTTAAAGGTGCCAATTTTGTGGAAAGATTTGTCACTGCCAGAACCTTCGTGCAACCGAAAAGAAGAAGCACCTTTTGACACAAAGTCAGCATTAAAAGAATGCAAGTAGCGAGTTATGAAACAAGTCCTTGAAGGTGTAAGATATGTAGCGGTAGCAGCGGCCGGTGAGGGGAGTAAAGGTTGGTTACACTCCCGTATTTGTAACACACTACAATTAGCCTGCATGCATGGGAAATATGCTGTGAGGCTGGAACCCAGCATAGGACTGAAGACCTACTAAAGTGTTATTAAGTTCACAGGAACATACCTTGCTGAATAACCCATTCAATCATGGCGACATGCAGGCTCAACAAGGGGCGAAGGTCAAGTAATCCCTTGTTGATAGCAACTAATGCTTTATCAAATGGGAGTGCACCAAGATGTTTTTAAACACCAGCAACGTGAGAACTTTTATTGTTAACCAACATTGGGAAAGGCACAGACAGCTGAAACGCGTCTGTTGGATCAATAAATTAATTCCAGAAACCTGTGATTGCTCCTGTCTCATATGGGACTTTGGTGACTTATTTATGGACGTGCAGCCACCTGCACGCAAGGAGGCACCCGTCGTGAAAGGAGTTCGGCAGTTTAAAGGTGGCTAATGAATATATATATATATATATATATATATATATATATATATATATATATATATATATATATATATATATATATATGTTCACTGGAAAAAACGAAGGTTACAGGGATGATGTGGTTAGGAAATAGAATTAAAAAACCTTAGACATTCATTGAAAAAAAACAAAGCTTACAGGGACATTACAGAATTCACTCCTACAAAATCAGTGAAATTCAGCAGTTATAGCTACCTGAGCTAACTATAACTTATGCCTCAACAATTCACTGCTTATGACCTCACATATTACATCACTCATTACATGGTCAGTGACATCACTGATGACATCTCAAATGACACCTTAGATGACATCATCCACAGAACCACTCACACACCCACTCACAGGGCTATACAACTTCTCATACACCCCTCTCACTATAACGTCACTGTAACCTTTGGTTTTGTTAGTGAATTTCTATGTTTTGTAATGTTATTTTTTAACTGTAATATCCCTGTAACCTTTGGGTTTTTAAGTGAATTCCAAAGGTTTTTTTTACATTTTATTTCCTAACTGCAACTTGTAATGTTTCAGAGTGAGTATGTGAGTGAGTGCATGAGTATCCCAGTGGGTCTGTGGGTGGGTGTGAGAGTGTCTGAGTGGGTCAGTCGGTGGGTGTGTGAGCGGATCTTGAAGTGGCTGCATAAGTGTCTTTGTGGGTGTCTGAGTGGGTCTGTGAGTGGGTGTCAGAGTGTCTGAGTGGGTTTGCAAGTACCTCTATGAGAGTGTGTATCAGTCTGTGAGTGAGTGCATGAGTGCCTGAGTGGGTCTCTAAGTGGGTGCATGAGTCTCTCAGTTGGTCTGTGATTGTGTGCATGAGTATCTGAATGGGTCTGTGAATGGCTGTAAGATTGTCTGAGTGGTTCGGTCAGTGGGTGCATGAGTGCCTGACTAGTTTTGTGAGTGGGTGTGAAAGTGGCTGTGAGTGAGTGCATGAGTGTCTGAGTGGGTCTAAGAGTGCATGTGAGAGTGTCTAAGTAGGTCTGTGAGTCGGTGTGTGGGCGGGTCTTTGAGTGGGTATGTGAGTGTCTGAGTGAGTCTGTGACTGGGTATCAGTGTCTGAGTGGGTCTGTAATTGGATGTTTGAGTGCCTGAGTGTGTGAGTGGATGTCTAAGTGTCTGTGTGGGTGTGTTGGTGGCTTTGTGAGTGTCTGGGCCACAAAGGAACCACACCTGCAACTTAATCCAACAGACTCCACAATTTTGCACAAAATATATACCCAAGTGGAGTACTTTCTATTGGTTTAAGATTAAGGCCTACCACCTTGAGTAAATGTTGGATACATAATCTAAACTACAGCTGCGTAATGGAGCAGGAGGAAATGTCTCCAGTGACCTTGTGTGCATTTTGGCAATGTGATTGTTCCTGGTGCGTCTTTATCCAGAAGACAACAAGACTACAGATAGGTACATCTGCACCAAACAAAGGTCTTTCTTCTTAACTATATGAAGCAAGTACTTCTTTTTTGGGAGGAGATGTACCCATATTCCTCGGCATCAAGAACGCCTCACCAAAATAATCAGGATATGCGCTGGGGGGCCGCTTGTTAAGCTGTTCATCATCCTGGCAAAATGCAGGAAGACCTTTGCATACTACTAAGGTGGGCAGTACCAAACGGAGAAGCTTTCAAGTGATTTATACTTTTGAATTCCTGTAGCAATTTAACGGGAGAACCATGGACTCTGCTCTCACCAGGTAAGGACAGGAAAGGACCCACTCATCATGGTCACTTGAGATTTCCTCCAATAGCTCAACTATGCATTCATCGCCACAAAGCATTTCAGATCATCTTTCAATATGGAATTGCAGAGACAACACACTTGCTTTGCCTTCGCCAATCCAGGAGCTAGAATCATTTGTCCTTTACAGAAATGGAGCTTCAGCTGGGTCACCTACTATTTTTTTATATTTGTAAATGATTCCTGCTGAGGTTTAATTTTTTTGAAATAAGCATCAGGTCCAGAAGGACCCTGGGGACTCCATCCCCCTGGGCCCAGGCATGACTTATTAAAGAAGGGGGATGCTCGTCCCCCCCTTCTGGTCCGATTATGGCCTCGGAGACCCCATCCCCGGAGGCCTGGTTAAAATGTAATTGGGGAGGGCGCCATGCCAGACTTGGCCCACCTGGGGGCTTCATTTAAAACAAGCACGGGAGACTGAGCTTGTTTTTTGTTAAATCTTTGCTGCAGATTTGTGGCTCTGTTGCAATTTCAGAGCAACATTTTTTTTTAAGTTCTTTTTGCCATGGCCAGCACCCCCAAAGCACTGCAATGGCCTTTTTTGATTTGTTAATATTGCTGCTCAGTGTTTGTCAGGGATCTGATGGCACAGACAATGGGCACTGGGGTCTGCTGGATTGTATTTTTTTCACGAGTGTGTCCACTAATAGGGATTTCCTAGTCACCTGAAATGCAATTTCTCACTATTTGAACCATGACAACTGCATATCTGACCTCAGTAGGTCTTTTAGTGGTTTTGTGAGTGGCAATAAATTCTGACTGAGTTGGCCACAGTGCGTCACCATGCCGAAATATTTTTCTGAATTCAGAGGTTTTCTATGGAGATAGCACAGTCTTTACATCACTCTCCTTTTTGGGGTTGGGTGGGACTCCATCAACTTTGAATACATATCCAAAGAACTCAGTTTCCAGCTTGAGAAACTCACAATTTTGGAAGTGCAAAGTGAGACCACTTTCTTTTATTTTATTGAGTAAAGCTCAGAGGGTTAGATGTATCAAGGCTTTTTGCGTTCACAAACGGGCCGATTTGCAGAATCGGCCTGTTTGTGAATGCAAAAATGCCTTTTGCAATGTATCAAACTCTTGGCATTCGCAATATGGGTAATCGCAATTTTTTACGATTACCTGAATTGCGAATGCAGTTAGGAAATGCAATTCATGTAGCAATCCCTAAATGCGAATTTGCATTTAGGAATGGCAAATTACCACCAACTTCAAGTTGATGGTAATTTGCGATTCCTTTGAAAAATGCACAAAAGTGCATTTTTTAAAGTGCCATGTGGCGCGCAAACATGCCCTTAGGGCATGTGTGTGCACCACATGTGCAAACTTACCTTTTCTGGGGGTGCATCAGGGGTGCCTTTAGGCCCCCTAGCACCCTCACAATTGCATTCACAATTTGCGATTACCAATTTGATATTCGCCAATTGCGAATGCATTCCCATTCATTCCTATGGGTCTATAGGCCATAGGAATGAATGGGAATGCATTCCCTAATAGCGAATCGCGATTTGCGATTCGCTAATAGGGAATGTTAAGGTTTCGCAAAAAATGTTGCAAATCCTACATACATTGCATTTTGCGATTCTTAAATAGCGAATCGGTAAAATTCGCTATTTAAGAATCGCAAAAGCAATTCTTGATATATCTGGCCCAGAGTCTGTCATTGTGTTGCTTGGTGGTATGGGAAAATAGAAGAATGCTATCACTGACATTTAACATGCTGTGGAAGCCCAGCAACACTTCCTTCACTCAGTTCTGAAGCACATTGGTGGCCCTTGAGATATCAAAGTTGAGGTGCCTGCACCTCTTGAGGTCAATGTGTGTGGGAAAAGTGGTTATGTAGCAGGATGCCTTGTTGAAAAGGAGCTGATGGTAGCTTTACTTTAGATCTATCTTTGAAAACCACTTCACTTAGTTCATATTGGTGATAATGTCATGGATTTTTAGTGTGGTGTCGTACTATCGCTTGATGACCCTTTTGGTCATCTGCATGTCTATATAAACTTGGACCTTCACTTGTGGTTTGGGCTTGCATGCTATTACATTTGGTGATGCCCAGCGGTTGGTCCTTTAACCTTTTCTATGATCCCAGCCTAATTGAGGCTTTCCAGTTCTTTTTCAACTTTGTCGCTGATATGGAAGGGTATTCATTGGTGCCACAGGGTGACTGGCTGGTTTGTGAGGTCAATAAGCAGCTTAAAATTCTTCCCTTTGAGACATCCTATTCCTTTGAATATGTCAGTATATTCCTGTAGCATCCTCGCAGTAGTCTGTTCTTAGACCCAAAAGCGAATGGAATGTGTTTCAGTGATTCAGCCATCTTGCAGCTGATGGGTAATTTTATGTGTTGCCAGTGCCTGCTATTTTAAGTTGGAAGGGGCTCCCAAAGCCATAGATCTTGGTGGTGGAAGTCAATAGCATGGCATTTGGTTTGATCTCTGGAAGTCAATCTATGGCAATACGCACTGTGGCACCAGTGTCAATGAAGCTGATGATGTTGTGGTCATGTATGGTCACCTCACATTTAGATCTTGACTTTTCTTTCTGGCACGTGAAGCGACCCAGTGCGGAGATGAGATGGACATGATCTTTCAGACTCTTCCCTGAGATTTTGTGCTGATTTTGCACGCAGTTTCTTGATTGTGTTTCCTTTTTTAATTGTTGTTTGGTGGTAGCACCAATCTGCATATCTTTGTGAAATGATTTGCTTTTTCATAGGCCGAAAAGGTCTTCTTATGGGCAGGCCTTTTTCATACCTACTCGCTCATTTCATTCCCAGTTTCTGATGGTTCGATTTTTATAGGATATGCTGCTAGCAACACTTCCTTGTTTGTAGCTTGTGCTTCAGTTATTCATGCGAGTGTCCCAAAGTCAACATTTATGGGCAGGATTTCCTTCACATATGTGATGAGTAACAGACTTGTATGATCTGGGCTCTGATCTGAGCTCTGATCTTATCGGGATTGTGAAACTCACATGTGCTGGCTAAACCACAGAGGTGGGCATAGAATGGGCCTACTGGTTCAGTAGGACCTTGCTTCCCTCGTCGAAGGATGAGCTTCTCATAGTCCAGTTTAGCTTGAGTGCTAAATTGGTTGTTCAGGGCTGTTAATGCAGTATTGTATTCATTCTCACAGCCTACATCCAGGCGGGTAAGGAACATTTTGAGTTCTTCCTTGCTCAGCAGGGGAAGTAGTATTGACCTTTTGACTGTAGGGGTGGGGTAGTTTGCAAACCTGGTGACAGTCCAGAATCTGATTACAGTGCCAACAGAATATGAAACTACTGAATGAATTGGCTGTGCTGTGAAGCATGGCTAAGTTGAGTTCTGAAAACCCTTGCTGTGGTGTTCCTCAATTTTCTAATTATTCCAGACCAATCAATGTAGTATTCTTTCCTCCCAAACAATTTTGCAGGTATTTTAGTGGTAACAAAAGGAGATCACAAGTCATTACTCACAGTTGGATTTTACATAGGAACTCAAAAGTGGCAAGTGTGGTCCCCATTATCTTTTTTTGAGGGCACCAGCAGGCCGTAGTCTCATTGCTTTGCTGGCATGTGATTTCTATTGAGTTTTACTCCAAAATGTGTGTGCATATGGTGCCATCTGGATGGCAGGGTGGTGTGTGTGCTCACTTCCCAGTGCGATACACTCCACAGGATGCTGTGCTGATGCAGAGGGGAGCTTGCTGCTCTCATACTGAGGTACATTTCAGCAAGATGCCGTTGGGGGCAAAGTCTCCACACACACATTGGAGGTGTCGAGAGATGGTTGCCACAACATCACTTATGCTGTACGATCCTGGTTCACATCATTCAGGAGTACGAATGTGTGTCACAGGTGAGTGAGGCTGTTTCATGTGCCAAACTCACCTTATCTTGTCGCCAGTATCGACTTGCTTCTTCTAAGCCTGTTTCATGCAGAACGCTTGGTGCAATCATGGACACAACCAGTAGGTTATTTGTCAGTGAGCACAAATTAGTCGAGCAGGCAAAGTCCATTTATGTAACTTGGCATGACCTCATTAGGAACAAACCATTATGATACTGTATTATGGTGGTATCCACAGATGGCATTTCAATCACTCCTCTTTACCTACACAGCTAAACACATAACTTTGTAGGTCAAGACAAGGACATTGCATACTGTGTAGCTGAGGTATGCAAAGCAAATGGGGTAACCCAGTAGCCCTCAGAACCTGGGCATGTATACTATGAAAAAACAATGGTTCTGTCGGGTAACAATATTCCTTTTCAATTTCCGACAATTGTTTGAAGGTAAATCAACAGATAGCGCTAAACCCCTAAACTGTCTTACAAATTATTTAAAGGAAAAATGATTTACATAAATTTACAATTTCAAACATAAAGCATTTTATTTGATATACGATTTAATATGCAGATAAGCTGTCTGACGTCATAATCAATTTTACGGCGCAAGTGATGATAATGTGACAATGTGAAAATATAAAAGTGAAAAAAATCAGTGTATTATACATATGAGTGGCAACATACAAAATTGACATATATTTACAAACAGAGAAGTTTTTGATATAAGTCCAATTTCCAACTGAAACCCACGTATCTCAAGCTCAAGACTCAATCCAAATTAATTTGTGAGCAAGGGGACCTATTGATGAATGGACAGTTACAACCGTCAACGTTTCGACCCTGCCAGTAGCAATGATGTGAGATTGTCAATGCGGGTCTTCATCAGGACAAGAAGGGGATCAGACAGCCGATTACGCAAGTTGAATCGATGCCATAGAAGAATTATTGGGGGAAAAACTGCATTGAAGTCAGTCAACCCCGAAATAGGATTAGTCCCACTGTACAACTGGTGCAATTTGATTGTGGATCAGAGTGACCCAAAGTCCAAAGAGCGCGACTGCCACTTTCGTTTGTAAGGCAATTCACGTTTGTGTCCGGCAGTTACTTTAAAATTGTAGAATGTTGCAAGTTGCCTCTGGTTCAGTAGGCAAAACCGGGTGTCACTCATCAATCGTGACCCACAAAATAGAGCTCATCCTCGATGAACGGGCGGCAGAATCCTGTATTGTGAGGCTGTTTCATGTGCCAAACTCACCTTATCTTGTCACCAGTATCGACTTGCTTCTTCTAAGCCTGTTTCATGCAGAACGCTTGGTGCAATCATGGACACAACCAGTAGGTTATTTGTCAGTGAGCACCAATTAGTCGAGCAGGCAAAGTCCATTTATGTAACTTGGCATGACCTCATTAGGAACAAACCATTGTGATACTGTATTATGGTGGTATCCACAGATGGCATTTCAATCACTCCTCTTTACCTACACAGCTAAACACATAACTTTGTAGGTCAAGACAAGGACATTGCATGCTATGTAGCTGAAGTAGCTCTTTCACAAAGTTTTGTTGGAGTAAACCTCAAGCTTTTGACTTCTAACTCAGTTGCATGTATGAGATACACAAGATAAGAGGTATAACTGTCATCCTGGTTAGCTAATAACCCAGCCTCTTATAGGGCATATAGCTATTTTTACTTTCTCAGTAACCACCTATCTCCTACTCCCATCCAGGAAGTGAAATCACTTGATTATTTCTCTCCCTTAAACAGAAGTGGTCTGCTCTCTGCACTGAACATCCTTGCAGTCTTCTATAGGTCATAAACTCAGAACGCCACATTAACATGGTGTTAGACCTGACATCCTTAGGCTGGTCTTCCCCCAAACATTTTGTCTGCTTACCTCCTCTTTTTGCTGTATCTTTCTTTTGGCCTTGGGACTCTGAGTAATTTCCCACTTCTAATCACTGCTAAAGTGCATGTGCTTCTCGCCTAAACATGGTAACATTAGTATATACCCAAATGACATATTTAGTTTACTTGTAAGTGCCTTGTAAAGTTGTATACCATATACCCAGGGCCTAAATGCTACTAGTGGGGCCTTAAGGGCAATAAATAATGCACAAGACTCAATAAGGAGTTCCACACCAATTTATAAAAATAACACTTATCTTTATATATGTTTAGGCACCAGAATCAATACAATCAGGTAAGTACGTTTTGCAAGAGAAATACTTTGCGTTTGAAAAAGTCGACAATTAGTTCATTTTTCAGAAGCTGCAATGTTTTCCTATGGGAGGAAAAACCAGTACGGCATTCAGGAAACTAATCTACAGACTTAAGGTGAGTATTGGGTCAGGTCCAAGGTAGCACCAGCAAGTCACCTCCAGCGGCACAAGGGTGATCATGTGCAGTGGTGCAATACAGCATCAGGTGCCCAATGTTAGTCAATGGGAATCGGTCTTCGTGAAAAGAGGCTGCAGGTTTTGACTGGGAGGCCAGTCGGATTGAACTACACAAAGGGCTCAAATCTTGTGATGGCAGGGCATGTGGGGACACTGGTGGTCCTCTTCTCTTCGAGCCTGGGTGGCCAGGTGAATTTATGGGTGTTAGGGGTGTGTAGGGCAGTAGTCAATGGGTTACGTACCCCTAGGGTCACTACACCCCCTACATGACCACTTCCTGTGGGAAGTGGGCATAACCCTATCCCAGAGATCCTAAATTTGCCATCACCAAGATGGCTAATTCTGAAAAAGGCACCTCCACTTCAAGTAGCCCATCTAAGGGGTGGTTCTGGCTTGAGGGTGGACACACCTATCTGGCTAGCTAATTTTCCCACCTGTCCAGGTGCCAAAGGGCCCTGGACAAGGGGGGTCATTGTCTTCTCCTGTGAGAGAAGCCAGATTTGCATACCAAAGCAGTAGGCTCCTTGAAGCTCCCCTGCCTTGGAATGCTAATCTGCAGGTCAGCCTGTGGACCGGGGTTTAAGCACCCTCTGCCCAAGCAGGCTTGATATCTGGCCTCCTGAGAGAAAAGGTCCTCACCCTTGGGCATCAGAAACCTGCATCTGGTGGCAGGCTGGCAAGAACCAGTCAGTCAGCACACCAGTAGCTGGTAGGTTTTCAGGGGGCACCTCTAAGGTGTTCTCTGCATGCATGCATGTATCAATAAATCCAACACTGGCATCAGTGTGGGCTTACTAATATGTGATGTTTGATACCAAATATCGCTATTTTCAGTGAAGCCCTCATGTAACTGGGGAACTCGTTTTCACCAGTGTCAAACACATGTCTTAAATGGCTCCCCTATTCACTCATACTGGCAGCAATAGAGCTGACCAGCACAGGGGCATATCAGCTCATGCAGATATGTCCCCACATGTCGTAGAGTGCACCCTGCCTTAGGGCCATAAGGCCTGCTGTAGGGGTGACTCACCTATACTGCATGCAGTGTTTGTGGACATGGCACACAGGGATATGTGCCATGTCATGTTTTCAGTTTTGTTTGCACCAAGAAACACAGACTTCAGTGGCAGTCTATATGTGTTTGGTGAGGAGTCCTTTAGGGTGGCACAATTCGTGTTGCAGCCCTTAATGACCCTTTTAGCCTCCTTGCCCTAGGTGCCAGGGGTACCACTTACTAGGGACTTACAGGGGGTGCCAAAGGTATTGCCAATTGGGGTACAATCATACAGTTTTGAGAAAGAGCTATTGCACTGGGGACCTGGTTTCCAGGAACTAAGCACACTTCCAGCTGCAATTACATCAAATAACAGGCAAAAAGTGGGGGTGATCATGTCGAAAAGGGGTACTTTCCAACACTGTGTGACTGTATCAGTGTATGGGTGTGTGAGTGGGTGTGTGAGTAGCTATATAGGTCTGTCAGTGGGTATGTGAGTGGCTGTATGAGTGTGTGAATGCATTTGTGAGTGGTTTACTAGGTGTGTGAGCAGTTGTATGGGTGAATGAGTGGTTGTATGGGTATGTGAGTGGCTGTATGGGTGTGTGAGTGGTTGTATGGCTGTGTGAGTAGTTGTCTTAGTACTTGTGTAGTTCTGTGAGTGGGTGTGAGACTGCCTGTGTGGGTCTGTGAGTTGGTGTGTGAGTGGCTGTTTGGGTCTGTGAGTAGGTGGGTGTTAGAGTTCCTGTATGGGTCTGTGAGTGTGTGTGTGTGGTTGTATGAGTGTGTAAATGAGTGTGTGAGTGGTTGTATGGGGCTGTGAGTGGGTGTGTAAATGGTTTTGTGGGTGCATGAGTGGGTGTGTTAGTGGTTGTGTGAGTGGGTGTGTGAGTGAGTGGCTATATGGGTCTATATGTGAGTGTGTGAGTGTTTGTATTGGTGTGTGACTGGGTGTGTAAGTGGTTGTATCGATCTGTGAGTGGGTGTTTGAGTGGTTGTGTGGGTGTATGAGTGGGTGTGTGAGTGGTTGTACAGGTGTGTGAGGGTTTGTGTGGGTGTTTGACTGGGTGTGTGGTTCTGTAGATGATGTCATCAGTGATTTCATCAGTGAGGTCAGTTGAGATGCCATCAGTGATGTCACTGACCATGTCATGAGTGATATCATATGTGAGGTCATAAGCAGTGCATTGCGGGGGCATAAGTTATAGTTAGCTCAGGTAAGTATAACTGCTCTAAGGTTTTTTTTTTTTTGTCCTCATTTGCCTCTCACCCCACTGAACAAACAAGCCATCCGTACCAATGCCTGATATTCTGGGAAAAGTAGGCTTTAAATTGGAGCCACGGGGAACGCCCACCTACAGGTACTATGACAGGCTCAAATGTCACTGACCCCGGAAAGGGGAAGAGGTCACTCTTCGACATGGCCCCAATAAGCCTGATGACTAATGTCGTTGGCCAATGGAATAACTGGGCTAGCCCAACGAAGTCCGAAGAGTACCATAGAGACATAATCATAGGACCCACTGGTTGTTATATAGATGTTTGGTTGATTGCATATCTCCCTAACAATTAGGCCCCAGCCCATTTTAGCAACAAGTTCCAGAAAGCTGTCTTTTTTCTGCCACAAGTTCTAGACAGGTTCATCTTAGATGTCTCAAAAAGCGAAGCCAGCCAGTCCGAGTGCGAGGGGGGAGTGGATTCTATCCATTGCTTACATATTTGCCTCCTAGCTAGCAATATAGCGTAAAATAGGAAGGATCTAGCTGGTCATGTAACTTGGTTAGAACAGAAGTCTGGCTGACGGCTCTTGGTAGATCAACTGGATGGTTCGACAGAACTTCCTGCCCAGATTAAATTTCCCCATGGCTTCCGACAGATATACCCAATTGACCCTGTCGAAAGCCTTTGTGGCATCGAGTGTCATGGCAGCAAGAGAAAGTGAATAAGTAGAGGCAATATCTATTTCCCCAATAAAGTCGTAGGTAAGGTCCGAAAGGTACCTTCCCTTAACGAACCCCTTTTGATCAGGATGAAGGATATCGCCGGCCACGAGGCCCAGCCTGGCCGCCAGGATCCCGGCCAAGATTTTATAATCCGCGTTCAACAGCGAGATGGACCTATAAGACCCACAACTCGCTGGATTTTTACCAGGTTTCAAAATAAGGATAATAGTGGCATCACTCCAGGACCCTGGGAGCTTAAGGCCTTCCAATGGGATCACATTAAATAATTGTGTCAAGACCAGAATTATCACTTCACCCAAAGACCTATAGAGCTCAGCTCGGAGCCCATCGGGCCCTGCGGCCTTCCCTCTCTTACAGGCAGCAATGGCCTTCCTCACTTCTTCCTGCGTGATGCCCTGCTCTATTTCTTCCTGCTGTTTAGGACTCAGGGGCGTAAGTGTAGTCCTATCCAACCAGTCCTTGGCCTTGTCTATGGCTCGATCTTCTTGGTAGAGGTCTTGAAGGAAATCGAAAAAGGCGCCACCTATCTCTTCATCCGAAGAAAATGTGGTTGCCCCGTCATCTACAAAGATTTCTTTGATCTGATTACGAAGCCTGTCAGACTTGGCTTTCCATGCCAAAAGCTTGCCTGCCCCTTCCCCATACTCAAAATGGGCGATCTTGCTTGCCTCCCATCTATGCATAAGCCTTGTTTGAAGAATGGCGTCCAGCTGCTCCCTTAGTTTACTAAGTTTATCCAGGTCCTCTTGCTGCCTTTCCTAAACTACCCCACTATTGAGAACTAACTCCACTGCCTTCATTTCCGCCTCCTTAAGTGCGATCTCCCCTCTGTATTTTTTGTTTCCAAAGCTCACCCTACTCATAATTAAACCCCTTAATAAAGCCTTTAGGGAGTCCCAGACCGTGGTGATTGTAGCTGAACCTAAATTTACCTTCAAAAAATATTCTGTCTCCTGGGACAAGAAAGACATCTCTGCCTCCTCAAGAAGTAAAGTTCGATCGAAAGACCAAACTCTGGGATGCTGGGCCTGCACCCAATCGAGATCCAATAATATTCCTGAGTGGTCCGAAAGATGGGAAGTCAAGTATCCGATGTCCTTAACCTTACCCCTTAGAGATTGGCTAACCAAAATGTAGTCAATTCTTGACTTATGTCGATACTTGCTATTGCAGTATGATACCCCTAGCTGCTGTCCCGATCTTTCTCTCCAGATGTCGCAAAGACCAATTTGCTCCATCATGGTCTGCAGATACACCTGTGACTTAGAGGGAACAATGGCTCTACTGCGTGCGGATTTATCAAGTTTGGGGTTAAGAACGATATTAAAATCCCCGGCCATAATAACCGGGTCTGGGTAGTCTAAGAGATGCGAAAAGATGGTTTTAAGAAAAGAGGGGTCGTCTTGATTTGGACCAGAGCAGCCAACCAAGGTAGACAAAAAACCCATAATGGTCACCTTCAGAATTACCCATCTGCCACATGGGTCGACCAAATGATGTAAGATCCGGGCGTTAGCTTGTTTTTTAAAAAGAATAAGAACCCCCCTGATGTTAGCGGTCTGATTCAAGCACACAAAAAAGTCCACCCATTTTTGGTTTTTAAAGATTTCGTTAATCTCTTCCTTAAGAAGATGGGTTTCCTGGAGGACAATGACCTGCGCAAGGGAATCTTTTAGATATTGCAAAATGTTAGCCCTTCTGGACTTCACGCGCAGGCCATTGACATTCCAGGACAATATCTGGATAGATTGCATGCCAATTTAAGTCCAAGATCCCCAGCCCGCTCAAAACCAGGAAGAAGCCAACACCAGACCAATCGAAATCTTACAGCGGCTATCTGAGCTAACTCTGAGGAGAATGAGGACATTTTATAATTTATGCCCCTGTGCTCCCCACCCCTCACCCCGTGTCCCCTCCTGCCCCACCCATCCCCCCTGGAGAACCCCTCCCCCATTTGTCTGGACAGATGGAGTCCAGGTGTTGCCTCCCGGAACAGCCACTCCCGTCCCTTTATGTGTAAGTTGAAATAGTTTAAAAAAGAAATTGAGCCCCTACTAAGAAAAGAAATCCTAAAAAGACAAAAAAATAAGTGAATAAGTAATATTTTAAGTCTTCATTATATCATGTCTGATCAAAACAGAGAAATGGCAAATCTAGAAAAGGAAAACTAAGCCCAATCCTAATCTTGGGAATAGAAATACAGCCATTAAGGGACCCCATGAAGGGACCCCCTTCCCCATGATTTCAAGCAACTCGTCTGCCTCCTGAACTGATCTTATATTATGCATTTTATTATTATACATAACTTTCAGAGATGCTGGAAATTTCAGCTGGGCAACGGCACCGAGTTTTTTAAAATCATCAATCTTCCTTCCTAAATCCCATTGCCTATCGAGGGTAACTCTGGCAAGGTCTGGCCTTCAGTGATTTCGCCTTTAGAGCCATATTAAGGATCTTTTCCTTTAAAGAATAAGTAAGGAAGTTGATGAGGATTTTCCTTGCCTTTGTTCTGTTGGGATTCCTGCGGAACGGATCCTTATGGATTCTCTGTATGTCATCACTCAGGGCCTCCTCTGATTCTGCAAGCTGCAAAGATTCTTTAAGGAGTGAGATGATATAAGGCTTGAGGTCAGTCCCTTCACTCCCCTCCGGAATGTTCAGGAGGCGCAGATTGTTCCTACGGGAGTTATTCTCCAGCGTCTCCATCCTGTCAGGGAGGGCCTCTTCCTCCCTTTTAAGTGCCTGAATATCAGCCTTGGCAGCCCCGAGATGGTCTTCAAGCTCTCCAACAGTGTTCTCCACGGTCTCAGTCCTTGTATTTAGGAGGTCCACTTTCCTTTCCAACGACTCACAAAAATTCCTAATTTCTCCCTGTTTAGCGGTGGATACCGAAAAGCCCTTCTTTATGTCCTCTGATAGTGTGGAGAAAAGAACCTCCAAAGAAGCTACTGAGGAACCACTAGCTTCCTGACCCTTGGAGCCTTTATCTCCCCCCCCCGTCTTGACCGGATGCTGAAACCTGACCCTGGCCTGCGGGATCTTTCACTTTATCAGACCCCACCATCGACGATCTCACACTGACAGTAGTTGTTATTGCTGCCGGGGGGAGCGGATTTCCAGCGGGCTCCATACTATCGGGGACTGATTTTACAAAAGGTTGCCCAGCTGACCTCCTTCTGATGACCTCACCCTGCTTCGCAATGTCCAATACCACTGGTTGTACTCTAAAGTATGACCGCAAAGAGGGGGTGATCCTAACTTTGGTATCAAGGAGATTGCTTTTGGCCCTTCCAGACTTGATGCTTCTGCCTTTAACCTCATAAGATTGGAAAGCAGAACTAGTGGTGGTTGCCTCTGCGTTAGGGGGATCACCCTACCCCTGACTCTTGCCAAAGCCCTCTCTTCCCCGCTCCTCTGGGGGCTGTTTGCAACTTTTTGCGGTCAGTTTTGGTTTAACAGGCCCCAGGGTGGCCCCCCGCGTTTCTTACCTTTTTTTTCCACCCCTTAGCAGAAATGTCAGTGGCCGATCTCAACTGAAGTGAGGGGCTGACCTGTGCCTCCTGGGCTCCCTGTACCTCCAACTCCACTGACTGCTGCACTGGCTCCAAGGTAGTGGTGTTTGCTGAAGCCAGCTCCTGCTGTAACCTCAGCTCGACTCCGTCCCCCTTTGGTGTATCGAGGTGGTGGTGGCAAGTGCTGGCGCTGCCTCCACTGACCCAGAGGAGCCCGCGAGCCACTGCTCTGCGGCCCCTCCTGAGCTCCAGGGCGGCCTCCGACCAGTGAGACAGGCGGGGGTAACAGAGAGCTACCGGCTCTCCGACGCACATCCCCAGCAGACGCGGCTCAGCAGGGAAGAGGGGGATCCTCAAAGGAGATTCTTAGAAGAGGTGATCCAGCGGCATACCGGGCAGTAAGGCGGGACTTTTAGAGGAGCTCAAAAAAGCTCAAAACGGGACGCGAGTGCTCCGGGTGCAAGCGGCAGCTCAGCTGGCGGCCGCCATGTTCTCCTCCGTAACTGCTCTATGGTTTTGTGCATGTAAATCTGAGCTTAACTATAACGTCCCTCTAACTTTTGTTTTTTTCAGTGGATTTCAAAAGTTTTTTTTATTCTATTTCCTAACTATAACGTCCCTGTAACCTTTTGTTTTTTCAGTGAATTTCTATGGATTTTTAATGTTATTTCATAACTATAATGTACCGGTAATCTTTGGTTTTTTTTGTGAATTTTGAAGTTTTTAAAAACTTTTATTTAACTGTAACCTGTAACCTTTGAGAGTGGGTGTTTAGGTGGCTTTATGCGTCTGTGAGTGGGTGTGTAGGTGCTTGCGTGGGTATGTGAATGGGTGTGTGAGTGGGTCCATGGGTGTCTAAGTGGCTGAATGGGTATGTGAGTGGCTGTGTGAGTGGTGTTGTGGGTTTGTGAGTGACTGTGTGGGTGTGTAAGTAGCTGTGTGGGTGAGTGAGTAGCTGTATGGGTGTGTGACTGGCTGTGTGAGTGGCTGCACAGGCATGTGACTGGGTGTGTGAGTGGCTGTATGGGTGTGTGAGTTGCTGTATTGGTAAGTGACTGGGTGTATGAGTGGCTATACTGGCATGTGACTGGGTGTATGAGTGGCTTTGTGGGTGTGAGAGTGGGTGCGTGAGTAGCTGTATCGGTTTGTGAGTGGCTGGGTGAGTGGGTTTGTGGGTGTGTGAGTCACGCATGGGAGTGTAAGTGGCTGTGTGAGTTGCTCTATGGGTGTATTAGTAGCTGTATTGGTGTGTGACTAGATGTGTGATTGAGTGTGTGAGTGGCTGTATGGGTGTGTGAGGTGCTGTATTGGTGTGTGATTGGGTGTGCGAGTGGCGGTACCGGCATGTGACTGGGTGTTTGAGTGGCTTTATGGGTGTGAGAGTGGGTGTGTCAGTAGCTGTATCAGTTTGTGAATGGGTGTGTGAGTGACTATCGATGTGGGAGTGGGTGTGTGAGTTGCGGCATTGGTGTGTCAGTCAGTTTGTGAATGGCTGTATCAGTGTGTGAATGGGTGTGTGAGTAGTAGTATTGATGTGCAGTGGTGTGTATGAGAACATACTACACTAGTGGTGGGTTTGGGAGCACCTGCATAGGTCTGTGATGGGTCTGTGACTACCTATGTGGGTATGTGAGTAGGTCTGTTAGTGCCTGCATGGATTTCTGAGTGGGTGGGTGAGTGCCTGCATGGCATTGTCAGTGGGTCTGTCAGTGCCTGTGTGGTTCTGTCAGTTGGTATGAGAGTGCATGTGTGGGTCTGTGAGTAAATGTGGGAGTGGTTGTGTGGGTATATAGGTTGGTATGTGAGTGCCTATGTGGGTGTCTGAGTGGGTCTCTGAGTGCCTAGATAGGTCTGTGAATTGGTGTGTGAGTACCTGCATGGGTATGTGACTTGGTCTGTGAGTGACTGTGTTGGTCTGAGAATGAGTATGTCAGTTCCTACATGGGTCTGTGAGCGGCTGTGCAAGTGGCTGTGTGGGTCTATGAGTGGAGGTGAGACTGCCTGTGTGGGTCTATGAATGGGTGTGTGAGTGGCTGTGTGGGTCTGTGAGTAGTTGAGTGTGAAGAATGCCTGTGTGGGTCTGTGAGTTACTGTGTGGGTCTGTCAGTAGGGGTTTGACGGCCTGAGTGGCTCTGTGAAAGGGTGTTTGAGTGCCTGCATGGGTCTCTGAGTGGGTCTAGAATGCTTGCATGGGTCTGTGATTGGGTGTGTGTCAGTGTGGGACTCTGAGTGAGTATGAGTGCCTGAATTGATCTATGAATGGGTGTTTGAGTGCCTGCATGGGTCTGTGAGCGGGTCTATGAGTGGCTGTATGGGTTTGCGTGTGGGTGTGTGACTGCCTGTGGAAAACTCTGAGGGGGTGTGAAAGTGCCAGCACAGAACTGTGAGGGGGTGTGTTAGGGCCTGTGTGGGTATGTGAGTGGGTCTGTGAGTGCTTGTGTGGGTCTGTGAGTAGGTGTGTCAATGCCTGCATATGTCTGTGAATGGGTGTGTGAGTGCCCATGTGGGTCTGTGAGGGGGTCTGAAAGAGTCTGCATGGCTTTGTGAGTAGCTGTGTGAATGCCTGTGTGGGTCTGTGAGTGGGTACATGACTGCCTGTGCAGGTCTGTAAATTGGTGTGAGAATACCTCAGTGGGTGTAAAAGTGTTTTTTTTCAAAGTGCATCACGATTTACGGAGCCATTGTGGATTTACATGGGGGGCTGTGCTGAGCCTTGTGGGGAATCTGCGGATTCCCTAAGTAGAAAACCCCCCAATATAACTCAATTTTGTACCCAACATAGGTCCCTCTGACACTCTTCTAAAACACCATAGGATCAGGGTACCTCTACCCGGATCCCTTTAATCATTTTGCAGACTAATTTATAAGACCCTGGGACAACCCCCGATACTTAAAATGGTGGCTGCAACCTCCTGGTCAAGTTGTGGTCAGCCAATAACTCTACAACTAATTAATGGATTTACACCAATCACAAAAAGGCCTCTTTCTGGACTAAGAGCTACCTCTCTGCCAAATTTGGTGTAATTCCGTCCAGCGGTTCAGGTTGTCAAAATCCCTTCAGGAAATTGCATAGGAAACACACATTCCCCCCCCCCCCCCTTTTCTTAGTCCCCACTTGACGGATCACTATGCAATGTCCCATGCGGGACTAGACAAACCTGGCCACTTCTTTGGGAAAGTTTCGTGAAGATGTGTCAAACGGCACCAAAGTTATAACCAAACCAAAAAACACTTTTCCTATGGAAACTAGGCCCTAACTATAACTACCCACTTGCGACCGCCAGTGGGCAATATATGTATATTCACTGAAGAAACCAAAGGTTAAAGTGGAGTTACATGTGAAGAAGGTCGTAAGATTTTCCCTTACATTAAAAAAAAACCTTTGTAATTCACTGGCAAATCGACACCATTTAAAAAACAAAAAACCACTGAAATTCACCAGTTATACGTAACAGATATAAGAATAAGTTTCACCGCCACAGATTTCAAATGTCATCAGTGATGTAATATGTGCGGTCATAAGCAATGCATCACAGTAGTGCAAGTTATACTTATGGCAATTGCGTATAATTGTTGAATGTCAGTGTTTTTTTGTTTTTTAAGCAGTAGTGCTTTCCATTGAATTTCTAAGGTTTTTTTTAACATAAGTTACAATCTTACTACCTTTCTCATATATAACTCCACAACAACCTTTGCTTTTTAGTGAATTTTTATGTTTTTTTAAACTGTAAAGTAATATCTTATTACAATAAATTTGCGGCCAACACTACCTCTCCCCCCCACAAGCGGCCCTCTGACTTCAGACCGCCAGCTCACATTTCCTTTTTTTTTTCTTGTTCTGTGGCACCCCCAAAAAAAATAGATGGGAAATTTGAACCCATGGGTTTTCCACCTGGGACCCTCCACACCACACACGTGGTTCAGAGGGTCAGGGTATCCTTACCCTGCACTGTTATTTGTCTTTTTTTCCAATTTTCAAGAAGCAGGGACCGAGCCCTGACAATTGAGAGAGATGAAGAGAGGTTCGGAGTCAGAGTGAGTGAGAACTGGTGATGGAAAGAAACAGAGACATTGAAAGAAATCAGGAGTGAGACATGCAGGAAAAAGACAGAGGTACGTTCGTGCTAAAAAGAGAAGCAGAGAGACTCAGAAACAAACAGTGTGCGTTTGAATGTGTGTGTGTGAGAGAGAGAGTGATTGTATGTATGAGAGAGAGACAGAGAGAGAGGGCCAAACTACCGGGAAGGAGGGGAAGAGGCAGAGAGACAGAGAGAGATTGACAACGAGGGAGAAACAGAAAGAGAGAAAGACTACAGATGTTTTTTTGTGTGTGCAGGAAACCCCACATTCGTTTGTTCATAAAAACTACATTTATCCCTATACGGCCGACTAGACATGCAACGATTAGCGGCATTCCAATGAAATAATCCATTACGGAGCATGCTGCTGCCACCCAACATCAACACATCAAACCCACAGAAGGAAGAATGCGAAGGTGGGGGATTCAAGAGTGCTTTTGCAGGATTCTATTAACCCCTTGAGGTCGACAGTCAAGCGTAGTATGTTTAAATTGTCAACTCGAACTCGTAATTGTCGATGATTTCATCAGGAACTACTTGGCACTGAACTTACTGAATGGCATTTTTGTGTGCATGTATGTTTTAGGGGGCAGCTTTCCAAACATTTAATGCCTTTTTCCTTCCTTCCTTTGGGGAAGGATAATTTGGGCTATGGTCTCTGAAGAACGTTTCCTAGAAGGGTTTGAGCTGCTGAAAGCAAGTGAATGGAATTCCATTAAAAGCAATTGCAGCAGAGAGGCATCAGCGTCTACCCATTAACTGCTTCAGATGGTGCTCGTGTGTGTTTTATTCACCTCGTAAAAAGTAGCTTAGAAGCTTGTAAAATAATATATCACAGCAGATACTTTGCGACAAGCAAAGGTACGCCACACAGACAGGGTGGTCTTTTACAGCATTTTCCTATATATTGTCTGTTAACGAACCCGTGTAGTCCTAGGACTTTTCATAATTTTTTTTTACGTATCAACATATGAATTTTCAATCCAGTCGTCGTGCTCCTAGTCATGGACAGAGCACCTTGTGTTTGTCATTAACGGCAAATCAACAGGAGTAAGGAGGCTACGAGCATCAGAAGTCTGAAGCAGCTGGGCCAGCCTTCGCTCAGCAGCCCTTTGGAGACCAGTTGAGGCACTGCCTCTGTTTGATAGCTTAATTTGAGGTTAAAGCCGGTGCTAGCAAACAGAAATGTGTCCCACATGGAACCCTATAGAAACATGGTTATTGATATACATGGATATGTGAAATGCACAAGCCAGCTGTTGCTCTGCAGATGTGCTTTGTGTTGTTTTCTGCATAAGTTGGAAAAATTATCTTGGCTTAATTTTTGACATGCTTTTGACCATGGGAACTGAGAACATAATATGCCCTAGCATTGTAAACATTGTAACATTCTATATATTTGCAAGAGTGTAGTATATTTCTACATTTAACGGAGCCCTGCACCAAACAGCAAAATGCATTAACAGGAACTGCCATGCTTTATAAATGATTGACAGTTGGGCCAGTCAATGACATAACTTCTACCAACCTCACTGCAGTGAGGTAGTTGCTCATAAAGACAATTCCTAGTGACATCTCCTTACCCTCTAACTTTTACTTTCACAATTTTCTAACTTAATTTCATGGTCATGAGAGTGCAGAACTAACTGGATGGTCCATCCTTTATCTAATCAGGAGAACAGTACTCCAAACCAGAGTGCTGGTAGGCAGTCACACCCATTCCATCAGTAGGTACGTTGTGCAAGAAGTAGTGAGTATTTTTGGAGTACGCTATAAAGGATTGTGTGGCCCTCAACCTCCAAGGATACTGTGACCACACCAGTGGGCATGCCTTTAGGCTCCATGTCCGCACTAAAGACCAGGTACAGGGTGTGGACACAAGATCTTGACAGAACACCTAGAGGTACCCTGCAAGTGGTTCTTGTCCCCACAACAGCCATTATTTTTATATGGTGTGGCACTGAAGTGCTTCGCAACCCCTTCTCAGGGGTTTGTCCCCAGTCTTGAATACTTGGATGCTGTAAACAATTTTTAGAGGATTTCCAGATTGGCTGTTTCGATGAATCACCCAACTTATGTAGCTATACAAGAGATTGCCCTTTCTGGTTCAGCCTGTTGGCAATTTAGCAGCCCACTACTGCAGTCACCTGCTTGGGGTCTGACCATGTGTGTCAGCATAGCACTAATGGAAATTATGGGTAAAAAGTTCAAAAGTTGTTCAAATCCTCAAAAGTCACTACTTTAAGGTTGGAGTTCCAAGACATCGCAGCAGCTGTACCATCCTCATCATTTTTCATTTGTGCTTTAATGATTCCCTGGATTTCTGCTGCTTGGTAGAGTTTTTTGGCCTCTAATATGTCAAATGAATGCCACTTTCATTTTCATATACTTTTTCTGTCACCGACATTCACTTTTGTTGGGACAAATTCCTCTGCATGGTTATGGACATGCACGCCTGCCCTGATTGCCCAATTGTACTGTTTACTGGATCCCTAATGCTGATTTTTGTTGTCAATGGCAAACACGGATCATGTGTGTGCTCCATGACATAGGCCTATCTTGCAGATTTCAGTCTTGTTGGACCAAGAGGGGCGCCCAAAGCAATACCCTCAGTAGTGGAAGGCTACTGCCTTCACCAAGAGTTAAACAACACGAGTGCAGTGGTGGTAGCATACTGTGTAGTGATCAGTAAGAGTGAACAGGCCTTTTTTAATCTATGTCACTGGAGTGAGGCCTAAATGCTCATTCACCTTGTTAAAGTTCAGCTGCTGTGTGCTTAACTAACCATTGGCCTACATCACATGGATGTAAAGTGCTGTTCATCGCAGGAGGGGTGAATGCGCTGGATGTATATGAGCCTGGGAAGGGTACAATACAGGGCTAGAGCAGTGCAGTGCAGTGTATTCATGATGAGAGTGTGTATAGGGTGTATGTATTCTGGAGAGGAATACATTACATGAGAGATGTAGTGCTGTACAGTGCATGCACAGTGAAAGCATGTGCTGGGTGTTTGTTTGCTTGCAAGAAGTAAAATACATGAAAGATACATGTGTGTGCTAGCAGGGTGCATGTTTTCATGTAGCACACCATGGCACAATACTGAATAGTGAGTGTTGAAAGAATGTGCGTGCTGACTGTACATGTGCCAGGGATGGCACAATACATGGAGGTAACAGTACTGGACAGTGTGTGTGTTGGGTATGTATGCTGAGTGCAAGTGTGCATGCAATGGTACATTAGATGGAGGCACTGGATGTCATTTTGGAAAACCCAGTTCTGCATAGTGAAGACGTGAGCAGTAGAGGAATCCCCCCAGACATATTTATGTATTGCTGCATTCCTGTGAGCTGGGAGGGACACACTGGAGCAGGGAGAGAGCGAGATTTCCAGTATACACCTCAAAGGGTGCTCTTTCATTCAGTGAGAGATCATAAGGGAGGGTCCTGGACACATCTCAGGAACGAGATGGGACTGATAAGGGAATCATGAAGAGTAGGGCTGGCAGCCTGGGATTAACCTTTTGATGCACATACCACTGTGGCTGACATCCAGGTGTGAACTCTAGTCATGACTATGGCGTGTGTTGTGGGACTATCAGTTTCAGAGTCTCTTCTGCTGTGACAGACAGCCTTTCAAGAGGAAAAGAGGGAGGAAAATTGTACACTTCAAAAGAATTAGAGCCGCAACAGAAAGCTTCAAAGATCCTGGCTCTAAATCACATTTGGTGTTTGGAAATGGATTAAAAGAAGGGGAGGTTGAGACTCCAAAAAGTTTTCATCTGCAAAGCAGCCAGACGGGCTGTATGAGGAGGGGAAGCTCTGCAAGACTTTTGCTTGAGACCAGGACTGGGGGACAAGGGCCGCTAGTCTCACTGTTGGGCAAGGGGACATTACACAGGAAAACCAGGACCACTTGCTTTGAAGCACCTGCAACTGCCTTCTTGCCAAGACCAGTGTGCCCTGTGAGGAAGGGTAGAGCATTTGAGGGAGCGAGATTCACTGGGGAGCTCTACCATGAGGACTCCCTTTGCGAGGTGGAGGAATGGGCTGCATACTGATCGGGCTGTAGCCCATGTGCCGGACTGTTTTTGGCAACCCTTCAATGCCAGGAGAGGGCCACTGTATATTGATCTAAGTATCGAGCTCTGTAGACAGGGTGCCAAGCCCACACAGCCTCGTTCTGATGACCCCGTATGCCAGTGGGTGTCACTGTTGAAGTAGCTGGGCGACAACCATGCCAGAACTCATGAACACCTTTGCAGAGACCCCATATTCCAGGAGGGCAGCCGTGGTGTGGGCGATTGTACCTAAGGAGTCTACATTGCTTTGGAAGGTACCACGGCATCTCATTGTGGCAGGAGTGGCTGCCGAGACCAAATCATCAATGAATCGGGCCATTGCCCAGGACTATAAAGTGAAGATGTGGTTAGCAGATCTAGCCGCACTGAGAGGTCTTCACTGACTGATCCCCAAGGACCAGGAGTATGCCGAGGAGGACAACGTTCCCTCGAGGGATTCCAGTCAGGATTTGAAACATTGAATTCCCCATGCTGGGGAGAACTTGACTTACTGCACCTCTGCAAAGCTGGAGGCTGCTCCAATTGCTGGGAAGAGTTAGCCACACCACTCCGGAAAGTTAACCTGGGCCCACCTGACGCTGCAGCATGTACAGTGAGCAGCACGACTTCTCCAAGCAGAATCTGATCTCATGAGTATGCGCGCTGAGGGCGCCCACTTTAACGCTGAACACTTCTGAACGCGTCTAAGGCAAGCCCATCTGCGCCCGTCCGCGACCAGGGGCCAGAACCCCTGCTCCCCCTAGGAAAGAACCAAAGAGCCCTTTGCGCTATTCCAGAGAAGCACTCTTTGGGTTAGCCAGTCACGCATCATGTAAACTAACCCCAGAATGTATTGAAGGGCCTTTCTCCTGCATACGGTGCAAATGGGACAGCCTATCCCCGCACGATCAGTCACTGGGAGAAGTGGAGAATCATAGGAAGTTTAACTGTATTTATTTCAACGCCAGGTCAGTGCCTAAACACGCGCTAGAGATCTGGGATACTATTAAAGAGACAGACCCAGACCTGGTCTTCATCACCGAGACCTGGCTAGGCGAGAGCAATTGTCCAGACATCGCTAATACCCTGCCCCGAGTATAAAATACTCAGACAAGATAGACATGGGCGGAAGGGCGGGGGCTAGCTATCCTGTTTAAAGACTATATTACCTGCTCCCCCATTACAATAGCCCAGTTGGGAGAACATGAATTACTGCCGTTTGAATTATCTATAGGGAATCATATTTTATTGGGAGGAGCTGTGATCTATAATCCCCCAGGATATCAGGCAGACTTTAGCACCAAATTGCTTACGCAACTACTGCCCGCATGTATAAAACACAATAATTATTTGGTCATTGGAGACTTTAATGTCCACTATGAAAAAATTGACAACACAGCAATAACCCATCTTGAAAATGACATGTCCATCCTTCAATTAAATCAATGGATTAAGGGACCTACACACATCGCAGGGCACACACTAGATCTTCTGTTCTCTAACATAGAAGACACTACAGTCAAAGAGATTACACCAGTGACATGGACCGATCACTCACTAATTAGCTTCGCTTTCTCCACACATGAGACATCAGCAAGAGCCACCAAACTCATGCACGAAACCTACAGAGCATGGAAATTGGTCACACCCGACTCATTCCATCACCACTTTACCCCCAACAGCCTAGCAACTCTGGGAGAATTATCCTCTAACAGAGGAGCATTGCATCTTGAAATAGAGATTACCAAAACGATAGACCAACTCGCGCCAAAACTTAAATCTAAACCCAGAAAAACGGTATCCGAAAAGTGGTATACGGCAGAACTTAGGATGCTGAAAAAAGAGTGTAAAACACTGGAACATAAGTGGCGGCTGTCCAAATCAGATACTGATAAATCAGCGTATAAAACACAACTATGGGGCTATACCTATGCAATTAAGAAGACCAAAAAGGCATATTTTACCCAACGAATTAATGAGAACACAAATTCGGCAAAGGAGATTTACAAAATAGTACGGGAGCTATGCAAGCCAACCTGCATGTCTCAAACCCTGCCGCCCTCAACAGAAAGCTGTGAGAAAATTAGCAATTTCTTCACGGACAAAATAGACATAATTTATTCGTCATTCAACAACATCTCTCCAGTGAACACCATCAACTGGGAGAGCATAGATCCTCACCCAGATAGCCCTGCGCATTTAGACAGCTTCGCCCCTTTTACAGAAAATGAGATTGCCAAAGCAATGGGGGAAGTCAAATCAGGATCCCCTCTCGACCCATGTCCACATTTCATTTTTTCACAACTTATACCTATCCTGTGCCCTTACATCACACAGTTGTTCAACCAATCACTGGAGACAGCAGTTTTTCCAGAGGTTTGGAAACAAGCTCTAGTAACTCCCTTATTGAAAAAGTTATGATCTGATGTAAACAATCCAGACAACTACAGGCCAATTTCCCAACTTCCCTACCTTTCCAAGGTTCTGGAGAAACTTGTCAATAGAGAGATAACTCACTATCTAGAATCAAATGAGTTGCTGGACCCCACACAGACAGGTTTCAGGGCTACCAACAGTACGGAGCAACTCTCCTGGCTGTCTTAGACAATATAAGGACATTGCTGGACCAGGGAAAGGCTGTAGCCCTGATCCTGTTAGACTTGTCGGCGGCTTTCGACACAGTCTCTCACCAACTCTTACTGGAAAATCTGCATGAAAAAGGGATACACGCTAAGGCCCTTCAATGGCTGAATTCATTTTTATGTAACAGAACCCAAACTGTACAGTTGGGTACCTTTTCCTCCACCCCAAAAAACCTCAACTGTGGAGTTCCGCAGGGAGCATCCCTGAGCCCCACATTATTTAACGCCTATGTTTCATCTTTGGCAAAAATTGGCATGAAGTGGGGCTTCGGAATTTGTTCCTATGCGGACGACACCCAACTGACAATAGCCATCGGAAATGAGCATGATAACACCAGAGCCAAACTCAATAACTGTCTGACCGAGATGGCAAACTGGATGACAGAGCACTGTTTAAAGCTCAATGCAGAGAAATCAGAAATCCTGCTTCTCGGTGGAGCCAATCACATTTGGGATACATCCTGGTGGCCCCTCTCTTTGGGCGTGGCGCCAGCTCCAAAGCAGTGTGTCAGAAACCTGGGCATTATCATCGATACTACTTTATCGATGAAAGACCACGTGCGGATCCTGTGTGGTAGAAGCTTCGCTACCCTGAAGCTCCTAAAGAGACTATTTCTCTGGATCCCTCTGGAAAGCAGGAGGACCATTACGCAGGCACTACTTGTTAGCAGGCTGGATTACGGAAATGCACTCTTTGTTGGCATGCCAGATTATCTTTTTAAACGTCTGCAGGTCATACAGAACGCAGCGGCTAGACTAGTGTGCAATGAGAGCAGATACAGTCCTGCGACAAAATGCCTGAAACAACTCCACTGGCTGCCTATGCACCAAAGAGCGCGTTTCAAACTCCTAGGACACGCTCATAGGGCACTCCATCACACAGGCCCCAAGATTCTACAGAACAGAATCAAGTTCTATGTTCCACCCAGATGCTTAAGGTCACGCTCCTTAGCACTAGCTGAGACCAAGAGAATAAGTAAAAGCAGGACAGGTGGACGCACTTTTTCGCACCTTGCAGCACTTCATTGGAATGAGCTCCCGCTGGAGCTAAGACTAACTGAAGAACACATGGCGTTCAGGAAGAAACTCAAAACATATCTATTTCCCTAGCCAAGCCGTCTGCCCCCAACTAATCATAACCTTACTCACTATTTCTCCGCCACAACTAGCGCCGTGATATCCCAGCGGGATGAATGTCGCGCTTTATAAATAAATAAATAAATAAATAAATAAAAGGAGTGGCTAAGATTTGAACTCGGGCCTGTACACCTTGGGGAATTCACTGCTGAAGGTGCTGCCACACCTTTGACAATTTTGATTAAAATCTTGAAGAGTCAAAGGGAACTTTTGAGCACGGCCTAACAGTGTACATTCCCTGGATAGGGTAACTGTAAAAAAGAAAAACTGAGAAGCAGGAAAAAAAAAAAACTATTATTAAATCTAATAATTACATCAATTAATCATAGATACAACTCGAACATTAAGAGATCTTTCTTTTATTGGATCTCTCCAAGTATTCACATTTTATCCAATTAGACTAGAGTTACTGTAGTAAACCTAAACCCGGAGGCGCCTCGGAGCGAGAGGTCAGTTGCTTTCCGATGGACCGGATTCCCGGGAGGATCGTCAAGGGCGGAGTGTGGACACGTGGGCTCCAGCAGAATGCTCCGCTGCCTCCAGAACAATCTACTCCTACCCTGTTTGGCAGCGCTGGTGGCACACAGGTCCAAGCCAACGGGCGAAGTGCAGCGTATTGCCTTCGCGTCTTCTCAGAGCTCACGCCACGGCGAAGCAGTGCCTGCGGCGGTAAGGCAGAGTGGCTGGTATAGGAGTTCCGGGTCAGGGGGTGGGGTTAACCACATCGAACGTGTCGTCATCTTACCATGGATCAGAGAGGAAAAAGAGCCAGTCTAGCCTTCTCCTGGGAGCCCGAAAGTGATCATGGCGGCCATCTTCACCTGGTTTACGAAACCAGGAAAGTTAAAGGCCACATACAAATTATGGTACTATACCGCAGGGTGTCAGATCAAGCAATTAGAGAATAGAAACAAGTGAAAAGAAAAGAAATGTAGACTCACGTCCTGCGAGTATTAGAAAGGTAAATTATTTAAGGAACAATGTAGTAGGACTTAGATGGTACATACATAGGACAAATCTGAATGGCAATACATGCCATCAGGGTCACGACCTGCCCCTAATCAATGAGTCCTTATCGAAATTACATCTCGTGCAGTAATTTGGAAAAGAGTTTACAGTCAAAATTAATTTTTCTTTTTCACACCACAGGTTATTATACAAACACAGCATTAAGTAGACACAGGTCAAAAGCATATGGAATATTGTATCAAAGACATATAGATTCAAAGAAGCCACCCTCCAGGGCATTTAATCAATTAAAACCCACATTTCATCAAGGTCATTTAGACCTGTTCTAGCAGTTCCAAAGAGTTCAATTAGTTGTGCCTCTATTCTTTTCAAGGTCATGATTTTAAGGCCTTGTGTACTGGGTACTACATACAACACAGACCACTGTAATTCTTCTGCCGTATGGTTCTGTTCTCTGTAGTGGTCAACCAAGGGGGCTCCATTTATTTTACATCTGATACGAGACATATGCTGTATAACTCTATTTTTTACAGCTTGCGTTGTCTGTCCAATATAAACTAAATTACATGGACATGTTATACAGTATACTGTATTCTTGGTGTTACAATTAGAGAACCTTAGTTGTTTATACGTTTTGCCATTTAGCACAACCATCTAGGTGTCTGATGTAAAATTACATGCAATACAATTGTGGCACCTATAGTGTCCAACCGTGGGTGGTAGATTAAGCATCTCTCGAAGATCTTTCTAGGCCTGTTCCAGGACGTTTGGATCTTACTAGATGGTTTGAAAGATTTTTGTCCTTTCTGAATGAAAACAGAGGTTTGGGCATAGCAAGTGGAGCTAAAATCTTCCAATTCTTCAGAATTATATTTCTTATTCTTTTGGATTTGGTATTGAATGTCGCAACACACGTCAAGGGATTGTGATCAGGCTTTCTTTTAGGTGTCAAAAGGGTTTCTCTAGGGGTAAACCATGCTCTTTTGGCTGCTGCTTTTACCAGTTATGGGTATCCACGGTTCTGAAGCTTGTTAACCAGGATATCTGCGTTGGTAAAATAATCGTCTTTATTTGAACAGTTCCTCCGGATCCGGAGAAACTGCCCATATGGCAGATTCTCCTTCAGAGCCCTAGGGTGTTCACTAATGAAGTGTAACAAAGTGTTATGGTCGGTGGGCTTAACAAATAAACTCACTTGTATGCTCCCATAGTTGTTATAGAGCCAAAGATCAAGGAAATTGATCTTACTTCTGTCCATAGTCATGGTAAACCATAAATCTGGTGTTCTATTAGTGAGCCACTCATGAAATTTCTCCAAGTCATGTAGGTCTCCATCCCATAGTGCAAAGATATCGTAACATTGTATTAGTGCTCCTAATTTCTTCTGATAGGACGCCAATTATGAAGATCTTCAATGTACTATGCTATGCAGGTTTATAAAGCACATATCTACCCGAAGGCTTCCCAGTGCTGAGTAAATAAAAAAGTGCATCCTTACTAATCAAGAGCTGATGCCTAATAAACTAATGAGGATAGAGCCAAGTTTTGAGCATTTTTTTAAACTTTATGTCATTGGGTTTTATTCTAATTCGTTTGGCATAGAGTTCCATAGTTTGGGGGACAGATAAGAAAATGATCTGTCACCCCATCTGGATCTATGTACATGTGGAACCTTCAGGAGCCTTACACTAGAAGATCCTAGACTTCTATTGGGGGCATATGCTGATAGAAGGCCCCTAATCAGGGGAGGTCCTCTGCGGTTCATACTCCTGTGGGCCAAATAGAGGGCCTTGAACTTTATCCTTTCCTCCACTGGAAGCCAATTAAGGGAAGACAAAGCTGTTTTCTCAGAGGAATGTTTGGGTAATTTATAGATGGTTTTTGCCGCTACATTTTGAACAACCTGAAGTCTCTTGATGACCGATTTGGGAGATCCCAGATACAAGGAGTTTCTCTAGTCCAGGCGGGAGAGAATGAGTGCCAGAAATACAATTCTCCTAGATTGTGGGAGTTGAAGAACCAGAATTTTTCAAATAATTCTCAACATGGTAAAACATGAGGTAGTTAATTTCTTGGCTTGGACTTCCATTGTTAGAGAACTCTCGAACAACATTCCCAGACTTTTTACTGGGGAGGATGAGGAGAAGGTCCTAGGCAGTCCAGCCAACCTAGCGTTATATGTGGGATGAAATTATTTCCCACCATCATCAGCTCAGTTTTTTTTTCCATTTAGTTTTAAGGAGCTGTTAGAAATGGGAGTCTCTAGTTGACAGTGGTATGCAACTTTATCCAAGTAGGGACCCTTGCTTCTAGTCAGGATAAAGGGATTACACACGTTAGACTGTTCTGGTCTGCGGATGATGTGTGGAAAAACGTGGCGCACAGGTACGATGCGCGACACACTGGAGGTGATGTGTTGCTTTGCGAGGCATCGCGCCATCCGGCGTCAGTGGTGGGGGCTGCGCAGCGAGGCTTCACATCGTCTGTCGTCGGTTCCGAGAGGCTTGCAGTCATGCATTGGGACTTGGCGAGGCTTCATGTCTTCCGGCATCAGTTACGAGAGGCTTTTCAAGGTTTTGCAATGCTTTGCACGATTCTTACACAGAAACCCACTTCTGAGGCCCTTTTACTGGAGGGAGGTACCTCAGGCAAGAGTAAGACTCACAGATGGCAGTCCAGCAGCACCTGCAGAGTTGCAGGAAGTCTTTTGTGTCCCTGAGACTTTTTAACAGGAGGCAAGCACACACAAGCCCTTGGAGAAACTTCACAAGCAGGATACACAGCAAAGTCCAGTCCTTTGTCCTCTCCTTGGCAGAAGCAGTAACTGCAGGCCAACCCAGCAAATCACACACAGCAAAGGGGCAGTAGTCCTACGCACAGCTCTCTAGCTCTTCTCCTTGGCAGAGATTCCTTTTGATTCCATAAGTTCTCTAATTCTCTGGGGTTTAAGGTCCAATACTTATACCCCATTTTCTCTTTGTTCTCTTTGTGGCAAAGGTGTCTGAGCCCATTCCAAACCAGCGTTGTCCTCTCTGGCCAAGCTTCACTACAGGAGATGGAGACAGCATTGTACAAAGGAGACACAGCCTATTCAGGTGCTAGTGAAATTCTCCCACTACTCGAAATGCAGACCAGGTCTATTCAGCTCAGCTATGAGTCACCCAGGAAAGGCAGGACACCCCCCCTCGGGACTGTCTAGAGTGAATGCACATCCCCAGCTCCTGTCACTCCAAAACCAGACAGTGAACAGACAAACAGGCAGAGGCACACAGAATGGTCAAACAAGAAAATTCCCACTTTCTAAAAGTGACATCTTCAAACACACAATTAAAAAAAAAACTTACCTAAAAGATGTGTTATTAAATTCAGAGTTCAGAAAGAATAAACTCCATTTCTCTATCTTGTCCCAATGGAAAGCTACACTTGTAAGACGTTACAGTGTAGCCCCCATGCTAGTCTATGGGACAGCCAGCCTTTCAATAGTGGAAAAAAAAATACACAGTATTTCACTATCAGGACATGTAAAACACACCAGTACATGTCCTACCTTTCACATACACTGCACCCTGCCCATGGGGGTACCTTGGGACTACTGTAGGGATGCCCTACACATGAGAAAAGGGAAGGTTGGGGCCTGGGAAGTGGGTGCACTTGCCAGGTCAACATGGCAGTTACTAACTGTGCATGCAGACACTGCAGTGGCAGGTCTGAGACACATTTATAAGTCTACTCCTCTGGGTGGCACAATCAGTGCTGCAAGCTCACTAGTAGCATTTGATTTACAGGCCCTGGCACACTCAGTGCACTTTACTAGGGACTTACTAGTAAATCAAATATGCCAATCATGGATAATCAATTAAAATAATCATAATTTACACAGAGAGCATATGCACGTAAACTGCCCAGAGCCCTGAAGCCAACAAAAACAGGCCAGGAAGAATAGGAGGAAGAAGCAAAAAGTTTGGGGATAACCCTGCAAAAGGGCCAATTCCAACAGGAGCAGTTTGTTATCCACCGTGCCACTTTCTCAAGGCAGTTTTTCTGCTGCTGAGATTATGTCTTTGGGGCCAGAGAGACCACCAATTGCGTGTCATCAAAATAAGACACAAATGACCCACCAAATTCCTTAACAATGGATGCTAGTGGTCGCACATAAATATTAAAAAGTGTTGGGCTTAAAGCAGATCTCTGTGAGACCCCACACTTCAAAGGAATGACATCTGAATAACAGGCAGATCCCCAGACCTGAAATAACCTTTCTTTAAAAAACTGAAGAAAGCCAATTTAGCACCTTATTCCTATTTCCCTCAGCCAGAGTGCAAGTGTCTCATGATCAACCGTGTCGATCGCTGCACTCAGGTCAAGGAGAATAATGACTGCGGATCCTCCTTTATCCATAGGCATTTTAACCGCGTCTGTTACTGCCAGTTGTGCAGATTCCATACTGTGTTTTGGATGAAAGCCGCTGTGGGTAGAATCAAGGAGAAGGGTATTTTCAAGAAATAGCGAAAGGCGTTGGTTTATGTGTTTTTCTTGAACTTTCCTCATTAATGGAAGCAGAGATATAGGTCTTTAATTTTTGGGACATTCAGGGTCAAGATTTGATTTTTTTAACAATGGCTTGACCACAGCATGTTTCCAATCTTGGGGAACTATTCCTGTAGAAATTGAAGAGGTCCAGGAGAAGAGAAAAGATGTCTTGTTCCCCCTGGAAAAGAATATGGGGGCCTATTAGCAAGACCGGCGATAAAATTATCGCCGTTTTAGCGGCAGGAAACTGCCGCTAAAACGGCGATAATGGGCTTGCTAATATGCGTTATAGAATTCCAATAGAAGCCCAGGTTAGATGTCCTGCACATCTAACCTGGGCTTCTATTGGAATTTCATAACGCATATTAGCAAGCCCATTATCGCCGTTTTAGCAGCAGTTTCCTGCCGCTAAAACGGCGATAATTATATCGCCGGTCTTGCTAATATGCCCCATGTGGTGGAGCTGGATCCAAAGGAGAGCCTGATTTTATTTTTCTAAATAATGTGCAAAGTTCATCTTTCTTAATCAGGGGAAAGTTAGGGAGACAAGGCAGCTCCTCAGACCTAATATGTGCCTCCATTGTATTAGGACTGGCTTCTTTAATCTTTTGTAATTCATTATAAATTCCAGATACTTTGTCTTGGAAGAATCCTGCCAATTTATTGCATCTGACTACAGAAGGGGGGTAGTGAGATGTCAGCTTTGGGAGTGGTAATGGTTTTTACAATCCAAAATAACTCCCTGGAGCATTGGCTGCTTTAACCATTGAGGTTTCAAAGTACGAAGCTTGCATCTTTTTAATTTCTTGATGATATTGTCTTGTTGCCATCCTGTAGGTGACTTTCAAATTTTTATCGTAACTTTGTCTCCACTTTCTTTTAAGTGTTTTACAGCCTTTTTTAAGGGCGAGGAGGTGTGCATTGAATCATGGTGCCAATTTCTCTTTCTTTCCCTTTTTCAAAATAGTCATAGGGATAGTAGATAGGAGATAATTTCTAATCTACTCATTTAGTAATGTACTGGAAGTGGAGGGGTCCTTCCCAAATTCCAGTTTGGTTGATGCCATCACAGATAGCCAGATTTCTTTGTTTAGTTTGGACCACCTTTGGCCATAAATAGGGGGGTCCTTATTGTTCAACAATGGTGGGGACCTTCTAAAATTAGAAAAATCAGGGTGTGATCTGTCCAAGTCATCGGACAGGGAATGTTAGACTTTAGGTTGGATGTAATACTAAAAACAGGCTCTAAAAGATAACCTTTATTGTGAGTAGGCTCCTTTACCCTTTGTGTTAATTGTAGGCAACCTAGGTCTAGCAGGATCCCTGCAACCAAGGGATTATCAGTTTCATCAAAATGTATGTTAAAATCCCCTAAAAGGGTAAAGTTAGCTTTGTCTGTAATGTGGCTAGCTACAATCGTGCGGGGTCGGGGGTGTGTGTGTCTATATATGAGAATTCCTGAAAATGAAAACGTAGATAAAAAATGTATTATAAAACACAGATTTTCACAATCTGAGATGTGGAGGGGTTATAAGTACATCTATATATGCCCTTTCATATGATAGGTATATCCCTACTGTTTTTATGTGTATGGTCTTTCCTACACATAAAATATCCATGTAGAAGGGCTTGATTGATATCTAGTGTAGAGCAATTGTGGAGCCAAGTTTTAGTCAAAAATGAAACATCAAATTGTTCGTCCTCTATCATATTTAGGAGGTCGTACTTATGGCATGGTAAGGATCTACAATTAATATGGCCAATTTCCCATTTTACAGGTTGAGGCTGTTTGGTCCTGCATTTGTTTACTCTACATAGCGAATAGTTACATTGAACGCAGTGCTGTTCCCCATTCTCAGGCCATAAGATTGTACAGCCATGTGTAGAAGGTTTGGGACTGATTGCGAGTAAGGCCTCTGCTGAGTAATTTACAATTTTTCAGGTGTTTTGAGCAGGGGTTCTGGCCCGGTTCCGTTTGGGTACGGATGGGCGCAGACGGGCATGCCTTTACATTACGTATATATAATTGTACTATGGGGAACAAGGATTCCAAAATCATCCAATTCTTCGATGATTATCTGGATCAAGATGTGGTCAGTTATCCCTCGCTAATCGCGGGTGACTTTAATATGAACTTTTAACCTCCAAGGACTATTTGCGACTTAATGAAAGAAGAAGACAGGGTTTGGGGCATCCCTAAGTTAACAATCCCTTACTTAAAGAAGATATCCTGGGCTATATCCTAATTAGCATTGTTTGCTCTCACACATGGGCTGCGGGCTTGTAATGACCGCTCGCCCTATGACCGCACTGCCAAGCATACTTTTAAGAGGGCTAAGACGAGAAGTAACATCAACTACATATTGTTAGATCTACGTCTTTGAGTGAATAGGGGTGACATGAGAGTTGCAGACAGAGTGGATAGTCAACATAATGCCCTATCATTAACATTAATAGGCATGGCTTGCCAAGATTACTTGTGAATACCACTTCATCTGCACTGGTGTTTCCGCCTGACAGCAGAAGGAGTATTAGATGATCACGTATCATTGATTTCCTAAGAAAATATGCTGCTGTATATGGAATTGTAGCCAAAATACTAGAACCCTATTTTTACAACCCTGTTGATCTGACACCAATATTATCCATTCATGGCACTATGGTTGATTGGCTTAAAGATCATTGTTCTAAGCTAGTCTTGTCCAAAAAGTGCATAGCCATAGAGGGAAGAAGGTACAGCTCTTCGTGCAGGAAGGCAAAGTCAAACCAACTTAGGGTGGTCAATGGAGGCAATAAGGATCTAATAGCAGCCACTGGGAAAGAATACAAGCTTGTACAAATCACCTACAAGAGGGATGGTGAGATTTGGCCAGAGAACAAAGGATTTTGCCATTTCTTGCCCAGGATAATAGAGAGCCCATTAAGGTAGATGAGTCACATATACAACCTGAGGCATGGCTAAAGCACTTCAAGGAGTTGTATACTGCATCTACTTCAGATATTGATTCCCTTAAAAGGACCCATCTGGTTTTACGCAATAGAGAGGATGACTAAATCCAATACCTTATTTTTGTCCTTGAGAAGACACTGGTGGCTAAAGATTCCATGAAGCTGGTAAAAGTGGCTGTGTTGGATAAAATCCTGGCAGATGTATACTGCTCAGAGCCATTCATCTGAGGACCTGATATTAATTTACTGTTGAATTCAATAGCGACAGGCTCAGATATCCCTGAAACCTGGAGTGGGGCTGAAATGATCCCAATATTCAAGAAAACTACCAAGAAGGTATAGACTGATTATTCTTTTTAATACAGCTCAAAAGAGACAGATTCTGGCCACAGTACAGGACTGGATGCAGGAAGCATCGGCTTTATCCCACTTGCAGGCAGGGTTTCGGGGGAATACTAATACTATCAACCAAGTCTTCCATTTCCCTTTATTATCGTGGAAGACTGTTTGGCTAAGGCGCGAAAGCCTGTATGTGTTTTTTGTAGATCTGAGGGCTCTCTTTGATTTGGTCCCCAGGACAAAGATATGGTCTTTTCTAGACAAAATGTGACTGCCAGAATCACTGCTCATTCATTATATGCCTGTACAGCAATACTTATGCACAGGTAAGATGGGGACAAAGGGTGAACTAACAGGAATAATACCATTTGAAAGGGGGATTCACCAAGGCTGTGTTTTGGCCCCTATATTGTTTACTCTTTGTATCAATGGGGCAATTGAGCAATTACTTAATTGCAATAACGACTCCCCCAAAACTAGGTGGCCATAAAACCCCTGCTCTTTTATTCCCGAGTGACACCTTACTAATATCAAGAACCCCAGGAGGCCTGCAAACATTGCTCAATACATTTTCAAGTTTCTGTGTGTCACATGGATCAGAGCTCAACATGAGCAAAACAAAATTCATGGCCTTTAAACCTTATAGGTCTTTCAGAGGCAAGATTTATATGCAGGGTATCCCCCTTGAGGAAGTGCAAGGTACTTTTACAGCATAGAGCAGGAGCTTTAGTGATGGCATTTAAAAACTCTATTTATTGTTGGCTATTGCCAGCCTTGGAGATCTACCAAGCTAAAGAGATTAGAGCAGCACTTTATGGCTCTGATGTATAGGTCTTGGTCATTTATCCCAACTGTTAATAATCAAAAATAGATACATTTGATCTTTTACGAGTCTCCCACAAAATACCCCTGTGATTCCATTACGATTAGATCTGGTGCAAAAAAACATTATGCATATTGCAAATCTTAAACCCCTTTTGTACTGGGTAAGGTTATGGTCTAGCAACGAACTAGATCAGTATAAGAATGCCTTCATTGAATAAAAAGACTTATATACAGGTTGTAAGTTTCCTTGGTTCAAACACACTAAACAATGGCTTAATAGTTTAGACATGAGTGAGCTATGTGACAATCCACTTTCAAGTAGTAAGGGGATGATTGAACATCTAGACACCAGGTACTGGGCGTATATTCACGAAAAGTGTAACATGGAGTCCAGTGAGGGTAGTTTAACAGAAAAAAATTCTTGACGTAAGGTGCTTACTGCTTTTTGATCAGTTTCCTGATAATATTGAGTCCTCTGAAGCAAGAGCTTTATACTTGAAATTCCGATATGGCATTCTTCCTGTCAACAAGTTCCGTAGCAGGCGGTGTCTCTTGCCATGAACTTCATCAACCTTTCAAGTTTGTGCTTCCCCCTATGAAACAGTAGTTCATTTTATTTTATTTTGTCCAGTTTATGCCAGCATTAGTAG